>JAEQBH010001121.1:0-1200000 GCA_016808115.1 Tetrastigma voinierianum
CTATCACTTCAGGCTTGATTGCAAGAATGAATATATTTCAGCGCCATGATGTCAGCAAATAATTATTACTGTTTGGTTACTATTTTTAAACATTAATTTGTTTTGAAAATAAAAAATACTAAAATTTATTTAGTAAGAAGGGACCTCTCATTTTGTTCATCTGTCTTTCCAAAATCCACAGTTTTCAAATAACACAATTTTAGACGAGTTTGATTTGTTTTTTTGAAAATAATTCTTGAAAGGATTTTTTTTTTAAAAAAACACAGAGAGCACCATTTTTTTCTTGCCTTTTCAAAATGATAAACAATTTCCAAAAAATGTAACTAAACAGGATTAAAAATGTGGATATGACAGTTATGCAGCGGTAGCGATAATCGTTTTTGAAAATAGAGAACACTATTTTGATGTTCTTTAAAAGTTGTTATTGTTATATGAATTTAGTGTTTTTTGTGTTTTTCAAAACGGCATAAAAACTAGAATGGTGTTCTTCATGGTTTTCTTGTTTGAGAATAAAAGCGGACTTAAGGATGTTGGTTTGAATAAATATCCTTAAATTTAACATCTACCATGTTTTCTTGAAAAATGTAATTTTTGGACAAAATGTGTACATACATACATTTTATGTATTTATATTGTCCTTTAAAAGAGAGATTATTTTTTAAAGAAAACAAAATGGGTAATTTTGTTAGAATCACACCAAAAATTGATGGAATGTCAAATTTCAAATTTTGGGTTTTCAAATGTTTATTTAATCAAATCACCATTTCAAAAACCGTAAACATGCTCTCTGTTTCCAAAAACTGTAAACTGTTTTTAAGAGCACAAAACAAACAGAGCCATATATGTCTCCCAACTCTATGATATATCTGTTTTCCTCCATGGTTCGGCAGATAGTAACAAATGGAGCTTATCGGAGCATCGAGCATCGCGCAACTGTGAACTCCAAGAAGGAAAGGCTGTCTATCGCAACAATTTACAGCCCAAAACTTGAAGGGGATATGGGTCCGGCGGCTAGCCTTGTAACTCCACATTCTCCGGCTCGCTTCAAAAGGATTGGCGTTGCAGATTACTTCAGGGGACTATTTGCCCGTGAACTCTATGGGAAGTCATACCTCGATGTCCTGCGGATTGAAACTGAAGAAGCAAAAAACAACTGAGAAGTAACTAGCAATGGGGAAAACACCAATGTGCCATATATGTAAACAAAATAAATGACCTGGTAATAAATTAAGTTTGTCTTCCCTAGTGCTATAAGCATCTTAAACTGTATTTCAAACATGGATAATTTGCTACTTTGCAGGAGTGTGTATGTTTCTTTGGTTTATTAAAATTATTATATTCCCTTTAAGGCCACTCGAGGTTTTGCATGATTAGGGCTGGTAACGAGCCGAGCCGAGCCGAGCTTTGAACATTTCGAGCTAGGCTTGTTAATTTATGAGTGGGATCGAGGCCAGGCGAGGCTTTTGAGTAGGAACTAAAATCGGGCGCTCGAAGCTTGGCTTGATTACAAAAAAACTTGTGATCACATTAGGCTCGTTTTCTCCCATGCTGAATGAGCTCAGGCTTAACCTCCGAGCTCAAGCCCAATCCAGGAGCCTATACAAGTTTTTATTTGTAATCCAGTATCAAACAAGTCAGATATACTTTTCAACTTTTTGTAATCAATCCCGATAACAAATACATCCAATTAAAATAATTTTCTATATGGATTTGTTTGCCTTAGTTGGTTTTAGAAATTGATGCTAAGAGTTGTTAAAGCCACTTCCTTCAACATTTGTTTCCTTTTGGATTCTGTGAATTCCCTTTCTTGAAACAACACATTGAAAAATTGTAAAGAATAGAATTAAAACAAATTTCAAGATTGCATAGTGAATAAATAAGATACAGGAAATCATTGAATAAAGAAACATGATTGGTTTTAATCGATTATCTAAATGAAATAATAACATAACAAAGTCTGCCAAGCAAACTCATTAGTAGCTTTCATGAAACTATTTTGAAATATCTTATTTTATGGTTAAGTTAGCCACCACCCTCCGACTAAAGATACGCACTAGTTAATTTCAAGGCTTCACCACTCACGGATGGAGATCGAGTGCGCCACCAATAGCCGAGCCGGTCGGCGCCAATTTTCATACCAGCGGTGGCGTTGGCACTCCGAAGCGTTACGCTATGCGATGCGGTAGTCCCAGATGTCGGCTCCTTGTTTCCTCTATGAAACCCCACCCCCGCGATCACCCTTGATGCCTTTACCCGTACTACGCTTCGTCTGTTGGGTTCTGATCAGATACCGGTATCGGGCGTCTGGAATTTGAGGGTCGGATCCTTGTTAAATCGAAATTTAGATGATCGTATCGGTGGAAGTCGGTGCATTGCCCTCAATCTTGCTCAAGATCGGCAAACCTTGTCTAAGCTCATGGCCCTTGGCCTACATAGTTTCCACGGGGCCCCAATACCCTCATATTTGTAATCGAATCTTGTACGTTGGATGTTGACCGATCGTACCCCGGAGTGGGTCATACAACATCCATGTCCTTCCCCGCAGAGCGTCCCTTCTGCGGCATTCCTTCTTAACACTATCCACCTTTGAGACATCTGTCGACACCTTCGCTACTCGTGGGTACCATTGCAGCTCTTGACAGATCTGGAGATCTAAAATTTTAGTCCCCAGTAGACGGCGTGGGATTACGCTAAACTCCGGTCGTCTTCGTCGCCTTTGATGCCTCCTTGCGGCTTCTGAGGATTCACGCGTTCTTAATCCATGTCATTTGGATCACAGGAGCTTGAGGATCCGTTATCGATATCCGGGACACATGAGCTGGACATTTCACTCTCGCGCACACGAGTCGGGATCGCGCGGCGGTGAAGACTTAGATCTGATGGCCGGGGCCGTGGCGGAAGCCTCGTTCCGGTGGCGGATGGGTCCGGCGGCCGCGTAGGGCTTTTTCCGCCAGAGGCACGGATAGGGCCCGGCGAGGCTAGGTATGGAGCCTAAATTAAGGCTCGACTCGGCTCGTTCCAGCTCACGAGAGCTGAGGCTCGAGGCCGAGCTTTCGAGTAGGAGCCCGAGCCGAGCCCGAGTAGCTTGGCTCGTTACTAGCCCTATGCATGATCATGGTTTCGTGGGATTAATTGAGGTGCGTGTAAGTTGATCCGGACATCCACGGTTATAAAAAAAGGAAAAAAAACACTATTATATGAATCGTTGGTTGATTACTTAATCTTCTTTTGTCTTTAGATGGCTAATAGGAAAACAAGAAATTTAAATTAAAGAAACAAGACAAACGATGATGTCCAGTTTGTAGCTCTGAAACATTTCGCCGGAGACTACCTGGGGATCGGTGATCGTTTCTTTTTTGTGAGAATGAGATATATCACTGTGTTGAAAGCGCGGAGGTGGGATTTGATCTATAGTTATTTTCTCATTTTATATATATTACCCTTATACGGGTGGTTGATGTGATCTAATTGACCAACTTTTTCCCGTTTTGGAATTTTTTTAGCATTTTGTCTTCTTGACTTATCCAAAAGTATTCTGTCTACAGGTTTTAATATTATTTACTTCAGATGAAGCTTCAAAATTGTTAGATAGTGAACTTGGAATAAATTATAAATGATAAAATCAAAATTCAACGATGCCAACTATGACTTTGACAAACTATATCTACAGTATATTAATGTAAAAACAATCATTTTATTGAATTATATAAAAAATCGCACAGGATAAGAAAGTAACTATAATTATTTATACTAAAAGCATTTTTTTGAAAACTAAATACTTTAGTTATAATGTAGTAAACTGTTTCTACGAGGAATTGAACCCAAACCCTTCCCAAAAAGATTTAATATTTCTTTACTCACAAACAATTCAAACTACTACAACTCTTCTCGAGAATGCGTTTAACTTTCTTTACTTCTATTAATTAAATAGAGGGATGGTAATAAGGCAAGTTTGGAACATCACATGTCATTTCCATCGAACTGTTGTCCATTCATTTCAAAACAACTCCTATACTGAGTACTGACCCTCATTTCATTCATTCAAAGCTGACTTTTTCCTTGCACAATTCTAAAACATCTTTCTCTTCTGCTGATTTGAAAGCACCTGCGTGTTCAATCTTCCAAGATTTGAAAACATAAATCTTAAACATATGTCCAAGGATCGCGTCTAGGTAGCTCAAACATAATTCTACCAAGCATAAGATATAAGCCAACAAGGCATATAAGGCGGCTAATTAATAGTTCCCCCATGACATGAGTATCTGCTAAATTTGTCATTCTCACAGGCCTTCGGCTTTAGTCTTTACTAATGGATGTAAAAAAACTAACAAGCTTTGGAGGATCTCTGCCGGTGCCTAGCGTTCAGGAGTTAGCAAATAACATGCTCACCGCAGTTCCACCGCGGTACCTCCGTCCTGAGCTACACCCTCCATTAATAAACAATTCTAGCAGCTCTACTTCTTCCATCCATGTCCACGGTCGCCGACTGTAGCAGTTCCCATGGGATCATGGATTCAGAGCTGGACAAGTTCTACTACGCTTGCAAAGGCGGGTTTCTCCCGAGGGTATATGGTACTTCAATTACTACTCCTATAATATAATTAATTATTTAATTATATTCAGGAAATATTTAATTTGCTCAGTTATATTAATTGCAGTTGATAAATCATGGGTGAGCTCCTCTGGTGGAGAAAGTGAAGGTAGAGATACACAGATTCTTCAAACTCTCCCATTGGAAGAGAAGAAGAGAGGGTTTTGGTCTCAGCTGCCAGGAGATGTAGAGGGATATGGACAGGCCTTTGTTCTTTCTGAGGATCAGAAACTTGATTGGGGAGACATGTTCTACATGATCTCTCTTCAAACTCATTTGAGGAAACCCCACTTGTTCCCCAAGCTACCTGTCTCCCTTAGGTTCTCTCTCTTTCTGTGTATATATGTTGAAATATCATATTTTCAAGCAGAGTAGTAAAACATATTAGTCCATATGATTTGGTCAGATTGAGTAGGTTAAAAACATACATCAAGAGATGGATTGGGGTGAAAATAAAGCCTATCTTTCTTTCGTGCAGAGGATGTTATGAAATTTATGCTGTTGAACTGAGAAATCTTGCCATGACAATTCTTGGCGCTTCATATTATAGCAAAAAAATAAAAATGGAAGCAAGTGATATGAAAGAACTGTTTGAAGAAGGGTATCAGGGAATGAGGATAAATTATTATCCACCATGTCCACAACCCGACCAAGTCATTGGCTTAGCCCCTCATTCGGATCCAGCGGGCCTAACCATTCTCCTTCGACTCAATGAAATGGAAGGTCTCCAGACAAGAAAAGATGGGATGTGGATCCCAATTAAACCCCTTCCCAATGCTTTCATGAATCAACGTTGGGAGCATTTTGGAGGTATGCCTGGCTCTCATTTTCTAAACAAATTAGAGGAATTATAAAAGAATTCTTTTTTAAGAAATAAATAAAATAAATGAACTAAAGTAATCTTTGCACATTTCAGATTGTCCTCTGAGTCATATTTCTCATTCTGACCTTACCGTCCCTACTTCTAATTATTTTCCCAAAAATAGCCAATCCTTCCTTTCCCTTCGTCGCACACTGTTTGGTCTAAAAACCTTTAAAAAAACATTGTTCTTACTAATTGAATATAACTCTCATTTATCATTTTTATTTTTAACGTAAAATCATAGGAATGATAATAAGAAGGAAGACCTCAAATGATTAATATATCTTTCGACACCTTTGATCTAATCAGTTGGCACTGTTGATATAGTACGGTTCTCCTTTGTGCCTATCCCATTCTTTTATCAGAGCTAAACTCAAGGGTAATATTTCCTACTATTTAGAATGAATATATTTCATTGTCATGATGTCTAACAAAGAACTGACTGTATGTCTCTCAAATCTCTTGATCTGTTTTTCCTCCAAGACGGCGGGCAGTTGTAACAAATGGAGCATATCGAAGCATCGACAATCGCGCAACTGTGAACTCTGAGAAGGAGGCTGTCTATTGCAGTAATTTACAACCACAAGAGAATTGACGGGCATATGGATCCTGCACTTCAACCTTATAACTCCCTATGACTCTCTTCGGAAGGATTGGCGTCATGGAGTACTTCAGGGGGACTAACACTCGTGAACTCTACAGGAGGTCACACCTCAGAAGTCAGCCGAACTGAACCTTTAGAAGCTCAAAATAATTGAAGTACCTAGCAATGGGGAAAATAAATAACTTCAGTAATAAATTAGGTTAATGATTAATTATAAGTGCTATAAGCATCATAAACTGTATTTCAAACATGGTACCATCCTCGATAATTTTTCTATAATTCCGGAGTGTTTTTCTTTGGTTTATTGAAGTTATTATATGAATACGTAAGTTTGATTATTTCTTAGATTCTGAAATACTAATTTTATTAGGGATCACTTCGAGGGCTAAATTTAGGACTTCTTATTCTTTATAGCTGAGTTAGTATCTATATGTCTTAAGATTTTAATGTGAAAACTAGAAATTGAACTGGAGGAAAAGACAAAGAATTGATAAAGAGACTATTTTTTTTAATTAAAATTACAGTTCAGGTTTTCTACATCTAGAAACATTGTTGAGCTACATGGGAATTTGACAATCATTTTCTGTAAATGGCACAAGATTGAGTGGAAAAAATTCAGATAACCATGTATTGTGGTGTATATGTATACACATTACAAAAAGAAAATCTTAGGAAGGGAAAATATATAGTTTTGAAATCATGTTCTCTATAAATATACCACCAAAGATTATATTAAATATACAGGAATAATGACAGTAGTTGCTGTCAGGATATGTTCGTTTCTCGGGTTTAATATCCATATCATGCCCTCGCAAAGTTGTTCAGAATCTAAGACCCCGGACTCCAAACTTGGATTGATGCTAAGTGAAGTACTTTAACACAAAGTAATAGCTTGCTTAGAGTCAACAAAGATTGACCAAAAAACGGAGAGGGCACATAGACTTTACTCGGAGAGATTGTTTGAACTTGGTTGTGAAGAAAATGATAATCAATGACTATATTGCTTAATCAAGAGTGAAAGAGTGGGTTTGCACACAGTACGTGGTGTCGCATTAGATGGTGGGTGTGTCGGGAAGGGAGATGGAAGTTCGGGCAGGGAGATGTTGGATCCAATTGAGTTATGTAGCGGTGGAGGTAATAGCCCGGTATTCAGCCTCAATGGAGGAGTGAGAGCAATAATGTTGTGCTTTTTCGTGCTCCAAATGATAGGGTTGGCATCCAAAAACAATGTATAGGTTGAGGTAGAGGCACAAGTATCATGGTCGCTAGCTCACTCTGCATTTGAAAATGCATGTAGCGAGAATGGAAATTGCCTCTTAAGAAGAATGTCATATTCAGTGGCGGATCTCCCTCGAAAATTTGAGAAAAAATTTATGATGGGCTTTGAACCACCTCAAGTTTGGAGGTAGATTGTTTAATTTCTATGCCACCTGACTTTATTTTATGGGTTCACCATTGAGGTCATAGTTGTAAGTCCCATTGAAATTTATTGGTACTCACTTCATGACTTTCTAGTGAATAATGGTAGGGCCAGTTATGAGTTGAGAGAGTTTTTTTTGTATACATAATAGACATTAAGTGCAGTTGGGGCCAAATATTGTAGGGCACCAACAGTTTGCCAAAGGTTAAGCATCAAAGAAGGGCGCATCGTCGAGATGTAAAGAGTCGATGGCGAAAGTTGGGTAGCTACGAGTCTTGGAGTTAAACATTTTGGGTTTAATTAGTAAGACATTGATGTACTTTACTAACGAGATGAATAGATCATCGACGGTGGAGATAGGCTCGATGCAAATAATGAAGTGTATAGATCCTTTAGTGAAAATACGGTTGGCAAGGCACTTAGCAAAGATTGTAGACAAGTTGTGGCATGGCTATGTGGAGTTGAGCACGACCGACTATCTGAAAACTCATGGATATTGGGTGATGAGTCACAGCGTACATATCCACAAGGAGGAGATTTCAAGAAATCAAAGATTTCATGCTAGGGAGGCTTCCCACCTATGTTGTTACGCTTCAAGAGGTAGGGATTCTTCTTACCTTGGCTTATTTTTCACTTTGTGGGTAGGAAAATGGGAGTTTCAAAGTTCGGGTTGATGTCATTACGCTGGGGTGAAGCATGTATCTTCTCAACAGGTTGGCTCTTCGCTAGCAAGCGAAGGTGTGGTTCGCCTAGAGCAAACGCACAGGAGCAGGTTTTATGCGACAGCTGGTTCGCTAGGCGAAGGTGTATCTTCGCTGAGCAAACCAGGGAGGCGAGTTTTTATGCGGCATTAGTTACGGCGGGGAGATTCTCATAGGCGAACACGAGAAGTCTGTTGTAGGTTGTTGGGGGGACTATTTGCCTGTGGCCCCGGTCTCATGGCCCACGGTTGGCCAGTGTCGAGCATGCTCAAGGCATGGTTTTAGGGTTGTTTATTTCGAAATCCCCTTGCTGTTAGGGACTGTTTAGGCGTGTTAAAGCGACTTAAATGCCATTTGTGGCCCCGGATTGTGTAGAATGTTTGTGAATTATGTGTAATATGTCCCAAAAGTGTTTGGGAAGGCTGTTGCTGGATTAAAATAATGATGCGAGAAGTTACGGACTTGTTTAGCCAGTTTGAGCTAGATTAAAATTTGTTAAAACAGGTATTATGGGCACCTTATATCTTAAAAAACCGGGTAAATTTGAACTTTTTCAAAAAAAACATTGACTCTTCGTCCACCACGGGTTGAAAACTTGGAATTTTCTAAATATCGGATAATGAAATGAACCTCACCAGTTGACTTTGTCTTGCAAATCTGATTTACCCCCATGAATTGGTTGAATTTCAAGGCGGAGTCAAAATTCGGGTTTTGAGGCAACGGGTGTCGGGTGACACATGGAAAGCCATGTGGCACAAGGCATGTAAGGCTAAGTAATAATGTGACCATGCTACATGAGCCACATATGTCCATGATCAGGGAAAATGCATGTGACACATGGCAAACCATCGTCACATGCATGCCAATCAGGCATATACCTATAAAATGGGGAGAAATCAGTTCGAGGTGAAGAGGCGGCCAAGGAGAAGAGAAAGATAGAGAAAGAAAGAAAAAAGGAGAAAAAGGAGAGAAATAGAAGAAAGAGAAGAAAGAAATGGAGAGGGAAGGAGAAGAAAGGGAGAGAAGATGAGGAGAGAAGAAGTCGGCGTTCGTACGGTCGAGACTACGTTGGACGAGGGTATGGTCAGGAGATTCGATGAAGGGCTACGCTTTAGAGGTAGGGTTCTTCCTACTTTGGTTTATTTCTAGCCTTTGGGCCTATTGTTTTTAGCTGATTTGGGCAAGTGTTGTGTATTAATG
The DNA here is from genome assembly GCA_016808115.1 of Tetrastigma voinierianum. NCBI lineage: Eukaryota > Viridiplantae > Streptophyta > Magnoliopsida > Vitales > Vitaceae > Tetrastigma > Tetrastigma voinierianum. The sequence goes on from JAEQBH010001121.1 coordinate 9,379, forward strand.
GCGTAGAGCAATTTCTAGCCCGAGTTTAAATGGATACTTCCAAAGATGAATTTAGGTTTAAAATTGCATTCTGGGGTTTCAAAATGCTCTTGCACCCTCGGGCACGCTATTGCGTGGATTAACAATAGTGTGAGAAGCAATTGTACTCGACTTCGGATGACCATATCTTTCTCGTCAGAACTGGAGATTCCGCGCGTTCTTAGACTCTGTGAAAAGCTCTTTAAGTCTAGAAGTCTAGCCATATGCCAGTGATGGGAATTTGGTGCTCACATCATTGCTGAAATTTTGATCATAACACCAAGTGTACTAATTGCATGACATGAAATGTTGATATGTGTAATAATATATTGACATGTGATGAATTGTATGTGTAGACATGGCCATTACATGGCATGTTGTAGGTTATTTTATGGACATGTTATGTTATAATTTAGCCTAGAGGATAAAACGCTTCATTACTTGACTAAGTAATGATTTATATGTGATGTTGATATTTACTTGTGTGATACATTGACATGAATGAGTTAATGTAAGGAAATTATATGCATGTTTGATATAATTGCGCGGGATGCATTATTATGATATCATGTTTGTTTGATAAAATTGTCCATATAGCATTCATATATGTGACATGGTACAAATAGGCAATGGCATATTGCATTGCATATGCAAGAGGACATCACATTGGGTTGGGTGTGAGTGCATGGTTGGTAAATCGACACTGCGTTTGGTGTTTGATTGGGTGGGCTTGGTAAATGGGACAACGTCTAACATAGTAGCACAGTTGATTGAAATGATAAACAAAACATGTGCCGAGTATCAGTAAGAAGAGATAGATCCCCCCTCGGGTGAAAAACTCGCAAATTATGGTCAGACATAGTCCCTAGCGATGAAAGGCTATAAAAGTGCGGGTTTCTGAACTCAACGTGAGACACCAAAAATCCGCTACCTGAGGCGCATGGATTTTTTGCATTTGAATATAAAATGATCATTGTGATGTACTATCCAAAAAGCTTTTTGGTTTATATAAAACAAATGAATTTTTTTGAAAATGATCATTAGATGTCGACGGAATGACGGTTTTTCACACATGGAAACTTAAGCATTGACGGAGGGAAGAGTTGGTGAGGACTCGGGCGCATGGTACATGATGAGTCACATCTCATTTCATAGCATGTAAGATTCCATGGTAGAAATTACATTTTACATGGAATGATTGTGGTAGAGTGCGACCATTACATATGCACTTAGGTGGGGAGTAGCCTCTGTAGGAGTTACTCTCCCCATTAGGCGTGGCTCTTTATGGAAAATATTTCGGGTGCGGGGCGGACAGATGGACGAGCTCATCAGGGGCCCATGGTGTGAAGAAGGCCGACATGTGGCCTTGATATTCATTTTGTAAATATATTAGAACAAAAATAGTTTAATATGATTTGTATAAGAGTGTTGTAATAAACTCTTAGGGACTATTGTGACATAGTCTTAGGTAATATTTTGAGTATGGTTGAAAGGGTCGTGTGGGGCTACTTTTACTCATAAATGAGTCTTGGTGAATGAGACACGATAGTGTAGTATTATCTAGATATCACGATACCCACGGGTATTAGCGAGGTTGAGCGGTTAGTCAAGCGGGATATAGAGTTGTGTAGGCGTCCACATATGCCACATTTTTCCCTTGAGTTAAGTGTGTGATTTATTGCTTGATATGTGATAGCATGCTTGTTATTTTGTTGATGAATGTTAATATGTATTGTTCTAATGTATTAACATTGTTATGAGTATTTAATTAGAATTATATGAATGTAATATATTGTCCATGATGCATGAGTTAAATGCATGAGATAAATTGTCATATAGAAATTCATCACATATGTGACATGGCATTGACATGCAATGGTACACTACGTGCATATGTCACGAGAACATCACATTTCATAGAGTGTGAGTACATGCTTGAGATCCAACACCATGGTGGTGATTGATGAGTGGGCTCGTCACCAGTTGGATGAGAATCAACCAGTCGCATTGTTAAATAAAATGGTAAAAACTTGTGTCGAGTAATTGTTCTCGAAGGGCTAAGATAAGACTGAGGTGGATTCGGACACTCAACGGTGAAAGTCCAAAAGTGTTGGAGGCGTGTAGAGCTTGCGAGGTGAGACCTTACCGGTCGCTGCCTAAGACACATGGTTTTGTAAATGAAATTATCATTTGAGGTGTAACATTCAAAAAGCTTTCGGTTTATAAACAAATGAATTTTGTTTGAAAATGATCATTGGATGTAATCCATCAATGATGGTTTATCAAACATGGGCATCGCGTTGTGTGGTAGGAGTCGGTAAAGACTCGAGTATGATGGGAGTCGGTGAAGACTCGAGCATGGTGCATGAGTGGCTCTCATCTCATTTCATGGCATGACATGTAGAATTCCAATCTAGGATTGCATATCTTGCTTGGAATTGTGATGTGAATGTGAAAATTATTAAGTGTAAGCATTGCATGTGCACTTAGGAAGGGAGTAGCCTTTGAAGGAATTACTCTACTAGGCATGGCTCACCCTATAAGGGATAACATTTTAGGTGCGGGAGCTAGTGGATGGCTCTTATTCAGGGCTACAAAAGTAAAGAAAGCCGGATTGTGGCTTTATAATTACTTATGTAATTGTTTTGTAACATTTATTTTGTAGTAAATGAATGTTGTATGTAATATTATGTAAAGAGTAGGGAAAATGGAACTCTTGTAAAATTTTGTATTGCACTTGTCCAGATTTTTGGCTTGCCTGCTTTGCAGGCGAAGGTGAGCTTACGCGGCTGACCAGTTCTTTAGAGTGAAGGTGAAACCGCCTTAAAATCTAGGGTAGTCACAAAGTTAGGTTCTTCCTTGCCTAAGCGAAGGTGTGCTTTGCCTAAAGCGAGCCAGGCGACTACGTCTTTGTTTCCCTCTGAGGGCGTATATTGTATAGGATGGTTTTCGGAAAAGCTCCTAGCAAGAAGGGGGCTTTGCTCGGTTTGTAAGCGATGGATTACGAGTGAATGGGGCGTTTGTTGAGTGTGGTATCGAGGTCACAAGGTTTCCACGAGGGGACTCTGTCCAGGTTGTAAATGATGGGTCGATAAATGGGACACAAAGGTGTGGTATCGGGTCACATGATATCCACAGGTCTTCTATGGGTTGATGGTTGATCAACGGACCCCCTAGATTTTGGGGCGTCACACATACTCAGTAGTGGTGTCCACTATTTGGTCGATCTGGGGCTGGAGGGATGTATCTTTTAAGCACGCGTCATGGAGGTCGGAGTAATCAACACAAACACGCCATTTAGTTTTCTTGAGGCGACTCACGACATTGGCTAGCCATTCGGGATACAAGATCTCTCAAATAAAACTTGCCACAAGGAGCTTGTCAACTTCCTCCTTAATTACTTCGAAGCTCAAGGGATGGAAACGTCTTAACTTCTATTATACCGGTTTGCGTCCTTTTTGCAGATTGAGTTAGAGTTGTGCCATAGTAGGGGAGATGCCTAGCATATCATTATGTGACCAAGAAAATATATTGGAATACTTCTACAAGAATGATAAGAAGGCATCAACTTCTTCTTCAGAAAGGGAGGTTATAAGACTAACCTGCTTAGGTCGACCTGGCCCGAACAGGGGATGAAGCTTTAGAGGCTCCACCACTCTAGATTGTGTTCGGTCAAGCGGACCTCGATTTGTCATTGATTTTTGGATGGCTGATCTTTTGTTGTTGTTCGACCACATAACAAGCTTTGGCGGCCTTCTAATCTCCTTTGATATCAACATGGCTAGTAAATTAAAAGGACGGTTTTGTTTAAAAAGAAGGTAAGGTCTTCATGGTATGAATCCAAGTACACCTCAAAATGGCATTGAAGGATGAGGGCTCGTCAGCTACTATAAACGGGATGAGGGTGGTGATCGGACATGCCGTTTCTGGAAACACTATCTCCCTTAGCAAGGCGGCCTATGTTCCTTTAAAGTAGACCAAAACTCTCCCTGGATTTCGAAGGTTGTTGGGTTTGTATCTGACAGGGTAAGCAGGAGGTAGAGAAGATCGACAGGAGCTTGGCATGATCTATCAAGATATACCTCGTAAGTGACATCAGACCTTTAATGTTAGGACGAGTGCGTCATAAGGCTTAGATAATTATTGCAAGGGGGACTTAGAGAAGGTGATAGTCCCGTCAATTGGTCGGACACTACTAGGGGTGAAACAATAATGAACTTCGGCCACCAAAGTACCCAAAGAACGTTGACCTTGAATTTTAGGAGCCATCGGGCTGACAAGGATTGTGTCTATTATGGGTTGAGAGTTTTTCGGCGTGGTGGATCGGGGGACCTAGTAGTTGATCTGGTGTTAGTAGAACTTGACTCCTTGAGGTATTTTCGGAGTTTTCCCCTTCGGTCCATGAAATTTAATAACCTTTTCAGTGGTAACGTCGTTGGTGGATCTCCGATGCTCTTTGTGGTATTCATAGTATGCAGGATTTGTCTCTTCGGTTCAGTTTACCCCTCTTTGGATTAGCCATTCAAACCCCTTGGGGTGAATGATCGGAGGTTGAGAATGAGTTAGCATTAAATCAGACATAAATACGTAGCCGTCCCACCTTGGGTTCTCATTAGCATGTTCTCTTGTCCTCCCAACCTCTTCTCAGGAACTGGTGTGTCTCAGTTCTTGCGACTCACTCTTGCTTTGTCTATCTTAGCCATCACGGCCTCTCTTCCCCCTATTGTTGCTATTGTGCCATGATTCAAGGCTACAGTCCACTTAGTTGCAGTGATCGTGTCATCTTCTAGCATAACATATTAGTTCCCTCTTTGAAACAATTTGTCCACAGTTGCTGACATATGTAGTGAAAGTGAGTGGCGAGTGTTAGGGAGGATAAGCACTTTATTTACGTAGGCCGATGTCACGATTCTTCTTTGCTTCAAGCTGGAGGATTATTGTTCCAAAGTACTTCATAAAATCTCTTTGGATTGTTCTATCAGTATATTGAATAGGTTGACGATGTTTTGTATCCTTATGACTGAACACATGTATTAGGTTACAAACTTCTCAGATAAAACATGTAATGATGTTACAGTGTTAGGTGAGCGATGAAACAAGATAGAAATTCGGCCAGTGAGGTTGAAGGGAACACCTTACACAGGAGGGCATCATTGCCTCTTTGAAATGTCATGATCTGGCGGAAGTGCATCAGGTGATCAAAAGGGTCCTCCAACCAATCATACATTTGAACTTTTGGCAACATGAAGTGCGGCAGAGTGTCTTGATGTAGGATGGCAGGAACAAATGGGGAGGCGGATATGTCATCTAAAGCTCGTAAGGTAGGGTCCTGACTCCTGGGAGGGGAGGGGGTCATGTTCGTTCGATTCCTATTGACGGTAGTGTTGGTGGAGGTCGATCTACTAGGGCTCTAAGGTTCAGTGAGACTGTCGAGGTGAGGATTTGTAATTGTGGCTCGCAGGGCAGCATTCTCTTCCCTTAAATCGGCGTTGGTTGCTAAGAAAGAGGCGAGCTATTGCTTATAGGACTCATGTTGTTCTTTCAGCATTTGCTTTAGCGACAACATTCATTTATTTCCCATTTCACGTGGCATAGAGGCTGGAAGGTCGATGCCATTAGGATGTTTATGGAGGGAAGCAAGCGATGATCTTGAAGAAAATAGAGAGATGTGTGAGAAAGTTTCCCATAGATGACACCGATGAAGAGGTAAAGAAACTTCCAAACAATTTATATTTCTCTATATAATTGCTCTCGAGAATCTCTTGCCCCTTCTTAATTACAAGCCTATCAATTTATACTTCTTATGGGTGCCACATGACTTATTACAATTGGCTCGCAATCCTCAACATGATACTCATCATGATAGAGTAGTGTGTAGTGGGGGATCAAGTCAATGGATTCCACAATTGCCCAGATGTTCCCCCTCACGTCCATGTACAAATGATTCTGCGGCTTCCGAGGTGACCTGGTTTAATTATGTTTGGAGCAAGACTTAGTCGGTTGCCCCGATATGCCCAGGACGTGAGGTGTATCCCATTATGCTCGGTCAGGAGGGATGTCCTACCTCATTGGGCTATATGCCTGATATGTGCCTGACAGGTATTGGGCCAGATCTCGCGGGATTGGGTTCGGGTTTTTAGGTCGTTCGAGTTGTTCACATGTCATGCATGTGGGTTTTAGACTTATCCCATTCCATCTCTCATTCTTTGCGAATTTCTTTATTTGAATTTTTCTTCATACTTTCTTTGGTTTACAACTCAAGTATGAATATTTGGATTTGATTATTTCTTAAAATAATCCCTAGTATGATAGGAGTTTGATTTTTGTGCATAATTAAGTTTTTTATGATATTCTTTCTATATGTATTTGTTGATCATGAAAACAAAATTTAGGAATTTTAAGTTCTTTATAGTTGAGTTAGTATCTATAAATGTTTAGATTCCCAATATAAATGAGGACAAAAATTTAAATTAAGAAAAAGACTTGAAAGAATTGATAAGAAGCTTTTTAATTAATTAAGATGACCACGTTCAATTTTCTAGATCATTCTTGAGCTACGTGCGTATTTGGTCATTCATTTCCCTTTGTTGGATGATCGTTTCATTCAAAAAGGTAAAGTTTTTACCTTGTTTTTTTTTCTCATTTTTATATGTATTGCATTTCTATGAGGCAATTAGAGGAGTTGCAAACTTAAGGAAAATGTTGAATTGATACTCTTTTAGGGTTGTTGATTGACTCAAAATTACAGAGAGAGTTGGGAAAATTAATGTTAAGAATGCTTGTGACCTATTAAATATTATAACAAGGATGGCTCTGCTAATGTATGAATGATTATCCTTGAGAAATTGAATGGTAATGTCAATCTACAAATACATGTGCCTCATATCATTTGACAACAAGGAATAGACAGATTTAGTTTGATAGGCGCGCAATGCAGACAACAATTAAAATCTTTGTAAATATAAACTCATCAAATTTGCCCACCGGCATCCTTCGGACCCGGTTAAAAAGTCAAATAGCTTCAAAGCTATAACCTTTATTAACCAATGCAGAAATCATGGCCTCCCAAGACGTTCGTGTAAAGTCAAATAACCAGACGATTGCTTGAATATGTGGCTAAGTTCAGATTAGCGGTTGGTGAAATAACTATGTAGTCGCGGACGTAGCGAGGTGAAAGTTTGAAGGGATGGTGGAAACTATCCATCGGGAAAAATTGTAGGACTTCTCTGCAAGATATGGACTCGATGTCAGGATTGCTATGGCCATTGAGAGGGAGGTGGGTGATGCGCGGAACATTCGGGATGCATGTGTTGGCCAAGATCGAGGAGGAGGAGTCAACCTTCTTCTTCTAGCTCGAGAAAGAAGTAGAGAACTTCTATTATGCGAGGGTTTCAGGGACAAGGTCGTGGCTATCAAGGCCAAGGCCGGTCAGGGCTCAAGGCTAGACAGGGCAGAGAGTGTGTTTCTAGTGCCACCAGCTTTAGACACTTGGAGACGGGACCAGCCTCGAGGCGGGGATCCCGAGGATTATGGGACACCTGGAGTCCTAGTCATTAATGGGGCATGCATAGATGTCTTTTTAACATTTATGGGTTTTCCTTGAAAGGGATGATGTATTTTATGATCAGGTGGTTCTTAAATGATCAAAAACTTCTTCCTATTGTTGCCATGCAATTTCTCCTGCTTCTTTTATCCCGATGCAAGCGTCTTACAATTATAACAATATTATTAATATCTTCGTCTTGTAATGAATGATAATATTTTATTATTAGTCTTTTAGGTATAAATTGGTTACCTCAATTGAATCCATAATTTATCCAACTTTAGTTGAATCGGAACATCTGGCAGTCTCTGCCATCTAATAGGCCTGCATTGTCTTTGCTAATACACTGAAGTAACTTGGCTGAGATGCACGAGAAGAATCTCAACACAAAATCACCATCTTGGTTGCCTTGATGAAGCCTTATTCCTTTGCTCATTCTTAATAATCATGGCTGCGAGTCATTCTGCGAGGCTTTCTTCTTTATGGAGTTTCCATCATGCGCATCCATACCTATAAGTAGGGAAAAGTAGGTTACATTAAAATTAAGGTGAAAAATAATTGAACAACCAAAATGAAAAAAAAAAAAAAGTTGAAATACCTTTTTCTTTGTCCTTGAACATTATGGTATCTTTATAAAGAAACGTTAGCTCTAAGACCAATTGAGAGGGCAATTGTAGAAGCCAACGATAGAAGACATTATGAATTAATCCAAAGTAAATAATCTATTGTAGACTCTTCATTCAACCATTACAGCATTGGGACTTTGGACACTGTTATTTACAAACCACAAAAGAAATATTACTAAGAACCAAATCTACGCATAAAATGTTAGTAATATAATTTACTTACAAAAATGTAATATCAACACAAAGTCTTTGTAGATGGTTAAGATAATGTAAATTACAAAATAAGTATTGATTTAGATGTTTCTCGATTCAAAAGAAGTTTAGATCTCTGATCTCATTCATAAATATATTTGTTACATTTTCCATTAGGAAAGCTTGAGAAATTGAGTCACATGGAAGATTTGTTTTCAATCCAAATCCCTTCACCATCATCCCGCGTGCATATTGGTTGAGAGTCATCCATATCATCAAATGAATATACTTTTGGCAATGTACTAATGGAAGGATGATGTTCAATTGAAACTCCTACGAGGTCATCAACATCCTCCTTATGAAAGAACTCTTTTTGAGGAATTGATAAGACAACTGACCTTCTTGGCTCAAGTTGGTCTTGTACATAGAAAACTTGCTTTGCTTGAGATGCTAATATAAATGAATTTGATTTATACGCCACCTTCATCGAGTCAATCAATGTAAACCCAAGTTCATCAACTTTAATGTCATTGTTATTGTCAACCCAGTCACACTTGAAAATTGGAATCCTAAACATATTGTAACAAAGATCCCAAATCTAAAAAATAACCCCATAAAAATATAGCTCGCCAAATATTGCACTTGAAATTTGCGTGATCAGTACTTCATACTAACTCCACTACAGTGTTGTACATGATTCATCTCTATCCTTTGTATGAGTAGGAACGCCCGTGAAGATATATCCATTATACTTGGACACAGTGGTTAGGGCCATGTGCTATCCATTTAAGATATATCCATTATACTTGGACACAGTGGTTAGGGCCATGTGCTATCCATTTAAGAGTTTCAATAATAGGTTCTTGATCAACATTGGCAGCATCAACCTACCTGAGTTTATGAGTTATTATTGATTTTTTAATTCCTAATCAAAATAGTAAAAAATATAAACAATTATTATAGTACATTTTCCCTCAACCAATAAGTAAAAGTGCGCCTATGCTCATCTTGTAGCCACTTTTTCCTCTTAGCTTGACGAGGATTTTGCATTTTCAACCATGTCATGTGCTCTCTACAAATCACATATTACTCTTAATTAATATTGTAGGTTACATGAAAGAAAATTATAAACTCATCTGACGAGATGATCATACTCAATAGGTTGCGACCAGTTGTATTCTCAACACATAATGATGTGCTTGCAACAAAAATGTGGGATCAACTTTCATGACAAACCTTCGGAGTAGAGGTGTCCCAATTTTATTGTCAATTTCTTAGACCAATAATAGGAATCCCTATTGCATCCACATTTAATAGTATTCGGTCTGAAAACTCAATAGCTTCCTCTGTGATATAGCATTCAACGATGCATCGCCGGGCGTGCGATTACACATAACTTTAGTACTTTCATGAACCTTTCAAATGGGTACATCCATCTCAAATGAACTGGTCCTGAAGTCTTACCTCTCTTACAAGATGCCTTTATTCGAATGGATCATGATGTCGAAAAAAGAAAGTGGGAAATACTTTTTAAGAAAACACAATGTCACGATCAATTGATTTTGTAATTCATCAAGGGTAGACACATCAACCATTTTTCTATAGAGAGAATTGAAAAAGAAACTCAACCTACAAATATCAAGTCGAACATGCCTTGGTAGAATTGATCATAATGTGGCAACAATTGTTGCATTAGTGTATAATAATCATGTAGTTTTGACAAACAAGATTGGCTCCTCCATGGATACAAGGTTTCTGAAGTTTGAACATTACCCTTCAGGAACTTTCAAGTCTGCTACTGTTTGACAAAATATATTTTTCTCCATTCTAGAGAGTGTGTAGCAAGCTGGTAGAAGATAAGTTCGCTTTCGTTCAAACCTTGGTGCTAATTTAGGCCTCAAAGCCCATCTCCATAAGATCTAAACGAGTATTTAATCCATCCTTTGTCTTCCCTTGAGTGTTAGTAATGTACCCGATGATGCTTTCACATACATTTTTTCTTAATGTGCATTACATCCAAGTTATGGCGAACAATGTAAGATATCTCTCATAATATAAGATAAAAATAATGAATAACTGCTGACGACGTGCTGATATTGCCTTTGGGTTATCTTTACTAACCTTCTTCTTTCCCCATAATTACAAATATTATCCATTTGTCACGATATTTCCTCCTACTTAGTATAGTTTGTGGAGGTGATCGAAAGTCTTGCTCACCATTGAATGCCTTTTGCATTCCTAAAGGGATTATGGTTGCATGGAAGGAATCGCTTTATGCCCTATGAATGAGTTATTTTTCCCATGCTTCAATCTCTGCTGATCACATTTCTTCACCACATATGGGGCAAGCAAAGTACCCTTTAAGCTTGTGCAACTTGTGATAAGTTTCTATAAGCTGGAAAATCACCGATTGTCCAAAATAAAACAACCTTTAATGTAAAGAATTCTTGTTGATATGCATCAAAAGCTTCAATCCCCACCTCCCACAAAAGTTTGAGATCTTCTATTAAAGGTGCCAAATAAACATCTATGTCGTTGCCAGGTTGTCGTGGACACATTATCAATAATAGTAAAACAACTTATAAATTTTCTCTTCATGCACTTGATGACAATTGCGGAAAGGTTGCTCAGAAAGTGATCAGATAGGCAAACAACTACGTACGCTACTCAAGAACTATGGAGATTTATACCATCAGGCGAAATGGCGGTCTAAGATTTCCTAGGCTCTCTACCAAAATCAGGCCGTCTATGATCAATTAACTTCCATGATGGGGAATCTGATGAATGACCCATCTTCCCATCAAACTCTATTTCTTGTGCATGCCACGTGAGATCTCTTGCGATATTTGAGGAATGAAACATTCTCTTGAATCTTAGGATGGGTGGAAAGTACCACATGACTTTAGCTGGAACTCCCTTTCCCTTTCTAGTTCTTGTTGAATTCACCTTCCACCTTAAAGCTCCACATGTAGGACATGAAGATGCATTTTTAGTTCATTCCTATATATTATGCAATCACTTGGACTTGTCATGTATCTTCATGTAATTCCCCGATGCATTCAAAGTCTTCTTTAGACTAAATAAATAGATAGTGGCAACTCATTGTTGAGAGGCAACATTTCACCAAGAAATCCTAATAGTTCTGAAAAGCCTTTATCAGACCATCCATACTGTGCTTTCAAATTATATAATTTAACTAATGCAATGTGAGACCCCGGAAAATCTAGATTTCCTAAGGAAGGATAAAATGGTAATTTCGGTCAAAAATCCGGAATTTTCTGGATCTCCCGGGATGGCTGAAAGCGGACTTCACCGTTGGAATGTCGTCTCGCGGGAAATCCCAGCCACCCGTCGAATTCGTTGGTCAGGGAGCAGTCGAGAATTCTACGTTTTTCGAGGCGTGAGGTGTCGGATGACAAATGGCAAGGTTATGGGATGCCACATGCCACACCAAGAGAGTGACACTTGGCATGGAAAGAATGGCTCACAATTAGCCATGTGTGGGAAATGGATCCCATGGCTCATATTGAGCCATGTAAGTCATGATGTCATAAAAGAGAATTGAGAAATAAAAGAAAATGAAGAAAAAGGGAGAGCCACATGTTTGGTTAGAGGAAAAGGGGAGGAAATTTCCTCATTTTTGTCTCTATACGTATAATGAGTTCAAAGGAGGAGAAAGTCAAAGAGGAAAGGAGATAATGGGGAGAAATTGAGAGAAAATGAGAAGAGAAATGAGAAAAGAAAGAAAAAGCAAGTAAGTAAATAAGAAAGAGGAAAAGCGTGGGGAGAAGGAAAGAAAAATATCCAGTAGCCATTTTCGTTTGGTTTTAGAGAGAGAAAGTCCGGCTTCTCACCACAAGATCTCTGACAATCGGACCGTCGGCATTGTTTGATCTGAAACAAGAAGAATTAGTCTACCGCGTCGGGGGCTCGTGTAGTGCAGTTGGGGAGTTCGACAAACTCCGAGAAGGTAGGGGTTTTTCTCCTACTTGCTTTACTTTATTAGCAGGGTTATGTAATGGATGGGGATTTGTTGAGGCACGGATGGCGAGTGGTTTTGATTCAAAGCTTTGGATAAAAGTTAAGAAATCCACACAGAGTGTTTTGGACGGTCCCGCGGTTTGTTTGTGTGATTTGCTTGAATCGTGTGGTGTTGTGATTTATTGCCATGAGAAAATAACATGTTGCTGTGTGAAATGGTGGGGTACGTTCCAAGACAGACCTTGGCCGGTTGTGCGCATAACCCATGTGAGGCGGAGTTTATGTTATTATTATAAAGTTGAATAAAATGATGTATGGAATTAATTTTGTTAATATATGCATGAGTGATATATTAGCATGTGTTAGTGTTATTATTGCCATTGCATTGCACTTAGGCAGGAGTAACCCAAGTGGGAATTTCACTCTTGGGCACCTTTCATAGTCGTGGGACTATTTTTCCAGGTATTGAAGACGCAGTGGGGATGGGACGCATCCGAGTTTTAGAGGCGAGAAGAAAGCGGCCAAGATGGCCTTATCTTGCATTTACGTTTTTATGGGAGTGCGGGCAAGAGACCCGATTTGTATAAATTGTAATTAAATACGATTGTAATAAATCATTTTTGTATAAAATGTACATTTTATGAGTAGGATGTAGGCCCAGTAGCCATTTTTGCCGTGTGATCATGTTATCAGACATTTGGACATGGGTTCCGAAGGTTGACGGGTAATCACGGGACACCAGTTTAGTCACGCCACCAAATATAGCTTGGTAAATTTTCTACAACCAGAAAATAAAGGATTCTCAGCATCATTCAATAACTTTTTGAAAAATTCTGGATCAGCCTGAAAGTCATCATGAGTAGCTTTAACCATTTCAATTATGCAGTCCACATTATCAAAGAACTGATTTTTAGTACAACGTTCTGCCCTTATAGTAGTTGGTCCACTAGTTGGACCTTCTTCCCCATGCTAGTACCATGTAAAGTAATTTTGATCAAATCCATAGAAAAACAAATGCTCTCTAACAATTTGAAAATTGTGGAATATCATATTCCCACATTGTAAGCAAGGAGCATCTAATTGATATTTAGCGTTGAATTTTGTCGCGCAAATGAGATGAAACATTCAACCCCATCCTCATATTCCTTATACCTTTGGTCCTTCAAAATTTAACAACGATCCATTTCTCTAACACATGAGAAATAAATTCATACATTAAACACTTAAGGTAATAAAGCCGAGTCGAGTGTGTGTTTGTGTGTAGGTGGGTGGGTGGTAGACGTGCTTGTGTGTGGGTATTTGCGTGGGTGGGTGGGTAGGTGTAGAATAGTGGCGAAGTCGGAATTTTTCTTTAGAGGGGGCATAATTTAGTAATATAAAAATATAAAATTTCAATAGGAAGTTAACGAAAATCATATTCGATACATTTGATAATATTATCATAACATATTTAAAGCCGTATTAACTAAGAATATAATGGTTTTTTAATGTTAGTAAGAATATAATAATAATGTCTGAAAGCTTTAACAACAAATTTTGTCATTCAATAAGATAGTTAGGATTTATTCATGTAAATTTTAATAATATTTAAATAGATAAATCCAAATAGCAGGTTAAGTTTTTCTTTAGGTTAGGTTTCCCCCAACTTTTAGATTTGGTTTTCTTACCGTTAGGTTACCAAAACACTTTAGAAGATATGATAAATGATTGGTGTGCGACAAATGACAAACAATTTTAAATTGATTTTTTTTAGTTACAATTGGTACATGTATATATGTATATATATATATATATATATATATATATAGGTTTTGTATTTGATTAACGTGATAAGATGATAACTCGGTGGTTAGAGCTTTTAGTATAATAACTTATACTTGCCTTGTACCTCTTAATTGTAGAAACGATAATTTTTTTTGGGAAAAGTTTTAGTGGACCATTAGGCTCCTTTTCCCTAATACTTTTCAGGTTTCAAATGGAGCTTTAGTATTATGGAAATGTTGGATAAAAAAATTTGCAAAACTAGATGTTTTGATAATTTTAATAGCATACCATAGTAGGATAAAAAAAAAAAAAAATTCAATAGCACATCATAGATAAGGGGAAGGGGGGATGGTGCATATATATAAAAATTTGAGGATAAAAACTTTGAGGGGGGCATATGCCCCCTTGAGCCTACTGATGATTACCAGCAGTATGGAAGGAGGCATCCAATGATTTAAAGTCCTATAATGATGCTAAAAATAGTTGCGAGACATATTTTAACACATAATATTGATCACTAAATATTACAAAAAGGATATCTTATAATAGTGTTCCAGTGTGTGTTATATTGAAGTTGTTTCTTTAAGCATGAATAAAGCTAGAAAATAAAACAAGTTAATTTTAATGTGATTGATCTTAAAGCTTAAGAAAAATTTAAAATCAAAGTTTCAATCATCTCACCTTCTTGAAGGGAGAGATGAAAGGAGGAACAAAATAAGTAAAGGAAGATATGCTTCAAGTGCACCCTTGAATGTTTTTCCTAAATAAGGAAAAAAATCAAGTTAGTAATTTAAATAAATAGTAATCATAAAATAAAAATACTTGATTTCATCAAACCAAGTTAGTAGTGAATCTAATAATTTTAAAAAAAAAATTGTACATATTGGTGGAGGAAAGCAAGCAAAAACTGATGAGTCAACATCTAAGTACACTAAAAATAAAGACTTGATAATTCATGTTCGGAATGGATGCACAAATCTGAAATAATTCCAAGAGAAATAGTCACTGTATGGGCTACTTGATGAAGATAGTTAATCTGTTTATAAGTGTTATACAAAGAGGATTTTAATATGAACATATTTGGTTCTAGGAAAGCCATGTTTAAAAAGAAATTAAAATTTACTAAACCATCATGAGGAGTAAACATAAAATTTGTCCAATGGAAAAAAATATGAGATTAATTTCTACATTACAACCACAAACTTCTAAAAAAAATTTTCCAAGGCTCCTTAAAGAGAATTTAACTTCAACCCCATATTCTTAGCATGAGAGTTTTTCTTGATCCTCAGCCTCTTGCATAAATCAATAAACATCCAGAAATAGAGTTATAAATTTATTAAAAATTTATATAACATGTGATATGTGATAGATTTATGTGATTCTAGCCTTGACCAAATAATATTGTACTCACGGACATTTTTCATCATTTTTGGCTGACAACTATGATGGAAAGGGTGGAAAATTTTCCAATAATTTGGTGGGTCTCAAACAATGGACCCATGTGGGAGGAAACTTTTGAAATGCCTAAATTGTCACTAACTCGATTCTCTTATGACCCACTTTCCACTATAGATAATTACTTTTTTTTTTACTTTTTCCATGGAATAAATAAATGAGTTAATTTGGAAATCCTGTTGTTCCACTTCTACAGTTACCAAATGAGTGCAAAAGGGAGTTGTGAGGGTAAGAAGACTTCTGGAAAAAATCAAATTTCAATTCAAGAGCCACTTTAAAAGAATGGATTGGATTATTAGAGATAGATCTTTTGGATTGAAAAATTAAAGATTTACATATCTTTATAAAAAAGATGACGAAGTGATGGAATAAGATATAAAAATTTTGCTTATCTTTTAGGCTTTACATTTTTAAGTATATATATATATATATTTGTAAAAAAAAAAATCAATGTTTTATTAATTAATTATAAAACCTTATTTTATTTGAGAAATTGGCTTCTTATTATTTTATAAATTTTTTTTTGAAAGGATATTATAATTGTTAGGAGCGAGAAAATGAAATAAAAAAGACGCAAACATTATCATTTCTAAGTTTACCATTTAGGTTTTTTTGCAAAGTTAGTGACAATGACGTGGAATATTGATATATACCTGCTGTTCTAAGAAATACCGAAAGAGATGCCTCAAAAGAATATATATATATATATATATATATATATATATATATATATATATACTTTAGACAAGATATAGACAATCTTACACTTATAATTTTCCAAAATTGCTTTCCTTTCTAGTTTTCTATCATGTTTTCCAAACAGAAAGAAAATGATTTTATTTTGGCGCATTAGGCTCATGCTTGCAGATACTCATAATCTTACACTTATAATTTTAACAGATTTAATATATTTGACTTTTTATGTTTCAAAATAAAATCAATCCAAATCATGGGTTTCGTGGTAGGGTGGAATTTTATTCTTTTATGTAACATTATTGAAATATTCAAGCAAAATTTTAGAGAATAAAATCCTTAAGGATAGATTCTTTAAAAATAAAATAAAAAAAAATAAAAATCCTTAAGGATAGACGTACCTTATAGAATAATTCCTATATTGACCCTCATTTCATTTATCGACAAACATGAATCGATGAACGATAAAAAACCATTGGTTCAATTAGATCTTAGATTTCTTGAAAAACAGTCAACACACGTGACTTGTCCCCAGGCACGCGAACAATCAGCTCTTATATTTGTGGGGTGGCAAGCTTATAAAAATATTGATTTTCTCATTCACGACCATGTGGGACTTGTCAGAATAGGTAGGAAGTGCGATTTGTTGATTAAAGAAAAAATCAAAGTGTAAGCCTTGGATGGATCTGAACCCAAGTTCACGTTAGGCTCTAAGAACAAGTTACGCTTAGAGATTAACATAATGCAATATATCTAATACTATATAGATGCTTTTTACAAATTTTGATATGTTTTTATATTTAAATAAATACGTTTTCTTGTATTTTAATATATTACTTTCATATTCAAATATTATACATTTTTGTTAATAAATTTTCAAATTACTAATTTATTTATATAAAACATAATAAATAATATCTTAAATATTATTAATTATATATTTAAATTTATATAAAATATAAATAATATATTTATTACATCATCAGTTCGACCACCGATTCAATCAATGAATCGTGAACCGATAATTTTTTCGGTTTAACATTTGATTTGATTTTTAAAACATTGATATTTTGTTCTTACAAGAATTTTGTAATGACCATGATGTCCATCTTCATCATGGAGAACTTGAACCCTTCACATGTTGGTCTTCTCCTACATGGATTACTCGACTTGTAATCCCTTTTTTGTTATCTCTTCCTGTTAGTATGCACTTGTTAATATGCAGTGCGTCAGCATGTCTCCTCCTTCGATTGCTTGCTAACAAGCCTACGAAGCTACTCGAAGATTAAAGAAGGGTCATTAAGAGAATGTGGGATTTATTAGAGAAGAGTTCACTTGCTCACATAAACTCCTCCTGACTTCGATGACACATGACGAGAATATCTCCCTTATGGGGAGAAAGGAGGGTTATGTCGACTAAAAGGGGGACTCATAATTGGGAGCCAAAACTCTTGTCCAGTTCTCATGAAAGGACTTGAACATTTCATGGATTTGAAGACTTGGAAACTCCACATGCCATCGCATGCTGTTTGCTGACATGACGAGTTTCAAAGATTACCATTGATGAGAGATGATTTTTCGACCCAGGCAGGCTGGGCGTGTTGGGTCGGATTAGGCAGAACTAGGCCCCACCCCTTGGTCGGTCATTGACTGCGGATCTTTGTGCTCCCTGCAAAAACAAATAACAAAGGGGGATCGGTGGGGGCTCGCCTGTCGTCACTCTGATGCCTAAGTTAGTTCTTTCTCGTGGAGAGAAAAGATCGACTATTTAGAGGGCGAATGTTCTGCGTACCTTTCACCAATGAGGTGGCCTGGTATTTATAGTATATGTTTTTCCCAATTGGATAGTGATAAGGATTCTCTCTTATTGGATGGGAGATTTTCTTTCCTTATCGTTGTCAGATTAATAAAGGATAATTAGGGAGCAGTTATTGAGAATTATCTTACTTCCCTTGATAGTGAGATTTGATTTGATTTACAGAATATGGGCTTTTTTAGCTGTCCGTGTTATTGGCCCTTAGAGGCGAATGAACTGGGCTCAGTTTTAAGGCGGTGCCGGGGGGAGCCGGGCGGTTTCGCGAGCTGCACTTCTTGGGCTTGGTGCGTGGAGCTGCGCGCCTATTTTTAAACCAATCCAGGTTGCCCCCCAGACCCATGGTTCACGGTGGCGAGAAGCTATATCGTTTCTTAGCAGGTGGGTGCGGCTTCCACGTGGCCATTCAGGGATGGTTTGGTTAGGCTTTGTCACCGTCAAATGTCTCAGAGATTGATGATTTTCTCGAATTTTTACGCGCCATTTCCTCTAGTTCCTTTAGTTTCCTCCCGAGAACATCCTCCGACCGCGAGCATTGTGCCCCCCGATATTTAAGCTTTTATTTTCTACGAGTTCGCTTCATCTGTCCGACCTTCGTTCAAAACTTTTGGCGCTTCGACACTGGCCAGCCCTTTTCATCTCCGCTCCTGTATTGGTGCCTTTCTTTCGTCTCTCGAGAGCATAGCAAGACGCGGTGGCTAGCCTCGGTTAGGCCCTGTTCTACGACCGATAATTCCATGGGTCCCGGTCGCTCCTCTTCTTGCGTGATAGGGAGGTGATTCTCCGTATACCCGATTGCATGCGCTGTGGTGCCTCCGATCGCTTAGCTATGGTCGCTTCGAGACTTCACGGAACCTCCTCTCCTGTAAAGGTAGGTAGGAATTGACGAGGATTAAATATCCCTGTGTGATCGAAATATCCGTTAAATGTAAAATGCCTCTGACCCAGTGACTGAGCCTTTATATGGGAAACTTTCGCGAGGTGTTATAGCCCCCTTTCGTGTCCAAAGTCTAGTCTCCCCGACATTCTCACCTCCTACGTGGTCCAAGTGCCCAAGATGGTGTGCTTTGAGGTGGTTCTTCAACAATGGCCTCCGTTTCCTCTCACACCCCTTTATCAAAAGGGTCTTGTAAACATTTCAACGTATGCCCTCCCCAACTTTCGCTCAATTTCTGTGGTATTCCTCGACTGGCTATTGGCTTAGGATAAGTGGCCTGGGTATTCTGTAAGATAGCCTCGTTTCTTGGACTCCTTAGTGTGAAGCAAACCGAGGCTTTCTTATCTATCTAAGCGTGTGTCGCTCCGATCATCTCGACTTCCCATCTTCCCATATATTTTGGAAAGAGCTGCTACTTTTTGTTGGGCCAGTATTGGGAGTACGAATTCCCTTTGACAAGGAAGACACACTCGGGCGTTCCGCATTGCCCGACCACTCTTTGGTGAATCTACGTGAGCTTTGCTTTAGTTCGGTCTAGTTTTCGCAGTTATGAGTGTCCCTAATTTTGCATTGGCCGTGTGTTTTCGTGCATTCGCCTCGATCTCACCCAAGACAAGGTCAGAAAAGGCAGTCGCTGTCTCAAGGCGCTTTACCTAAGCTTATCAAGCTGATATTCTACCTTATAGGTCTCGAGGTCCTCCCGCCCTACTACTTTATAGCCTTCGCCCTCTCATCCCGCTATGTAGTTCTTCACGATGGGCCCCACAAGCTCCACTATGAGAACTGGTCAGTGGAGACGCTCGTCCCTGAGGTCCTGAGTGTGAAGCGAAAACCTCGACTCCCTTAAGAAGGGTCAGTCCTACTGGGGTAAAGTCCTCGAGGTTGGGGACGTCTTCATCGCCTCACCCATGTCCGGCGTAGGGCAAGTGTTGCCGCCTCTGGCCAAGGTTCCTAGAGCCCCAAGTTCACAGCTCCGTTCTGGTTATGTTGCAAAGGCCAAAGATTCCTCGGGGAGGGCTATTGAGCCTCCGTTGGAGGTTATGCCCATACCGCTTGAGTCCCCCAAGAAGGCCGAGCCTCCTCCTTCGAGCTTTAAGAGCAAGGAGGAAGTGCCGCCCGGCCAGGATGGCGATTCTTTGCTCTTCAATGCCGAGCTTGCGGTTGCGCGGTCTCGTCCATCCTCGGGTGGATTCCTCGATCTCAAAGAGGCTCTGGGTGCTCGCTCATGAAAGCCTTGGCTCTATTCCCTCCAAGGTCGCTCTATAAGTTCCTAAGTGTCTTGGTTGTGTCTCGCTTTTATCGTGGGCTTGAGTTGAGTGTTGACTCTATGTTGCACGGGCATGTGGCTACCCATCCGAAGAGTTTGGAAAGCGCGTGATCGAACGAGGGTCACGGGGTCAAAGCCGCCAAAGCCTATAAGCAGAGAGGGCGCCTACCTCCTCCGAAAGGAAGCCAAATCGGGCGAGATCGATGCAAAATATGACGGAGGAGGTCGTGAAGCTCAGATCCGACTTGAGGCATACTTGTCGACGACAGGCTGAAAGCGCTGGCCGAGGGTAGGGAAAGAAAAGGCTCCGAGACGGCTTAAGAGGCCGAGCGAGCTTACTGAGGTCGCGGACGGGCCACAAGTCGCCAGATGATCCGCTAGTGGCCAGGATGGGCTGGAGGTCGCCTGACCGAGCTCGTGTAGTCGCGGATGAGCTGCAATCGTCCCAGAATGAGCTGCGGGTAACTTGGGAAGAGCTGCGTGCTGCTAGAGATGAGTTGCGTAATAAAGCAAGACAAGGTGATGCGCACCCGTCGGCTTCCGAGGCTGTGAGCCCCTAGCTGAACACCGACCGAGGAGTGCCATGGGTTGCGAGGGACCTTTAGGAAGGTGAAACTCGGTTGCTGAGGGATGAGCTATAACGAAGCCTGAGGATGAGGCCCGCACCGCGGCTTGATGGCTTGCCTGCAGGAAGGTCGCTAATGCCCACCCGGCCGACCTTAACTTTGATATCCCTAGTGACGAGTGCGAAGAGTCCTTTTCCGTCGACCGTCCCGAGAGCCAAACACCCCTACGAGGCCCGCCCCTCTTGCCTTCTACTCCCACTTATGCGCCCTAACGCTCGAACTCCTTTCAGATAATTTTTCTTTTTTTTTTCTTTTTTACGCTGGGCTTCGAACTTAGCGCATGTGATACGTTTTCTAATGAATACCCCATTTTCTATCTCATATCGCTTTTTTTTCTTTCTTTTGTAACCGTCTCCGCTGTCGCCTCTTCACGACGTGGATCGATGGCTATAAGGCCTTGGTTCAACAGCTGAGTTCTTTTGTAACCAGTCTATGGACTAATCTGCCTATCAGAACTGGCTCTTGGCTATTCGGGCCTGTTATTTATACTCTTTTAACCGAGCTATTCGCTCTTATGTTGTCACATTTTCCGAATCGAGCTACTTGGCTCTTGAGTCGCTGAGAGGCCTTTCTAACCAAGCCTCGCAACCGGTACGCCTGCCCCGAGCGCCGAGGTTTCGAGCCATCATGCTCGCGACCGAAAGCATTTGGCTCAGCGGGCCACATGGCCTGCTGAATCGGCTACCGGGTTCCCGAGCTACTTTGGCTCCATGGCTACATGGCTTTTCCCCGGCGCAAAGAGCCTTCGAACCGAAAGGGCCGAGGCCCAGTTAAAACTACTGCCGGAACTGCTTCGCGGGCAGCGTCTTTCCCAGCAAATGAGCTCTTCAAACTGAAAGCATCGAGGCTTCGTGGGCTAAATCGCTTGAGCCGAATCGCTCGCGGGCTATAGGCCTTTCCCGAAAGGCTTGAGCTCTTCAAACTGGCCGCCGAGGCCCGGGTTGAACCGCCCGAAGTAAACTAGCTCGGCTACGTGGCCTTCCCGAGTAGTCGAGCTTCAAAACCGGGTTTACCGAGGCTCGTGGCAACCGGCCGCCCGAGCCGCACTTGCTCCTGGCCACTGTGTCTGGTTGAGCGGGCCGTTTCAAAACTGAAGCCGTTGGAGGCTCCGTGGCTAAATTATTCGAAATAACTAGCTCGCATTATATGATCTTTCCCGAGCATTGAATTTTCACACTGAAAGCCATGAGTCCCGTGGGCTAACCGCCTGTTTCTAACTTGCCTTGTGGCTACCGTGCCTTAGTTACAACAGCTCTTCAAAAATGAGTCATTGAGGCGACCGATTTACCAATTTCTCGGGAAGATGTGAGCCGTCTTACGCCAGGTTTAAGGAGAACGATCGTTGCGAGAATTGAACCGACTATGCGATTTTCCGAGTGCTTCGGCCTCCTTATAAATTGCAACTCCTCTACCATGGAGCTCATGCTTCGAACCTTCTTCCCTTTTTAGGTCCTAACTGGACCTATGACTGCCAAGGTCAAATGCCTTCACAGGAGGTCCGCCTGAGATCCTAGGACGGCTTTTTGGCTCATGGCCCCCGCTAGGAGTTGTGTTTTTCAGCCCCTTTATGGAGCCAGGTTATTCCCAGCCCCCACCGATGATCTGAATCAGTGCTAGGAATGCATCCGAGAGAGGGCTGGTGTACTTAAAGTTAAGAACTTTTAGTAACGCTTTCTATTTTCTCCTCTTCTTCCTTCTTTCTCTTTCTCTTCTTTCTTCCTCCTTTTCCTCTCCTTTTCCTTCCCGCTCTTCGCCCTCTCTTCCTCTCTTTCCTCTTCTCTGAAATTTCTTTTTTTTTTTTGAGGAACCGCCTTACACCGCTTATTTCCTAGCCAAAGTGATGGCACTGGCCGATTGTAATTGGATTGTACCTTTATCGAATAAAGAACAATATTATTTTGAAGATGAATCAGGTATCTATGCAATTTTTCTGCATTACTCGCCAAGTCAGATGCCTCTTTTTTTATCCATAAGAGATATTAATAAAATACCAACCAACGAACACACAGACTGTTATCTTAAATTTGATGATACTTTATTAAAGATTACAATCCGAGGTCTATTGATAAAAACGCTTGAGGTGCTCAACATTCCAAGAATGAGGTAGAATTTTTCCTTCTTCCGGCCCTGAGTTCAGAGTTACCGTGCCCCGACTACGCGAGACACGATATAGGCTTCCCAAAATGGGGCCTTGAAGTCATTTGCCCATTTTTCTCACAGCAAGCTTTTAAGACTAGGTCACTGTGCTTGTAACTCGGGTTCGACCTTTCGTCAGAGTACCCACGCTTCCCTTGGTAGTTTTCATGCTAATCTAATCATGTTTTTCATCTAGGAGGTCTAGGTTTAAAGTGAGAGCTCTTCGTTATGTTCCACGATTTCCAATTCAATCCTTAAATGGATTTTAATCCCGATCTCATATAACCGCCTCGCCAAAGGCTGAGCGAATGGGGTTTCTTGAGCGTCGACTTCGTGGTAGTTCCGTATGCCTAAACACTTCGAGGAGGTACTCTGCCCATTTTCCTTTATCTTCAACTCGGGTCTTCGCCGCTTGGTGAGGCTCTGGCAGACTTCATCTTCATTCCATTAGCTCGTGGACGAGCTAGATCTAATAGCAGTTCCCGATCCCGAGCCTCCCAGTACGTAAATCTCCTCGAACTTAGGATTGTCGAATTGCTTCCCATTATCAGACACCAGGGCCCTCGGGATACCAAACCTGCATATTATGGCGCGCCAAACGAAGTTGTGTACCTTTTGTTCAATGATGGTAGCTAAGGGCTCGACTTCTGCCCATTTGGTGAAGTAATCCACTGCTACGACGACGAATTTGCATTGGCCCTTTCCAATGGGCAGAGGTCCCAATATGTCTAACCCCCACTGCTGAAAAGGCCAAGGGCCAGACCGAAGCTCACGCCGATGGGAGGTGAGAGGATTTTCAAGGTGTCTCTAACAAACTTTGCATTTCACTTGTCTCCACAGACTCGAGCACGCGCCAAGAGTATCCCCCGCCTTAAGACTTTTCCCCGCGCCAAGGTTCCGAGCTTCGATGTGATTTCCACATACGCCTTCATGTACCTCCCTCAGTATGTAGTTGGTGTCTCCCCCTGCAATGCACTTGAGGACGGGTGTGAAAAAACCTCGCTTACAAAGGGCCCCCCGATGAATAGTGAACCTGGAAGACCTCTTCCTAAGCTTTGATGCCTCTTTTGGGTCGTTTGGCAGCAGTCCCTCTACGAGGTAGTCCCAAATGGGGTCCATCCAACTTGGCTCGGACATGACAGAGGAGATCTCTTCGGGCCGCGAGATCACTGGGGAGGGCTCAAAGGCCCTCGACGCTATTTGTCGAGGTCTTCGGAGGCTGTCGCGCTTGCTAAGGCATCCGCCGCTAACTCTTTCCGCCTCGACACGTGTCTCGAACCGAACTAGTACGAACTTCCTTAGTAATTTCCGTACCTTTTTAAGATATAGTACCATTTTTTTGCCCTTGGCCTCGTAGGTGTCTTCTATTTGCTTTATTACCAACTGGGAGTCACTACACACCTCTAGCTAATCGACTTCCATTGAATGGAAGTGAATAGTCCACTTATGAAGGCCTCATACTCGGCCTCGCTTACGGGAGGCTCGAACCCAACTGAAACACATACTGAGATCATTCTTTCTAGAGAGGTCGGACCTCAGCCCGGCACCACTCCCTTGAGCATCGGGCGCCCTATCTACCGATACCTTCTAAACCGGGAGGTTAAGATTCGCTGAGTATCTCGCAAGCTCACGAGGTGAATTCCATGACGTCTCGTTAAGACCCGCCTTTTATTGCGCTGTTTATATCTGATGTCGAACTCGCTCAGCTCTATGGCCCACTTCATCAATCTTCCCGAGGTCTCTAGTTTATGTAAAGACCTCGCTTCATCTGGGTATTCTCGTGGGATTTCTATGGTATGTGTTGAAGTAAGGGCGAGTTTCCGAAATGTGGTTACTAATGCCGTGGATTAGTTTCTCCATCCTCGATACTTCTTCCTACCCTCTTTAAAGCTCGCTGAAATAATAGACTGGTGCCGCACTGGGTCTTTGTCTTTTGATCGTGATCTCGCCGGGTCGAAATCAACCCACAGTACTGCAGTAAGGAGCTCGCCTCCGAGGGACTCACCTGGGAGCTCAGACAGTTTTAGCTACGCGAATGCTTCCGCAGCATGCATCCCATTGAAAGCTTTTAGAATCGAAGAAGGGCTGGCATTGATCACCGCTCGACACAAAACGGCTTAGCCGCAGCCTATCCTCCAAAGAAGGCGTTGACTCTTTTATGCTTGATGGTGACTGTGATGTCGAAAGTACGCTCTTTTATCTGACCGGTTCGCCTATTCCCGGTTGTTGACTATATAAAACCAGAATTTTTCGCGAGACTAAAGCGCATTTAATAATTCAACTTCATGTCAGACTCTTTCAGATCGGGAATGTGCCGCACCCGATGAGCTATGTGGAGCTCGCGTAGTTGATTTTAATTAAACATGTCATCTATATATACCCATGGATGTCCCTTTATTTGCTTCTCGTAACATCCTCGTTCACCAATCTTTTAGAGGGTGCCTCCCCGCGCTTTTCACCGGGAAGGCATTACACGATAAAGAATAGTCCCTTGCCTTGTGACGAATGAGGTCTTCGACGTCTGGGTCCAGTGCCGATCTGGTTGTAACCGAGAAAGTATCCATAAAGTCGTGGAGTTCATGGCTTCTGATCAGGGTGTCTACTATAAGGCCACATCCCAGTAGAGGGAAACCATCTGTAGCATGCTTCGACGAGAAGCAGAAAGCCAATGCAGTCACCATTTACAGATTTGATAGAGCACGACGTTGGCCAACCATTCAGGGTACTCCACTTCTCTGATTGCCACTGCCTGGAGGAACTTGCCGACCTCCTCATTAATCGCTTTTTGTCTTTCTGGAGTGAAACTCCTTCTTTTTTGCTTGACTGGTTTGAAGGATGGACTAACGTTTAGTCTGTGAGTGATTATTGCGGGGTCAATCCCTCCCATGTCCTCCTGCTTCCACGTGAAGACATCCTTGTTCTATTTCATGAAGTGAATAAGGAGGTGTCTGAGGTCTTCCGCTAGCTTGAAGCCAATGTAGGCGAGGTGTTCAGGGTCATCGTCCAACTGTACGGGCTCCAGCTCTTCCGAGGGCTCAAGTCGGGTGTTTACCTCGCGCAAGACGCTCGAGCCCGCCTACGTATATGTCGTCGACCGCTGGGCTTTCACCTGCGCCGGTAACACTCCTTGGCCACGCCGGTCTCCTGACCATTCCTATCGCTTGTGTAGGAAACTGATCACCATGTGGTGTTTCTGAGGGGGATGGTCACTATGTTGAGAGGGTCTCAAATAATAACACGTTATAAGGTATGGGGCATCTACTATGAGAAATTCTTATCATGGTTGTTGCCCGGCACCTGGGTCTCCTAAAGTGAGCACTAGCTGTATGGAACCCCAAAGGTAGCACTTTCTCTCCCCGAGAACTGCAGTGGGTGTCACGGTTCTAGCTCCCACTTCCGATGCTCATCTGTCAAAAGCCGACGCCGAAGATGATGCCCGCTTAAGCCCCCGCTTTGTCGACAAGGACCCTAAGTGGGATTGTTTTGGCGTCACAACTGCCTTTATCAATTAAAGGATCATCGCGGGGGTGTCGACATCCCTCCACATCCGAATCTCGAATGTTATGGCGGTGTCGAGTCAAGGTAGTTTGACACTTCAAGACTTCTATTATTACCTCTCTAGGCCTGATGCTTCGCAAATGAGCCTTCCTGGCAGAGCTAGACTCCCCACCTCCTGCAAATCCTCCTAAGATCACATGGATTTACCCAAGGGCTGTTGATGCTCAGTGGTCGGCTGCCGAGGTGGTGGTGGCTGCGCTTGATCCTGACCTTCGGAGGCTATGTAGCAGCGAAGATATCCCCGTCGAATCAAGTATTCTATTTCCTTCCTGAGTTGTATGCAATCACTGCCTGATGCCTATGGTCCCTATGAACCTACGCACCGTGTTATCTCTTTTGGTAGGGTCCGTCCTCATTTGGGATGGCCATCTTAGGAATTTCTCATGCTATACTTCGCTGTGAAGACTCCGCGATATCAGTCGCCAGGGGTGAACCGAGGTGAATAACGCTGACGTAACTTGGCGAGGTGGCCTGTGCGGTCTCCGACATGCTTCCGCCTTCGACGGCAGGCCCTCCTTGATCTCTCACTCCCTTTGATTCCCCAGGCTTCGCTTCCAGCCATTTTGGCCCGCTCTTCTCCTCAGGAAGAGCCTCTCGGGATGTAAGGGCTCTTCCTTCGTTAATGTACTTCTCGCTAGCGAGCACCTTAGCCATGTTTGCTCTGAGGATTCTTGAGATGGAAAGATCAAATTCTGAATTGGAATCTTTGAACCCAATGATAATTGATAGACAACGAACTCTCGCTCTAAGACATCTATCTCTAAAGACTCGTGATCAACCTCCGGGACATAAGACCTCGAAGCCATGGCTCACTTTACACAAGCAGTGATAACTCAAGCCTCAGATGTTCTAGCTCCAATGAAGTGGAGACGAATGTGATGGAGAGCTTCTAAATGAGAAATCAAGACAAGAGGGAGCTCATTAAACCAAGCCAATGTCGGGCCTTAGTGTGATAGTTTAAGGCCTCTACAATCGCACTGGTCTCGATGATCCGTATTAGCCCATCTGCTCTTATAGTTGGGACATTAGACTGATCCTTCGCTCCATCGAATGCCTCTATTTGTGGCATCCTAACTTTGTCGAAGGGGAAGTAGCACTCTACTGTGAACAAAGGACTCCGCCTTTGTTACACCAGTGGTGTCCATGTGAGTCCTGCTCTGGCCTTTAATTACAACTTCCTTCCGTGTATTTAGCTCCCGTTGGATACCCTTGAACCTCTATTCCCATGATCGCTCCCCCATTCCTTACTGAGAAGGCCTCGCTCATCGCCTCGATGTCCCCCCCAGTATTGCTTCGCAGTGCTCCTCTCCGGGGGCGAGTGATCCGCCCCCGGCTCTCGGGCCGAGGATTCTACCGCCCATCGGAGCATCGAGCATCGCGCACCATGAACCCGCGGCAGAAAGGCCGTCTATCGCAACAATCCCATGTACCCAAAACTCAAGGGGATATGGTCCGCTTCTAACCTTGTAACTCCATATCTGCAAAGGCTTCAAAAGGATTGCGCGGTGATTATCAGTGACTATTCGCTTCCGTGAAGTCTATGGAAGTTATACTCGATGTCCTCAAGGATTGAAATCAAGAAGCAAAACAACTAAAGTAATCGGGCAATGGGGAAAACACCGCAGCTATATGTAAACAAAATAAAATGACTCCTAATAAATTGCTTGGTCTTCTCCCTAGTGCTATAAGCATCTTAAACTGTATTTCAAACATGGATAATTTGCTACTTTGCAGGAGTGTGCATGTTTCTTTGGTTTATTAAAATTATTATATTCCCCTTAAGGCCGCTCGAGGTTCTGCACGATCATGGTTTTGTGGGATTAATTAAAATGTGTGTAAATTGATTCGGATCAGAATGTGGGTCCAAACTCAAAGTTTTGTGGCTATCTATCACTCACTTAAGCCTCATTAGCTGGCACCAAAGCAGGTTTTTAAAATAAAACCCGGGGGAGCAAAGAGTTCTGTTTTTTTGGAGCGTAAGAGAAGGCATGTCAGGCTGTTTTTCAGATGGTAAAATCAGAGCCAGTAATTTTGTTGGGTGAAGAGAATAAAAACAGATTTGTATGCATCGCAGATCTTCTTCATCAACTGCTTTTACTTGAGCTAGATTTGCCATTATTTTATTCACTATATTTGACATTCTATTACTTGGGGATCTCACCTTGTTTAGAATTGGGGTTTTGCACCCAAACTATTATAGTGGGATATCGGGTGGACTCCGGCCAAAGGTCCCGTGGGTTTTTCCTCTTCTCACTCCCTTGGGGAGGTTTTCCACGTTAAAAATTCCTCTGTTATTTTTGTGATTATCTCCGCATATTATTTTTCTCGTCGCATTTTATCGACTCACAACAAGTTAAATCAACAAGGGAAATATTCAAGATTGTGTTTATTTCCAACAAGTGGTAATGTGAGCCCCAGTTCTATTGTCTAGGTATCAGGGTCAGGTTGGTTTAAAATGGAGGGAATCTTCTGAGTTTATGATTGCACTAACCTCGTCTAATTATTCTATTCGAAGCCAAGAATGGAAGATATTCTTATTGCAAGGATTTATATGCGCTTATTGGATTAGGATAATAGTAAACCCAAAGATATGTCTAAGCGTAACGGAAGATCATGCATAGAGAAAATGCGAGCTCTTAATCGACAATGTAGACCAGAGCGTGTTTCATCACGTATCACAGAGACTAATGCTACCAGCTTTGGAAAAAATTAGAATCCATGTACTAACGAAAGACTCCGCACAGACAAAGCCACTTGGAAGGCTAGTAACCAAGTATAAAACGGGCGTAACGTAGCGTGAGCACACCAAAGGACTTTCAAGGGTTGGTGAACCAAATAAATGCTATGAAGACGAAGATTGTGATGAGCCGTGCTACTGTTACTTGAGTTCTTTGCCGTATAGTTTGGATACTCTAGTTATCTCACTTAGTAACTCAAATTTAATGGCAATTTAACCATGGATATGGTAAAAGATGGGGCTGTTTAATGAAGAGCTTCAGAAGGAAGGAACAAGGAATATCTTCTCCGAGACCGAGGCTCACACAAGAAATCGTGAGTAGAGTGTAATATTAGAGAACCTAAGGGTCGGTAAATCCAAAGGCGTGTCGCAATCCGTAGAAAGTCTAGTGAAAGAAGAAAAGTGTGTTATCATTGTGGTAAGGAAGGACATATGAAAAGAAATTGTTATGTTTGGAAACGGGAACAAAAAGAAGGCAAAAATCAGAGGAAAGATGAAAATAAAAATACTACAGCTGCTTTATCTGACGAAGATGTAGCAGTTCTATTTTTTGGAGATGAAGAATGTTTGGTTCTGGCGTATAATGAGGTTGGAGTGGACTATTGATACAAGAGCCTCTTATCACGTTACTCTAATAAGGAGTTCTTCACATCGTGACAGCCAGAGACTTTTGGTAGATCATGAAGACGGGTAACACCGCATTCCAAGATTTCTGGTATCGGGTGATGTTTGCATACGCATTGCATCGCTGAATTAGTTGACTCTGCGAGATGTGCAGATGTTCCCGACTTACGCCTTAATTTTACTTCTGAGTTGCTTTGGATCGGGAAGGATATGTGAATTACTTTAGAATCTGTGAAATGGAAGCTACTCAAAGGTTCTTAGTAGTCATGTGAGGCAAGGTTAGGAAGCACACTTCTACAGACAAGCCAGGGAAAATATGAGATGAATCAATGCAATCAAGATGGTCTTCCCCAAATTTATGGGTAATAAAAAAGATTGGGCTACATGGAGTGAGAAAAAGCATACACAGTATTTTAGCCAAAAGGCTCTCATTCCTTTTACTAAAGGTGATGCCTTAACCTTGTATTATTGTTTATTTGAAACATCATAGAGTTTCTTTTTCTAAATCTTCAAAAAAGGAATTCACATTTTGGAATTGGTTTATTCTGATGTTTGTGGTCCCTTTCTGAGGTGGAGTCTTAAGTGGAAATAGATACTTTGTCACATTCATTGATGATGCATCAAGAAAGGTGTGGGCTTCATTCTGCCAAGGCCAAAGATCAAGTGTACGCTTTTCCCGCAAATTTCATGCCTTAGCCGAAGAGAGATGAAAGCTTTCAAGTGTCTTCATCGACAATGGAGGTGAGTATACATCAAGGAGTTTAGAAACCACCGTCAAAGACATGGTATTAGACATGAGAAGATGAAGCTCTCGGTACTCCACAAAGACAAATGGTGTTGCAGAGGATGAACCGCACCATTGTCGAGAAGGTCGATGCATGCTAAAATGGCAAAGCACCAAAGTGTTTCTGGGTGAAGCTGGCCTGCATCGCTTTGTTGGGTTTGATAAATAGGTCTCCCTCGCCCTTTCGAGTTTTGATATTCCGCAGAAGGTATGGGATGTGAAAGATGCTGTTTACAATCATCTTAAGGTTTTTTGTAAGTGTTGCTTTCGCACATGTCCCTAAAGAGCGTAGGTCAAAGCTTCATGACAAAGCTTTTCCCATGTATCCTTGTTGGCCATGGAAATGAAGAGCTCAAGGGCCGCATTATGTGATCCAAAGCTGAAAAGAAGATTTTCATAGAGATGGATATTTTATGAAGATCAGACTATTTCGTATTGTGAGAAGACTAAAGGTTAAAGCTATCGATGGTGTTAGGTTGATCCCATGCTTATTCATTCCTGCAAATAAGATTTCATAGGATGGGGAGTGAGACGACCGGTGATGAAGCACCGGAGACAAGTGGTCGATGATGGGATGCCGTAGAGTGATCAAGTCGTTGAGTGGGGAGCAAATTTCCTCAAAGTCATTTCAGAACCTCAAATTAAGGACTAATGGGGAGAATGTCCATCATCCAAGTATCCTTCTTCGTAGTATGTGTTGATTAATGGCGAGTGTGAGCCAGAATTTTCAGAAGTACGATCATGCAGAGCAAGGTAAGCCGGATGAAAGCTATGCAGAAGAAATGCATTCTTGTTAAAGAATGACAGTTATGAGTCAGGAACTTCCAAAGGCGGAAGGCACATGAACAAATGGTTGTTCAAGTCAAGGAAAGATAGTGGATGGAAAAGTTAAGCTTAGCATAAAGCTCGTTTGGTAGTAAAAGGTTTTAAGTAGAAAAGGGTATTGACTTTGATGAGATATTCTCTCCGGCTTGTGAAAAAAATGTCTTCTATCGAGTTGTTTTGAGCTCACCGTTAGTTTAGACCTCGAGCTCTTGGAAACATGATGTAAAGACCGCTTCATGGTGATTCAATGAAGAAATTTACATGTCACAACCTGAGGGGTTTTGAAGTAAAAGGTAAGTGAGCACATGGTTTGCAAATTAAAGAAAAGTCTTTATGGTTGAAGGCTACAAGGCAAGCAAGTACAAGAAGTTTGATTCCTTGATAAGAGCCACTTATATAAGAGGGATGATGCGCATCATTGTGTTTATTTTGTGCTTACGTATGGTAACTTATTATTCTTTACTTTTTATGTTGATGATATGTTAATAGTGGGAATGATTCAAAATTGGATTATGTTGAAAGAGGTTGTTCAAGTCCTTTTGACATGAAGGACTTGGGTATTCGCAAAAACAAATGTCGGGTATGCGAATTACTCGAGATAGAAAGGCAAAGAAGCCAGGTCACACAGAAAAGTATGTTGAACGTAGTTTGAAAGGTTCAATATGAAAGATGCAAAATCAGTTAGCAATAACTTCAGCCAATCACCTTAAGCTTAGAAGCGTAAGCTTATGCCTCACTACAACAGATGAAAAGGAAAGATGGCCTCATTCCTACTCTAAATAGTTGGGGAGTCTTATGTATTGTATGGTTTGTACAAGGCCCGATATCGCATACGTCGTTAGCATGTTGAGTAGATTTCTTCAAATCCGTGAAAGGAGACTGGGAAGCAAGTGAAATGGATCTTCAAATATTCGAGGGGTACTTCAAAATCAGGCTTTGAGTTTGGGGGTTCAAACCAAGAGCAGCGGTTTTACAGATGCCGATATGGCAGTGGACCTTTGATGGTAGAAAGTCGACTTCTCGGGTTTTTATTCACTACTGGGAGCTGTTTCACGGCAATCTAATGTATGTGTCGCTTGTCTACCATCGAGGCGTATCATATGCTGAGCAATCGAAGCAAGAAAAGAGATGTTGGTGGATGAAGAGATTCGGTCCGAGAGCTCGGGCTCATGCAAGATGAGTATGTTGTGTTTCAGGATAGTCGTAGTGCTATGGATCGAGCAAGAATATTTCTTCGCACTACTTCCTATTGTGCCATTACTGATGTGAGATATCATCAATACGAGATGTCATCGAAAAGAGCCAGGAAGCTTAAGAAGATTCACAATGAGATTTTAATCCCTCCCGATGATGACAAAAGTTGTTACCGAGAGAAGCTCAAGCTTTGTGCCTGTCACTTAAGATGGACTCTAACTCTGAGATGTTAGAGTGTAATCCCTTATGTCATCGGGAGGGAGGAGATTGTAATGTAGGTCAGCCCTGGAATTTTTAGGCGACCCACTTACCTACTAAGCTAAATTAAATTTCTGACGTGATGTTTAAAATAAAAACACAGGAGCTTGGCCAGGATTGGAAGCGTGTAGTTTTGGAAGCGAAGAAGGCATCTTGGTGGGCGTTTTAAGACGAAAATCTGCGGCAATTTTTTGTTGCGTGAGAATATGATTGTATCTGGCCAGGTAGAGATCTTCGTAATCTGTTTTTGATTTGAGGCTAGATTTGCCTATTATTTTATTCACTATATTTGGATGATTTCATTGTTTTGGGATCACCTTGTTTAGAATTAGGTTTTGTACCTAAATTATTATAGTGGATATTTGGGTGGACTCCGACAAAGGTCCCGTGGTTTTTCCTCTTCTCACTTTGGGGGAGGTTTTCCACGTTAAAATTCTCTCTGTTATTTTTGTGATTATCTCCTTGGCATATTATTTTTCTTGGCTGCATTTTATTGACTCATAACAGGTTAAATCAACAAGGGAAAATATTGATGTGTGTTTATTTTAAAACCTTACGGACGTACGATTATAAAAAAAGAAAAAAAAAACATTATTATATGAATCGTTGGTTGATCACTTGATCTTCTTTTGTCTTTAGATGGCTAATAGGAAAACAAGAAATTTAAATTAAAGAAACAATGCAAAAAGATGTATCAGTTTTGTAACTCTAAAAACGTTCTTGAGCTACCTGGGGATTCGGTGATCGTTTCCTTTTGTAAGGATGATATATCACCGTATTCTTGAAGGTAAATTTGATACCTAGTTATTTTCTCATTTTTATATATATTACCCATATACGAATTTTGATGTGATCTATTGACCAACTTTTTCCCGTTTTGGAATTTTTTTTAGCATTTTGTTCTTCTTGGCTATCCAAAAAAATATTCATCTACAGGTTTTAATATTATTTACTTCAGATGAAGCTTCAAAATTGTTAGATAGTGAACTTGGAATAAATTATAAAGATAAAATCAAAATTCAACAATGCCAACTATGACTTTATATTAATGTAAAAACAATCATTTCATTGAATTATATAAAAAATCGCATAGGATAAGAAAGTAACTATAATTATTCATACTAAGAATTTTTTTGAAAGCTAAACAATTTCTCTTCTGCATGATTTGAAAGGCACCTGCTTGTTCAATCTTCCAAGATTTTACTTTTCTCCATCTTAAACATATGTCCAAGGATCGCGTCTAGGTAGCTCAAACATAATTCTACCAAGCATAAGATATAAGCCAACAAGACATATAAGGCGGCTAATTAATAGTTTCCCCATGACATGAGTATCTGCAAAGTAAAGTTTGTCTGTCTCACAGGCCTTCGTCTTTAGTCTTTACTAATGGATGTAAAAAAACTAACAAGCTTTGGAGGATCTCTGCCGGTGCCTAGAGTTCAGGAGTAATTAGCAAATAACACGATGGTAAGAAGTATGATTAGTCATTCTAACTTGCCAAAATCACTCTGGGGTGAAGCATTAAAGACTGCAGCGTATATACTTAACAGAGTACTAACTAAAGCAACTGCTAAAACCCCTTATGAACTTTGGATTGGCAAGAAGCCTGTCGAGCACTTATACATTTGGGGATGTCTAGGCCCCGAAACGAGGCCTTGCGGGCCACGTGAAGAAATTGGATTCAAGAACGGTTAGTTGCTATTTTATTGGATACGAAAGATCCTAGGGTTATAAATTCTATGATCCTACTACTAAATCAATTTTTGAGACGGGAAATGCTTGGTTATTTGAGGATGTTGAGTTTGATGGGGGAGATAAGGATAAGGATTTTGTTTTTGAAGAGGGATATGTTGATATTCTCACAGCTGTTATTGACATTGATCAGGCTCCTATACCTGATATTTTTCAAGAAGCAGATTCAAATCAAAACAATATCCAAGAACCTCCCCATTCCATAAGAACAAACTCTGCCTCCTCCGGAGCCTACACCATTAAGGATCCAGCCCCAGAGAAAGGAGAAGTCACGATGCGGATGATTACATTGTATTTCTTCAAGAACATGAGTGACATTGGTAGGGTGGAAGATAGTCAATCAACTTCCGCCAAGCCCTGGAAAGTTCTAAATCTCAAGAGTGAATTGATGCCATGAATGAGGAGATAAAGTCCATGAAGGACAATGACGTTTGGGATCTTGTCCCATTGCCTAAAGGTGTGAAACCCATTGGTTGCAAATGGATATTTAAAACCAAGAGGGATTTGAAAGGTGATGTGGAGAGATACAAAGCTCATCTTATTGCTAAAGGTTATACACAAAAAGAAGGCATCGATTATAAAGAGACTTTCTCTCCGGTTTCATCGAAAGACTCTTTTAGGACAATAATGGTACTTGTGGCACACTTTAACCTTGAGCTTCATCAAATGGATGTTAAGACTGCATTTCTCAATGGTGACATTGATGAAACAATCTATATGGTGCAACCAGAAATTTTTGTGTCGAGAGATGCAAAGAAGATGTTGTGGTTTCTGAGTTAAAGAAATCCATCTATGGAGAAGCCATGAAGCTTCGTCAGTAGTACAGTTTAATCAAATTATCATTTAAATGCAGTTTTGGGGATGAATATGGTTGATGATTAATATGCCACCATAAGTTGATAGGAGTAAGCATATTTACTTGGTTTTATATGTTGATGACATATTGCTTGCCACCAATGATATAGGCATGTTGCACAGAAACCAAGAGATTTCTATCAAGAATTTGAGATGAAAGATCTTAGTGATTCTTAACTTTTGTATTGGGTATACGAGATACAGGGATCGCTCTCGGGGTATACTTAGTTTATCACAAGAGATTATATTGAAAATTCTTAAAGGTTTGGCATATGAATGATTGCAAACCCGGGTGACACCTATTAATTTAAAGGGAGGCCAAAAATTTAGTCTCGATCGATGCCACCCCAGAATAATTTTGAGATTCGAGAGTCTGAATTCCTTATGCGTTAGCAATAGGAAGTCTGATGTATGCTCAAGTAATATGCAGCGTTCGGATACACTGGCCACCTTTATTGGCATATTAGGCGGTCATAGCAATCTGGAAAGGATCATTGGATAGTAGCCCAGTGAGTCATGAGGTACTTCACAGAGAGCAGACTACATGCTCACTTATCGAAAGTGGAGATCAGATTAGAGATCATTGGATATTCGACTCAGATTTTCTTTGGATCAGAGATAGCATGGAAATCTACTTTAGGCTATATCTACTTACTTGTTGGAGGTGCTATATCTTGGAAGAGTGTTAAACAGTTTATTATAGCTTCTTCTGTAGCGCTTCCCTTTCCGGCAGACCAGTTTGGCGGTCGGCGGAAATCCGGGTTGCTCCCAATGTCTTTCAATCACGCCGCCAAAATCATTTATCAAAAACACACCGTAGCATTACACTTCAGTTGGCATAAAATCCTTTCAAATATGCGAAGCGTTGCAAAGGGTAAGCCCGTTTCATTCCATTCATGCGAAATGCAATTACTATAAAGGCATATCAAACCTTTTCAAATGATTCTGAAATGAGGTCGTAATTGAAATTGTTTTACAAAATATCGATATTCAAAAAGAAATATGGGAATTGAATGCATATGTCGGAATATACTCCGCTAGTGCTATGACTTGATACTCCTCGATCTTGCTTTCGCTCTGATTAATCGGTACACAACGCATAGATAAAACTACCACGTTAAACATTTTCATGCTTGAGTAGTTCTGCTCTAATTCCATTCTCGGTTTTCGGTTTAAATCAAATCATACGATTTTACTAAAAAAACTTTCAGATCTTTTTGGATGATCAATGTCAATACAATACATATACTTATTTCATATACAATCATTTATAGTTCATTGATCAAATCCGAATATACACTTCCATATGCAATAAGTCATTGATAATCAAATCATGCATTTCACAATACTCTTTTCATTTCAATTCGCAATCATGCTTTCAATTCCAATTTGTCACAATCTCAAATCAGCAATTCAATTTGGTTCTCTACTTAACAAATTTAACTTTATGTTTCGATATCACGAGGATATTGAATCTTCAAGCCTGGAGTCCGCTAAGTATGAAGCCGCAGAGTATAAAAAGCGGTTTTATAACACAGTGCAGTCTCTTTGGGCGTCTTGGTAGTTGATAAAAAAAAATCAATTAGTAGAACACCTCTTTTGTCTGACCGTATCTAACGTCGAATTGACACATCAATCTGATCATTCGCGATCTTTGCTATTTTGACCCCTATTGGTATACCAATATATCCTTCATACGAACTAAACGGTTAACATTCAATTAAGGGCGTTCAAATATCTTATAGAAACATACAGTACAATATGTACATTTGTATAAACGGTTCCTTTTCAATACTCATGCAATTTTCATTTGCAAACATTTCACAATCAATTTCTTCAAATCAATTAAAACAATTCAATATGCTTTTCTGCTTGGCAAATTTAGAACAAATAGTTCAAATCTTAAACGAGAATAGGAAGATAGAATAAACCAAAATGTTCAAACTTTGATTCCAATCTTGAATCTCAGTTCAGTGTGGGGCTCTCCTCCTCGTCATTTATTCAAATCTGATGACAATAACATGTGTGGGTTATTACGAGGAGTTTTTAGTCGGGGTTTATGTCTACGATGCCCCTTCACTTACCCAAGTTTTCTGGACACATAGGCCATAATTTGCTTCCTTCAAGAAAATTTTAGCTCTATGAGTCTATTTTTATTGAGTTGTAATCATCTCATTTGGATCACCCAAACTCGATTCACGGCATTTAATGCCAAGGCGTCAGTATGCCCGACTCACTTTCGATTACCCTCTTTGTTATTCCGAATTTCCAGGGGTCTTAACTCCATAAATTAGTAATGGTTCCTTTGCATTTGAAGCTATGGTTCTAATCTTTCTTCTCCAACTAGAATCATCAATTTGGATCTTTAAAACTTCAATTTGCCATTTTACATCCAGGACTACTCAGTTACCATGAGAGCTCGGTTATTCTTACACATAGCTCCACTTTGACAAATTTCAGGCACTTTGGGAATTTACAATTTTCATACACTTCCTTCAAGTAAAAAAATTATTCCCTAGAAGTGTATTTACCAGAATTTTGAATCACTCAATTTGGATGAGTGAAACTCAATATGGCCAAAAACACTATAACAATACCGAAACATAGCACAGCAGTAAAGTGCAAGGCTCACCTTTAAGCCCGTATTTGGGAGACTTAGAGCTACAATTTTCTCCTGGTACCTTCTATACATTTGTAGAATTATCTCTTATGGTTCTTTACCAATTTGAATCACTTCATTTGGATGATTATAACTTAACCTATAGCCAAAACAAGAACAGGGGTCTTGAAAATATTTTGATAGCATTTCATACGAAAACCAGCATTTCCTTTTACAAGCATTCTGCTTAGCCGTCGTAACCGATACTCTTCCAAACGCAGCCTTCATGCAAAAACTCATTTCACGATATTAAAACAAACTCTTTTATCACATTTGGGTTTTTCCCTAACATGTAAAATCTGAGATGAAGCTAAGGTTTTGTTTTCTTACTCTTTTCTTGAATCATCCAAGTTGCTTGATCACAAGGGGAGAAAGAAGTGGGAAGGGAAACCCTACTTAGAACTTGTTCTTTCCCAAACCCTAGCTTCTTCACCCCCTTTTCTCCTACTCTCATACTCTCAAAAGCGGGATTGCTCGAGAATGAGCAAGACCACATTTTAGTCTTTCTCTCATTTAAGTCAAGGCCGTATTTGGCCTTCCACACTTACCTCATTTCTCATTTTTGGTCTTAAGTGCTTATTTTCATAAGGCCTTGTTTGGCCACCAAAAATGCATTCTTTTAACCAAGTTTTCTCCTATTTACTTTATAGCCCACATTTCATTTATTTGCCTTGACTCATGTTACATAGAAATTTAAACTTATTTCTTTAATTGGCCTTAGGTCCTCATTTTACAAATTTCAAATTTTCCCTTTACACTTGAGTAGATTTTCGGGTTCAATCAATTCTCATTTAGCATATAATATTTGCATTTGGCTCTTAGCCATATAATCATTTATTCAATATTCATTTAACAATTCCCGGAAAATACCCAAGTTGGCTCAATTTATACCCGGAATATATAATAAAATTAAAAAAAAAAATCTATGGCATTTTTGGGGTGTTACAACTCTCCCCCACTTAAGAAAATTTCGTCCTCGAAATTTACCTTAATCAACGATTCACGAATCATAACTGCCCGCATCGATTTCTTGCTTTCCCAGTGGCTTCTTTGGTCTTGTGGTTTCTCCACAGCACTTTCACTAACAGAATCTTCTTGTTCCGCAATTCTTTCACTTCTTGAGCCAAGATCTCCACTAGCTCTTCCTCATAGGTTAAATATGGTCTTAGCTCAATTGTCTCCAAAGAGACTACATGTGACGGGTCTGATCTATACCTCCTTAGCATTGAGACATGGAAAACATTATGGATCTTTTCAAGTCCGGAGTAATGCAATCTACGTATGCTTGGACCCACTTTTTCAATCACTTCACTTAGATCCGATAAATCTAGGAAGCAACGCCGCACTACCCAGATCATACTTCTTCCAAGGCGTACTGAAAACACTTTTCTCAGATCTCATATCGAATATCTTTTCTTTCATGTCGACATATGATTTAATCTATCGTTGGCCACCTTGATCTTTTAGCCATTTTTCACTTTTTCTTGATCTCTTGTATCAAGTCGGGGCCCGATCACTTTTCTTTTCTCTCAATTTAGTCAACACACCATTCGATACTTGATTGGAAACTGTTGTTGTACACAAATTCAACTAAAGGAATGTCTATCGACTACCCTGTGATCGATCCACCTGACTCCTTAACATATCTTCGAATCTGGAATCACTCTTTACGATTATCCATCGGAAATGCAGTGGATGGAGCGTTGTCTTTGAAGTTCAGTCGAGTGCCTAAAGCCTCTTGCAATTTTCCCCAAAATCTCGAAGTAAGCCTCGGATCTCAGTCTGAAATAATGGATATTGGAATCCCATGTAACTTAACTATTTCCTTGATATATAGCTCTACTAGCTTGTCAAGTGAATAGTGAGTTCTCAGCAGTAGAAAGTGGTGAAAAACTTGGTGTCGGTCCTCTGACCCAAACTAAGTCATGCTTTCTCCTTGTCAATGGTAAGCTTAACTACAAAGTACATGGTGATTCGAGTCCCATTTTCACTCTGGTATTGATGGTACCAATAATCCTGAAGGAACTTGATGCTTTCTGCGCCCGTGCTGACAAACCCGAACACTTGGTTACAAATTCTAACACATCTCTTTTCATTCCGGACCACCAGAATGACATTTTCAAATCTTGATACATCTTTGTGCTACCGGGATGAATAACAAAAGATCCACTATGTGCCTCTTCAAGTATGGATTTCCTCAAATCATTATCATCAGGTACACAAACCCGATCCTTATAATACAAAACTCCATTTTCATTCACTGTAAACTCGGTCTCTTTATCATCTCCAATCTGTTTCACTATGGCAAAAATTTTCTCATCATTCTTTTGTGCCTCTAGCACTTGGTTCAACATCTCCGGTCTCGCTACCATCGTCTGATAATGACAAATGGGCATTCAACGCTCGAAGCGTTTAGATCGACTTTCTACTCAAAGCATCTACCACTACGTTGGCTTTTCCTGGATGATAGTCAGTATACGAGTCGCAATCTTTATCAACTCCATCCATCTACGTTGTCTCAAATTAAGCTCTCGTTGTGAGGGCAAATACTTAAGACTCTTATGATCGGTGTAAATGAAACCTTTTTCTCCACATAAGTAATGTCTCCAAATTTTTAGTGCAATTGCAATTGCGGCTAATTCCAAATCATGCGTGAGGTAGTTCTTTTCATAGGCTACCACTTTACCCTCTTGCATTAGGACACACCCAAGTCCATTTAGTGACGCATCACTAAAGATCACATATTCTTTCTGCTTGGTCGGTACGATAGGCGAAGCCTCGATTAGAATGCTTTCAACTTATCAAGAAATTCTTTGGCACTTTTCACTCTATTCATACTTTACATTTTTACGGAACAATCTAAATCGCCAGTCTTTGTAGTCATAGAAAACCCTTAACGAATCTTAAGCAATAACCAACCGGAGTCCTAGGAAACTACATACGTAACATTTCTTGTTGGCTTCCATTCCAACAACCACTTCTATTTCTTTGGATCCACTTTCGAGACTCCTTCATTCGATACAATGTACTAGAAGGACACTTCATTCAACCAAAACTCACACTTGCTCCAATTTGCGCCTGTTGCTCTTTTCTCAAAGTCTCTAACACTACCTGAAGGTGTGTGTCATGATTTTCCCGATCTTTTGAATACACAAGAATGTCGTCTATGAACACTACGACAAACTGATCCACATACGGTCGGAAAACACGATTCATTAGGCCCATGAAAGCCGCTGGAGCATTTGTCACACCAAATGGCATTACAAGGAACTCATAATGTCCATATCGCGTTCTAAAAGTCGTCTTATGCACATCCACGTCTTTAATTTTCAACTGATGATACCTAGATCGCAAGTCTATCTTCAAAAATATACTTGCACCTTTCAATTGGTCGGTAAGTCATCAATCTGGAGTATGGTCTTATTCTTTACTATCAACTTGTTCGATTGTCTATAATCAATACATGGCCAAAGTGTACCATCTTTCTTTGTAACAAAAGCAAGGAGCTCCCACGGTGATACACTTGGTCGAGATAAACCCTTTTTCTAGCGGTTCTTGCAGAAATTTGCAATTTCAGATTTCTTTAGCTCGGCTGGGACATTGGTATTATTGTAATGGATCTTGGTGTGGCACACAGTACAACATGGAGTAGCAAACTCAATCTCCCCTCTTGTGGGAGCAATCCTAACAATTCTTTAGGAAACAACGTGAGAGTCACTAGCATTAGGAATCTGATCTTACTAGACCTTGCCTTCTGTATCAATCACATAAGCGAGTAGGCTTCACATCCTTTTCGCACCATTTTTTCTAGCGGTGGGTACGCGGATATCACGATAGATAGGTGGTTTGACCTCGTAGTGAAAGTTACCTCCATCCTCATTCGGCATTCTCGATATCACTCTTTTCATTCTAAATCACCATCACTTGGGTATTTAGAGACGACCAATCCATCCCCCGAGGAAATCATAAACTCCTTAAGGATAATTCGATCAAATCCCCGAAATTCAGCCTCGTATTTTGATGGAGACTGATCTCTATACACTCTCCCTTGGTCACCCCTCGACCTAAGAGGACTTATACACTCATGTTTGTCCTATTAAGACCAACAAGATGTGTCGAGTCATATCATCCCCTTTATATGCAAATGCAATGTATAATAAATACCATTTTCAAAATCCTTTTACAAATCGTTTAGAACCTTTCTAAAGCACTCGACCTATGCTCACGATACCAAAAATAGAATTGTAGCACCCCTTTCCCAGCCCAACTGTTTGCGGGTGGAACTTGAAATAGGATATAATGTCCTCGATCACCTTATCAAAATCATTTATCAAAAACACGCTGTAGTGTTACACTTCAGTTGGCATAAAATCCTTTTCAAATATGCGGAAGCGTTTTTAAAGGGGTAAGCCCATTTCATTTCCTTCATGCAAAAGTAAAATTACTATAAAGGCATATCAAGCCTTTTCAAATGATTTACAAAATAGATATTCAGAGTTGAAATTGTTTTTACAAAATATCAATGTTCAAAAAGAGATATGGGGTGAATGCATATGTCGAAACATCTTTCACTTAATTCTTTCTTATATTTCAGCTCCTCGATCTTGCTTTTCGCTCCTATTCAATCGGTACCTGCGTATAGATAAAACTACACGCTATGCATTTTCATGCTTAGTGGTTCTATACAATTTCATTCTTGGTTTCAGTTTAAATCAAATCATGTAGTTTTACTAAACAAACTTTCAGATCTTTTTGGATGATCAATGTCAATACAATACATATACTTATTTCATATACAATCATTTATGGTTCATTGATCAAATCCGAATATACACTTCCATATGCAATAAGTCATTGATAATCAAATCATGCATTTCACAATACTCTTTTCGGAA
Organism: Tetrastigma voinierianum; assembly: GCA_016808115.1. Taxonomy (NCBI): domain Eukaryota; kingdom Viridiplantae; phylum Streptophyta; class Magnoliopsida; order Vitales; family Vitaceae; genus Tetrastigma; species Tetrastigma voinierianum. Next base: position 52,571 of record JAEQBH010001121.1, read on the forward strand.
TTTTTCAATTCGCAATCATGCTTTTCAATTCAATTTGTCACAATCTCGAATCAATTCAATTCGGTTACGCCCTTAACAAATTTGCTTTATGTTTTGATATACGAGACATCGAAATCCACCCGACGCAAATCATTGAAATTTGTAGGCCTGTATAAAAATGATTTTATAACAGTGCAGTCCTCTTGGGCTCTTTGGCGGGTTATTAAAAAAAAATCAATTTGTGAACCTCACCGTCTGATCCTGTGAAACTGTGATCGGTATTTTATGTCTGTCGTTCGCGATCTTGCTATTTTGACCCCTATTGGTATACCAATCTATCCTTCATCACGAGAACTAAGCGGTTAACATTCCAATTAAGGGCCTTCAAATATTTTATAGCAACATACGAGTACAATATGGACATTTGTATAGCGATTCATTTTCAATACTCATGCAATTTTCATTTTGCAAGCGTTTCACAATCAATTTCTTCAAATCAATTAAAACAATTCAGCTATGCTTTTCTTATGCATTTTAGAATAAATAGTTCAAATCTTGAAAGCGAGAATAGAAGGGAGAAAGATAGAACAAAAAACAAAAATCGTCGCTTTGATTCCAATCTTCGAATCTAGAGCTTCAATCTTGAGCTTTCCTCCTCGTCAGCCCCTATTCAAATACAATGACAATCACATATTAGTAGATTATTCTATGAGTTTTTGGTCAGGGTTTATGTCTACCCAATACCCATTCAATTGCAAAATTTTCTAGGGACACATGAGCCATAATTTGCTCATGCTTCCTTCAAGCACATTTAGCTCTATGATCTATTTTTAGTAGGGTGGAGATCATCTCATTTGGATCACCCAAACTCAAATTCTGGCATTTTAATGCCAAGCCCCAGTCGATATGCCCAACTCACTCGGTTACCTACTGTTATTCCTAATTTCAGGGGTCTTAACTCCATAACTTGGTAATGGTTTCTCCTACACATTTGAATCTATGGTTCTAAGGTTTCTTCCCCAACTGGAATCATCTAATTTGGATCGCCAAAACTCAAGTTATTGCATTTTACATCTAGACTACTCCAATTTGCAAAAGCGTCCAGTTGTTCTTACACATAGCTCCGCTGACAAATTTGAGCACTTTGGGGTTACAATTTTCATACACTTTCTTCAAGTAAATTATTCCCCTAAGTCTATTTTACCTGGAATTTTGACAAAAATGCCCTCATTTTGAGAGTTAACTTCACGAAAATTCATTTGAGTAATATTCAATAGAATTATTATTATTATTTTAAATTTTGGTTTCTTTTATGATGGGAGTACACAAAATATTGTTTAGTTTAAAGTTCAGATTTACAAGATGAGATTGTAAAGGAGCCAATATGAGTAATTAAAATACATGGGCCATCTCGATGATAATTCCTTCCATCCTCCATAATTAAAATTAGATTGCCATATTGAACCAAAATCCTTACAAGCTTAAGCTTTAAAGAGTTGGTTATTTAATATGGTATTAGAGTTTGGTTTGGCAAGAGGTCCTCAGTTTGAGCCACCTCTTTGCAATTTGAATATTTAATCCTCATTTATGTATTTGAAACAAAATATTTATATTAAATCGAAATCCTACTAAGTTTGAGCTTTTAGGAGAGTTGTTGTTTAATACATGCTTGCTCTATTCTCTACTCTCAGTGCCTATATAAAGGCCTTCTCATCAATGTCCATGTCCACGAATCAGTACTACCGTCTCTGGCTTCTCCATCAAAAGATCGAAACTTCCTCTTCTCATATGCTCTTATTTTCTCTCTTTGTTGGTTCAAGCATGGCTAGTACTTCTACAGATAGTTTCAACCAGGATTTCGACATAACCTGGGGTGATTATCGGGTTAAAATTCAGGATGCATTCTGACGTACGTTGTGATTGACAAAAGTTCGACTGCTTGCAATTGTGAGGTTGTTGTTGGGAAGTTCGTCATTGTACCTTCATTAATTTTTAGTTGTGATCAACCATTGTGTTGGTGCACCCGTGGATGAAGGGATCATATTGATTATCGAACCACATTAAAAATCCCGTGTATATATATATATATATATATATATATATATATATATATATATATATATATATATATATACCTGCTACTCTATATATATATATATACTTTTGTTTGATCAATGGATAAAAATGTTTTTTAAGGACTCTTTTACTACAAAATACCATAAACGAATTTTGATGTAGTAAAAAATTTCCCCTTTTTCGTAAATTTCAGTATTTTGTTCTTCTTTGCTATAAAAAATATTGATCACCTCAGGGTTTTAATAGACTTGTGTCGTAAAATTATTATATAGTGCAAAGCTAAAGAGAAGTATATTATTCCCTTTATGTACATAACAAAAAAAATAGAGGAAAGAGAGAACTTATAAAATGAACAAGAAGAGAGATAAATGGAGGAGAAACAACAATTTCGCGCAACACTAACTTTCTTAAAGGGATGCAATTGTACAAAGAAGGGAGAGCCTTTTATAGGCTTACCTAATCCCCTTATACATGAACCATATAAATGAGGTTCATAAAGGGAATTCATGAAAGCCTTCATGAATTGACTTTACTCATTTGATCATTCATTCTTATTCAATAGGTTATTAGGTTCATGTATGAGGTCATTCCCACCCATGAATAATTCCTTTATTTACAACACTCCCCCTTGAATGACCACCATTAGAATATGCGCCATTTAAAACGCTTAAAGTAAAACCCGATGGATAAAACTGATGAAGGAAAAAGAGTACATTATTCATATGATGTTGTTGATCGCTCTTAGTAATTAGAATTTGCCTCGATTAAAAACCTTGCGATGCAAAACTGATGAGAAAAAACTGGGCGAAGGAAAAAGAGTGCGATTACACTAGCATCTTGTCATAAGCATGCTCCCCCTCATGTCGATATCTTTAAGTTGACATATTCTAATCTTATGTATTAAGCTTCTTGAATGTTGAGGTTAGCGATGACCGTGAATAAGTCTGCTGGATTATCACTTAGTGTATTTGTTAAACATCAGTTTCAACACTCTTACGGAGTTCATGTATAAAAAAAGAACTTTGGAGGAAATGTATTTAGTTCTATCTCTTTTGATATAACCTCATTTGATTTGTACGATGCATCTGGCATTATCTTGAATAATGTTGTGGTTGTCTTTGATAGAGTCAGCATGATTCTTGGATATGTTGAATCATCGATCTTAATACCATGCATTCCGCGACTTGCCGTAGATTGCTATAATCTATGAATGATTTGATGATGTGGCCACCATTGTTTGCTTAAAGATCTCCATGAAATAACGGTTCCATTCACGATTAAACACATACCACCATTTGTGATCTAGCCTTATGTAGGTTTGAAAGTATCTACGCCAGGCATATCGAACAATTGTTGCTTGATTTCTTTAAGTAAAATGAATTCATATCAGTTGTTCCTTAGAGGTAGCGCAAAATATGTGATACCATTCGATGTCTTTGGGTTAGAGAGGAGCGATGCAGCGATGGGGTGTAGGGAAAAACAATATCAGGTGAGTACGAGTTAGCGAGATACATAAGTACGCAGTGACACTAAGATAAGGTAGCGGGACCAGTAATTCTTCACCCTTTTCATAAGGACGAAATGGGTCATTTTCGAGATCAAGTGACGGACGTCATTAACGAACTTAAGTAATTGTGCTTTATCCATATAAAAACGTTTTAAAATTTTCTTAGTATATGTTGGTTGATGAACTAAAACTCCAGTAGGGAAATGCTTGATCTGCAAGCCAAGAAAAAATTTTGCTTTCCTAAGATCTTTCATCTCAAATTCATTTTTCAAATATTTTGTTGTTCTTGTAAGCTCTTCAGGAGTCCCAATAAGATTTAGATTATCAACATACGCAGCAATAATTGCAAATTCGGTTTCTGATTTCTTAATGAAAATGCATGGGTATATAGGGTTGTTTGCATACCCTTCTTTTAATAAATACTCTTTGAGGCGATTGTACCACATGCGTTTAGATTGCTTCAATCCATATAGAGATCGTTGTAATTTGATTGAGCACATATTACGAGGCTTTGTATTATTTGTTTCAAACAATTTAAATCCTTTAGGGATTTTCATATATATATCATTATCTATGGATCCATATGGAATGGCATGATGACATCCATGGGGCAGCATTATACGGAGTCCTTTAGAAATTTATCCAAGCTTATTATAAAGTGGAAATGGTACAATGTTCATGACGGAGAATATGTTTCCTCGTAGTCGATATCAGGTCTGAAACCTTGTGCTACTAATCGTAACATATCTTATGATCTCATTATTTTTATTGCACTTTTCTAGGTACAAACCTTGCATTTTGTACCCAGCGAGCTTCTGACTTCAGGTGTTGTTTCTGAGTCAAAATGTCTCGTTTCATTACTTGAGTTTAATTTCTTGCATAGCTTAACTCCGTTTACTTGATCCTTTATTTGACATTCTTATACATTTGTGGTTTGGGATCCTCATCATTTCTTATGATGTCTAGAGTATTTAAGGAAGAAAAAATATTATTGATAATAACTTTATTTCGATCTCATTTTTTGTATTGTACTGCATAATTTATTGAGATCTCATAATTTTTAGGTACATGTGCCTCTTCAAGGGCTAATTCTTTATTTCGAACCTCTTCAGGGGTCTTTTGTTCAATATATGCCTCTACAAGGGCCTCTTGTTCACCAAATGCCTCTACAGGAGCCTTTTGTTTATCAAATGCCTCTACATGGGCCTTTTGTTTATCATGTACCTTTTAAGGGTATCAAGAATCTCCATTTGTTCTCTTAAGAGTTATCTTTTGAGCAATGAGTCTCCCAAGCTTCCAGTAGTATTTGAACTCATTTGCCTAATTGTTCTTGAGGACATTGTCCCAGGTGCTGGAGCATTTGCATCGAGATATCTGACTTTGTCACTTTCTTTGTATCGATAAAAGCATCTGGTAATTGGATTACGATATTTTTGAATGAATGATCCTTTAAACCTCCAGTTCACATTGATTTGTACAAGGATCAAAATGAGACATTATAGATGAATTACAAGTAATTTGTTGTCGTTCTTCTGGAACTAACTTTTCTCCCCCTAATGGAGGAAAAACACTCTCATTAGAATGACAATCCGCAAAGCAGGTTGTAAAAATATCTTCCATTAAGGGTTCAAGATATCTTATGATAGACGAAGAATCAAAACCTACATAAATCCAAAGTCTTCTTCAATGGGGAATTATTTTAGTGCGTTATGTAGGTGCAATTGGTATATATACACAACCAAAAGTTATTAAGTGAGAAATATATTTGGTTGTTTACTAATCTGAGTTGTGAAGGGGAGTACTCATGGTAAGATGTTGAGTGCAATTCTTATTAGACTTACGACATGAATAACAGCATGTCACTTAGGTAGATGTTGGTAATTTGAGTCTTAAATCGACAATGGTCTAGTTATTAATTGAAGACATTTGATTAAAGACTCCACTAAAATAGCCATTTTAGGTATGAACATGAGCAACAGATATGCTCAAAAATATTTACTGATTGACATCACAGTAGTCATTTGAGAGTTTGTGAAGTAAATTCACTAGCATTATCAAGTCTTATTATCTTGATTGGATAATCAGGGAATTATGCTCTTAATTTGATCATTTGTGCAAGGAGCTTAGCAAATGCAACATTTCTTGTGGAAAGAAGACATCCATGTGACCATCTAGTGGAGGCATCTATTATGACCATAAAATAACGAAAAGGTCCACATGGTGGATGAATAGGTCCACATATGTCCCCATGTATTCTTTTTTTTAAAAAAAAAACTGGTGATTTAGACATGATTTTATTAAATGATGGTTTGACTATTAAGTTGCTTGTAGACAAAGGAGTCGCGAGAAAATTCATTGGAAAAAGAATCTTAGGTTCTTTAATGGATGCCCATGTGATTGTTTTATGATTACCTTAAGATCCAGGGGTATTCTTTGTTATGCGAAAAGTAAAATCTTTGGGTCATTGAACTTACCTTTGTCTGACATGACTCAATTGGCTTTGTAATTATCATATACCAAGGAGAATCTGTGAGAACTTTTCAGCAACAATATTTTTCCCATAAATTATAGAGGTAATATATAAACTTTCTTTATTATCTTCTTTCCTAGTTTCAATATGATATCCATTTTTGCGAACATCTTTAAAACTAAGCAGATTTCTTGTTTTGTCTCACCATTATTTCGCTTCTGGCAGGGAAATGGGTATTTCCTTTTGAAGGGGTTAGAAGGATGATTATTTTAGTGTCGGGAATTACGCGACCACAACCACGTCACTCGAAGTGGGTTTGGGACGATATCACAATCCTTTGCAAGGAATGGTTCGAATCCGGGTTGGATGAAATTTGGTGATTTTTCATGGCTCATTATTTTTGTTCAACTACTAGAACCTTGATATTAACTACGAATATTTAAGTAAATCATGCTCTCTTATGCCATTGTTGCAGAGCACATTAGAGGCACTGAAAGCGTTAATGAATGGTTTCTAGAATGTCATCATCAGTGATTTTTCTCCACATGGCTTCAATGCGGAGCTTATTTTTAAATAAGTGGGTTATACTCATTGTATTTTAAAATCTTGTAACCTCGGGTGCATGTAGTCATAAGCGAGCTTTTGGTAGAAATCATAGATTTTTTGATGGTCAAATCTATCTTTCAAGTTGTCATAGAGTGAAATGATCTTTTATAGTGAGATGCTCATTTTCGGATCCTCATGGAATAATGCCTAAGAAAATTAGTGCCTTTGCACGGTCTCTTCAGGACTCTTTATTTCCTTAACTTTTATTGTTTCTCAAGATAATAATTCATTTCTAAAATGTTAAATGTTATAAACTTGAGTTTTGATATTATTGAAAAACTTTTGACGTATGACAAAATAATAAGAATCAAATATATTATAAATTGCTAACAATAATATAGCTTTTTGTTTCTAATCAAAATCAAATATTGATATTTATGCAAACTTAAAATAACTTTAAGTTTAGGATTAGATAATACCTTCAGAGCAAACTCGTGCTAATAACGTGTTGTAAAATTATACGGTGCAAAGCAAAGAAAGTATATTATTCCCTTTATGTACCTGCCAGAAAAATAGAAAGAACTTATAAATGAGCGAAGAGAGATAAATGGAGGAGAACTTTCTTATTTGCTGCTTTCTTTCTTAAAGGGATGCAATTGTACAAGAAGGGAGCCTTTATAGGCTTACCTAATCCCCTTATATATGAACCATATAAATGAAGTTCATAAAGGGAATTCATGAAAGCCTTCATGAATTGACTTTACTCATTTGATCATTCATTCTTATTCAATAGGTTATTAGGTTCATGTATGTGGTCATTCACCACATGAATAATTCCTTTATTTACAACAACTTGTTATTTAAGATGAAGATTCATTATTGAGAGTTAGTATAAAAAAATAAAGATAAAATCAAAATTCAACAATGCCAACTATGAGTTTGACAAACTATACCTATACTTATGAATGAAAAACAATCATTTCCTTGAATTACATAAAAAATATCATAAAAAATAAGAAACTACCTACAATTATTTATTCCTAAAAGATTTAATATATCTTTATCATTGACAATTCAAACTACAACTCTTCTAGCTAGGAATGTGGTTAGCTTTTCTTTGCGGCTCTATTAATTAAATATAGGGATGATAATAAGGCAAATTTAGAATATGTAATTTCCACCTAACTCTTGTCCTATTCATTAAAATAATTCTTATCTTAACCCTCATTTCATTAATTTATTGGAAATAATTATCATCCATATATGTTGAAATCAATGGCACAATAATAAAATACGAAACAAAGAAAAACACTAAATTTACGTGAAAACCCTTGCGGGAAAAAACTACGGGTAAAGGAGAAATCTTTATTATGAATCTAAGAAAAATAATAAAGTACGCCGAATAAAGAATGTCATGTATGTTGATATGGCGAAAGAATCGCAAGCAAAAGGTGTGCTCGCGAGGGCAAACTCTCGTACCCCTTTAAGATTAGTTGTGAGCTACAGGTATCGGCCCAGCCTCTCTGCTACAAAAAACAGATCCTTATTTTTTTTCTGCAACTTTTTCTTTACACAAAAGGCCTACAACGAGTCTTCAGATTGGATATAAGCCCAAAATCAAATTTGGGTTACAAATCAACAATATATTTACTTAAATTTAAAATTTAATTTCATATAATATTGGTGAGTTGGGTCACGATGATACCGAAACTATTTTCAATTAAAAAATATCCCAAACCACTTGTGATCCAATTACTTTAATGTAAACCATAATCTAACGCGACATATAAGGCGGCTACAGAGTTCCGGCAAGTATCTGCTAAGCTTGTCGTCTTTACTGATGGATCCACAAAAAGTAAGCACCTTCGGAGGATCTCTGCCGGTTCCTAGCGTTCAGGAGTTAGCAAATAAGACGCTCACCACAGTTCCTCCGAGATACCTGCGTCCTGAGCTTGACCCTCCGTTCTTAAACAATTCTACCACTTGTTCTTCAACCGGCGATGTCCCTGTCATCGACTTTAGCCGCTTGGTTTCCGGAGATTTCATGGATTCAGAGCTGGACAAGTTGCACTCGGCTTGCAAAGACTGGGGTTTTTTCCAGGTATGGTACCAATTTGAAATGACTGGTATAATATAAAAATATTTGGTTAAATGACCTCAAATAAGTCAAAATGTATAAATCCTAACATTTCCCATATTTTTTACTCGAAAAATGATTCATTATGTAAAAAAATGTTTTTTTATCCTTTCATGTATTTACATGTGTCTTTGAAAAGAAAATATTATTTTGAAAGAGAAAAAACTATGAGAATATTTTTATCAAAATAAAATCAAAATTTGATGAGGGAGTTAGATTTCAAAATTTTAATTTAAATGATCTTTTAATTAAATTGACCTATAATATATAATTATTTAATTAAATTTAGTAGGTGACTCAGTAATATTAATTGCAGTTGATAAATCATGGAATGAGCTCTTCTTTGATGGAGAAAATGAAAATAGAGATACAAGAATTCTTCAACCTCCCATTGGAAGAGAAGAAGAGGTTTTGTCAACTGCCAGGAGATGTAGAAGGATATGGACAGGCCTTTGTTCTTTCCGAGGATCAGAAACTTGATTGGGCAGACGTGTTCTACATCCTCACTCTTCCAACTCATTTAAGGAAACCCCACTTGTTGCCCAAGCTACATGTCTCTCTCTCTCTCTCTCTCTCTCTCTCTCTCTCTCTCTCTCTCTCTCTCTCTCTCTCTCTCTCTCTCTCTATATATATATATATATATATATATATATATATATATATATATATAATATCGAATACTGTAATTTAATCTTTGTCATGTTTTTTCTTCAGCATTAACTCATTTTAGATCAAAATGTCCTTATTCATTTGATGGATTTTATTGAAAGAACGAGTTATTTTGCCAGACCAGAAAGATAATTTGCCAAAAATGCATAAAGTTAGATTTCTAAAAATATCAAATAATGGATTCAAGTAAAGCTAGTATTAAGCTCAACAATTAAGATAAAGTGTCAACTATCTTTTTCGTGCAGGGATGCTTTGGAAGTTTATTCAGTTGAACTGAGAAATCTGCCATGACAATCCTTGGGCTCATGGCAAAAGCTCTAAAAATGGAAGAAAATGAAATGAAAGAATTGTTTGAAGAAGGGTATCAGGGAATGAGGATGAATTGTTATCCACCATGTCCACAACCCGACAAAGTTATAGGCTTAGCCCCTCATTCGGATCCATCGGGCCTCGCCATATTGCTTCAAGTCAATGAAATGGAAGGACTCCAGATAAGGAAAGATGGGATGTGGATTCCAATTAAACCCCTTCCCAATGCTTTCATTGTCAACATAGGAGACATTTAGGAGGTAATTAACCATGGCTCTCATTTTCTAAACTATGGGCATTAACAGAAAACTTTTTTGGAATAAATAAATCAATAATTATTTTTTATGCACTAAAATAATAAGCTTATGCATATTTTCAAGATCGTCCTCTTGTACTTAATTATATTTCTCATGCTGACATTACTGTCCTCCTTTCCCTTATATACACCAAAAGCCAACCAATTCACTTTCCCACTTCGTCAGACACTGTTTTGGTCTAAATTCTTCTTTCTTGAAAATAGTTCTCATTTATTAAATTTTTTATTTACTATCCTTAAAATCCTTAGGAATGATAATAAAAACAAAGTTATTAATATATTTAATGACATGCTTGATTCAAAAATTCAAATAGTGATGTGTGATAAATGGCTACTACTACAACCAGTTTTTTGGATATCTATTAACTAAGAATTACAACATTGTAATATTCTGTTTTTGGATACTCGAATCTAGTCTTTTCTTATCATTTGCCTTTTAATCATTGAGTGAGGCCTCAACGATAAACTACTACATCATGTTATTTATATTAGGAATTTAATATTGATTTTGTAAAAGAGAATAATTTAATATTGATATTCTTAGATAAAAACAAGTAGTATGTTCTGGCAGGGAAAATATAGTAGAATTATTCCAAATAACAGAAGTTGGTGAATTTTATGAATTTCACTTTAACATATAAAGTGTTTTCAAATTAATAATGCGCTTAAAATCACATTTCTAATCGGGTAAAAAGTAGGTTTCTTAGTTAATTTGACAGTTCCCAGAATTCAAGTAAATAATGCCACATTAAATAGATTAGGAATGAACTGAGAGCTGTCAGAAATGACAAAGTATTGGAGAAATAAAACTTAAAAAGGAAAAACTAGGCTTGACTCGAAATGACAGTTCTCCATTTTCTCTATTTGCCTACTTATCAACTTGCTGTTAACTACCCACTTATCCTCTTGTTGTTTTACTCTATCTCCAAAGAAATCCATAATCCTAATTTCATGGGTTTGAACTTCATTTTATTCACGAAAATGTGCTTGGCCCGACTTAATTTGGCCACACATAGATGGGCCACAGCCAAAATTAATTTGGGTCACAATAGAAGTCAAAATTGAAAGAAGGTTTCTCAACACAAAACAATAGCATTCAGGCTGCATTACGAAATCAATCGTCAGCTCACAACCATAGTTGCTCTGCCTTTGAAATCTCTTGAGAATGAATATATTTCGTATCATGATGTCAAAAAAACAACTAACTGTCCCTCTCAATTTCCTGATCGATCTGTTTTCCTCCATGATTTGGCAGATGGTAACAAATGGAGCTTACCGGAGCATCGAGCATCGCGCAACTGTGAACTCTATCAAGGAGAGGTTGTCTATTGCAACATTTTACAACCCAAAACTTGACGGAGATATGGGTCCGGCACTTCTTGTCACTCCGATCTCGCTCTGTTCAAAAGGATCGGCGTTGCAGCTTACTACAGAGGGCTAATGGAGCGTGAACTCTACGGAAAGTCATACCTCGAAGTCATGCGGACTGAAACTATAGAAGGTCAAAATAACTAAGAAGTACCTAGGAATGGAGAAAAAAATAACTTCGGTAATAAATTAAGTTAGGTCGTCCGTAGTGCAATACGCATTATAGACTATATTTCAAACATCCTATCATCCTTGATAATTTTCTACGTTGTGTGCTTCTTGGTTTATTAAAATTAATGTGTTGTAAGGAGACGCGTCAATGACAATCAATTTACAAAATGAATATTGGTCAACTTTGTAAAGTAAATATTAGTTGTTACGCTTCAACCTGGGGGTCCGGTTAACAATTCATCAACCCGCGGAATATTTATGAGCATCGGATGATTCGATGTCTACCCTGGTCAATCCCATTCACAGGGACTCATTTCTCTATATTTTTCTTGCAAATGTATACAACTTCCATATTATTATACAAGAGTTTGATATACAACTCTTTTAGAAGCCAAATATATCAAAAGCAGTTGTCCCTGATATATTTTACAAACATAGTGTTCAAGGCCACAACCCGACCTTCTTCATACTCACGGCTCGAAGGGAGGCGTTAATCCTCGTGTACTAAAGGGTGATCCCGGCTGAGTGAGTAAAGCCTAGTAGATATATTTCCTAAAGGGCTGCCCAGCCAAGTGCACATGCAATCTTAGAGTTACACAATCCTGCGCATTTAAATACCTATACTCTAATGTACAGAATGTCTACATGTGCATGAATGCGATATGCCTCATGACTCAAGCCTCTGATCCCTCATGACTCCCTCACGGCTGTACCAGTTACCTGATCACACGCATTTAAATACCTATACTCTAATGTACCTGAATGTCTACATGTCATGAATGAAGTATGCCCCTCATGACTCAAACCCTGAGTCCTCAGCACGACTCCCTCACTGCATATGCAAGTGAAGCAGTAAAGAGCTGTCATACGACCCTTTTCCAAAACAAAGCTTTTATTTATGATTCTGGGCCACATTGGATATGGCTAATGCTACTTATTTCCTTACCAAGTACCTTCCAGCCATTTGTGAGCCATGGATTTCCAGGTTCCTTAGCCCGGGCCCTTAACACGCCTATACAACATTTTTTTACGGGCTTTCGTCTACGGTTTCATGTCTAAACCATATACCAGGTTTTTCACCTGAGGGGGTGTCTATCCCTACTTGCTTCACCCATTTACACACGTACTTTTCATGCCATGCAACCGTGAGCCTCAATTCGGACGTTATCCCACTTTACTGAGCTCACCATCGAACACCAAACACAGTGTCAATTAACCATGTCCTCACGACATACATCAAACACTAACACAATGTCGATTTACCATGTTCTCATGACCCGCCGAACACACCAAATCTGGTGTTGATTGCATCAAACACTAAACACGATTAATCGGCCTAACCATGCACTCACACACAGGCTCGTGATGTCTTGTGCATAAATGCAATGCAAATGTTATTGCATGTCATTTCAGCTGCCTCCATGTCGCTCGTGTCACATCCTGACATATCTATTACACTCCATTATCCAAGTGTCATGGATAAATTATATAATACATATAATTATTTCCATTTTATCACACATATATCACATAATTCCCATATTGACATGTTATTCAATTTATAGCAATATGCTTACATTAGCTATCAGGCTATAAATCCGGCCATGCTTGGCCTCGGAAATAATATGGACTTGGTAGAAGGTCAGCTTTTGATACCACACCGAGCAACATCCACGGCTTACTCAGTTCCTGCTCGAGACGATCTGACCCCGAGCATTTTAGATACAAACCGTTAGAAAGCAGAGTTCGAAACGAGGAACAAACCATTCCTCAAATGTCCATGACCCAACCCAATGTTTAGCCCATGTTTTGGCTGAGCACTTCATCTTATAAAATTCTAGACTCAATGATCTTTCCGAAAAGTCCAAGAACGAGAGAATCGGAGTTTGGACAAGAAAGTTATAGTTATCCCAGAGATTGTACGGCCAGGTCGAAGGAGTGTAGAAAATTTAGGCACCCCAGATGCCGTATGCTCGGGTTTTGTCGTCCGGGAACACGATATTCCCGGTCTGAGAGACAGTCCAAAGCACGTGGCAGGTCTTTGTAGTCACACAACAATAACCAAACCACACACATCTTAAATTTGCCTTGAAATGGGGTGAAACTATTAGGCCATTACGTGGCCCCTAGGCGTAAAATAACCGAAGTAGGAGGAAACCTACCTCTTGTAAGCGCGATTCGGGTCATCGTTGTCAGTCACGCTCAACTGTAGCGACACTCCTTCCTTTTCCTCTTTCCTTTCCCTATCTTCATTTTCTTTCTTCCTCATTTTTCTTCTCTTTTCTTCTTTCCTTTTCTTTCCTTTCCTCCCTTTCTCTTTTCCTTTCCTCCTCCTCCTTCCTTCATCTACGAACACTTCCTATTTATACACAATTTGACATTGCATGCAAGGTGACACATGGTTTGCCATGTGTCACACACATGGCTTGCCATGTGTCTTGTAAAGACATGCACATTGACACATGGCTTGCCATGTGTCACTCCCATGGCCTGCCATGTGTCACTCGACACCCGATGCCTCGAAAAATGTGAAATTTTAATTATCTAGGAATTCAATGAAATTTTCTTGGACAAATAAATTTCGTAAGAGCGAACCCCAGCGGTGAGGAGTCACGTTTAAATCATCGAGATCACAGAAAACTTTCAATTTTTCAACTTTTATGCGTATCGACAAATCAACTGTTTTGCCCTTTTTTCATAAATTTTTCAATTTTTTTCCCGGGTTTTACATTAGTTATCTTAGATTACATATGAGATTTGGTTTCCCCTGAACACTTGTAAATAGTCATCTTTATTTATATTTAATATATCAAAGTAAAGAGAATAAAACTTCATTATCTTGAAAAGGGTAAAAACCTTCCAAAGAATTTATATTTCTCTCTAATTGCTCTCTCAAGAATCACTTGCCTTACTCATTACAAGATTATCAATTTATACTTTTTATGGGTGCCACATGGCTTATTACAATTGGCTCGCAATCCTCAACGTAATACTCGTGTCCCCCCTTACATCCATGTAAGACTGATTCTACTTCTTCCAAGGTGACCTAGTCTAATTCAGTTTGAGAAAACTCAGTCGGTGCCCGATATGCCCGACGTGAGGGATGTCTGATATGTGTTCGATTATTTGCATATATATAAAATTTGGCATAAAAACAAACAAATCCGCAAGTGTACGAATCACAAATAATATAGTGGCTTTTTAATTAAAAACCCAAAGTATCGAACCCACAGTAAAATTTGATTTAACTAGGGATTAAGTACCTCGACTACTATAGAAATTCACTATCCAAGCGATGTGACTGATTGGGAGGATGATTAACTATGACTTAAACTAAATTAAACTAACCTAAATCTTGAAAATCAGCAAATAATTGAAGTGAAATGAAAGGAAACTTTAATGATTAACACTATGGCCGGTTGTCTCCATTGATGGGTTTGTGACTTATAACCATAAACTATAGATCAAAATGAATATATTCTCGTGCTTACACAAGGAACTCGATATGAGGTTTACACTTTCTGTCTCCCTCAAGTTTCGCCTTGATTCCTATTACTCCTTTTTGGTCCTTCTAGGTCAAACAATGTGATCTTGATTCTAAGGCAAAATCGGTCTTGGGAACTGTTGGTCTCCTTTCGGTCTTAGGTAGAGTTACTCGAGTTATGCTCCGGTCGATCTCCTTTTGGTCCTTACGATCTTCACATAAGGTTGAATGATGTCCCTCTTAATAAAATCAACCTAGTACTAGGCATTCCTAGTTTCCTAAATCTCTTTGATTAAGTTAATTCACTTTTAACAATTATGGGACATTAAAGGTAAAAATCAATTCCTAAGGGGATGCTTCCAGCTGTCACTCTAGAACCCCTTAAGCTTTAGGTCTCAACTTCACCCTCTAGCATACAACAATTAAATAAAAACCTGGACAATAAGACCGCACATGCATCTGACCTCAACACAAGCATAAATTCACCAAAACCATTCAATAAAAACATAGAGTGACCACGATTTCCAACAACCAGTCCATATAGGAGGTGGCCGCTCCTGCTGACCTCGAAAACCAACTGATATCATGTTGCACCAAATAAAATAATGAAGATTAAGAATGAGAGCGAGTTTAGGAGAGTTTAGGAATACAAAACAAATATTAGATCAATCTAGTCCAAAACTCACCATCACTAAGTTACCCCCTTAGCAAATGATCTTCCAATTAGCCGCAGGGTCGAGCTCAAAATCAAGTAAAACTAAAAACCCTAAAAAGAACTAAGCCTAAAGAGAAACCCCTAGAAAATGGGAGTGTGTCAGCCTCCTCTAGGTTTTCCCTCCTTTCTTTAGGTCTATTACATATTTAATATATATACCATTGGGAAATGGGCCAATGATTAGGCTAAAAATGGGAATATTCATGTTCCAGTTGATGTTCTTTGCCTAAGTGAAGACATGTGTCTTCTTCTGACGTGGTGTCTTTCGCCTAGGCGAAAAATAGGCTTCGGCCCCGAGAGTGGTCTTGGCATGCTTCAAATGGCAGTGCTGGTCAGCCTAGGCGAGCTGCTCCTCTGCCTAGGCAAACCTCTTCACCTAGGCAAAGGTTGGCCTACGCTTAGGCGAACCTGAGAAGTCTTTTGTTTTTCATCTCTGGTTCTACCTTCATGTCATTGAGCTCTTCTTTTGCTTGATTTTTCCTTCATATTATGCAAAACATTGCAGAATGGGGGATTAGTTTAATATTGATAAATAGGGTGTGAATTTAGCATTCAAGTTATATAAATGCATGAAAAACACACTCAAAATGCATGTATAATTCACATCGAACAATATGCCCGATCAAGGGATGTCCTACCTCCCCGTCCATATGTTCGAATGAGCGCTGACAGAGCCAGCGCTCGATCCCTTAGGATTGGTCTCGGGTTGTCAGGTCATCCGGGTTGCTCATGTGTCACGCATGTGGGTTTTAGATTTATCCTCTTCTATTAGCCCCGTAGCATTAGTGCAAGACAGTAGTGCTGGATTGGCGCTTATGTAATTTTGGTATCTGTGTGTTGTTTGACCATGATTGCGCCTGTGATCCCATGCATCTGGTTTAGACAAAAAGGCTGCCCAGTTAGGCTTGGGGATGCGGACGCTTTAGTACAAACAACGTTTTTAATACTATTTTGAATATCTCGCTAACAATGATGAAAATTTGGGGCTTAAATATCTCGCAAAACCTGACTTTGGGGACTTCTTTGATCACTTTCACGAAGAGTAACACCTTTGTCTTCTCACTTCCTTGGTTTTCGTTTTTTCTAGGTAATCGTCTCCATCGGTGGTTCCTGCCCTATTGGAGTTTTGTTGATATGTTTGCCGCGATCAACCTTGTGGTGAAGCGTGTGTTCCTAACTACCAAAGCTACTCTTTTTTTTTTTTTGTGAGGATTGGGTTGAGGGGGGTGGCTTGTGATCTACCATCGTAAGGGCTTTTTCTACCATGGGTGTCCGGGGTTGAATCGGACTAGTCAACGACTTTTGTCCTCCTCTATTTTTTTGTTTTCTTATCATAAGTTACCTCTTTGGTGGCTAGATGAGTGACCCTAATGTTTTTTCCTTGTCTCATTTTAGCGGTGAAGACACTTAGAGGATGGCCGAAGGTGGTAGTGGTGTCGACCCCGGATGGCCTCGTGTTCAGGAAACGTCCTCATCTAGCTTTGAGGGTGCTCCTTCTCGCGTCGACACTGTTAGGGTTATAACATGGCTCAAGCCCATCGGGGAGGCTTGGGCCGATGATTTTTGAAGGAAGTACTCCTTCCCTCATAATGTCCATGTAACACTCAGTATACCCTTAGTCGCTTTCGGCGTTTAGGCATTTTTGTAAGCCTAATTTGAATGTTTCGTAAGTTAAATGCGAAACATGGAAACGAGAGACCCGGAAAGTTACAAAACTTAAGGACAAAATTGTAAATTGTCCAAAAAGGGGCCTAAAAGACATGGATTAAGAAGATCGGGGCCAAAATACAATTTTGGGAACTCGAATACAAATAGTCAAACATGGAGGGACCTTTTTGAAAATAAAGAAAGTTAACCTAAAAATGGGTTTTATTTGGAGGGCCAAACATGGCCTTAGCAAACATGGGTTTTAAAAAGACCAAAGTTGGTCTCATTTGGGGGAGGAGAAAAAAACGTGAAGGAGGAGGAGAAGAGAAGAGGAAGAGGAAGAAGATGGAGGAGCTAAGATCAAGCCAACAAGGTATGGAACTTGGATTTTTGTATGGAAACTAACCTTGATTATGGATTCTATGAGATTATGTATGAATTTCCATGCTTGGTTGGTTAGTAGCTTGTCCTCAAACTTAGTTTGCTAGGTTTCATCTTAACCCAAAAACTATGGAGTAAGTGCGGGTAACCCCATACTAAGACAAGATAGCTATGGAATCCTCTCCTTTGTACGGATTCATGGTTAATTGAGAGTCTAGTTAGGTTTAGAATAAATCCTAACTAAACATTTCATGTTTGTTTGTGTATGGGTCTTAACCATATTAGAATTACTTTGGAAGATTCATGATATGAATTTTGGAAGAAATATATGTAACGAAAGAGGAATTGAATAGAAAAGAGATTCCAAGGTGAACTGAAATGGCTTGATGTGTGTTTGAAGTATAGAATTGATTTGAGTATCAAAACTATGGAAAATGGGAGAAAATGCACACATTCTGGACATTTTCGGTCATGTACCGGTACATTTGAGTGTACCACACCCTTCCGTAACCCAAAGTGTACCAGACACGTAAAGGCACAGACACTCGCTCGTTTCCCTGCCACCGCCAGATTGGGCCATAACTGCTCATTTCTATCCGACGAGTGATTCAAATGGCCAATTAAAATAGACTTCAAAGAAAACCATCCATATAGAAATAGACATTGTCAAATTCTGACTCTAAGTGGCCCAAATATTCACTCAAAGTGGGGTCATGTGCAAGTCAATCTCGCACGCATCGTTCATAGAGTACCCGAGTTGTTCGACGATCTTTATTTCGTGTTCGATTTAGGTGATTCCAATTGGAGGAGAATCCTTAGCACCTTAACTTTAAAGGAGTACAAAGAACCAGTGCCAAATATGGATACAAGGTACTGGAAAATGAATATTTCAACTGTCCCTCGGATAAATCGGTAAACCTACTAGTTGGCATGAAAATGCCATAACTTGAGTTGGGATGATCCAATTGAAATAATTCATATTTCTAAGTAAAGTTGATTCATCGAGGAACAAGAATACATGAATGATGTGTGAATACATCAGTATTCCTGTATAAGTATCTGAAATGCCATATGGAATAGGCATGAAACCTGAATAGGATATGAAACATGAAAACGAACTGAAATATGAACTTGAACATGATTATGAATGATAAATGTCGTGATCATAGAATGTGATTAAGAAAGGTTATAAGTTCTGAAAGACATATGACAAATCACCAGGACCAAGAATGAATGAGTGGATCGCCCCGTTGGTGCTCCGGCACTTCGCTGCGCTTCGCACCCGCTGGGTGCTTCTGGCACTTGCCGGCGCTATGGCACTCCCGCTGCGTGGTTAGCCACATTTTCGATTGGTGCTCCAAGACTCCCCGCCGTGCTACGCACCCCAAGCCAGGGGCGTGCATCGCCCCGTATGGTGCTGACGCATCCCAAGATCGTATCGCATTTCCGTACTTAATGCATCACAGCCCTACTTATTTCTTATAATTGATCTAGGTAGTCGATAGACATATGATAAGACACTCAATAGAATAAGTAAAGATTCAATGTACCTCAGACTCGCTTCGTGGGTACCAAAATTTCGTGACCGATTAAGTTTTGTGGTACCTACGTACTTCAGACTGCTAAGTTCTCGCTCGTAGACTACGTGGGTACTCGCCGATATTCTCGCTGCACTACGTACTCAGACTGATTAAGATCTGTAACTCCTACGGGAGTCCCGAATGAACATACATCTTTATAAGTATAAGTTCAGTATAAGAAGAAACTCAGAACTCCATGAGGTCCGAATAAGCATAAGTCCAAAGAAGTACTCACGCACTCCCAGATTCAAAACAAGTATAAGTCCAGAGTACCCAAAGGTACTCTCAAAATGCAAAATAAGTATAAGCTCTTACAGCACCTACGTACTCTCGATCGGTAAAATAAGCAATGTGTTCCGTAAAATAAGTATAAGTCCAATCAGAATCGCCGCTACTCCGTATATGCATCTCAGATTCAGACTGCCACGCGACTAGTCGTCCATATCCGTACGATTCTACATAATAGCCGATCCGACCTCGTATGTAATATGATTCCTCGACCGTTCACTTATCGCACCACTGTACCTTCGTGGCAAGAATAAGTCTAAAAGAAGAATTTCGTATAAGATCCGTAAGACAAGTATATACTGTAAGACATGTATAAGATCTCAGAATGCATGTATAAAATCCGAGATAATGTGATGTCTGCATACCAGGATAAGATCCATAATGCACAAACTCGTAGTACAAGTAGAAGATCCGTAAGACAAGGATAGGCCTGAGTACAAGTAACAAGATACCAAGTATCTCCGTATAAATATAAGTTCAAGTACCACGTACCCTATATCGACACTTCGTAAGACCTACTGCATCTCCGTATAAGCTTCCTTGATAAGGATAAACTCCGTGAGTACCTACGCACCCCGTATGAGTATGTGCATACTTTAACCTATTGTTGGGGATGTTGATCAAAACAAGTCGGGTATCGTAGAAAGGCACAATTGATCAAGTAGTACTGACCGTACTCCCGTATAAGATTAAGTCTGGCAGAACTAAGATACGTCTGCATCTGTGATACCTTCCTGCACCAACAAGTGTAACCCGAGAGAATAAGTATAAGTTTTGTAAACTCACTGAGATCCGAGATAGATATAAATACCCATACCCGATTGTACCTCCAGATAAGCATAGGTTCCTGTAACTCCTATGAGATCGAAATAAGTATAAGTCCGAGACAAGTATCGCAGATAAGTTCGATATGTATGTCATTTGGGGAGACCTAAATAAGTATATGTCCGATACAAACATAGTATAACATGTATCCTATGGAGATAAGTATCATCCGACGTAGGTTCAAGTATATGTCCTTCGGGGAGATCCGACAAGTATAAGATCCGAATAAGAATAAGTCCAAGTATAAGTATAAAAGATACGATTGCTATAAGTATAAGACCGTGATAAGAATGAGTGCTATAGAGTATAAGATCCAATAAGGATAGCAGTCCGCCATAAGTGTAATTCCCAGGCAAGTATAAGATCGACGTGATAAGTATTAAATCAATACATAAGTCCGTATAAGCCTAAGTAATTGTATATTCATTATGTGAAGGCCCGAATATTCTAATACCTCGCTATCATGACCAGATGAAGGTTTCTATAAGAATGTCACTGCTGAAAGCTTAGCACCCGGTTTTTAACTGCGGTAGGTACGTATGAAGACATCAGCAAACATCCGCATACAGCTGGGTCAACACACTTGTAAGGTTCACTACATGTAGGTTCCGTGCTCTGATTTGTAAATGTGAAAGTACAGTTTTGTATTTGTAAATGGGACTCAGTTATATGTGTCTAGATTTTGATGGACACCCACTCCCAAGGGTAATCTTTAATACGAGATGATGTTTTGATTCTGTTATAAGATGTGGGCCATACCCATAGGTACCAGATCGATTTAAAAAAAAAAAAAAAAATCAGGTAAAGAGTCCCAGCCCCGAAGCTGCGACCCTCGAACTCGGCCGGATCCGCTAATCTGTCCGACCGAATCGGGCGTGGATACCAAAGTTTCTTTTCCTCCGCTAGGACCTTAGTTTGTAGCTAGTACGGAGGAAGATCAGGATGGGATGAATTTTATGTACTGGCCAGAAGTCTACTTTAGTAAGGGGTTAAGGTTCCCTTTACCCGAGCTGATGCACCAATTTTTTTTATCACACTCGTCTTCATCCCATCCACACACATGTGAACATTATACATGTCCTTTTGGGGGTGTGCGTGTTGAATCGCTAGTATGACATACGCTTAGGGTTAGAAGAGGTCCTTTACGCATATACCATAAAGCAACATAATTTGGGGAAATACTACTTTGTTTTCGACATCAAGTTGTTGCAACTCATGACCAACTTACCCAATACCAGCAAAAACAAGCCATAGAGTAATGTTTTGATGTTCAGTGCTTGGGGTTGCACAAAGGACCCTATGCTCTGAGAGGTTAGTTTAAACATCGATCTAGAATCGTCCGTGAACTAGGAGCTTGTTCATCCCCTTGTTCAAGCATTTTGACGTTTTGATACTTGTTTGTGTTCAAGGTATTCAAGGTCGAGGGAAGCCAGGAATAACCATCCCGCCTGCTGATTCCTCTAGTGTCTGGCCGTCAAGCTGGGGTGGAGGGACTTTAAGCTCATGTTGTCCCCGGTAGATATCCAGGAGGTCGTTGACAAACTGAAAGAGTTCGGCCCTTAGAAAGTCTTGAGGTTAAATTTACTTGGTCGTTTGATGCCTACGACGAATCGCAGCTTTGTTCCCTTTGATCGACAAAGGAAATGATGGAAGAGATGCCCGAGGATCTAGTCAGGAGACAAGTATCCCCTACCCGTCTCAAATTCCAACTCTACACTGCATCTTGGATGGAAGAGGCCAAGGGAAAGAGAGCCAAGATAGTGGCGCAGATGCAAAAGCATTTGTTAGGCTCTGGTCGCCCCGTTGTTCCTGCCAGTGGGAGGGAGCCCGAGATCCGTCAAGCCCCTAAGGCTCGTGGACCTCCACTATGACCCCAAGGTGGGATAAGGATGGAGGGACGTGAGAGCCTGCCCTAACGGAGTGAAGTCGTTTTCTCGAAGGGGAAAGAGAAAGCTGGAGCACGCTCTAGACCCCCTATTTGGAAAAGCCGACGTCCCCCCCATCCCTTGAGGCTCTTCTATCGAATCCCTCTTTATTCAAGGAGCTTCCTTTTGAGGGTCCAGACGAGAAGGTCTTATCTTCATTAGAGGCGATGTATGGTGGGGAGGAAGTGAAGGGAGTGCAAGAGCTGTTGAAGAACACTACTTCCTTCAAGATGGCCACTACTGTAAACCCATTTTATTTTATTATTATTATTATTATTTTCCATATATATGGACTCTTCTTCTTTTGCTTACACTTTTGAATCGTCCGTGCAAATGAGCGTGTTTGGCGCCTATATGACCAAATACCGTGATAGGCGACAACATCAATTTAGCTTTCTTTCGATTCGCGAGGGTGCTCAAAGTTGTACAACGAAGGTAAAGTGCAGTCACGAGTGCCTGAGTTAGAGAAATAGGTGGAGAAAGCCTGATGAGTATACTTTATACTCATTTATCCCTATGTTTTACTTATATTTTTAGCAGTTTTATTATATAAATACAGAATCTAATGCTCTAAATGTTTAATTTGTGATTAGGTCAATCATGAGCCAATATGGAGCAAAAACAAATAGATAAAGCCTAAAATCAAGAACTACACATGCAAGAGTTAGCCAATGCTGATGTTTTAAGCTGCACAATGATCCCCAATGGCTATAATATTGATATGGATGGATAGGATACTTCTCATGCTTTGCAAAGAGACCTTATTCGGTCCATTTGGACTTCAAATGATCAAGTTATGACTCTTGGTAGTTGAAGGAAGAAGAGAAGAGAGTTCAAAAGTGACCAGTTGGATAATTCTGTACATCAAGTCTTTATAATCATTTCTAAAGTTTTTTCCAGTCCATATCTAGATGATACACTTCAAGATCTTTCCAATCTATTTCAAGAACACCCAAATCAAAGTTCGAATGACAGTTATGGTCTTACGGTTGGTACAAAATGTGGAAGCCGCAGTCAACGCCAAGGACAAGCAAAGAGGAACAGAGACTCGACGCCGCTGACATGGTTAAATGACATCGCGATATTCGGGGTTGGTTTTGGGTCGATTTTCAACCCGATTTTAGCCTAGAATTGAGGGTTTTAAAGTTCAAACCCCAAGGAAACAAAAGGCAGGTAGGCTAGGGCTCGAAAAGGTGGGACTTTGTCACACTTTGGGGACCAAAGAGGAGGTCGGGAGCTGTTTTTGAAAATTTTGCAGAAGATCATAAGATTTGTGGAAGAAAATCCGAGAATCACCATCATTTTGATTATCAGAGTTTCTTCTTTCTCTTTTCTCATGTTTTATCCTAGATTTGTGATGTACCAAACCTTTATTATGCTTTAATTTCATAGTCTAGGGTTTTGGTTGTATTTTTTACATGGATCTTATATCTAAAAGTTGATTTTCCTTTTTCTATTGTTCCTCTTTGATTGTCTATCAATTGATTCATGCTTGATTATTATTTGCATATTTATTTCTAGCTAATCTCAATATGGCGAGTGGTTCTCTATGAGATCTGAGAAGGGAGTAGGGAATTAGACATAGGTGAATCAACCTAATTAGCTAGGTGGTGTAGAAATCATTGGTACTAGGAAGGCGTAGAGATTCTTTCAAGGTCTTAGCATCTCTAACGCCTGGTCAGAAATGAGAAGCAAAGACCAGTGTTAATTTTGGTAAAGTTATCCGACCTCGAGAGAGGCTTATAATTAAATTAGGCAAGAGTCGCCTTGGAAGCTTTTTCAAGTGACAATAGAATGAAATCTTGACTTAGATATTGGATGATTGTTCACTTGCACCAAATACGTTAGGATTTTATCAGCTCTTGGTATCCCTTAGTTGCATACTTAATTGGGCTAGATTTAGGATTTCAAAGAACTTAGCTTAATCTGATGTTTAAACCATCTTTAACCATTTGAATATTAGAGAGGTATTATAATTTTGGTACTTAGCATCCCATTTTCCATGTGGATCGATCTTTGTACATCTTGTACACTGTATTACTTGACAAGTGTATACTTACACAGAATAGGCGCTCTTTTTATATTTTTCTACAAAATTTTATATACACATCACAAAATACGCCTATCAAAGCCTGACTAGAGTGGGTTGAGCTACTTAAGGAGCTTGTCGCCTGGGCCTTCTCTCATTATCAATTGATAAGGTTGAAGCTATTCTATATAAAAAAAATTTGTAGATAGTTTTCATGAATAAAACAAAAAATAAAAAATTAACCCTATGGTTCTAAAAATTGTTCCCTGTATAATGAAAATGAAAAATGTGTGCCCATGGACTCTGGAACCGCGAGGTTCAGGTGCCTTTTGGGCTTAGGCTACTCGAGGCCATAGAGCCTGAGAGGGCCAGCTGCCATAGGCAGCGACCTTTGAGGCTTAGGCCGCCCGATGCCTGGGCTGTCGAGGGCTCGATACCACAAGCAAGTGGCTTTGCAGGGCTTAGCCGCCCGAGGTTAGGGGTCTCAAGGGCTAGCTACCATGTGCAAAGCTGCCTTGGGGCTTAGGGCTAACCGAGGCTTAGGTCAGCGGGAGAGGGCTAACCACATAGGTAAAGGGGCTCAGCATGTCGCCGAGGCCTGGTTGTCGCGGCTAGCCGCATGTGCAAAGTGGCTTCGCTTAGCCGCCGAGGCCTAGGGTCGTCACCATACAAACAATATGAATATGAAAAAATAAGAGACCAATTGGAGAAAAATCTACAATCTTTATTCAACTTCCATGGTAACCAGGGTTCAACGTAAATAATGCAGAGGACTATTGGAAGTATTTTTATAAATAAGTCGAGTTCCATGGATGAGGTTCAATCATTCTGCAAGGAAACTATAATATGTAAGCGCCCTTTGACTCAACATTGAGGATTATGAAGGGACCTTCCTAATTTGGTTTAAGTTTTCTTTCATTGAAAGTGCGTCGGAGTACGAAGGCGCCCTTCATGAAAGCCACGAGTCTGAATATTTTGTCCATTTTCTGTGAGGCTCAACAATGATATTCTGCTATTTGAACATTAACTCGATCTCTCTTTTCCTCAAGCTCGTCCAAAGCGAGAGATTTGAGTGGTATCGTCTGTGCATAGATTGTCTAGTCATGATGCTACTGGGATTATTGCCTCTACACCGAAGGCTAAGGCATATGGTGTTTATGCGGTAGGTTGCCTTAGTGTCGTGGGGTAGGCCTAGAGTGTGATCAATAGCTCATCGACCCACTTTCCCTTAGCCGATGTCAGTATCTTCTTTAGGTAGTTGTGTAGTGTTTTGTTCGTAACTTCGGCTTGGCCATTTGATTAAGGTATCAAGGGGTGGAGTATATATTTTTGACTCCAAACTCTACACATAATTGCTGAAATGACTTAACATGAATCATACTGCTTTCCGAGACGAGCAAGATGCGGAACTCAATCGCACATATGATATTTCGTCGCATTAAACTCGCTTTTAAGTGGTCAAGCCTTAATTTGCACATAGGGCTCAACGTCTGCCCATTTTGTGAAATAATCTATAGCAATGAGGAGGAACTTCCTTTGCCTTATGGCTTGAGGTAGGAGACCCACGATGTCGATTCCCCACATATAGAAAGGCCATGGGTTGGATACTGAATGTCGTGTAGTGGTTGGGGCATGAATAGCATTGCCGAATTTTTGACAAGTATTGCATCTCATGACAAACTATTCGGACTCTTGCTTCATCATCGGCCAATAGAAACCTTGTGTCATAATCTTGAGACATAACGATTGTCTGCCAATGTGGTTATCGCAGATACCTCCATGTATTTGATCAATAATGTGCTTGGCCTCGTCGGGTGGCACACATCTTTCATATGGGCATGAAAAATGACCGACGATATAAAACATCATTTATTAAGGCATACTTGGCTACTTAGGCTTTTGTTATGGCAGCGTCTCTTTTGTCCTTGGGAAGAATTCCATTTTTCAAATAACTAGCGATTGAAAGCATCCATGAATCATTGATTTGGGTATCAACTATAAACACCTTCGCATCGGAAATAGAGGGATGTGCCATGACATTCAATTCCATGTGGCAGGAGTATAAGGTGCTGGAAGCTATATTTGCGAGGGCGTCATCCATTATGTTTTCGGATCTTCGGATTTGAGCCACTACAAAATTTGCAAACCTAGCTACTAGGGAACGCTTGATAGCTAGATATTGAGCCATTCGCTCGTTCTTAGCCTTATATTCACCACAAATTTGGGATTCCACCAACTATTAATCACAATGAAGTTCAAAGTTTGAGACAGAGAGCCTTGCTACCCAAGATCAGCACAACTGCATTCTGGCTCATTGTTCAAGATAAGTAAACGAAAAACTTAACTCGCTGGGTAATGGGTAAGCTCTGTGAGACTACAACACCATACCGCCTCCTCGATCGTTTGAGGAACCATCGATTTCTACTATCCACAATGGTTCACATATGCCATACTTGGACATGTCTGACATCTCAGTAATGAATTCGGTGAGCACTTGACCCATAATAGCAAACATTGGGCGATATACGATGTCGAATTCACTCAGCTTGAAGCCTGGCTTATGTAGTATGACTCTAATTGGGTAGCCTATTAGGACGATTATGGTGTGAGCTTGAAAGTAGGGTGTAGCTTCTTAGCCGCCATTCTGAGTGCCAAAGCGATTTGCTCTAAGTTAGTATATCGAGTCTTGGCATCTGTTAGCATTTTACTCACAAAGTATGCATGTCTTTCTCTACATCGATGCTTGCCCTTACCAAAGCCATGCTCACTGCTACTCCCGAGGATGCCAAGTAGAGATAGAGTTCCTCTTCTTCAAAAGGCTATGATAAAATTAGTGGGGAGGTGAGGTAATCTCTGATAGCTAAGAAAGCCCTGTCAGACCCAGGACCTTACTCCCCCGACGAAGTGCCTTTAGGAAAGGACAAAGACGATATGAGTATCTAGAGATGAACCTGTTCAACGCTGCCAATTTTCTTATCAGAGCTTGTGTTTGCTTCATGTTTTTAGGAGGTTGCATTTGAAGGATGGTTGTGGATTTCTAGGGCACCATTTCTATTCCCCTTTGCTTCCTGCATTCGACCTCGAAGGCATTCAGAGGGGTTCAAATGTAGGTGGCATAGAACCTCATGAGTGAAAAAGCCTCTGCAGGGCGATGATCTCCATGGATCGTGATTTGACCAAAGATATCATGTACATATACTTCCATTGACTTTCCTAGTAGGGGCTTAAACATGCGAGACATCATGTGCTGGTAAGTTGCCTCGACATTCTTAAGGCTAAAAGGCATGACATTGTAACAATACATCCTTGTCGGTGTTATGGAGGCCGTGTTCACCAAGTCGGGTGGGAAAATAGGAATCTGATTATAACCTAAGTAGGCGTTTAGGAAAGACAAAAGTTCATATTGTAAAACCTGGGTAAATTTGAAATTTTTCGAAAAATGACAAAATAGTAAATTGTAGCTATAGTATAGGTTGCAAATTTGGAATTTTCCTAGATCTTGGATGACAAAAAGAACATCATCTTTGGATTCGTCTCGCAAAATCTAGTTACCTAGACGAATTTCGTTAAATTTTGAGACAGTCGGTTTTTCACGATTTTCGGGGCGTCAGGTGTCTGGTTGACCCAAAAAAGGGGATATTTAAGAAAAAAAAAATATCAAAAGTGGTAAATTAATTAATTAAAGTTCATTTAAAATAATTGAACTTAAACCGGGATGAAATAAATCATTTCAAGGCAGAAACGGACCTGGACAGGTCATGAACATGTGGCACGACTTGAGCCACCCGCTTAAACTTAAATGCAGGGCTTTGGGGAACAAAAGGAAAATATCTCATTTTCCTTTTTATGTGAGAGAGGAGAGGAAGAGGGCATCCAAGCTTCTCTCTTCTATCCTTAGAGTTTCGCTGATCGGAATTCGTCGAGCCAAGAGTGAAAGTTCGTATACATAAAGAGGGCTACGCATGGGTACCAAAAATGAGGGGTTTCATCGAAGATCCAAATGAGGATATTTGGGCTAGGAAGGCTTCCCACCCGTGCTGTTACGCTTCAAGAGGTAAGGATTCTTCCTACCTTGGTTTATTCTTCGATTTATGGGCAGAAAAATGGGAGTTTCTAGTTCCAACTCGATGTCCTTCGCCTAGGCAAAGGCATGTATCTTCTCCAAAAATTTTGGCTCTTCACCTAGGAGAAGGGGTTCACCTAGGAAAAGGTGTGGTTTGCCCAGGCGAACCCGGGAGCGGGTTTTATGTGGCACTAGTCCGCCTAGGTGAGTGATTCTTCACTAAGGCGAACCCTAGAAATCCTGCTGCAGGTTGTTGGGGGACTATTTATGGCCGATCTCGTGGCCCGATTTGTGAAGTGTCCATGGCCTACTCAAAGCATGGTTTAAGGGTTGTTTGGCTGAAATCCTTGCCCTTAGGGATTGTTTGGCAATGTTAAAATGGATTTAAATGTCGTTTTATGGCCCGGTTGTGTAAATTGTTTTGTGATTGTGTGTAATATGTCCCAAAAAGTGTTTAGGGACTGTTTGGGATTAAAAAGAATAATATGGATAGTTAAGGGCCTATTTGGCTAGTTTTGAGCTCGGGTTAAGGGGTTGTTAGGTTGTTGTTGTGGGCACCCTATATGCCACATTTTTCCTTGAGAATTAAGTGTGTTGTTGCTTGATATGTGATAGCATGCTTCTTGTTTGGTTGATGAATTTTAATGTGTGTTCTAATGTATTAACATTGTTATGAGTGTCTAATTGGAAATTATATGCATGTAATATAATTGTCCATGATGATTGGTTAAATGCATGAGATAAATTGTCCACATGGCATTCATTACATATGTGGCATGGCATTGACATGTAATGATACACTACATTGCATATGCATGGGAACATCGCATTTCATGGGTGTGAGTGCATGGTAGAAATCAACACCATAATTGGTGATTGATGAGTGGGTTTCAGACTGGTTACGGCGTCCAATGTAGTGGCACCGTTGAATAAAATAGTAAAAACTTATGTCAGTAATAAAGAAGAATGGCTAGATACTCCCTGCAAAGACCTCACGAACAGAATAACAGAACGAAGAACGAATAATAACACACATATCATAAAACCACTCCAACATTGAAAGTCCAAAGAATGTTGGAAGGCATGCAAAGCCTGCGGTGAGACCTCGAAAATTCGCTGCCCACAAAAGACACATGGTTTTGTAAATGAAATGATCATTTGAGGTGTAACATCCAAAAAGCTTTCGGTTTATAAACAAATGAATTTTGTTTGAAAATGATCATTGGATGTAATCCATTAATGACGGTTTATCACACATGGGCATCTCGTTGTGTGGTAGGAATCAGTAAAGACTATGGTATGATGGGAGTCGGTAAAGACTCGGGCATGGTTTATGAGTGGCTCTCATCTCATTTCATGGCATAACATGCAGAATTCCAATCTAGAATTGCATTTCTTGCTTGGAATTGTGATGTGAATGTGAAAATTGTTAAGCATAAGCATTGCATATGCACTTAGGAGGGGAGTAGCCTCTGTAGGAATTACTCTACTGGGCATGACTCACCTTATAAGGGATAACATTTCAGGTGCGGGACAAGCGTCGATGGACAACTCTCTTCCTGGGTCGCAAGGGTAAAGAAAGTCAGATTGTGGCTTTATAATTACTTATGTAATTGTTTTGTAACATTTATTTTTGTAGTAAATGAATGTTGGCATGTAATATTATGTAAAGAGTAGGAAAAGTGGAACTCTTATAAAATTTTGTGTTTCACTTGTCTAGATTTTTGGCACTGCCTCGCCTGGGCAAAGGTAAGCTTTGCCAAGGCGAAGCAGTTTGCCTAAGCGAAGGTGGGCTTCGCCTTGGCAAACCAGAGTGCAGTCCTGCAAGTGAGGTTCTGCCTTGCCTAGGCGAAGAGAAGCTTCCTAGGCGAAGCAGTTCGCCTAGGTGGAGACTGCTTCGCTTAGGCAAAGATCGTCTACCTAGGTGAACCCAGACAATCCACCGACAAGTTGTTTTCCCCAGAGAACTCGTATATTGTGCCAAGATGGTTTTTAAAGAGCTCCTAGCACCGGCTGGGGCTCGCCTGGTTTTTTAAAATGATGGATCCCAAGTGGAATGGGACATACGATGTGGTATCGTGTCGACGATATCCATTGTGGACTCTATCCTGCTTGTAAAATGATGAGTCCCGGTAAATGGGACACAAAGGTGTGGTATCGGGTCACATGATATCCATAGGTCTTTCGCGGTTGATGGTTGATCAACGGACCCCCTGGATTTTAGGGCATCACACATACTCGGCAGTGGCATCCACTATTTGGTCAATCCAGGGCTGGGGGAATGTATTTTTCAAGCAGGCATCATTATGGCCAGAGTAATCAACACAAACGCACCATTTTCCATTTTTCTTAAGGACAACTATGACATTGGCTAGCTATTTGGGGTACTAAATCTCTCAAATAAAACTTGCCACAAGGAGCTTGTTAACTTCCTCCCACTACTTCACAAACACAAGGGATGGAAATGTCTTAACTTCTATCATACTCCATGCATCCTTTCAGCCTTGAGCTGAGTCACAGCAATGAGGGAGATGCCTCAGATATTATTATGTGACCAAGAAAATATATTGGAATACTCTTACAAGAGTGATAAGAAGGCATCAACTTCTTCTTAAGAAAGGGAGGTTCCGAGATCCATTCCGCTTCGTCGACCTAGTCCGAATAGGGATGAAGCTAGAGGCTCCACCACTTTAGAGTCGCCTCGTTTGGTTGCTGCGACCTTTGAGCCGCTGCTGCTATTTGACGGCCCATCTTTTTTCATCGCTTGACCACATAATGTGTTTTTAGCGCCACTAATCTCTCCTTTACATCAATATCAAAGTATTGAGCATTTGGTGGTAAGAAGAAGGTAAGGTCTTCATGGCATGAATCCAAGTACACCTTAAAATGGCATTGAAGGACGAGGGTTCATCAGTTACTATAAGCGGGACGAGGGCGATGACTAGACATGCCATTACTAGAAACACTATCTCTCCTAGCGAGGCGGCTTGCGTTCCTTTAAAGCCGACCAAAACTCTCCTTGGATTTTGAAGGTTGTTGGGTTTGTATCCCAACCAGAGTAAAATGGGGAGGTAGAGAAGGTTGGCAAAACTTCCATGATCGATCAAGATATGCCTCATCAAGTGATATTAGACCTTTAATGTTAGGACGAGTGCATCATAAGGCTTAGATAATTGTCGCAAGGGGGACTTAGAGAAGGTGATAGTCCGATCAATAGGTCGGACACTGCTAGGGGCGAAAAAATAATGAACTTCAGCCACCAAAGTACTTGAAGAAGTTTGACCTCAAATTTTAGGAGTCGTCGGGCTGATGAGGATTGTGTCTATTATAGGTCGAGAGTTTGCAGGCGTGGTCGATTGGGGGACCTAGTAGTCGATCTAGTGTTAGTAGAACTCGATTCCTCGAGGTATTTTTGGAGGTTTCCCATTTGGTCCATGAAATTTAATAACCTTTCAACTCCAGAATATTTGTTGGCCGTGATGTCAATGCTCTTTATGGTATTCACGGTATCTGGATTTGTCTCTTCAACCCAACACCCCTCTTCGATTTGCCATTTGAACTCCTTCTAAGGACTCAATGATCGGGAGGGAGTTACACTGAGCATGCAAAATCAAGTATGCTGTTTTGCGGTTCGTCCCACCTCAGTTCTCATAAGATGCCTTCATCCTCTCAACCTCTTCTCAAGAACTGGTGTGTCTCTCACTTCTGTGACTCACGCATTTCGCTCTATCCTGGCTATCACGCCTCTCTTCCCCTCGTTGCTGCTGCTATTGTGCCAGCGATTCAAGGCTGCGCTCCGCCTAGTTGCGGTGATCATGTCGTCTTCTAGCATGACATATTGGTTCCTTCTTTGAAACAATTTGTCCATAGTTTCCAACAGATGTAGTGAAAGCGAGTCAAAGAACTGAGTGTTAGGGCGAGATGGCTATCTTCACTGCTTGTAAGACGATATATGTTCTTACTACTTCAAGCTGGAGGATTGCTACTCCAAGTACTTGATAAAATCTCTAATCGATTTAGATTGTCCTATCAGTACATGGAATAGGCTGGTAATGCTCTATTTCCTTATGACTAAACACATGTATTAGGTTACAAACTTCTCAAATAAAACATGAAATGACGTTACAGTGTTAGGTGAGAGGCAATGAACCAAGATGTGGCTCATACTCTACCGAGGTTAGATGGGAACAATCTTACAATAGAGGGCATCATTGCCGCTTTGCAATGTCATGATCTAGCGGAAGTGCATCAGGTGATCAAAAGGGTCCTCCAACCAATCATACATTTGAAATTTGGCAACATGAAGTATGGGCAGTGTCCGATGTAGGATGGAAGGAACAACAGAGGCCTATGTCATCCAACGCTGTAAGGTGGTCCCGACTCGAGGAGGGGGTCTTGTCTGCCTGACTTGTCGACGGTAGTGTCAGGAGGCCGACCCAGGGCTCCTAAGGTTCAACGAGAGACCTGCCGAGGCGAGGGAGTTGTAACTCGGTGGGCTCACAGCGCTCTTCTTCCTTAAAGCTTGTTGTTGCCAAGAAAGAGGCGAGCTGTTACTTATAGGACTTATGTTGTTCTTTCAGCATTTGCTTTAGCGACAACATTCATTGCTCCATCGATGGCGCAGAACTAGAAAGTGCAATCTCACCCATTAGGAAAATCAAGATAATTTTTTGACATATATTCATATCGCATTATAGTATTATGTTATTACAAGGCTTCGAGTCTCGAACCTCCCGTACCCCATCCCACCCATTTACCACTTAAGCCAAACCACAAGAACAGAAAAATCAAGTAAAGTTAAAATTTCATTTTAATAAGACGACACATCTTTCTTTTCAATTATGATCAAATTGCTTATACCACAATATAAATGAATTTCATTTACTTGAGCTATTTTGAAGATAATTCATGCATAAGGATAAGAGAAACTAGACTCAATATTTACAACTGAAATTCATTAACAAAGATTATCGTAAGGTTTCAAATCTAACAAATTATAAAATAAGGAAACTAAATTATCTCTAAATCTAGTTAATTACTATAAGAATCAAGTCTTAGAACTAAAAGTAGTAGCATAACAAGAACATACATTGTATCTGACAAGTGTAATTTTTTGTTAAAAATAATGTTCTACATGTTGTCATAGGATATGTTGTAACATGGTTGATTTGTTTGGACATATTGTGCAACCCTAATTTAAATTGATTTTACAAAAATAGATAAAGTGTTCAAAATTAATTAAATCTAAAATAATTGAAGAGTTAAAAACTTACTTAGAAATCATTATTTTTAAGCCTTAAACTCAAATCTATCCATCATTTCAATCTTCTATGGGAAATGGTTTTACTAAGAGAAGATAAGAAAATCTAATAGAAGTTTAGTCTTCTAAACTCGATATACCTCAGTCTTGAAATAATTAAGGATGATTTTTCTGTTTTATTATTCTAATTTCTCAGCATATTCTTGAATATAATGATTACCTAGTGATGTCACAACTTTGCAGTAGCTGAGCTCCAATATTTTGTAAGATTCCTTTGATGTCGCCACACATAGTTCTGATGTCGCGACATTAATAAAGCCCATGTCAGCAACACACGTAGTTGGGCCGGCGATGTAGTCGCGATGGCATGATGTCGCGACATCAACTGTTTAAATGTTGCGACATGGCAAAGGGCTTCAGCCCGGCCTGTCTTGGGATGGCTGATGTTGGCGCATACTCACAGGACTTGATGCCTAACATGGTAAGAAAGGTCTGCCAGGGGATTCC
The DNA here is from genome assembly GCA_016808115.1 of Tetrastigma voinierianum. Lineage (NCBI taxonomy): Eukaryota > Viridiplantae > Streptophyta > Magnoliopsida > Vitales > Vitaceae > Tetrastigma > Tetrastigma voinierianum. The sequence goes on from JAEQBH010001121.1 coordinate 86,823, forward strand.
CATGTTGCAACATGGGACAACATGTCGTGGACATGGGGCCTTCAACAACAACAACACTTCCATTCTTCTACATTCTTGCTTTGCCAAGCCTTATTTGCAAAACCAAAATAAGAGAGGGATTTAGCTTGTATTTGAACTATATAGGTGTGAATTTAACATTACGAGCTCAATAATTGTAAGAAATAAAAGGCTCAAAACAAGATACAATTCACACCTAACACCTACTAGATAACCAATTTGACAATTTCACAATTTAATACTTTGTCTATAACATTCATGATCTGAATATTTACGTCTTTGTACAAGTCCTTAAAATTTTGAATAAGCTCCATCCCACAACATGAGAACGATAGAAGACACATTACCATAAAGTTGAAACATAGTATATATATTATAAATCTCAAATAAATTACAAATCTTTGATAAAATTGCGAGCAAGGCCACTTTATTTGCAAAAAAGTCAAGTACCTGAAGGTGTAAGGGTGAGTGATTGTTGATATGTAGTATTAATGATATGAGAGAGCTAATGTCTAAAGTTAATTTGTGATTGATATTTGTTAATGTGATAATAAGACAGATCATAGAATATGAAACTACATTGAACATATTTGAATATCATAATTTATATGATGTGTAATAAATCATTGTTGCGATGTATATTTAGAACCAATTAACTAAGTTGCCTTTAATTTCTTGTAAAATTTTGGAATAATTATAATTATAATAATTATTAACTACGTGTTTGTGGTCAGATACTTTGATTAGATTCCTTTCTTTTTATTCAAGATGGAAAGTTAAGCATGCTATATATATATATATATATATATATATATGTATATATATATATTAGGGACTTAGTAATCCTATATCGGTAAGATCAAAAGTATGGTTTAAATTTGCGTAAAATGAATATTGGGATCCCTGAGTTTTGTAACCTTAGCTTGTAACTTGAGTAGGGGCATTAAGATGGACGGATATTGGTTAGATTGAAGGGGTAGTACTTTTTAAGGCTGATTGCTAGACCAGCCCGTTCCAATTTGAGAGTCAGGTTTTGACATCCAACTTAAAGGTCGCGGTGGGTTAGCTCCTTAAGGCAGAGGAGGTCAAGGCGAGGTAATTCACAGCAAAGATTTACCTCCTACTCTTAACGGTGGAAGCATAACTGGCTAGTGCTCAACAGGTCCACCAATGCCTACTCACCCCTTCACAATATGTCATCCATGTTTTTTGCAATTTCATTTTCTTTGCTTCTTCAATTTGATCACAGGTGAGGTAGAAGTAACAATATAAATATTAAAAATTAGGAAAGTCAAGTGAATTTTTTTGTTACATATGTTCACTTTGCATATCGTGTTATAGTATTATGTTATTACAGGACTCGGGCCTCTAACCTTCCGTTAATTAACTAAGTTTCCGTTAATTTATGATAAAAGTTTGGAAGAATTATCATGATAATAATCATTAACTAGTTTGTGCTGGTTTTAGCGTTGATTATATTCCTTTTTGTTTTACTCATGATGGAAAGTTAAACATGTTATACATAATAAATATACAAGACTTTTTTGGGACTTAGCAATTCCGCATCGACAAGAAAACCATTAAAAGTATGGTTTAAATTAGCGTAGCAGGAATATGAGTATCGTGAACTTGTAAACCGAGTGGGGTCATTAAGATGTATTTCCGATATTGGTTCAATCTAAGGGGGGTCGGGTCTTGATTGCCACCGTCAGTAAAGTCGGGAGTCAAGTTTCAACATCTAGTTGAAGGGTTATGTGGGGGAGCTCCTAGAGTGAAGGAGATTGCGTGAGGCTGGTTCAAAGAGCAGTGCCTCCCACTCTTGACAGTGGAAGGATACATGGCTGGTGCTCCATTAAGCAACTACCGCCTACTCACTCTTCACAATATGACATCCATCTTTTTGCAATTTTGTTTTCTTTGCTTCTTCTAATTGATCAAAGGTGAGGTTAGTAAAAATTAGGAAAATCAAGTGAAGTTTTTTGACATATATTCACTTGGCATATCGCGTTATAGTATTATGTTATTACTAGGATTCGGGTCTCGAACCTTCCGTACCTCCATCCCACCCATTTATAACTCGAGCCAGACCATTGTGCAAAAAGAAACAAGTAAAGTTAATATTTCATTTTAATAAGACGTCAAGTCTTTCTCTTTAACTCTAATCAAATCGCTTATACCACAATATAAATGAATTTCATTTACTTATTCCATTTTTAAGATAATCCATGCATATGATAAGAGAAACTAGACCCAAATATTTACAATCTAAATTCAATAAATAAAGATTATCACGTAAGGTTTCAAATATAACAAATTATTAAATAAGGAACCTAAATTATTTCTAAATCTAGTTAATTACTGTAAGAATCAACTCTTAGAACTAAAATTAGTAGTAAAGCAAGAACATAAATTGTATCTAACAAGTGTAATTGTTTATTATAAAGAATTCTACATATTGTCATAGGATATGTTATAACATGGTTGATTTGCTTGGACATATTGTGCAACCCTAATCTAAATTGATTTTATAAAAATATATAAAGTTTTCCAAATTAATTAAATCTAAAATAATTGAAGAGTTAAAAACTTACTTGGAAATCATGATTTTCAAGCCTTAAACCTTCAAATCTTAAACCATTCATTTCTCAATCTTCTAAGGGAAATAGTTTTACTCAAAGAAGATAAGAAAATCTAATAGAAGTTTAATCTTCCAAACTCGATATACCTCAATCTTGAAATAATTAAGGATGCTTTTTTTTTTTTCTCTTTTCATCTTCTAAGTCCCAAGCATATTCTTGAATATTATGATTGCCCTACTAGACAACCAATTGGACAATTTCACAATCTAATACTTTGTCTATAACATTCAAGATTTGAATATTTACTTCTTTGTAAATCAAGACCTTAAAATTTTGAATAAGCTCCATCCCACAACATAAGAAGGATAGAAGACACGTTACCATAAAGTTGAAACATGGTATATATTATAAATCTTAAATATATATAAATCTTTAATAGAAACTGCAAGATACTTTATTTGAAAAAAATGCCAGAAATGCTTAGAAGGTGTAGGTAGGTGATTGTTGATATGCAGTATTAATGATATGAGAGAGCTAATGTCTAAAAGTTAATTAGTCTTTGATATTTTTTATTGTGATAATTAGACAATATGGTTTATTTTTCTAAATATATCATAGAATATGAAACTACATTGAACATATTTGTATCATGATCTATATGATTTGTAATCAACCATTGTTGTGATGTATACTTAGAACTAATTAACTAAGTTGCCTTTAATTTCTTGTAATAGTTTTGAAGAATTATATTTACAATAATTATTAACTATGTATTTGTGGTCGTATTAGCTTTGATTATATTCCTTTCTATTTTATTCAAGATGGAAAGTTAAGCATGTTATATATATATATAAGCCTTTTACGGGATAACATTCTATTGGCCAGAAACCATCAAAAGTATTGTTTAAATTTGCGTAGCACAAACATGAGGATCGCCGAGTTCTGTAATCTGAGCTTGTAACTTGAGTTGGGGCATTAAGATCGACGGATATTGGTTTGATTGAGGGGGTAGTGGTTGTTGGGGTTGAATGTTGGGCTAGCCAATTCCAATTGGAGAGTTAGATTTCGACATCCAATCAAAGGGTTGTGTGTGGGAGCTCTTAGAACTAAAGAACATAAAAATCAAGTAAAATTAAAATTTCATTTCAATAAGATGTCCCATCCATTTTGAAGTAAAATTCTTGAATATTATGATTGCACTACTTGATGACCAATTTGACAATTGCACACTAATACTTTGTCTATAACATTCATAAAAATTTGAATAATTTCAGCCCACACAACATGAGAGGATAGAAGACACATTCCTTTTAAAGGGTTAAAAACATGGTATATATTATAAATATCAAACAGACTATAAATCTTAGATATAATTGGGACCAAGGCCACTTTATTTGCGAAAATGGCAAATACGTGAAGGTGTAGGTATAGGTGATTGTTGATATGTAGAATTAATGAAATGACAAAGCTAATGCCTAAAAGCTAATTAGGTTGTATTTTTATTGTGACTTTTAGAGAATATGTTTTTTTTTTCTAAATAGATCATAAGATTAAAGACAACTAACATATTTGTATCATGATCTATATGATTTGTAATAAATCATTGTTGTGATGTATACTTGGAATGATTTAACTAAGTTGCTTTTAATTTATGATAAAAGTTTAGAAGATTTATAATTATAATAATCATTAACTACTTGTTTGTGTTTGTAGTAGCGTTGATTATATTCCTATCTACTTTACTCATGATGGAAAGTTAAACATGTTATGATGCCCCAAAATCCGGGGTTCGTTGATCACCCATCAACCCATGGAATGCCTGTGGATATCGTCTAACTCGATACCACACCGTTGTATCCCATTTATCGGGATCCAAAATTTAACAAAATCGGACGAGAAGATGTGCTTGCGGAATTTCAACGCCGCCTTGGCATCCTGAAACTGCAGGTGGGGACCCAGCTTCCACGCCCTTCGATACGTAGTCCACCGCCAATAGTATGTATTTGTTCCCACAAGAGGAAGGGAATGGGCCCATGAAACCAATACCCCAAACATCAAACAATTCTACTTCTAAGATTGAATTCAAGGGCATTTCGTTTTTTCTTGAAATATTTCCTGTTCTTTGGCATCTGGCACAAGTTTTCACGAATGAGTGAGCATCCTTGAATAAGGTAGACCAATAAAATCCTGATTGCAACACCTTTTCTATTGTCCTTTGTCCACTAAAGTGTCCACCACACTCTCAAGAATGACAATGGAGAAGGACAGCTCGCATTTCATTTTCTAGGATACATCTTTTAATCATCTGATCACAAAATGTCTATAGAGAATGGGATCCTCCTAGAAATAATACTTCAATTCAGCAAAGACCCTTTTCTTTTGTTGAGAAGTTAAGTCCGAAGGGATAATTCCGACAGCTAGGTAGTTCACAATGTCTGCAAACCATGGAGTCCAATCAACATTGGAAACAACTAGCAATTGCTCATCCGAGAAGCTATCATTTATGTGAACTTGTGAGGCTTCATTATCCTCTTATTCTAGTCTTGAAAAGTGGTCAGCTAGAAAATTTTATAATCCCTTATTGTCTTATCTCCATCAGTTGCTGAAAGGACCCATCTTATAAGGTGAGGCTTGGCATCCTTCTTTGTCATTAGATATTTTATGGTCGAGTGATCCGTGAAGACAATGACCTTGTTACCAATCAAGTAAGGCCGAAATTTTTCAAAAGCAAAGACTATTGCTAGCAACTCTTTTTCAGTGGTGGCATAATTCATTTGTGCTTCATTTAGAGTTTTGCTAGCATAGTAGATGGCATGATATACCTTGTTCTTCCTCTGCCCCATAACTGCCCCAACCACATAGTCACTTGCATCACACATTAGCTCAAATGGGAGTTCTCAATCCGGAGTTATCACAATAGGTGTGGAGGTGAGCTTATCTTTAAGCGTGGTAAAAGCAGTCATGCATTTCTCATCAATATGCTTGAAAGAGGTTTTTATATTGTTGAAAGAGGTGATCTTGGGCCTTCTCAATCCCAAAAGCTAGCTCATAAGATGAGGTTTTCCCTCACACTTATAAACTCATCCTGCCTTCCTGACCAATGCGGGATAACCTAACAATCTCCCCTCACATCGAGCCTTGGGTCGAGGGCAACGACCGGTTTCTCGGGTTGGTAGGGTATTGATAACTTTGGGCTTACGATACCATGTTATGTGATCTTGGGCCTTCTCAATCCCAAAAGCTAGCTCATGAGATGAGGTTTTCCCTCACACTTATAAATTCATCACCAAGCCCTTCCACAACCAATGTGGGATAACCCAACAATCTCCCCCTCACACATCAAGCCTTGGGTCGGAGGAGCAACAACCCAGTTTCTCCCGATGGGCCGAGACTTGTTGATAACCTAGGCTTTGATATTAGTGTTAGGTGATCTTGGGCCTTCTCAATCCCAAAAGCTAGCTCATGAGATGAGGTTTTTCCTCACACTTATAAATTCATCACCAACTCCTTCTACAACCGATGTGGGATAACCCAACATTTCTCTTTTATACTCACATCAATGGGAGACTATTGATTCTACTTTTTTTTTATGTTGATGATATTTTGATTACATGAGAAAATCAAGATGATGTGCGACAAGTTATCAAAAACCTCCAACATAATTTTTCTCTGAAAACACTTGGTCCAGTTAACTATTTCCTTGGCTTTGAGGCAGTTCGAAACTCTTCCAGCTTGCACTTATGTCAATCCACATATGCTATGGATTTTTGTCACAAGACAAACATTGCTACAGCTGATGAGTGCCTAAAACACTCATATTATGCTGTCGATCGTCCATTTCTGTTTATTTTAGAGTATTTTATAATTTTTTGTGACTAGAATCTTGAGTTGATGTCTTTGGTGAATGCGGGAGCATTGGGGTGAAAAGAAGCGACGCGGGAAGAACCCCAGGAGCAAATGGGAACAAAGGCGATGAAGTGCACATCGCGTCGGCGTCCCATGTCGTGTCCCCGCGTCGAAGGCGTCCTACTCATCGTGACTTCCCCATCATGACGTCTACGTCCCCGCGGCGGCGATCAGCTTCGAATCTGCCCTCATCATTAAAGCAAATTAGGGACCGAGAGGTGAAGGGCATCGAGGGCGTGTCTGACGGAGGCACGGGTTCGAGCGGTGACAACGACTTCGAGGAAGTGCGGGTGCGCTTTCATTTTTCGGATATTTTCAGATTTTAGAACAATGTTTTCTTTATTAAACAGTTTCATCTTTTCTTCCATTATGTTCTAGATCTCTTTCTAGGGTTACATCAAACCCTGTCATGTACAATGGATTAAGTTGATCTTTCATGTTATTCGGTTGTTGATAATTTGTCACATCTACTCTATACACGCATTTCAATTATATGTTAATGTTAGGCCAATGTTAGCATAATCGCGCGGAGATCAGAGATTCGAGATGAGGGTATTCGGATGCAGGTAGAAGTAGCCTTTAGCCCGGTCGGGTTAATAGAAATGTCCAGAACTTTGAAGGTGGCATTTGAGGTTAGAACATTTAAGCATTTCGAATGCAGGTGAGATAGAGATATACTCGGTCTGACCTGCGAAGATAGGCGGATATACCTCGAGAGAGGATATCGTGAGCGAGATCCTCGCCCGTTGACATATTACAAATATATTGAATAACAGTACCTTTAGAAAGGTAATCCATCCCCAAACTTAGTTTCTTGCTTGTCCTCAAGCAGGGCCGACTCCTATACGGGGACACACACAGGAACCATAATGCCTCTAACACGAAGGCAATTGATGCACATCTTGAAAAATGGGGATGTTGGATGACTCATACCTTTGTTTTGCTCAATGTTCATTGAAGACTATCTGAGATATTTGACTTTCGGTAAGATCGGTGAGATAGGTGAAAGCGACTAGTGCATCAAATCCATAGTGTTCAATAGCGCTCCCAAATCCCTATGTGCTTCTAATGAGTGACCTCCGGTATATGCCTAGGTTAGATACCCCCGAACTTAAGCTGACTAAGCACATTAGGAAGAAGCTAACTAGGAAAGGATAGAGGCAGCACCCATTTATTCATGTTCTCATACTTAGAAATTTCCTACGTACCTAAAACACAATGGAAGAAGACCTAGTGCCAAGTTTTGGCCAGTGTTCACAGCGCGGGGATCCATTGGTGACTCCCCACCGGTTGGTTAAGGGCACGGGCATTGATTCCCTTCAACCTCGAACACTCAACCAAACTCAAAAGGCCCTAGGTTGCGCGAATGATCCATCTTCGCCCCATGGCGGCAAAGGAAGTCACCATTCCCCGCCATGGCTAAGGGCATTAGCTTTGATAAAGCCTCGCATCGGTGCCCTGATCTCGATTGATGATCCCGCTTTATTCCCATGCATTACATTCCACATTGGGCCCCATTTCTTTCTTTTCACTTCCCTTTTCATTGTTTCGTATTTTCTTTTGGTTGGGGCCTCGATGGCAATCCTCTCTCTTTGGATTAGTGTCCCACACTCAAATAGTCTCGAATCTCTCCTAGGTTGATCGAATCCTTTAGTAGCTGGTTCGGGCACTCATGTGCATACTGGAAGTCACTAGCGCGCAGGATGTAAGCCAGAACTCCGGTTTCTTGACTACCCGGATTGATTTACTAGCCCTTTTCAACTATTCAATCTTAATTAATGAGCACTCACAAAATGTATGCACTGAACAGTTTATAGTGAACTCCAATCCAAAATTCGTTGATCCCCTCACTTTCAATATGGCACACATACATGTATGCAATTACTACATGCAAGAATGTCCTGTAAAAATATAATAAACAACTAACACACATGACTCATGAACATGAAAGTGCGATGTAAAAATAAACCGAAACAAAACACTAATATGAATAATTGAGAAAATTGATCTGGCTCAACAACACTAACAACAAACACAAATATCCGAGATCACACTGAAATCCCTCCCCAAACAAAAATATCTAGTGTCCCCACCGTAAGATAAAAACATAGAGGGTAAGGAACTCCCTCACACGCGTGGAGGTAGCGGTGGATGGTGAAAGCCGAGCCGAGCGTAGCCGGGCTCGGCATAGACCGGCCGCTGCCGAGAATGATGCACCGATGGCCAGACTGTCCGCATGTCGCCACGCAACGCCCATACCGGCAGGGTATCGACTCCTGCGTTTCCGGGTCTCATCCCGCAGCGCGCCAAAACGCCGCTGAGCGAGCACGGCCCTCGCATCCGTGGAAGACTAGAGCGAGGGCGTCGTGGGCTTGCCGGGGAGGTGGTGGAGGTGGTCGGGACTAGAGGGAGGTGGCTGGGACGAGGATCGGCCATGTCTTCTTTGATCTGACTCTGGCGGCCGCCCCCTGGCACAGGTAAGTCTGGCACCCGAGGTCCCCCGACCCCTTGAACACCCCTTTGAATGAATGCGAGCGCGGCGCATCCCGCCCGCAGGAGAGGAGTGGCGGTGGGAGCGGTGTCGGGCAGCCGTTCAGAGGCTTCGGCAGCTTGCATGCTGCCATGCCGTGGCGGTGTCTCTAAAAGTCTGGTCTTCGCATCCTCGGTACATGAGATGAAGATCTTTCATAACCCCGCCCAACATCGAATGGTATATCCCGGCGATGGCGGTCGAGCAAGCTGGACGCCGCTTGCCACCACACACATTCGCCGCCGGATAAGACACGCGGCGATGAAGTGGTGCCAAACTCCAGAATGTAGGCCAAATGCTTCGCCTTGAAATCAATCGCATGGCCGCGACCGCTGATTCTCCACTCACCTCGGCCTTTGGTCAACACGATGACCCTCATGGTAGTCTGATGCTCCCATGGAGCCGATCAGCGCTGAACTATGGGACATGCTCTAGGCCATGGTAAACTATTGATCTGACCAAGATCGTCGATCATCAACACCCCACTCGACCCTTTGAGGACATGGGAAGCAGGGTTGGCGAAAATTCTAACTACGCCACAAGCCGTCACGCCGATTTAGGTTGGCCAAGGCACCCACCCCTTAGCTCCTCGATTGTCTTCTTAAAGAAATCACTTCCGGTGATGAAACCTTTCAATGAAGGACCCGCCAGGTAAACAGCTAAACCGATCCGCCGGCATCAAGCATAAACAAGGTGAGGCATCGAACGCGGAGTTTTCGTCCCGCCGGGCCGACCGCTGGCGCAACTTCGCCTCTCGCCGTATTATTACTCAACTCAGACAAAAACCTCTCGAACAATTCCACGTGCAACACAACAACCACCAACAACTACCTTAATGACTCAACAAACCTTAATGACTCAAACCCAAGGAATCTGGGCTAACCGAACGAATTCAAAAGATCCCAGATCACACAAAAATCCAAGACAAATGAAATCCCAAACTGCTGCACTGGTGCTGAATCGGTACACAAGTGGTGGAAATGCCACTATGACCCAAAACTCGGCCAAAGAGGGTGACTTACAAAGGGTCTACGAGGAGGGGAGGGTCTCGATCAGATCTAACTGAGTTCCCAAGAAGGTCGGGCACCCGACGGCGCGCCGAGGCGTTCGCAGGCGTGGTTCAGGTGGCGTAAAATGAACCATTCTCGGGTTAAACAGTACACGTCGCGACGCATAAGACGCCGCTGACGCGACGCAGAGTATAATCCAAGCTTAATGCTCACGTGGTGTCTCACGCCGCGACGCGACGTAGGGTATATTTAATCCACGCCGCTGATCGTGGTTATCACGTCACGACGCGACGAGGGCTTTGCAATCGGACGCCGCGGGATGAGAATACGCCACGCCGCGACGCGACGTAGGAGTAAAGCAAAATGACGCCGCTGACGCGATAAAATCCACGTCGCACGGCGTAGGATGAAATTTTTGACGTCAGCGACGCGTAAAATCCACGGGGGCCATGGGACGTGGGGCAGAGAGGCTTTAAAAATGACGCCACGACGTGAAATCTCACGCGTCGCGACGTGCGTAGGGCAAGCCCCCAAGAGATTTTTATATACTAACACCTCAATTTTTCGAGAACTCTATTTGTAACCTCGGACTTTGAACACTCGCAAAGCCTCGTACTACACCTCCGCCTCCCGGTAAATTAAACCAATACTGTAAACACCGATCACGGATGCGCCTAGAATCAAAAAAATTGTTGAAAACAACAATAGAACTTAAAAAACTTAAAAACAAAGTTTTAGAAAACTTGCTGCCTCCCCAAGAAGCGCTATGTTTAATGTCGCTAGCTCCCGACACTCAAATCAATGTGTGATCGAACTCAACCCCGCGGATCGCTGAACACCATACTTCTTCTCGCGGTCAAGCCAAAGCGAATGACTCGCTTTGTCGCTAAAGAAACCGCTCCATAGTACGCGCTTCGCCGCTGCGGCGATCGTGAATGTGCCTTTCTCAGATGTGAAACTTCCGCCCACTACGTGAAAAGACCTTTGTTATCGCGGAAAGCGTCCCCATCATCGAGATCAATTCCTCGAAAAGCTTTAGCTCCGAATTGAATACACTTGGCTGTCCGTCGCGAATTCTTTTCTGCGTGATGTTTTGTCGTGCCAAAGCCTTGGTCTTCCCCATAAATACTGGCGGCTCTCATATGCTTCGCTTCAACCTCATCTAGCTCACCGAGTTAGAGTAGTCGTTTTCACCACCAAAGTGGGATCTGTCCATGGTTTATTGTCGAGTGGCCCAACAGCCTCGATGCTCATCACTTCCCATCGTGGAAAGTGGCACGCTACATAAACAAGTCCGAACTGGGACATACCAGGCGAGTTTAAATGCGGTGCGGTGTGCCCGTAGCGCATCGCCTTATCTTTTTTAGACCAATCCTTCTTGGAGTTGTCGATCGCCTTCTCGTAGGATGTACTTGATTTCTGCCTGGTCTCCTCGCCGCTCGCTGATCGCGGTGGTATGCAAGAGATGCAATGACGACGCACTCCCATACTTTTGCAAAACCTGTCTATTACCTTACTGCGTAAATGCGCATCAATATCCTGCATTGTGCCCCGAGGAGTTCCAAAACGCAGAACAGTATTGCCGCGCAAGAACTGGTGCCACAACCTGGCATCATCGGCGCGCAGACCGCTTCTACTCCACTTCGAGAAATAGTCTCCATCGCCAACAAGATGTACAACGGTTATGCATGATGCGTGAAATGGTCCCATGAAATCTATCCCCCATAAGTCGAACAACTCCACCTCCAAGATAGGGTGCATGGGTGGCTCGTCCTTTCTAGAGATGTTCCCCATTCGTTGACATTTGTCACATGTGGAAACGACCGATGAGCATCTTTAAATAAGGGAAGGCCAATAAAAAAAAAAAAAAAAAAAAAAAAAAACCCGACAGAACTCACACAGTTCTCTCACACCAAAGTGTCCACCACATGATAGTGTGACAATGGTTCGAATACCGTGAGCATTTCATCTTCGGCACACATCTCTCCCCTTATCACCCGATCAAGACAAGGCTCTGTGAAAGCACTGCCTTTCCCAATAGTAGTGCTAAGGTGCGTTAAAACCTTTTCTTCTTTCCCCATAGTTAAATCGGGAATCACTTTGGCCACCACAACAGTTCTCTACATAATCCTGCGAAACCAAGGAACTCCGCTCTCTGTCCTCAATAGCAAAAAGTTTCGTCTGAAATTCGCCATTCGACGAACATCATCTCCGGTCCCCTTCCACGCTAGTGTGTAAAGCAGGTGGTCTCGCCACAAATTTTCACCGCCCTTCGCCCTTGATTTCATCGCCGAACTCTTGCAACAAAGAGAGACCACCAATCAATCCGGGTTTTGCATCTTTCTTGGTCATCAAGTAATCAATGGCCGGTCGATCGTTGTGCACCACGACTTTGAGCCAAGTTAATCAAATATGGCCTGAATTTGTCGGAAAAGTGAAGACAATGGCCAATAGTTCTTCTCGCAGTGGCATAATTCAGCCGAAGGTCATTCAAAAGTCCCGCTGCATAAAATCACCTCAAAGATTTTCTCGCCGCCTCAGATCGCCTAATCGCATGTCGCCAGGTCACTGGGCCATTCATCACCGAAATGGAAAATACCAACTGAGCTGCGTCAATGCAGAGCTTCAGGATCAACTCTATCCTTCAATACAAAGAAAAGCACGTACGCACGGGAGTCAAATTAACGATCCTCTCGACTAACAAATTAGACAATGGTTTCGCACCGTGAGAAATCCTGATAAACCGCCATAAAATCCGCATGGTTTAGAAAAATAATCCCTTTTCAATAAGAAGGTGGAGGTAACTTCTCAATTGCTTCACCTTCGCCCCCCATTCTACCGTTATCCCTCTCTGGCCGAGATCCGACATGTCCAAGCGATCACTACTTCTCTTGTGGCCATGAAATGGCACTTTTCCCAATTGAGTACAAATTGGTTCCTTCACATCTTGCTAGTACAAATTTCTCAAATTTGCTAGACAATTGTCAAATGAATTTCCATTACCGAGAAATCGCCCACGAAGATTTGAATCGGCCTTTCCACCATGTCGAGAATACGCCATACTCATGCATCGCCGAAAAGGTACCTAAGTATCGCACGCCCAAAGGGCATCCGCCGACACGCGTAATGTACCATATGACAAGTGAATGTTGTTCCTTCTCCCATCTTCGTGGCAGTGGCAATTTGATTAAATCGCGATCCGTCTGTAAGTAATAAAGGGTCTCATAACCCGCTTAATCGATCGAGCATCCGGATCTAGAAACGGCAATGGAAAGTGATCTTTTCGAAAGTAGCCTTGTTCACTTCCGATAATCAATACAAATTCTCCACCCAAGAATCGTTTCTAGACTAGCAAGATGTTGTTTTCAGTCCTGATGACATTTGTTCCCTCCCTCTTCGCCACACTCACCCGAACTGGCCGATCCATGCATCATTCAAATGCCAGGTAACCACCCCAAGAGTCTAGCCCATTTTAAAAACCTCTTTTCTGACTACTCCTTCATTGTCGAGAGTTTAACTTCCTCACAAGGCTCCACTCTAAGGTTTATGTCCATCTTCTCTAGTAAAATACGATGCATGCACATAGAAGGCGATCTAATCCCTTTAGATCACTAGAGACCACATCCGAGTATGTTTGTGATCTCGAAGGACCCCTCAATAACTTCTCTTCCTCTTAGCAACCAAGATGCTTCGAGGAGCTAATCACGGGTAGCGTAGATTTCTACCCTTCAAGGTATGCATACTTCAAATGACTGGGGTAAAGGTTTTTGTTCCATCTTTAGGTGGTTGCTCAATCGATGGGATCATGCTTAACTCTTCGCCCCGTAGGTTCAAGTATTTTCGTCTATTGTGTCCCAAAGAGTCCATCCATTTAACATATTCTTCCGCCGCCACCAAGTTCTCGGATTCATTCTCTACTAGGCTAGTTCCATGGGTCACAAGAAGACCAACGCTGGCTAGACACTATAGCCCTACTATGTTGGCCATGAAGCAAGTATCACTCACCGGTGTCTCGTTCCGCCAAGACATTGGAATTTACTTCTTCTTCTTATACTCTTAGTTTCGTCGCTTCCCTCTCGCACACTGGAATCATCGTTTCGCCGCCAGAAAAAGGTCTTCTCCTCCCAAAATAATTCCAGATTTCTTTATCTTCCTCCATGTCTAAAACTATGAAATCCACTGAAAGATAAACTTGTCGACCTTTACTAAGACATCTTCATTATCCCTCCCTGATGCTTCCAAAGACTGCCTCGCGCCGAAGCGTGATCGTAGTTTGACGCTTCTCCTAATCCCAACGCTAAAGATGGATAAGGGTGGGCAAGATTAATGCCGCACCAAAATCACACGCCGCCTCAAAAATAAGATTTCCAATTGTGCACGGATGCTGAAACCGCCCGATCTGAGCTTCGTGGTGCTTCCTCCGTGGCGATGGCACCGCATTCCCGCTGTTTACCGGGCCCCGGGTCCGGCTACATCTTCTCTTCCGAGACAAAATGTCTTTCATGAAACCCCACACACCGGGGCAATGGTGTCTGGGTGCACCACAATGAACAGCCCAGAGTGCTTTTGAAAACATCCGTCAATCCCGGGAACAAGCTTATCCTTCAAGCCAGGGCCTGAGATGTGTGTGAACGTACAAGCTCAGCCAACAGAGGTCTCCATTCACTGCCCTCCCCATGGAAACCTGCTCTCGATCCACTCATCTTCCCTGCCTCTCTGGTCGGCATCCTCTCACTTCCCTCAACTTTCGCCACGGAGTCACTGAACGACCACCCCTCCACTTCAGCGACCTGCCAATCCGTCATTCCCATCTCGGCTCTATCTTCCAACTCAAATAAAAAAGAACCCCACTGTTTTTCTCAAGTAAGCTGTCATTTGGCCCATTTGTACCTTCTCAAACTCCCCTGAAGTCTGTGTCGCTGGACAGCCAACTGGTTGGCTGGTTTACCGTGATGCTCCCCCTTAGTCTCATTCGCTAAACGAATGCAAGCAAGACATCTCCAGCAGCTGCTCAAACTACTTTCTTTCAAGGGGTGGTTCATTAGCTCCCACACGGCATATCGTTTCCGGTTATTACGCCATCCAAGGCTCTAGATTTGCTTGATTATTCTAGTCCCATTGTTACGCCACCCTTGTCCCCGATTCTCATCACTGTGTACATCTCCCATGGTCAGGGTCCTTGCTCATCGCGACTGATCTCACAAAACCCCATACGATGCCTGGTCAAGCTCCACCCAAGGGTTTTCCCACCACACACACTCAAGCCACACTGTCCCTCCATCTCAGCTGGCCACCCCATGGAGTGGCCCTGTGAGGCACTGTGGTGCTGAGCCCCCGGCCGCCTGACACATCACCAGCCACGATTTACGGCATTGTTGAGACCTCATCGTCGGCAGCCCCACCAAGGAGCTGTCAAAAAGCCTCACAGCCACCATTGAATGCTCACGATCTCCGAATGATCTCATGACGCCTGTCCAGTGGAGCCTTCACTGATCCACGGAGGCAGATCATCACTAAAACCAAGTCGTACTGCACCACAAGGTGGACTTCAGATCCATCCTAATAGTGCTCCGGTATATACCTCCCAGCACCCCAATGAAACCCCACCTGATGTTCCCCACCCAAGCCTTCCCTCAAGCGGACTCAAAACGATGATCTCCTCGCAACAAGGAAAAATTTCTAAGGTGGAAAAGAATCCTAAGTCAAATCCAAAACAACTCTGCTCTACGGCAGTTCCTGGTGGCCTACCCGTGCCAAATAATGCTCGGGCCTATCCCGAGTGAAAGGAATAACCGTGCACGGAGTCGCAATCTCGCTGTACTTAGGATAAAATTAAAACTGCAAAGTTTTACAAGCGTACCCATGTTCTCGGAGCCTCACAGGAAGTCTCAGCTGAACAAGATGTTCGCATCTCTGTATCGTGACTCCATTTCCCCGAACAGCCATCACCCGGCCGCCCCATCGCTGCTCTGGTCGAATCAACGTAAACAAACTCATCTTAATAAAGTACGGAAAGAGTCGCCCGCAGGCAAATGGCCCGCTTGATTCATTTCTCGCTCCTCCGCGTTCATTGTTCAACGCCAAAATCTTGTTCTTCAAAGGTTTTCCATGACTAATAGTAAGTTCTAACTGCTTTGCTCCTTCGTTTCCCACGTTAAAAATCCCAGTATGCAGTCTTTTCCGGTCGATCACACGTGGTGCCGACGACCCACACACATACTCACCCAAACCCCGTATCATCAACATCAATAAACTAATGAAAAACCCACTATTTAAACATTTCAAAATAACAAAAGTGAAAGAAGCATTCTAATATGTTGCCTATAAAGTCATTCAGGTGTCACCTCAAAACCTTTCGGTACCGCTGTTTAAAACTGATGTCAAAACGGCTGCAAGGAAGGGAAGACTGCTCAAAAAGCAAGGCACGCTGCAGTCTGCAATATGGCTGGTACTTACCCACTGATGACTCATCCACAAAGAAAAAGAATGGGATCGACGTAGCTCGGCTTTTCTGCACAACACATCCACACTGATTCTTAGTACCCCATATGGAACTTCTCAACTAAGCCGCTTATTCCAAGTAATCAAAGCAAAGCCGGCTTGGGGCAAATCTCCCCATCACTGCTCACAGATCAAATTCTTTCTGGGCCAGCATCGCTATTCAACATATTTAATACAAATAGTACAGGTGATCTTGCTCACGAGACATCCTTCCTCTCTATGGGTGACATCCCCGCCCATTCTCATGAATAGGGAACCCAGACACCTCATTCCACTCATTCAAATGCTTAAATGTTCTAACCTCAATGCCACCCTCAAAGTTCTAATACTTCTCACAACTCAATCGCTGTGCTGCCATCATACCCGCATCCCCAATACCCCTCATCTTCGACCCGATCTCCAAGATTATAAGAACATGGGGCTAAACACAACATATAACGGAAATGCAAGAGCAGTGAAAGACAAATGGCCGACAACTGACAGAAGACAAAGATCACCCCATCCGACAGATATGATGCAGGCTCGATAAACCTGTAAGAGGATCAGAAACATATGGGAAGCCAGTACATAAACCCGTTACAAAGAAAAATGTCAAACATCCCAAACTGAAACAGATCCCAAAAAACAGAGGCTGCCACACTCCCTGCCACTTCCTCGGGTCGCTGCTCACCGCTTCGAAACCCGCCTCGCCTCCGCACGCCCCTCGATGCCCTCACCCCAGCCGCCCTAATTTGCTTTTGACGACGAGGGGGCGCATCAGCCGACGCCGCGACGTCGCCGGGCGCGACGCGGAAGTCGCGACATTGGGACGCCACGAGGCACGCCGCGACGTGACGTACTTCATCGGCCTTGTTCCCATTTTGCTCCAAATCCGCTTCCCGCTAATGCCTCTTTCACCCTTAATGTTCTTCTTGCATTCACCAAAGACATCAACTCCAAGATTCTAGTCACAAAATTATAAAAAATACTCTTAAAATAAACAGAAATTATCACCACGCGAAGATAATATGCAGCGTTTTAGGCACTCATCAATAGCTAAAACTTATTCCACTCCTATGTGTTTGTGATGCATTTTCTCATCATTCTCTATATCGGAGCACCATTGGGTCCTTACAATATTTTATTATGACTTGATTAGATATAGGCCCCGTTTGGTGGAGAGCATTTTGTGCCAAAATAAAAGGATTGGACCAATTTTAAAGGATTGACCTGTTAAAACATCTAATGTTGGTGTTTGGTGAAGAGAGGAATGGAAGGCTCAATCCGCTGTTTAAAAATGCTACTGAAGCAATGCTAAATAGAGGATTGCATATATGGGAGGCGAAAAGATAAGTTTGTTCCAAGTTAATAATAATACACAGCTTACCTGTTGTTCCTACAAACCCTACGAGCCTTCAATTAACTAATTGCCTCTATCTTCACAATAATTAATATCTAATTACTATGAAGAAATTAAATATTATTGCACATATAATTATTTATCACACTTATATAAAAAAATTTGTTCACAACTCTATTGATAAATTAATAATAATATTTATCTATTTGCAATAAGGTTAATATTTTTGCAAATTAGCAACTCAAGAAATTTTGTATATTTAAAATTTTTAAAACTACTATTCTTTTGTAAAATGATGTTTTACTCCTTCAATAGTAGTATACCTTATTTCCAATAAACTCACCTTATAAATCTAAATTATTAAAAAAATTATATTCAACAATAAATTGTGGCAATCTCCTTATTGGTCATTTTACATAATTAAGTAGCTATTAGCTATCATCTAAATTTTACCAAACACATTTATACAAACAACTAATAGAATCAACTGCTCGAATAAGCTAACAGCAAACAACTAAGCTATCAGCTATCCGCTAATTGCCAAACACCGCCATAGCCTTTTCAATGAATAAACTCAGTCAATTTTTACATACTTCCACTATTGCACATTGGCGTGCTTGCAAGAGAATTCTAAGTTATATAAAAGGCACACCATCCTATGGTCTTATGTTTAAGCCTGCTCAAGTCATGACCCTAGAAGGATTTTCTGATTCTGATTAGGCAAGCAACCCAGATGATAGAAAATCCTGCTAGTGGTATTTGTATTTTTCTCAGGAATCTCATCATGGAGTTCAAGGGAACAAAAAGTTGTTCACAGACTCTACATCGTAGTCAAACATGTTTCCGGGCAAGTGCAACCACTGATTTGGTTTGGATACAGAATTTAACAACTGAAATTGGAGCCACTAATCTTATGGACTGACAATTTGGAAGCACAAGCATTAGCATGCAATCCAGTATATCATGCTTGTACAAAACATATAGATATAGATGTTCATTTTATCATAAATTTGATTACTGATCACAAGCTTGAAGTGCGATGTGTCTCAACTGAAGAGCAACCAACAGATCTGCTCTCACTAAACTCCTTGCTCCCAGGATCACTTCATGGTGTAGTTCCTAAGCTTTACCATGTGACTAACCTGGCGCAAAGCTTGAAGGGGCCTGTTGAAGCAACTAACTCCTCAGAAATAGAGACGCTCCTGCTCCAATGACATTATCACAAGAAGTGCATGAATCTTCATGCCACGTCAGCAACTCACCCGAATTGCGTATCTCTAAGTTTTCTAACCTCCTGACATCAAGTTGCGTTCTAACCAATCAACCAATGCTTCCGTAATCTTCTCTCTTGTATAAAAGCTCGCATTCGGATCATCAAGATTTTAAGTTCTATTTAAGTATAGTAAAATTTTCGTTTTCTTTATTCAAATCCTTCAAAAACAAGAAAATACGTTTAGTTACGAGAATTCACACAAAAACAAATTTTGATAACAAAGAAAATGAATTCACTATTTTCAACATTTTATATACGACCTAAAATCGTTTACGCTGCTTTTCCTCGTTAATTAAATCGAAAACACGCGATTTCGGCCGATCGGGGGATAAAACTAAACAATGATTGTGGCTATTCTCTTATTTTCTTCCCTTTCGTCTTCCACTTCGATTTTCTTTCTCTCTCATCGTGCTCATGAAACACGGATTGTGAATAGTAACCTGCATTTTAAACACATTTTCATTGTTTTCATTAACTTCAATTTTAAGAAAATGGTTTTACAAAACGAATTTTCTTATTCTTTATTTTCAACCAAATTCAAGTACGAAAACGATTTTCTCTAAAATGGAAAACTAAAGATTAGAATACATTGAAAATTTTCATATTCCTAATTTTGACAGTTAAAAATGCAAATCAAATCGCCCGCGCCCTGTGAAGTTTCTTTCTGTTACTCTGCTTTTCTTCCATGTTCAACAACACTGATGATGCGAGCCCAATTCCACAAGTCCATCACTGATCCCGAAAAATCCACAACATGAAACTTTTTAGATTCGGGTCACCATAGACTGTGAAGTAAACCTCTTTTCTGTAGCTGTGACCGAATCCTGCACCAAAGAGATCCGGGCATCTTGCTTTGGGACCAAGATTAGCCAGCCAGTCATCACCCTTCACAGTCACCAAAAGAGCCCACCCCTAATGCCCAACCAAAGTCTAAATGAAGCAGTGAGCAGTGGAGATACATTGTCTCTAGACTTGCCTTCTCCTTAGTCCTATGTTCTAAGTCTTCAACAAAAAAAAAAAAAAGGGAGTAGAAAGATATAGAGTAAAGGAAAAGGGATACTTTATTTTGTACTTTTGGATCCGCTAATTATCATATGTGAGGACATGCAAGGGTAGATCATCATTGAAACGAAAATCTTCATTCTTATCTTCCCTCATTGATGCGTCTGTATCATATTCTTGGGATATGTTTGTGAAAACATAGACAAAGAGGAGATTGTTGGGTTTTGCAACTATCATATATTCGTCTCAAGAGTTCTATAAGAATAAGCTACTTAGGAATTGCAGTTAATGAAGATTTGATGAAATAGATGTAAGTCCTAAACAGGACCAAGAGTAATGATCTGAACTAGGCAGTCCCACGGTCTGCGGGGATGTGCAAGACTCGAAGAATCAGCCAAGGCCGGCGACACTTAGGACTCATGGCCGGTTGGCTTGGAGGAGGCTAAGAGCTTGGGAGCAAGTAACCGATGGAAGCTTGGGATCTATTTGGCAGGAAGGACCATGATCAAATCTCGAGTCAGGAAGTCTATTTGTCAAACCAGAATTAGAAAGCAGTTTAAGATTCTATTTTAAAAGAGGATAGCATAACAAGTTTCCCTAATTAGGTTAATGATAGCTTAAAGGAAAGTAAAAAAAATAGAAGATAAGGTTGAAGTCATAATGGGCTTATCTAGACTTCCAAGACTGAATTACAAGTGCTATAAATTCAGGGTTTGAAGTCACTCATGATTAAGAATGAACGAAGAAGAACAAATGGCGTCAAGATGGCTGAAGATTATAAGTAAAATGCGGTTGAGGTATGCGTTAAAATCCTTTTACCTTTGGTGAAATATGATGTTCTTTAATTTCTTCATCTTATATTGATGTAATGTGGGTATGGGTGTGCGATGCTATAAAGAGAGGAATTGAGGAAGTTCATTTTGAATTCGACTAGAAAGTGATTAAGTTTCAGGAATGACCATGGATAGAGTGGTGCAGCCAGACTAGTATAAACCTTGAATCAGATGGGTGGAAATCACCTGTTTTTTGGCATAACCCCGTGGACGTAGGTAGGTTCTTGAACACGTAAAGGTGTGGCACATCTTTGCTTTGTTCAGAATTACCAGAAAAAATGCAGTTCTTGGCATATATTATCTTGACTTATGACAATATATCATCCGTATTAGCTGTGTTAGTGCTAATTATGACATATACAACACTTAAACAATAATGACATACATAAAACTTGTTATGTTGTTCCATGATTTGAGATATAATTGGAACCTTGACAAAAAATTTATAAGTCATATTCAGTTAATATTTATATATCAAGTGTGGAAAAATAATAACACATGAATTTAACCTCCCATTTTTTAGAAAGCGATTCTCTCCTCCGTTTTGAAAGGCGCGTTTCCTCCCTCTTTTCTTTTCCATCATGGGTCCTCTTGAACAACTAATATATACATTCACAGATTCTCTTCCATCCCTTCTCTCCTCTCCCTTTTCATGAGCTGTAAAGCCAACAAAACATCTTTGTGTTAACTCTTTGTCGATGAGCTTTCCTCACATCATGTTGTTCTCGCCATTTGATCTCACGGTGATGATGTTATTAATTGTTTTCTCTCATTATGAGCGATGGATTGTGTTGTTGAGGAAGGCAGTGGGTGCATTCTGCCGGATCCATCAAAGCTCAATGAGGTAGATTCTAGTATTTTGAGGTCGTTGGGTTGGTACTAAAGAGGTTTGTGTGTTTGGATGGGACAGAATGTCAAGATCGATTGAATAGAAGTGCGATGGGGTGGAATTAGGCGAGATGTAGTTTAGGACTCTTGGAAAGACAATTTCGAAGATACGATATACCAATGATATTGAATATGGCAAGGGTCTTTCTTATCTTAGAGAATAAGAGGATTCTGAAATCTGAAGATGTAGCTTCAAGGTGATTATTTTTGCTTTGTATTTCCTTCCCTTTTCATTTACGGTTTTTCCATTTCTTCCATACATGAGGTTTTGGATTCCCTCTGACTTTGTGACAACCTTTTTCTTTCTCCTCTCTGTCTATGCTTTGTTTAATACGCCTTAAAATCATACCTTTTGTTTCATCTTTGTATCTCTGTTGGTATATATGCTTAGGCATAAAACCTTTCTGGTTGGGATGAGCGTTGAATAACATTTATTTTCATTACGGTTATCTATATTTCATATTTAAAATGCATCGCCCAATTCCTTGGGATCTTGGCGAAATAAAGAATTAAGGCTATTTGATTGACTGCATGATGCTGTATTGCTTTCTGCTCACATAATATGTATGGTTTCTCAGTTGTTTTTTTCTCTGGTCGAGGATTAAGAGCAATGTGTGGACGAGTCTGGAAAGAATTGTGCCCCATAGTTCATGTTCTCTCCAATCTTTGATAGAGGAGATCTTTTTCTTTAAAAGTATTGTTTAATTGATCTTTCCATTAATCAATGGCAAATATATTTGAATTTACCTATATCGATACTTTCTAGGCATGATAATTTTATGTCGTATTGGTAAGAACA
This sequence comes from Tetrastigma voinierianum, assembly GCA_016808115.1. Classification (NCBI taxonomy): domain Eukaryota; kingdom Viridiplantae; phylum Streptophyta; class Magnoliopsida; order Vitales; family Vitaceae; genus Tetrastigma; species Tetrastigma voinierianum. The sequence continues at coordinate 109,501 of JAEQBH010001121.1, forward strand.
TTAGTATTTTTTTCTCTTTTATATGCTATGTTAAGACAATTAAATTTTATTAAGTTTAATGAATATGGTTCCTATTTAATTTAGGAGTTTTTGGTGAATGGATGATTACCGATGTGCCATTTTGACTTATATGTTTGGGCATATATGTCAGGCTTGTTTGAGTTTTTGGGAGAAGGGATGGTGCCCTCTTGGTATTTCATGTTTTGATGGTATCCCGAGGCTTGTTTGGACGTGGTTTCCATATTTAAGGAGGGATCTTTAGTTTGATTTTATAACTATTACGGAGGATTTCTTTTTTTGAAATCTGGAAGGTGAAAGTGGGGTTTTGGGTTTTTATATATCTTCTTGAAATGAGTAGGCTAGGTTTGAGAAAGAAAACTTGATTTTCTCCTTGATTATAAGAGTGGGTAGGTTAAGTTTTGAGTTCTTTCATTCTTATTTTCATAATGATACATTTGTTGGAGTTTCTTATAAAATGGTTTCTCCTTCCTCTACATTTCAATGGCCTCGTGAGTTTTATCAAAATGAGTTCTTACTTCTAGATCTTGTTGTAGAAAAGCGAGAACAAAGAATAGGGTGAGAAAAATGATGGCGATAAAGGAGGGCAAGAAGAAGGAGACAGCAGCTCACCGCGGTTCCAAAGTTATTAAATATGTGAAAATTTCTAGGCGGTATGCTTGCAACCTGCTATACTTGATAATTTCTTTTATTTTGGTTTTGAGTTAATAAAACGTGCATGTTTTGCTTTGATTTCCTATTTTGGTTTGGTTTGATTCGATTGGTTTCTTCTTTTGGAAAATTTTGCTTTAGTATCACTTATCCATGTATGCTGGTATGCTCTAGACTCTTTGTATTCTCTTATTAGAAATTGTATGAAATAACTAGATGGTCTCGAAACAAGGAAACAAAACGAGAAAAGAAAGCGGTTTGACAGTCGGGTTCACCACTTTCCAAATTTAAGTAGTTGTGTTGCTTGTCCTCCTGAGGCATAAATCACAGATTCTTGACTCAATGAGCTTTTCATAGAGTCTAAGAACACCGAAAACAGAGTTCGAATGAAGAAGTTATGGTAGTCGAAGTTAGAGGCACAAAGCGGAAAATTTTACGGATGCGAAAATTTACTTTGAATCGTGGTGAGAAAATTACTTCCCATGGTAGTGAAAATTGCTTTGGTCTGTTAGCACCATGAGCGATGGTGTGAATTTTTGCTGCCGTAATCTGAAGTGCAATTTGTGCCTCTAACTGAGGCGACCTATATCTTCGTCGAACTCCGTTAGTATTGCGAACTATGGAAAGCCCGTTAATCAGAATCTGGAGCGCTGCTGTAGGCTGAAAGTGAGATGCAACCTTGCTGAAATTTGAAATGATGGCAGAACCTGTTCAAGCTTGATTTTATTTTCACATTTTTGTTTCCCTTGTTTCTGAGACCATCTGTTGACTGTAACAATCTAATAAGAGAATACAAATGCAAGCTCATAACGAAAGCATACATGGATAAGTGTCTGATATGAAAATCTTGAAATGCTATGCAAAGAAGAATGAATGGCAGGAATCACGTAAATAACTTATGAATATATATGATAGATGATAATTAAAAAGTATAAGATGAAAGTATATGATATATGTGATATAGAAATATGAGCGTACATGAAAGCATATGTGAAAACTCCCTTTAATAGGTATTCGGGTGACACCCTCGCGTCTTGCTAGGAAGCAATGGTACCAGTTGGGATATTACAGGTCATTGCCATAAAGGAATGAGCATCATTTCACTAATCCCTAAATAGTATGAGGAACCTCAAAAACTTGTCTTTCGTTTGGTGCGTGATTTGAGGAGAATGAACCCTTGTTCTTACATGGGAGTTTCATCTTATACTAATAATTAGTTAATATCATTTTTATTTCCTTATTTATTTGGTATGGGTATCAGTTCAATGAAAGACTCAAGATGGTATTTTTATAGATATTTCAAGATGTATATACGAATGTGTTACTATGTTTTTTTGATTTGTACGGTTGTTATTTTGGTAAGATTAAAGTTTGTGTAGTTACTAGATTTTATTACATAGTTTCATCTTGACTAATAGTACAATTAGTGTCATTTGTTTTTTTTTCTTTCTAGTCAGGTTAGTGAAAGACTGAGTGGTTTACATAGAGACATTTAAAGATGTATATACATACATAGGTTATTAATATTTTGGTTGTATAATTTATCTATTAGTTTCTATGAGTTTTTATTTTTGATGTATGTATTATAAATAGAACTTGATTTACGTATCTTTGTATCTTTTATTCTAAGTAAGTTAAGCACCTAGTTTCTCATGAGATATATTCATTTTGTTTGTATATTGTATTGAAAGGGAGGGACAACTTAATTCAAATTAACACAATATATGTACATGTGTTTTTAGCTACATGCATATTTATATGGTGTTGTGATTAACAAGATAAAGTCTTAGTTATGAAAACAAGAATATATTTGTGGTAAGTGTTTAAATTAAGCGACAATTTTCAATATGCCCGGCAAGTTATTTTGCATCACTCTTCTTCATTGCAACATTAAAATCTTATTTTTAAATTTTTTCAAAGGCTATCATGGCATATGCTTCTAATTCCAATTTATAATCTATGGTGGAAGATCCTTACCTTGACATATTTTTAAAGAAACCATGATTTATTTGAACACAAACCTTGACATATTATGAGTGGTAGAAAGAAGTTATATTGATTAATAGAAAAACACATTCATTAACATTTTATATATGTCAAGGTTCTTTGATACACCCTACCTTGACAACTGCGTAGATGACATATAAGGCTGAAGTTATGATGACATCGCTGCAATATGATGAGGTTAGTAACCGTTAAGATAAATTCTTTCTTATAGTGATATCATATCTACTCAACTGTCTGTATTTAAGACTATGGAAGGAGTTCATACACGTGTACTAAAGTCCAAATGAAGTCACAATCCAAACATTAGGAGCGTGACACAGAAAGCACACTTATATCTTCAAGTAGAATAAGAATCGAAATGCTGGACTCCTCTTCCCGAAAGTCCCAACGCTTGAGGATTTATTCTAGCCAATGGAGATCGCTCTGAGAAAAAGTGACTTATAGGGACATGGTTTTACTTGGGGCCTAAAAAATTTGCAATCAAATCATATCTTTAGTCTCAAATTTATTTGAGCCCCAATTATAAGTGACTTTATAGATGCATATAGGATTGAGTTGCAACTATAATTAACTCTATAGCTATCGATAAGGTTGAGTCGTAACTAAAAGTGATTATGGTGTAAATGAGGTTGGCAGCGATTACAAGTGGCTCTCTATTATCACAAATTAAAGATTATGATTCACAGTTATGATTATTTGCAACTACAAGAGATTTATAATTTATAGGATTAGTGATGAGCCACTGGTACAGTAGTGTGAGTATAATGGGTCTTCCCTATAAACCATTATATAATTAAAAATAAAATTCTCCCGCTTTGTAGAGGAATTGGGATGGAGTCATGGCTTTGGGACCTTTCATCATTTTTTGGATGTGTGTTGTCTCGCTCTATTGGATAAAGTGGAATTTCCAAGGTTCCGCTTTATAGCTTTGGCCGCGAAGAGATGCCCTAAACGTCTCAAATACTCTGCTCCTCGCTTTTCCAAGGTTTCCTTCCATCCCTTTTATTCAATCACTCCTCCTCCTCCTCCTCCTCCTCCTCATTTTGAAATGTTTAATCTCGTTTTTATGTATTTCTTTGATTTCAATATTTGTTAATTATGCTTGATCTCAAGGAAGAGCCCAAATTCCTGGCCTCAACCTAAATCTCGCCCTAAGCTTCCCGCTTGGAACCCTTGCGTTTGTCGACGAGGTTGAAAAGTTATCATTGTCGTAATCAGGCCTTCGTGGTTTTGATGATTGAGGTAATCACTTTATTTTGATATGTTGATTCGTTTTAGGTTTTCTTATTGTGGCACTGTATTATGGATTTTAATACGCTTTCTAGGCAGGGTTAAAAACAGTCTTAGCACTGAAGGAAGATGAGAATCCAGAGACTACAGTGGTAATTTCATTTTCGAATATGCTTAGTCTATTTGCAGTGAATTATCTGAAATAAGTCAAAATTGCTTGAATAGATGGTTATATGTTCAACAACTTGATGCATGTTACACCATTTCTGGAAATTTTTTATTCCTTTCAATAGCTCTTTCTTTCTTAATGGAGGATTCTTTTTTGTTTTTGGGTGCAAGGCATCTTTGAAAACTTTTATGAGAATATTATTAATACTTGTGGTTAAAAGATCTAATGCCTTTCAGTGAAGAGGATTGAAACATCTTAAGCAGTTGCTCGTTAGGAAATGGAATATTGGAAATCAGAAGAGCTTACTTGAGAATAGATTTTATATCATTCATTTGTGTTTTGAGTTTGACACATCAAACTAAAGTTTTCTCCTGAAATGGCTAGACATTTAAAAGTTTTTCAGCAACCAAATCAACATTTAGGTGATGGAGTTGCTTTCTTTGAAATGAGTTGGAAGGTTGCTCTGAGATACATGTAGGAAAAATAAAAACTTTTGAGTCCTGGTGGTATGTTCAGTTTTGAAGTAATTGGTTTTAAGTTTCAAGTTTTAGAAAACTTTCTAACCAACAACCCAATAAGAGCATTGGTTGGTCATATTATAGAATTCAGATCTAACATATATAGTTGAATTTCTATTCAGTGTCTTGTTGCATAAATACTTTATTCCTCAGTTAACATACTGGGTTCATTACTTCTCTTTGTACTTGACATTTACCTTCTTGTTTGCTACCATGAAATTTCAATAAAGAAAAGAAAACTTGGAAGCCTGTAGCAAGTGGAATAAAGTTGAATGAACATTAATATTCTAAGCGATCAATTCTCCATGGAACTTTTTTCTGATCAATTTGGGCATTATTGAATTTCCTATGTTTTTGCATTTGAAATATAGTTGAACTTATGTATGTATTACTATTTTTCTTTTGTAGGAACCAGAAATTTTTATAGTTGCTGTTGAACGAATTCACCAGAAAATGCAAGAGGTGGCTGTTAATAATTATCATGCATTCATTTTTTCTGTTGATGCTTTATTGGCAATCTGAGATGTAGTATCTTCTTTGGATAAACACTTGGAGTCTCTGGTAAACACTGTTTTCATATTAGTTGGATATTTTTTTACATTTAAATTTTGACCAATATTTGGTTGCTTGATGATTTAGGATTGTTACTTTGGATTTGATTGTTAACCTGTGTCTATTTAGGAAATTGCCATTAGAATAAATAAAAACACATAGTGATGAAGTCCATTAAAGATGCTAATAAAAGCACGGTTTCAAGCCTAATTGAGTAAAAATATTATAGCAACTGAATGGCTAAAAAAATTAAACAACTGCGATATGAAGTCTAGATCATGAATTTTTATGTTAATATACTGATGTATGGATTGTTTTAATGTTAGTACTGCTGTTAATTTTGTTTAATATGGAATTTTTATTTTTCTTTTCAGGCCTTAAGACTATTCATTTCATACCACACATTTGGTGTAGCTTATTAAAGACTTTGATGAGTATTTGTGCCTTTTACTTTGAGAAACTTCACAGTAGGCGCTTGTCTATTCCTGGAAATACACTGAAATTACTTTCCTCGAGTTGTTTTAAGTATGGTTAACTGGAATGATTTTTGTGTTCTTGAAACCAATTTAGTAAATGACCTATTACAAGCAATCTTCCACTAGCATCGACTTCCAAAATTGTGTTTTGATAGACTGAAGATTTTGTACGAGACCTGCTTTTGATGTGCTTACCATTAAGTTATCCTATCTAGGAAAAATGAATAGCTGCCATGACCCTTGTCATGAAGCGGAACCATTTAGCTTTGGGTTTTCTAGATCACACATGTTCCTTCAAATGGTTGGTCCCAATGAAATTATTCTCTCATTAGCATTGAACTGGTTTGTTGATGTTAATTTAATGCTCCAAGTTTTTTTATTCATGTAAACTATGGTTTGTATTGTGGTCTTTGGTTAAGCCAAAAGTTTAGACAAAGTGTAGTGTTGAGTGTATATTATGATTGTGTTGTGTCCCTTGCAATAAAAAATTAAAAAGCATGTATAATTGGATAAGAAAAGAGGTAAGCAGAACCTGATCTTAGCTGCCCTGTTTTCCTTGTCCAAATTCGCTCTGTTTTGCTCTATTTTTCTCTCCATCCTCTTTAAGTTTTTTGCTCCAAATCTGAAACTCCATTTTCAGGTGATATTTAAGCTAAACGTCCAACAACTTATTCAAGGAGAGCTACATCACAAAACTCCCAAACATAGTTTTATTTGATTTATGTGATAGGCGAGTTAATGGATTCTATCTCATAAATGGACAAATGGAGACTTTGGGATGTGTTGGTGGAGTAGAGGCTACAGGGAGAGACTAGTCTTGACTTCTTTACTTTGTGAAGAGAATACTTAATAAATTAAATTCCTCAAAGTCATTGCTGAAGTTCATCTCCTTTTGAAGCATATAATGAAATTATTTGTCTCCAAATTCAACATCATAAGCCTCAATTTTTGTGTGTTTTGCCTCAATCAGTTTCTTTGGTTCCACTCGTTTCTTCACATATGACATCTTCTTTATTTCAAATGTTTGTGAAGGATGTATGGAAAGAGTACACAGGCTGGCCATTGAATGACATGGAGTGATCGTACAAGTTGTCAAATATGTACTTATTTGAAAATAGGGAGCTTTCGGCTCAGAGGATGAAGGCCTTATTCCTTTGTAATTATTGGTCTGGTACAAATATGCCCAGCGACTAATAGGGTCTAAAATCCATAAGTTGATTTTTGACTTGGTTGGGGTGTAAGTGAGGGGTGGTGGGTTTTCTTGTTTTCCTTGATCCCCTTTGAGGGTCCCTTACTTGTGGGCCTCCCTTGGGTCTTCTTTGGTTTTTAATATATTGCATTTACTCATCAAAAAAAAAAAAAAAAAAAGTTGTCAAGCATGTGCAGCCCTGGAAGGTTGCATTTCATAGTACCTCTCCTAGATGGATACACTCTTCCTATCTTGCTGCCATTGCTGCCTACTATGCCAAGTATCTTTCTCCTTGCTCATGTCAACTATATATTTCATCTTTAATATAACATCAAATAGTATAGTTAATAATTACTTTTATATTCCTTGAAAGTGGGTAGTAATTTTATTCCAAGCTTCATATTATATGCATTAGGATTCTAGTTGATCCTTGATTTGTGATAAAATGAAATGATCTTGCTATTATAGGTTGAATGTTGTGTAGTGTTCAAGATTATTTGACCAATTTCATAGCATGCCTAACTAAAATAATTTGTTCAAGGAGACAGGCTGAGTGTGAAATATAAACCTGATATCAGCATCAATGTTCATCCTCTAATGCAGCATATTCCATTGTGGGTGCTTAAATGGCAAGGCCTTCAGAAGAAAGTAGTCTTTGTCACTTTCCTAAGAGACATCAATACTTGCCCCCTATGAACCTGTTATGAGATGTTTTTCATCTATACTTATTATATGAGCTCATTTCATAAAAAATTGAAATTATTATCTAGGTTTCGCTTTGAGGTCAATAGATGCCACTGCCCCTTAGAGGAAGTATAAGCGGGCTTTATTGGATATTCGAAGAGTCTCAAGTTCGCGTGTTTTCCTTCTTCTAGATAAAATGAGAAATACCAAAGCTTGCATGGTTGCACTGAGTTCATTGAGTCTGCAGAACAAATTTTGGAGGAGAGAAAGATGAACTAGACATTGCTAGCCAATCATCATTGTACTTTGCTTGACTTGCTTGAAATTCCTCAGCTCATGGACACGTATGTGTTTGAAAAAGTTGTAAATTATCACATGCTAAATTGAAAAAATGTATTTTAGAAACCCATGATACGATGAGGATTTGTAGAAAGTATGGTGGTTGATTTCAGCATGAAATTAAATATACTTCTTTTCAATGGATGATGAAATAGAGATCCATTCAGAAAACTTGTCAATGGTTAATTGTCGATTCTTTGCTTTGTGAGAAAATGGCTGGAAAAACAAAACCATCACTCCATTTATAGTTACAGCTTGAAAGATCTCATTTGTAGCGATCCCTGATAGTTGCAGCTAGGAAATGGCCTCATCTATAATAATACCTTTTAGCTGTGGCCAGAAAATGATCTTATACATGGTCATACCATTTAGTTACAGCCAGAAAATGGCCCCATCTATAGACCTTTTAGTTGAGGCCAGAAAATGGCCCTATCCATAGTGAAACCTTTTAGTTGTGGCCACAAAGACCCCATCCATAGATTTCCTTACAGTTGCAGCCAGGAAGTGGTTCCATCCATAGACCTTTTGAAGATGACCAAAAGAAATTGCAACTATAGTTTATTGTCACACCATTTATGGTCTCACTTTGTCGAGGGCCATTTCCTTTGCATCTGTATCATTTCGTTAGTCTGCTTTTGTTTAAGAGGGTCAATGGCCCCAACTAAAAGCCATGATCTGACAGTGGGCATGTACAACAGAGACGGCCTCTATAAAGCACAAAACGAAGAAAACTTCAATGGGTGCAGAAGAATGATATGATATATAACTATTGTAGTGATATGAAGCCTTTCCTGAAGGTCTCCCACCGGGTATTATTTCAGGTTTCTTTAGGAAGAACATGTTTGTTTTCGTACTTCGTTAGAATCTATTAATGGTGGAATTCTCGTTGCCGGTATCTTTGTTGTAATAATTCTATTAGGAAGTTCCGTACCCGTACCCCATTAAAATAAATCAAATTAATTCTTGGAATCGAGCTTCTTATTGTTTGTGAGAAACCTTGTGCTAAATGCTCTGTGCTATCATGCACTACTGCAAGATAATATTTTCCATCGACTGCTTTGATCGTATTCTGATGGCCTCCTGTTAAATAAGGTAGACTAACATTATTTTAAGTTACCAATTTGATTTAAAAGTCTTAAGTTATTAGAGAGCTGGTTTAGGTTATAGCATCAATTAGCACACGATATTTAAGTATATTAATTATGCCCTTGAGGTGGGTTCATGGGTGATCATTGGTTCAAATCCAAGAACATACAACTATTTAATGCAAAGTGAATATAAGTAAAAATAAATAAATAAATAATAAAGAATATTAATTATTGACGTTAAAGCTGCCCCTCCAAATGTGCACTCACTGGTTTAAAGCTTGATGTCTAGAATACCTCCTCCAAGTCTTTGACTTGCAATAGGTTGTCTATGTATACTTTGGCTTATCTTCTAATCTATTACTATAATATATCGGTCATTAAGTAGAATGGTGGAACACAAAAGGAACCCCTGAAGGAAGAGACCGCCCATAAATAGGTACCTACCGAGTCAAACCAAGTGGCAAGGTCAAGCCAAACGGTATTACCCCATATAAACTGTCTAAAGCTTTCAAAAAATCAAATAAAAGAAAAAATGAAAAAGAAAAAGAAAAAAAAAAGGCTTTTGAAAAAAGGGGACTCTCACTCAGCATACCAACACACTGTGTTTCTCCAAACATCTGTAGAAGATTTCGTTCTTGCTATATCAAAAAAAAAAAAGGATGTAAAATAATTCTCAGTTATCAACTTTGATGCAATTCCTTAGAATATGAAAGGTTGCTCCAGTATATGCATGTTTTCAACAAACCAAATGCCATAAGTAGTACTTATAAAACTACTTAATCTTTCTAGGAAATTTGGAGGACTTTTAATTTTGTGATTAAGTAGTTCTAAAATAACGGAAGTAAAAGTACTACAACCAAACCAACACATTTTTTTCATAAGAAGAGAATCACGATCCCCTTAGATTAACTGATTTGTTGTTGTTTAACAAAACATGAAATGATTTTTTCAGTCTAGATGATTAATCAAATGACACTTTTGAGAATTTAATTTACTCTTTTTTTTTTCTTTTGAAAAATTTAAAGAATTAGAATCTGCCACGCAAATTACCATCGTCCATCTCATAAATGTGATATCGCGACTGCCTTGTGAAATTAATGAAGACAAAAGGCCCCATTCTAGCTAGACAGCCGGGGTACAGCTTCTCTAGCTCTGAATCCAAAAAAAAATCTGCAGGAAATAAGCAGTGCAAGTTGATGATGGGAGAGGTCTTAGAAATTGATAAGAATTTGGTAAGTGGGCACTATACCAGCCTGAACACAAGGCAAGGCATGCTAGTTTTGGTTCCTTGCATGCATGTAAAAAGGAACAGGAGATGGACCTGTGAGGAAAATTAAAGAAAAGGAATACTGTCACTTCTTCCTGAAGCAATTATATATGCACCTTTTTATTAGATTAATCAATCAACAGAGTGATCTTCAAGATGCTCTTCCAGCTAGAATAATTTTGTTGTATATGTATTGCTCCCTTTGCAAATTGCAGAACAGACAAAATGGGTAAGCCGTTTATAGAATTTAATGATCTGTTTAATTTCAAGATTAATTGCCCAAAGTATTGCAACTACAAGTCTACATCCAAACTGATAACCATATCTTGTGTTCACGAGAAAGGCATCTACTGAAATAAACTGCTATACCCATTCCTTTGTACATTGATGGAGACTATGGCCTATACTCTGTCAGTTGTGATTTGGGGATGGTCTAAACTGTTGACCCCCATTCAACCCCAAGAAACTTCACACGCCAAATAGAAGGACCTCAACTTTGAAAAAGAATTGGGCATGAGCACAATTTAGCCCACGATCCGTAATGTTGCTAATGAGAAGCATTACTATAATTTCGTTTTAAAGCGATCTAAAATTGTCTTTAATAGAGGATGGCAGAGGCAATAGGAATACATAAGGGATAGCAAAGGAGCGAATTCAAAACCGGTGGCCCCTTTCAATCCCGCCCCATTTATTTTTATCACTTTCCATATTAGTCCCACTTAAATATTAAACAAGTCTATTCGGATTGATAATTAATATATTTTATAAAATAAATATTATAATTTTCCTCATTATTTTATTATTTATTATTTATATTAAAATATAAAAAATTAATAAATTAATTTAAAATCATTTTCTTAATATAATCGGGGTGGGATGGGACATTATAATACCTGAAACCCACCCCGACATTGCCTTGGGTTTGAGAAAAAAAAACTTGAACCCGTTAAAAAACCGATTGCACTTAAACCATATCCATCCTATTAGGGGCAAAGCAAGAATCGAAAAAGCCTGCCCTATTCCCATCCATAAAATACATACAATCAACCTCAGTTTTAATCATACGCTCTTAGAATGACAATTTGAACCCGATTGTTGGGTTGCTTTGACCAATCAGAATTAGAAATTTGGATTGAGCTTGAAAAATTGCAACCTTATGTAAAGTAGGCCTGGTTCGATTTTGCCCTTAATAGATTGTGCACCAGGCCTAGTCGGGCCGTTCGGATTGACAACTCTAAATTTGTGGTTATAGTTGACAATTTGAGTTTGACCTACTTGACTAGTTTGATCAATCCGGAATTGGGATTGAGTTGGGCGAACAAAATGACAACAAGATATAAATTAAGTCCATCCTAGCCTTGCTCAATTTTACCCTTGGCCCAATAAGACCCGACCTGTCAAGTCATCCGGATTTACAGCTCTAAGTAATGTTCCCTTGTTCCAGTGGCTGTATTCATATGATTGTTCCAGTGGTTGTATTCATATGAATGGTCATCTCATTTTAATATCTTTTCAGCAATTCCACCTACCGAGAAAATCATGCTTTCTTTATTTGTCTTGAGCATCTGATTTTCACAGCCTTTTTTTCCCCTCTTTTTTCTCTTGGATAAGAAATAGAGTGGTCTACATGGGGATGTCACAGGTGGAATTGAATTATCGTTTGGTCATGATATACCATGATTATAACTTATATACATGTATTAGAAGTTTCCGAAACAAGATAATAGTGTGAAGTAAATAATTCCCTTTATTTAATTTCATTTACGATCTCCTAAGCTGGAAAAATACTGCAACCACCAAGATAATAAGGCGATAACCATCCCTCCACCAACAGATAATTTACAAAGCACTGATGCAAAAAGTAGTATTTTCTATCTAGAGTGACCTTGAACGTTGGCACTCTGGTGGGAGACCCTCTGGGAAACGCTTGATATCATTGCAATAGTTGTAAATCATGTAATACTTCTGAACCCATCGAAGTCTTCTTCTACTTTTAGCGTCTAGCCCTTGAGCCTGCCAACCAATATCTGGATTAACAGCATTGGAAGCACAGGATGAAGAACCGCCGGACCAAACACAGGCTGCAGCACTGAAGTTTCTATACAAGGCCGTGAAAGGAGCCTTAGACCAATCAATCTTCACAAGCCCCCCTCTGGTTGCCCAGTCATCAGCATTCCACAGGCTTGAATATATCCTCATAGGTTGAGATTTCGGAAAAGGAACACCAATTGATTCTTGATTCGCAAATTCTCTTATCGGGAAGTTGTCCACTAGGAATCTGAAAAAAGAGAAGATCCTTGTTAGTGAAGAAAAGCAAAAATTTTGAGAATGATCAAGAATATATATAGCTTACATGATTCTTTGGGTATTCCATATGATAGAATAAGTATGAAAATTTTTTGTTGGATCAAACCAGAGGTAGAACTGCTGCTCTCTGTTTCCCTTCCCTTGGGTGAACACATTGGTATGAAGAATATAAGGGTCTCCACTAAGGTTTCCCAAGAACTCAAAATCAATCTCATCATGTGCTTGTCCTTGAGAAGACAACTGCCAATAAATTTTATCCATGTCACTTCATCATGTGAAAATATTAGGTTTGTACCGGTATATTAAGATTAGTGATGAAACGGAGAAAGCCTTACATAGTATGCAGTGACTGTGCCTGCAGAGTTACCAGGAACAAGCTTGAGTTGAATGTCGATTCTTCCGAACAGATACTCTTTCTTGGACTGAAAACCCGAGCCGGAGGCCTTGTCGAGTGAAAGCATGAGAAGCTTTCCTCCATCAAGTATTCTAGCACGACGATCACCCCATGTTAAATCAAAGTCCAGGTAGAAATTACCAGCTGAAGCAGCAGCCATTATTGAGCTCACAAAGAGAGAAAATAAGAGAAATGATGAAACTTTAGGAGAAGAAAAAGCTTCCATCTTTAGAGATGAGTGAGCATTGATATGGGGATGGCCTTATATAGGTAAGGGGAAAAGAAAGAAAATAGTATAGAGTGAATACATAACAAGCTCCAAGGGATTATAGAGCTGGCACAGTATATATAGCTTTAGCTTTCAAAAATCGCTGGCGGGTTGTGGGGATTAGGGAGAACATTTCACTTACTTTTAAAGTCAAGTTGGTTGGTTTTTGTATTATCGTATCAAATATTGGTGATGGATTGACCCTACCTATTAATTACCCAAAGGCCTAAACCAATGAATCTATGTATATCCAAAAATATAAAAGTCTAGGTAGCTATATATATATATATATATATATATATATATATATATATATATACACCCTAAGTTGATTCTTGTTGCTTAACCACTGTTTCAAAGTCCGCAGTTCATTGAACTTGAATGGCAGATTGAACCGGGCAATGCACGGGTGTAATAGTTTGATCCGTGATGTGATGTCAGAGAAAAACAGATCGAAGGTCATAGTTCAATGAAATCAAAGTAAGCAAATTATTTGAATAATTGGGTGATTCATGAATTGTTAACTCAGATTAACCACTCTAATTCATTTAATAAATTAATTTTTATTAGCCGAAATGGTTAATCTATTCATATTTGTTGTGATAAATGCAGCAACATTGTGATTGATTAGAGAAGAAGACGAGAAGAACACATACAGATTTTACATGTGCTTACATCCATAGGAACGAAGATGTAAACTTTTATTATATTCAAATAGGATTACAGTATTTATAATAACTCTGGATATAACCGATTTATAAAAATACTCATATACCCTATATCATACCGTACCATATCCCCAACCTATCATTTTGTCTTCAACAAAAAGGATATGCTATTGTTGCACTCAGCTTCAGCATTTAACCACCCTTCTCTCAATATGTTTATGACTTGATTAACATGCTTAAAATTAAACTATAAATGAGTTATATAGATTATAATTACATTTAAATTAGTGATCAATATGATTATTAAATTAATCAAATTCGTGTTTTATAAATACACTTGAAAATAACTTGTTTATTAGACGTATATATAACATGGATGAACATGAATATTCATTCAATCCAAACATGAAAAATGTATTAGATACTAATTGTACCGATCAGATTTCATTTTTATATGAAGTTCTAGTAGAACTTCGTCTTTTTATAAAGTTTAGTAGACATATTTTTCTTTGAAATTAGAAAAGTGCGTCGTTAGTCACTTTGGTATGCCCTAAATAGTATTAAAAAAAAAAAAAAAAACTAACATTGGATTATATAATAACTTGCCTGAAATTTTGAGTTAAATTAAGAAAATGAAATTATTACCTGAATAAATAAAGAAGTTTTGAGGGACCAAACTTTTCAGCTACAGGATTTTAAATAAACAAAGTTAGGGCAGCAATTGCCCTGTCCAATAAAATATAAATGATCTACTTTACGCCACTTAATAGCAAATCCTGGCGCAATTCAAGCAGAACTAGATTTCAATTTCATTTAACATATCTCCTTAAAAAGATTTCAGAAATTGATATCCCTAAGCATAGGTACATGCTACCCTAGATCATATAATTTAAGGAAAGAAGACTTTATAAGTAATCAAATCTACCAGCTCTAACAAATCTTTTGAAAGCTTAGAAAAAAGCCTAAACTCGTAGTTTTATGACTTTATCCCCAAGCAATTACTTGTCAAATAAGGAGCAATCCAAGGCTTTTTTACAAGATAATTAGCATTGTTCTTGCTGTACGTAGTGTCTTAGAGAATGAACTTGCTTTGAGCTATATAGACTAGAGAAAAAAGACTTCAAAGTTGGGCAACAAACATCCCCACTGTTTGCTAACATTTGAGTAAACTGAAAGATATATCACAGCACAACCAAGCAAAACATAGGGGTTAGCCACATATTGACTACAGAAAACAGCTGAAGAATGCCAACAAAAACATTAGAGGTTGATCATATACTAAGCCAAACGAATAATAAGAGATTGATCATATACTAAGCGAAACAAAAAAATTTCCCAGATCCTTATTAATATGATCCCCCAACTCAAATTAACAAGAATATTGTTCAAATACAATCTCGCTACTTCAGAATGTTAGGCAATCGATATCAATTCTTGCCTTAGTATCGTATAGATTTTGCTTTTTACTCTGGAGCTCTCCATATTGGTTCTTGTGTGTGTGTGTTTAGAAAGGAACACTAATATCCAATTGTCATTGCAATTTACCTTCAGGTGATGAATTGCATAGTTGTGGCAAACTCAACTTATTGCATGATTTCCATCTTCATCTATCTTCATGAACTTGAGGTATAACTTGCCATCTAACCTCCAAGCAAAGAAGTCCTTGAAATATTTCTCTATGGGAACCCGCTGAAAAATTGCTGGGTTTTGTGGGCTAATAAGGCTAGGTGAAGGACCTAATTTGGAGTCAAGGTTGGAGCTAAAAAATGTTGCCAGAGAGCCTCTCCTTTACTGAGTTCACCATTGCCCTATGCTCAATGCTCTGGTAAATGTCATTACTCACAATCTGCAAAGAATAACCAAATTTATGAATATCAATGAGACTATAAATTGGAGAATTTGCAATATTTGATGGAGCCCTACATCCACAATTAGATACAAATTTGTTATACGTACAGTCAATAAGTCAAGACTTAACAGGTCCTCCTAATAGCAGAGTGCCCTACTTGCAAATGTTTGTCACATACGTAGACCTTCCAAATTTACATTCATTGGGGCTGAGCCAAACACTCAAACCCCCATATGTATGATCCAGTAGTGTTGTCTGCTACCTGTATTAAATGAGTAAATCTAATTTAGTTCCCCCAGTGTTCAGCATAGCCAAGTGCAACTTCAGTGCTTGATGCAGCTGGACTAATCGACCTAGACTCAATCATGTACAAATGTTTCAAGCTACTCAATCACACACGAGTGGTTTTCATGCTATGTGATGAACGACAGAGAAAAATAAAACCTCCATGATGTCTCCAATGTGACAACAAATGCTTTTGGGAAGGGTTTAACAGGAACCCATCTCCCTTCTTTTTGAATTTGGAGGCCCTCATTATCGTTGAGCTGAAAGAGAATTGTTATAGCATCAGCATCAGAGTGAGGAGTGAACCCAATGGCCAGATCTGGTTCAGGGTATGGAGGGTAGTAGTTCATTCTCATTGACTGAAGCCCATCACTGAACATGTCTCTTATCTCCTCAGCCTCCACCTTTAAAGCTTTAGCCATTTGACTTAAGAGGGTCATGGCTAACTTTTCATTTCAAAAGAGTAAGCTTCCATAGCCTCTCTTCAGCAAAGTATAAATAGAAAATCAGGACAATTTGCTAACAAGAGTTCTTAAAATTAAGCTTTACAAGGTGGAATTTTGTTATGAGAGACTTGAGACCTGAGCTTTTGTGGGAGCCTTTGAATTATGTCACTCTTCCTTACATTGACTGGGAGGGTAGTCAAATAGAACATGTCTGACCAATCAAGTCTCTGCCCTTCTGATACCACAAAGGGCTGCCCAAACCCCTCACGATTATCTGGTTGCTGCCAAAGCTTCTTCTTTTCTTCAAGGGGAAGTTCAAAGAAACCTTGAACTTCACCTTTGAATTCCTATAACAATGAACTACTTACCTGCTTTTACACAAGAAACACAGAACTGCTAACTCAAAAATCAAAGGCCTGATTGGAAACAATCGTTAGAAATACTTTTATGTTCTTTAAAATAATGGCAATAAATGTTTATCATCAGTTACAATTCTATAAACTGCTAGATTATTTTGTAAAATCAAGAGCATTTATCAAGCTCAAAACAATTGATTAACAATCAAAAGATCCAATAAATGCATTACAAAATACAAACTTTACTGAATAAAGAAGCATATCAATTCGTAGTGTGTAGGAAACATACCTAGCATGGTTCCGGAATTGTTGGTTACCATATTTCTCCAAAATCTACAAGGAATGAAATCAAAGAAAAGCTAGGGTTGAAGATAGTTATTTTCTTCTCCTCAAAACGAGTTCTACAACATCTCTTATAAAATTTTAAGGCTCTATTTACTTATATATAGAGAGCATAAAGGAACAAATGGGCTTTGGTCCAATAGGCTTACCAAAGAAAAGGAGAAGATAGAACCATGGGCCAATAGCTAGTTAATATTAAACCATTTCATAAATGACCCATAATTAACATGCATAATTACACAATTAAAATTGTAATATGATTAATCTAAATTCTCCCATTTGGAAGATATAATCATAACTCAAATGCTTTTACAATAGATTTACATAACCATAACCAATTATATACGATTGACATACGAAGAGGATACATAAATTGTACATAATCAGGCGCCATTAATCAAAATTATAACTCAAACGCTTTCACAAGAGATTTACATAGCCACAACCAATTATATACAATTAATACACTGAGATGATGCATAAATCGTACATAATCAGACGCTACTAATCTAGAAGCATAACAATGATAACAGTATTGGTTCAATGGAAAGAAAAACATCATTTTATCATTCATCTTGTCAAAAGGACACAAAATCATAAGATAATGACAAACGTCAAAATGTGCATGTAATAACCAAAAAACATGAGCTTTCTTTATAAAATACATGAAAAGGAAAAACTCCTACTAAAACAAAGAGTCTAGGTTCCTAACAATCCCATGAGGGTGACGTGTTCTTGAAACACACAAATAGGTAAGTCTTTGATTAGTGGGTCTGTCAACATACTAATCGTAGGCGTGTGCTCAACTTTCTCTTGAGGGACTTTGCAACTTTCTCTTTAACAAAATAGAATTTCACATCAATGTGCTTGGAACGAGAAGTGCCCCTAGTGTTCCTAGAAAAAGATACAACTACAAAACTATCTCAAAACATTTTCAACAGTCTAGAAATGGAGTGAATGACCCCAAAAGCTAAAATGAAGTTCTGTAACCATATTGCATGACAAGTAGCCTCATAACACACCACATACTCTGCCTCCATAGTAGAAGAAGATGTACGTGCCTGTTCGACACTTTTCCACGAAACAGCTCCTTCAGCCATCATAAAGATATAATCGGAAGTGTACTTTTGATCATCCACATAACCTGCATAATCGGAATAGCTAAAACCAACCACCTTAAGAGTGTCGGTACTTTGATATGTCAACATAAGATCCTTAGTACCTTGAAGATACCTCAAAACTTTCTTAGCCGCTTTCTAATGGTTTTGACCAGGATTACTAAAATACCTACCTAACACGCCGACAATAAAAGCAATATCAGGGCGTGTGCATACTTGAGCATACATCAAGCTGCCCATAACTAAAGAATAAGGGACAACTTTCATCTGATTTCTTTTAATATCATTCTAAGGACATTGGCCATTGGAAAATTTGTCACCCTTTACAATTGGTCCCTTACCATAAGAACATGATTGCATATTAAACCTTTTCAGAATGCGTTCAATATACGTATGTTAAGATAATCTCATAATGTCACTAGGTCTATCGCGAAGTATCTGTATGCCCAAGAAATAAGATTCTTCCCCAAGATCCTTCATATCAAAATGGCTAAACAATAACTGCTTTGTCTTAATCAATAGGTCGGTATCATTGGCTGTGAGCAAAATATCATCAACATATAAAACAAAAAATCTGTATTTGCTCCCACTGACCTTCTTATATATGCATTGATCGACGATGTTCTCCTTAAAACCATTAGCGATGACAACTTCCTCAAACTTGAGATACCACTGATATGAAGCTTACTTTAGACCATAAATGGATTTTTGAATTTTACATACCATGTGTTCCTTACCAACTTCCTCAAAACCAGTTGGTTGAGACATGTAAACATCCTCAACAACGTCTTCATTCAAGAAAGTTGTCCTCACATCCATTTGATGCAACTCCAAGTTAAAACGAGTCACTATAGCCATAATAACGCGTAGACAGTCTTTAGAGGACATAGGAGAGAAAATTTCCTTAAAATCAATACCTTCTCGTTGACTGAAACCCTTAGCCACTAATCTTGCTTTATATCTCTCTACATGTCTCTTGGCATCGCGCTTGGTCTTGAACACCCATTTTCACCCAATAGGTTTACACCCATCTAACAACTCTACCAAGCTCCACACTTTATTCTTTGACATGGAAGTCATCTCATCTTTCATTGCATCGATCCAGAAGTTGGATTGAGAATTAACAATATTTGTAGGTAGTTGGATTTGATACATCACCCACATCATACTCATGTTCTTGCAAGTAGACAGTATAGTCATATGAAATTGCAGGCCTATGCGCCCTCTCTGAACTCCTCAAGGGTATATCCAGGACTACATCTACGGCTATGATAGGCCGATTTGTGCTGTGTAAAATGTGTACACCTATGTGCGCAAGTGCACGCGTCGCCTCAAGTAATATAATGATAAGTGAGTATTGTTTCCACGGAGAACTGGGTTACTAAGTACTGACTCTAATCTAGCCTATGCTTTATTTGGATGTTGGAAAATCTATAGAAAAACTCAAAGACACTAATCTAGGCATGCAAGAATGACTGTATAAAGACTAAAAAGCCTTAGGGCATATATTTCACCTAAACAATGATGTATGAACCTCTAACCCTGATTAATCGATGATCAATTTCATCATGAAGATGGTGATTCACTATTATGTATTAAGATCTCTCTCGACATCCGCACACTACCCTTAGAAAGGGTTATCATCTTTACTTCGAGCCATCATAACTAAGGATGCATTGAACCACATCAAATCTTAATACCACCTAATCTCACTTATATCTCTATCTCACTTGATAATTAGATGGTAAATCATCCATGGTCCCAATTATAACTCTCACTTCTCATATTTTGAATCAAACCACAAATCATGTGAAATATTGGCCCGAATACCTGACATTAAGATCCAAATGAAATACTCAACATAAATATGAAATAAAACATCAATCAATATCAATTAGGAGAGATTCATATAAACATGTCTTTGGCTACATCTAAACCCCAAGAAAACTAACTAAAACATAAAGGGAAAAGTAAATACAACCATCAAAAGAAAGAAAATTGGAAAAGGAAAGAGAAAAAACAAATTTTGCATTAAAGCTCCCTTCTTCTCCTCCATTATCTTCTTCTTCCTCAAGTGTTCTTCCTCTTCGAGCGAACCTAGAAATCTCTCGAAACAGCGAAGCCACACAGGGTGTTTCCACCCCAAAAGGAGCTTGTTCTCCTAAATACCCCAGTCGTCTAAATTGTCCTCTTTCGTTGTTTATAGGGTTTGAGCTTTAAAACCCACAATTATGGGCTCAAAATGGGCTAAAAACCGACCCAAAATCAATCCCGAACGTCGTGATGGCGTGCAGCAACGTCGTGACGTCGGGATGCTCTGTTTCTGCAACGTTGTGACGTTGGTTCTCAACGTCGCGACGTTGCTGTAGTCCCTTGTTTTTGCTCCAACTTCGTAAGACCATAACTTTGTCATCTGAACTCCGATTTGGGTGTTCTTGGTACCGTTAGAAAGCTCTTGAAGTGTAGAATCTAGATATGTCCAGGAAAAACACTTTTGAAATCATTATAAAGACTGAATGTACAAAATGGTCCAACTGGTCACTTTTCAGCTCTCTTATCTTCTTCCTTCAACTACCAAGATTCATAACTTTGTCATTTGAAGTTCAAATGGAGTGAATAAGGTCTCTTTGGAAAACCCGAGAAGCCTCCTATTTATCCATATCAATATTGTAGCAATTGGGGATCATTGTACAGCTGAAACTATCAAAACACAGTAGCTGCTGTTGCATATGTTTTTTGCTGATTTTTGGGCTTTATCTCTTTGTTTTTGCTCCATATTGGCTCATGGATGACCTAATCACAAAATTGAACATTTAGAGCATTAGATCACTTATTCATATAATAAAACTACTAAAAATATAAATAAAACATAGGGATAAAATGAGTATAAAGTATACCTATCACACCCCCAAACTTAAATTCTTGCTTGTCCCCAAGCAAGAGATCGACTCAAAACAAAACAAAAAATTGAAAATGACACAAACTAACAAACAATGAGATGAGTATGATAACATGATGCCAAGTGGAAGAATCACTATGAGCATAAGTTAGCAATATTAGCATTTGCAACCAAAGTTTAGGATCCTTACAATTTTAAACTCTCTAAGGAACATGGCAAGCAAGCATAGTGGTAAGCAAATCAACCCCCGAGTCCTCAATGACCTTTCCCGAGGGACTAAGTGTAGGTGATAGCATGATCTCAATGTATAGCTAGGTTCTAAATGCTTCCAAACTTAAGCTCGACTCACTATTTGGAAGAAGCCCAACTAAGAAAGGATAGAGGCAGCACCACACCCTTTTTATTCATACCAAAATACCTAAAAATTACCTAAATACCTAAAAATGAAAGAAAACCAATGCCAAGAAGTTTTAGATGAGTGTTCCTGTAGTGGGGATCCATTGATGACTCCCCACCAGTTGGTTAAGGGCACCAGGCATTAAATTCCCTTCCAACTTCACAGGAACACTCGACGAGCTCAAAAGGCCTTAAGTTTATTAGGAAGGATCCATCTTACATCCCGGGTAGCGGGCGTGAAGTTAATGACTCCCAGACGGTTGTAGGGCATTAGGCTTTGAAAGGCCCCTCAGTTATGCAGGTTTGATTGGATGATCCCGCTTATTCTTATTCACATACTTATTTTTGACATTTTTATTTTCTTTTGCTTTTTATCTTTCTTTTTCACTTTTTATTTTGTTTTTGTATTTTTCTATTTTTAATTGGGGCTCGATGGCAAACCTCTTTTTGATTAGGTGTCCCATCACTTAGGTGGCTAGAATCCCCCAGTTTAGCAGGGTTGAATTGTGAAAATTAAAGAGACGAGGTATCTAAAGGAGACAGTGTGTGTGTGTGTGATAGATTCCTTGAGAAATAGCTTTATGTAGCCTGAGGAGGTGACTAAGCTAAGTCACTATGCAGCATGTTGCCCGACCGCCACCGTACGATGTGAGGCGGGTGTCCCTTTGTTCATTTTTACATTACATTGTTTTTGCTTGAAACTGTTCATTCATACACTAATAAGCATGTATCTTGAGATATATTCTGTAGCGGAGGAATTTCAAAATATATTTAAGATCCACAAATGGGAGTGTTCGACTTATACAAAAAAACTTTACATTTGTTTACAAACAACAAAAAGAATATTACATATAAAAAATAGGCAAGTCTTCCGGTGGGCGTCAACTATGTGTTGACCTTGGGCGATGAGGATGTTCGACCTTCTTGCCTCTTTCTTAATTACACGGTGACAACGATGCTAAACTTTAAAGCAGTGGGAATAAACTTCGTGGGCCGAACACTAACACGGATCATCACACTTCTATACACATGCATATACATCTAACATATCATGTCATTTAAACATGCTTATACATATCTCATACTTACTTATCATATCATGTTACATTTCTTATCAACGTTCATATACATTTCGTATGTCATATTCAAATCATTTGTTTTATGTTTCATGCTTGCATAAACCTTAGAAGTGGATAAAGGAAACTATAAAGGCAGAAAGTCTTTGTACTCATTATGCGAAGCAATTAGTGCATAGGGCGAAGGTTGTTATCATTAATGCGAGACAATGACCCGTATATAAAGAACTGAAAAGGTTGTTATCATTATGCAGGCAATGACCATATATAAAAGAACCCGCTGTTATCATACGAGACAATGACCATCTATAAGGGCTGAAGGCGTAATAGCCAAGCAGGGCCAGCGTCTGATATCTTTAACGAGAATTGTTTTTCCTAATAAGCATGCCCATCCCATCCCTACACTAGGTTCTAGAAGACAATCCATGTGTATTTTATGTTCGGTATATCGTATTCGATAATTATTGTCATCCATTGATCATATGCAATATTTACAATCATTTATTCGTATCTTTGCATTTTTCATATCTCATTTATGCATGAATAACTATGGTTACCATGTATGCTTATGAGCTATTTACTATTATTCCAATTCATTAATCTATATATGGATGGATTCTAGACTCAAAGGGCTTTCCATATAGTTCAAGAACATCCAAAATGGAATTCGGACGAAGAAATTATGGCCAGATTAAAGTTGAAGGCTTCTATAAGCAATGACTACGCGCGGAACCAGCGGGGCTACTTTTTCATGATTTATGGACCTAATATGAATTCCAATTTCATCAAGCTATATATGGATTTATTCTAGACTCAAAGGGTTTTCCATAGAGTCCAAGAACATCCGAAACGGAGTTCGGACAAAAAAATTATGACCGTCCGAAGTTGAAAGCTTCCTATGAACAGTAACTACGAGCAGAACCAGTAGGACCTACTATTTTTCATGATTTCTAGAACTAATAAGTTCCAATTTTATCAAGATATATATGGATGGATTCTAGACTCAAAGGACTTTCCATAGAATCCAAGATCATCCGAAACGGAGTTCGGACGAAGAAATTATGACCGTTCGAAGTTGGAGAAATTTTGACAGCATCCCCCCTAAAACCCCAATATATCCTTAATACAAATATTTCTCAATTGAGGATTACAATCAACCAACCCCGAGTCAAAACCTGACCAAACAATTCCCCGAAACATATATGGGGAAGACTTATGGTTTGCTAACCCCATCTACCTGATTAATGGGTTAGAGTTTCCTAAGTCCCAAAAAATTTGGGGAATCCACATGCCCAGTTTCCATACATTGAATCAACCCTGAAACCAAGCCAACTCCCGAATCTAGTCTAAAGCGCGAAACACCGCAGTGATATAAGAAGTGGGTTAACAGGCAAATTAATCAAAACATGGGTTTATCGTTTTGATTTTTCCATACAAAAAGTCAAAAGTCCAATAATCCATACCAAATCATAGTTCCATACCTTTCTTCTCTTTCTTATCTTAACCTTCTCTTCTTCTTCTCTTCTCCTCTCTTCTTTACTCTATGTTTTGTTCTCTCTAAAAATGAGAGACTAATTTGGTCTCACCCCCTTTTGACCTTTAATTTTCCTTTTATTGCACTTTGTCCTCAAACTCTCCTATATTTTCAAATCAAGTTATGTCATTTATATAATAACCTACCATCTTCTTATATTATGTCTTTTGTGTCCCATTTTGACAAGTTACAAATTTACCCTTATCTTATCTGAATTAGGGTTTAAAATTTCTCACTTAGCAAAATAACAATTATGAAAAATTTCCAAATGCACTAATAATATACCCTAATTATGTTTAAAAACGAATAGGGTGTTTTTTGGGGTGTTAAAAATCCCCCTTAAAATATAAATTTACGTTCTCGAAATTACGAGCTGGAGAAATTTGAGTCTTGCTGTTAATCGGTCACGGTTCCCATGTAAACTATTCCCTACCATGGTGTTCTTTAGAGCACTTTCACTAACGGTGCTTGTCGCGGCTGACACCCCTCGAGACGAATAACTTTCGGCTCTTCATCATATGATAAATCTGCTTATCTTGCATCTGCCTTTGAGTGGTATGGAGCTCATCGAGTAGCATCTCAGAGATCTTGACACATGAAACTCATTATGTAATTTGGCCAATTTTGGAGGGAGTGCCAAACGATAAGCCACAGGGCCAATTCATTCCAGAATCTCATATGGCCCTATGAACCTCGAACTCAACTTGCCTTTCTTACCGAACCGTAGAATTTTCCTCCATGGCGATACTTTTAAGAAGACATTATCACCCACTTCATATTCAATATCCTTCCTTTTTAAACCGGCATATGACTTTTGTCGATCACTGACAGCCTTTAACCTTTGCCGTATAACCTGAGACTTTTTGTACGTATCTTTTACTATGCGGACAATCACTGCTTTATGCTCGTTCAGTGTCCCGACACATAGGAGTTCTACGTCTTACGACCATTACAAAGCCTTGTATGGTGTCATACTGTCTTATTTGAAAACTATTGTTATAGGAAAATTCTATCAATGGAATATACCTATCAAACTTCGAATTCCATGACCTGACCGAAGCATATCTTAGTACTTAAATCAACCTCTCTAGCGCCCGTCTGTTTTACGGATGGAATCTTTGTCTTGAACTTCATCTTAGTGCCCCAGGCGCGTAATTCCTTCTTAAACCTTGATGTAAAATGCAGATCTCTATCTGACACAATAGATAACGGTACACCATGCAATCGTACAATCTCCTCCACATATAACTCAGTTAGTCGATCCATAGAATAGTCCATCGACCAATGATGATGGTAGACACAATGACTATCACTTAATCACGAAATAGAGTCATGCTTTTGTTGTGTGATGGGGAAACCTGACACAAAATCCATGGTAATGTTATCCCACTTCCATTGGGGAATTAGAAGGGGATTTAACAAACCTATTGGCACTTAGTGTTCAGCTTTGACTTGTTGACACGTCAAACACTTAGACACATACTCAATCACATCTCTTTTCATTCCTTTCCACCAATAAAACTGTTTCAAGTCCTGGTATATCTTATTACCTTCAGGATGCATGGTAAATACCGTATTATGAGCCTCAAATAACAACTTTTTCTTTAGCTCTTTATCATCTGGCACACATAATATGTTCTGGAAATACAAACTTCCAGCTTCTTTCACCGAAAACTTGGTCTCGTCACCATCTCTAACCATCTGTGACTTTTTCTGTAGCTCTTCATCATTTTTCTGAGCATCTATAATCATTTTCTTTAAAATAGGCTACGCTTTTAATTAAGCTAATATAGCTTCATCAGGTACTATTCTCCATTCAACTGTATTTGTATTAACAAGTTTGCCATTGCCTTTCTGCCAAGGCATCTGCTCACCACATTAGCTTTTCAGAGTTGGTAGTGCATTATCTGATCATAAATCTTTGAACAACTCCAACCACCTCGGATTTGTCTCGACTAATCTCATACAACGTTAACAAATATTTGAGACTTTTATGATCTGTATAAGTCTGCATTTTCACCATATAAGTAGTGTCGCCATATTTTCCAAAGAAAACCTTCTGTGATTAACTCTAGGTCATGGAGTGGGATTAATTTTGTTCATGTGGCTATTTACTTTTGGATGCATTAGCCACTACTTTCCATCTTGCATTAACACGCATCCCAGACCAATGCGAACATCGTATAGAGGCATACTCTTTTCAGTAGGCTACGTCAGTATTGATTGCTTGACCGGCATCCTTTGGCGGTTCAAGTATTCTAACATTTGTTTGTCCACTCAAACTTTATTCCTTTCCTGGGTAACTTAGTGAGCGGAGAAGCTATGATAGAAAAGCCTCTCACAAATCGTCTATAATAACCTGCTAGGCTTAAGAAACTTCTCACCTTGGTTACATTTTGAGGTGGTTTCCAATTCACAACGGCCTTAATCTTTGTAGGGTCTCAACTCTGATACCCTCCGTAGGCCTGATATATGGCCTAAGAGGAAACTTCCAGCTACAGCCAAAAATCACATTTGTTGAGCTTAGCATATAACTTCTTTTCTCTTAGCGTCTGCAGGACTATTTTCAGATGTTGTTCATGTTCCTGTGCATCCTTAGAATACACCAGGATGTCATCAATAAATACCACTACAAACTAATCAACATAGGGTCGGAATACCCTATTCATTAAATCCATGAATGTTGTCGGTGCATTAGTCAACCCAAATTGCATTACCAAAAACTCATAATAGCCATATCGGGTTACAATGCGGTCTTGGCACATCTACTTCCTTTACTCTCAGCGATAATATCGGTCGCGGGTTGATCTTGAAAAGACACGCTCCTTTCAGCGATCAAAAGATCTTGATTCGGCGATGGGTACTTGTTTTCATTGTCACCTTGATGATCAGATAATAGATGCACATTTGTAAAAGTGCCATCTTTCTTTCGAATAAATGGGATTTTAAGGTGACTGTTTGGTGGTGTGACATTATCTAAAAGCTCTTACAGCTAAACCTTTAACTCCTTCAACTCTGTTGGAGCTATCCTATAAGGTGCTCTAGACACAGGAGCTATTCCTAGCACAATTTCTATGGATAAGTCCACCTCCCTCTCAAGGGGAATACCTGGTAACTCTTCAAGGAATACATCTGGAAATTCCCTTACTACTAGAATCTTTTCCACATCAACTTGACCTCTCTTGGAGTCAAGTATTGATTAGTGCCCAAAAAGTGCTATTTTAAACCCTATTTATTATAGGTTTTGAGTGCTTTTTGTGTACTAATCCTTCCTAGTGCCGTGCACATTAAGGTCCCTCTTATTCTACGATTGCATTTTGTGGAAAATTTTTGCGGTTACTGCGATCTAATTATGCCAAAATTGTTAGTCGATCAAGCACGAAATTGAGTCAAACTCATCGTGCGGATCGGATCTTAGAAGGAAGAAAGAGCAAAAAGTGAAGAACAATGCCTGGCTAACGGGAATGCTTTTCTGCGAACAACTATTCTTGCCTCCCTTCTTGTTCTTTCCTGGCACATACCATTTCCTTCCTCTGCCCGTTCTTGCTTTTCTGGTATGCCTGTTTGCATTTGTTTTTGGTTTTTTTCCATTTTACCCCTGTAATATCCTTCCAATTTTGTTTTTTTTTGTAACTTCCTTACCTTTGAGCAGCTATAAGCCTTAGTACGCAAAACTTTGTATCAATCGACTTGATCGATAAAGTGATGGGAAGCTTCGGCTCTCAGCTTGGCTTCTCTCTCCTACCTTCACTTTCTTTCATTTTTCTTTGCCATTTTCTCATTGCCGAGCATCCTTTGATGATGACAAATCAAAGGATGTTAAATTCAAACCTCCCAAATCCTTGAAGGGAAGGCCTTTGGGTGCGATTTGAGGTAAACCAACTGTTCTCTTGCTTTTCATGTGAGCATTTATGGTTGTTCATGTTTCTGTTTCTCACAATAGGTTAAAATCTCTTAAGCATGCTCTCTCTAATGTGTATTTGGCAAGCTTTTTGGGTTCAGTGGATACTTTCATTAGATCCACTAATGCCTAGTTTGTTGTCTCCTATTAGTTATTATGGAGTAGGGTTTTTGAGATATGTTATTGAAAGGCGGAAAACGCGGTGTATAAAATATACGCCTATATGCGCAGAATGCCTTGTCATGAAGTAGTATAGTGTACTCGTGGTCTGAATGTCGATCCACGAGGGCAGGTGTATTGACTACAAAGTTCTGATTTTAGATAATATCGAAAGATGACTCTAGAGAATTCAAATATGTAAAGATTACCTAAACTATTGATTGATTAAAGTGGTTTGAAGCCTAGGGTTTATATCTCCCACACTGTATCACGTTCTATGGATTAATCTTCTAAATATGTTATTGTCGATATATTTACAATATGTCCCGATAGCGGTGATCACTACAGTATCCTCTCTCGGTATATCACTTTATCTCACGAATAGAATCGGGGTATATCTCTATCTGAGCTCATTAGAAATGCATTAATGTCCCTAACCCGATTGCCACCTTCGGGTTGAATATCTCTATTTGAATCAAGCGAAGTACACTGCACGGATCCACGAATACCTCATCTCTCGAGATCTCAGGATCTCCCGGTGTAATTATGCCAATGTTGGCGGACATCAACTATCTGATTAAATCATAGAGGCGTAGAATAGTTACAACATATTGAAATGGCCCAAGATAATATAAAGTTTCAAACTTTAATCCATGAACATATGACAAGGTTGATATAACCACAGAAATAAAATCTAGAACATCATGAATGAAAAGAAGAAAAATATTGTAACAAAACATCATTCTCCTATAAAATTACTCTAAAATAAACGGGAAAATGGAAGATGACCTTGAGTATAATAACAGGTGTTTAGGCACTCATCGGTTATAACCCAGGTTAGGGACATTTATGCCCTAATAAATGCCATCTTTCAAGAGGAAAACTCTAAGGGTCTGAGTTTTAAAGCTAAATGAAGATCCGGTTCGGGAAATGACTATGTCATGCTCGGCTTGAGGAAAAAGACCCGAGGACATGTTGGTTGCCCTAAAAACCTAACCCAGTGGCCTGAGACTTCAAGGAGTTCTTTTTCTTATTTTTCTTCATTTAAATTTTAATTTGCACACCATCAACCTCCACTGTTTTTCACGAAATCCAACGTTTATCACCACCCCATAATCAGTGGAAATTCACCATTTTTGAATCCTTTACAAATCCACTTGTACAAAGAAAACTTCGTCGCAATGTTGACGCGAACCCATTTTATCTTTGCGGTAGCTTGACTGCGGTAGGATTAGGATCTGAATTTTGTTTATTCCGGCACCCCTACTGTGGCACGAATCAAGTATCAAGGCTAAGAATGCCTCATATCCTTTTCTAATAAATCTCCTTGCCTGCATGGCTGAGATCACATTGGACATTTCGTTGGATCTAATGCCTTATATTATCACCTCAGACTTATCAGAGCATCTCAACACTATTGTCTTTTGTCCACAATCAACGATGGCTCGATGTTTAGTCAACCAATCCATTCCCAAAAACAAGTCAAACTCTCGAGAATGGTAAGGTTATCAAATCAGCGAGAAACTCTCTTGCCCAGTATAACAATGGAAGCGATTTACGGCCTTATTATTCACAACGCTATGCCCAGCGGACTAGTCTGTCATGTCATATGCTAATTTCTCTATCGTTGGTACTTTGTCAAATACATGCTCTATGCACACATATGAATGAGTAGATCCAGGATCAATCAATGCATGCATCTCAATATCATATAAAGAAAATATATCAACTATAACCTCAGGAGCATCCTGATCCTCACGAGCCTTCATAGCATATGCTTGTGCTGGTGCTGTAGCCATAGGACGATCCATTGTCTCTAAAACTATGCCTCCTCGTCCTCTATGCTAAGATGGGCCACTACGACCTTTACCTCGATCGCGAGTCGAAAGTGGTGCGCAGTAGATCTTCTCTGTGGCTTATTTTTCTTCTATTATCCCTTGACTCGGGGACAACTATCTTTATCAAATGCTCGAGAGCTTCCACCAACTAAAATACCCTTACATCAATAACCACTATAAACACTGAATGTTGTATACATGTGATGAGTGCACTGCAGGATTTCTCCTAATCTGGCTGAAGAGCACCTCTACCCGCGCCCCAGAATCTTTATTGTGCCTCCTTGTCTTCTTCCTCTTGTAGCGAACCTTATGCGACTCGGTTTGAACATCTCAGCTCTTTTACCGGAAAGGAGGCTCCTTTGAGAACTTCTTTAAGACTTTTCTTTCTTGCTAGTTTCCGGTCACTTTCATTGCGGCTTGGACAATGGAGTAAAGTTCACATTTGGAGAGAAGTCACAGTTCATGCCTCTTGATGGAATCATGTAGTCCATCTTCAAATTGCCTACACCGAAATGCCTCGGTGAGGATCGCTTTCAGGTGCATATTTGTTGAGATGGCTGAACTCTTTCTCATACTGACCCGGATAAGTTCTTTGCTTCATATTCGAGGAGCTGACTCGCGAACCGTATACATGCAGTAACATGCTGCCATGAACTCTTGGATACAAAATTCCCATGTCATAGGATTTGGAATCCTTGGACTTTTGAGCACCAGTTTCCACCAATCATGTGCCTCACCCTGCAATAGTGAGATTACACATGATGCTTTCTGATCGGGAGGGCATCTAACCTCTTCCAATACCCTTTCTAGTTTTTCTAACTAGAATTCATCTTTCTCTGACTCTTCCATGCTCGACCCATGTAATTCCTCTGCTCCATGCCTTCTTACCGTGTCTATTAGCGCTTTAGAAGCGATCAATCTATCCAATACCAGAACCATGTCTTGTGATATTCTTAGCAAGGCTTCCGTGGGCTCATTAGGTACATTAATTTCTGAAGGCTTAGAAGCTAATAACTTTTGTTCTCGTGGGTTAACACTCTCAGCAGCTTTTTCAGGACGATCCATCCATACAAAACACAAGGACATCCATGTGAAATTCGACACATTGTTGCCATATGCATGTTTATCTTATAATCTATCGAAGGTTTAAAACTTGTCGAGAAAAGCCTAAACTACAGAGCTCACGATACCCAAATAACACCTGTGACACCTGACTGGCTTACGTGCGATGTAGAGCGAGGTGTCACTTGATCCTTCTGATTACACTATAACTTTGTTCATTCATACACTAATAAGCATGTATCTTGAGGATATAATGCATGCGGCGGAATTTCAAAATATATTCAAGATCCCTGAGTAAGTGTTAGGCTTATAAAAAAACTTTACATTTGTTTACAAACAACAAAGAATGTACATATGAATAAGGGCAAAAAAGTCTTAGGTGGGCATCTAACTACCATGTTGACCTTGAGATTGATGAGGTTGTCAGACCTTGCCTTTGCTTAGGTGCTGCACGGATGAAAACCCCGTGCTAAACTGCGCTTAATTGGGAATAAACTAGTGTGGAGACGAAGCCACTAACGGATCATCATATACACATGCATATACATCTAACATATCATATCATTTAAACATGCTCATACATATCTCATATTTACTTATCATATCATGTTATATTTCTTATCAACGTTCATATACATTTCGTATGTCATATTCAAATAATTTGTTTTATGTTTCATGCTTGCATAAACCTTAGAAGTGGATAAAGGAAACTATAAAGGCCCGAAGGCGCTGTACTAATTGTACGAAACAATGGTCTATAAGAGGCTTGAAAGTCTTTGTTATCATTGTGCGAGACAATGAATATATATAAAGGCTGAAGGCGGCTGGTATCATTATCGAGACAATGACCATCTATAAGGGCACGGCGTTGTAATGACAAAAGCAGACGTGATCAGTATGTTATAGACTTGTTTTTCCACAATAGGCATGCCCGTCTATCCTCTACCGGGTTCTAGCGGGCGAATCCATGTGTATTTTATGTTCGATTACATATCTCATATTCCCGAATAATTGTGTCATCTGGTGATCATATGCAATATTTACAATCATTTATTCGTATCTTTGCATTTTTCATATCTCATTATATGCATGAATAAATATGGTTACCATGTATGCTTATGAGCTATTTACTATCATTCCAATTTCATCAAGCTATGTATGTATGGATTCTAGACTCAAAGGGCTTTCCATAGAGTCCAAGAACATCCAAAACGGAGTTTGGACGAAGAAATTATGACCATTCGAAGTTGAAGGCTTCCTATGAATTGTGACTACTAGTAGAACCAGTAGGGCCTACTATTTTTCATGATTTATGGACCTAATATGAGTTCCAATTCCATCAAGCTATATATTAATGGATTCTCTACTCAAAGGGCTTTCCATAGAGTTCAAGAACATCCGAAACGGAGTTCGAATGAAGAAATTATGACCGTCTGAAGTTGAAAGCTTCCTATGAACAGTGAATACGAGTAGAACTAGCAGGACCTATTGTTTTTCGTGATTTCTGGACCTAATAAGTTCCAATTTCATCAAGCTATATATGGATGGATTTTAGACTAAAAGGGCTTTCCATAGAATCCAAGAACATCAAAAACGGAGTTTGGACGAAGAAAATATG
The DNA here is from genome assembly GCA_016808115.1 of Tetrastigma voinierianum. NCBI lineage: Eukaryota > Viridiplantae > Streptophyta > Magnoliopsida > Vitales > Vitaceae > Tetrastigma > Tetrastigma voinierianum. The sequence goes on from JAEQBH010001121.1 coordinate 142,205, forward strand.
ACTGTTCAAAGTTGGAGAAATTTTGATAGAATCCCCCCTAAAATCACAATATTTTCTTAATACAAATATTTCTCAATTGAGGATTACAATCAACCAACCCAAGTCCAAAACATAACCAAACAATTCCCAAAACACATGTAGGGGAAGACTTATGGTTTGCTAACCTATCCTACCTGATTAATGGGTTATGAGAGTTTCTAAGTCTAAAAAAATTTGGGAATCCATACTTAGTTTCCATACAACCCCAAATCAACCACAAAACCAAACCAAAACAACTCCAAATCTAGTCTAAAACTGACCAAACACCACCAATATACGAAGTAGGGTTCTTTTAGACCCAAATGCATCAAAACATGGGTTTATGGTTTGATTTTTCCATACAAAAGTCTAAAAGTCCAATAATCCATACCAAAATCATAGTTTCCATACCTTTCTTCTCTTCTTCCTCTTCTTCTTCTCTTCTTCTTCTCTTCTCCTCTCTTCTTCACTCTACGTTTTGTTCTCTCCAAAAATGAGAGACCAATTTGGTCTCACCCCCTTTTGACCTTTAATTTTCCTTTTATTGCACTTTGTCCTCAAACTCTCCTATATTTTCAAATCAAGTTATGTCATTTATATAATAACCTATCTTCTTATATTGTAATATTTTGTTCCCATTTTGACAAGTTACAAATTTATCCTTGTATCTTGTCTGAGTCAGATTCAAAATTTCTCACTTAGCAAATAACAATTACGAAAAATTTCCAAATGCACTAATAATATACCACTAGTATGTTAGAAACACTAGAGGTGTATTTTGGGGTGTTACAAGCAAGCACCTGTTCGGATCATTTTAAAAGCCTACAGGGTCCAATCCCTTTGCACTTGCCCTTTCAAATGTTTGTATTTCAAAATGACCTTCTACCGTAACAATGCATCAAACTCACTCATATGAGACATGAAACAAACAAAAGAAAGAAAGAAAAACTCATGCAAACAACCTAAACAAATAAAGCAATAACTAAAATAGGTAAGGAGATACAAAATTTGGATTTTTGAAAGAAAAAAAAAAATGAATTCATCCCCTCAAACTTGAATTAAACATTGTCCTCAATGTGAAACAAAAGCAAGAATGGATAATGAGTACTCCCCTAAGGTTGATCAAGTCTCCAGAAGTTGCTCCAATGAATATGGCTTGCTTTGGAGGCAAAAGTCTTTAGAGGATTAGACTTTAGTTCCAAATGAAGGGAGGCTTGAAAATAGGAAGCATATATGGAATGAAATGAGGGAGGATGCTGGAACTGATTTCCTTGTTCAATTTTTGTTCTTTGAACCTCTAAGATACTATAAACTTCTACTTTTCAAGATTCTCCACCTTCATAGCCAACTTTGAACTCCAAAACACTGAAAAACAACACTAAGAAACACAAGATCAAGCAAGAAAATTTATTCAAAAACAAACTCAAAAGTAACTAAAAAAAAGGAAACTTTTTGAACTTGGGTTGCCTCCCAAGAAGTTGCTCCATTTTTCGAGTCCAACTAGACTCTACCAACTACAGATATGTTAGTGATTCTTATCTTCATCCTTCTCTAAGAGGCGATAATTGTGCTCAATCAGCAACTTAAGCACATAGTCTTCCAAGATCTTTATTTTTTTTTTCTATTTTCTATTTTTTTTCATTTTTTTATTTACAATGATTCCTCTCAATTCATTGTTCAAGTGAATGATGTACTCATCCACCTAGGAAGTTGGGGTTTTATTCTCATTTTTCGCTTCCTCATGCATTGGAACCCAAAGAGTCATCTCCGAAATAGTCTTCACAACTTCATCATTTGTCTTTTCATATGATTCTAGAGAAGTTGGTTCATCTTCCTTCAGAACTAAGGTTTCCAAAATTTGTGCATCATTCTCCACTGTTTAAAACTTCTCAAGTTCTTCATTATCCCTTGAGGTGATTTCTTCATTATCCCTTGAGGTGATTTCTTCATTGTATCTTAAGTTTTCTTCTTCTGTATTCACCCCAAGAGTAGATGGAAAACTCTCATGTTGTCCTTCAAAGGACATTGTAGCCATATTCTCTTGTTCTTTCATATATTTTGCCACTAGTTCTTCTATACTCATACTCTCCTCTTCTTTAGGTTGTTCTTTCTCGAATCCAAGTTGAGTATAAGAAGTGGCCTTTGAAGCCATCTCTTCTTTCAGGCTTTGGAATGGTGTAGGCTGAATTTGAACATTAGCCTTTGTCAATTCCATGAATTGAACATGAGATGTTGCGCATTCAACATGAACTTCAATTCAGCCATGGCTGCCTCTAACTTTTATCACTCTCTCCTGTGGAGGTTGACTTATCTCATTTGGATCAAGAAACTTGGGCAACCCAACTTGAGAGTGGTCCATTTAGCCATTGATCTTGAAAATTTAGGTTGTGCCATGGTAGATTTAGCTTGAGTTCTTCTTAATTCATCCATAGATTCTTCTAGGCTTGATCTTTGGACTTGTGGAGTGTGCGGAATGGTATAGCTTGTATTAGCAAGGGTGTTTGGGTGGTGGCTCCATCCAAGTGGTGCTCAAATATGGGTACCTCCACGGCCAGGCATTATCCGATGATGCATATAGTTTACATGACTCCGCGCCCAGGTTGCCATTTTTATGCTCATCAGCCAATTACCGCATTCTTGAATTTGTTGCTCAAAGGTGAGCCAATGCATTTGTCAGCTCGATGATGATAGGATCCATTGTGATTGAAATGCTATAAAACAAAAATAAAAATTCAAAAGCAAAATGGACAAAAGGAAAATAAAACAAGACTAACTATATCCAAAAGTAGGTAAAGCTATTTAAGATAATATTAATATAACCCACTAATTCCGACAGCGGTGCAAAAACGATAAGGCGATTTGTCCTATAGCAAAATGTATGCCTTTATGAAGCACTTAGTGCGCTTGTCACTCAGTATCTCATGATAAGTGAGAGTATCGTTCCGCAGAAGAGAATGGGGTTACTAATCTGAGCTCTAATCTAGCTATGCTTTGTTTGGATGTTGGAAAATCTATAGAAAACTCAAGACACTAATCTAGGCATTGAGAATGAATGTATAAAGACTAAAAAGCCTTAGGGCATAGATTTCACCTAAACAATGATGTATGAACCTCCTAACCCAATTAATCGATGATCAATTTCATCATGAAGATGGTGATTTCACTAATGTATATTTGAATCTCTCTCAGTATCCCGCATACTACGCCAAGGTTATCTTGCTGCTGAGCCATCATAACTAAGAATGCATTGAACCTATAAATCTTAATACCACACCTAATCTCACTTATATCTCTATCTCATGATAATTAGATGGTAAATCTGTCCATGGTCTAATTTTAACTCCCACTTCTCGGATTTTGAATCAAACCACAAATTAGTAAATATTGGCCAAATGCCACTTTTAAGCATTAAGATCCAAGAATGAAATGCTGACATAAATATGAAATAAAACATCAATCAATATAAATTAGGAGAGATTCATACAAACATGTCTTTGGCTACATCACAAACCCCAAAACTAACTAAAGCATAAAGGAAAAAGTAAATATAACCATGAAAGAAAGAAAACCGGAAAAAGAGAGAGAAAACAAATTTTGCATTGACTCCCTTCTTCTCCTCCATTATCTTTATTCTTCCTCAAGTGTTCTTCCTCTTCCAAAAACTTGAATACTAAGTCTCTTAAAGAACAAGCCTAGGGTGTTTCCACCCCAAGGGTTTATTATATAACATGAAAATTAGTCCATCCGATCTCTTTCCGTTGTTTTATAGGGGTTTGAGCTTTAAAACCCACAATTATGGGATCAAAATGGGATAAAAATTGACCTAAAATCAACCCGAACGTCGTGACATTGTACAGCAACGTCACGACGTTGGGATGCTCTGTTTCTGCAACGTGGTGACGTTGGTTCTCAACGTCGCGACGTTGCTATAGTCCCCTGTTTTTGCTCCAAATTCGTAAGGCCATAACTTTGTCATCCGAACCCCGATTTGGGTGTTCTTGGTACCGTTGGAAAGCTCTTGAAGTGTAGAATCTAGATATGTCCAGGAAAAACATTTTAGAAAGTATTATAAAGACTGAATGTACAAAATGTTAACTGAGTCACTTTTGGCTCTCTTCTCTTCTTCATTACAACTACCAAGTCATAACTTTGTCATTTGAAGTCCAAATGGAGTGAATAAGGTCTCTTTGGAAAGCCCGAGAAGTATCCTATTTATCCGTATCAATATTGTAGCAATTGGGGATCATTGTGCAGTTGAAAACATCAAAACACAGTAGTTGTTGCTGCATATGTTGTTTGCTGATTTTTGGGTTTTATCTCTTTGTTTTTGCTCTATATTGGCTCATGGATGACCTAATCACAAAATTGAACATTTAGAGCATTAGATCACTTATTCATATAATAAAACTACTAAAAATATAAGTAAAACATAGGGATAAAATGAGTATAAAGTATACTCATCAAGCTACTAGGTCTACATATGGGGCTACTATATCTACATCCTCAATTGGTTCATCATAGGTAGTGGCTATTATATGCTGATCAACAACAGGGCTAGAGATCAGAGCGAAAGCATTAGGCATAGGAATAAAAACTGTGTTCTTTAAACACAATTTCTCTTAGCCCTTGGATTGTACTAGTATCATCCTCAAATTAGATAGCTTGATCTGACTCAATCACTCTAGTGGTGCGTGACAGGCAATAAAACATGGAACCTCTTGATCCCACACAATAACCAATAAAGTACCCACTTATGGTTTTAGGATCAAGTTTCTTGGATTGCGGATTATACGGTCTCACTTCCACTTGCCGACCCCCGAACATGGAGTGACGAAGACTAGGCTTCTTTTGTGACCATAGCTCATGTAGAGTCTTAGGAACAGATTTACTAGGCACTTGGTTCAAAATATAAGCTACAGTTTTCAAAGCTTCACCCCATAAGAACTCAAGTAGTGAGGAATTAATAAGCATACATCGCACCATATCAAGAAGTATACGATTCCTCCTCTCCACAATCCCATTATGTTGAGGAGTACTAGGCATTGATTACTGATCATCAATGCCACATTCCTGAAGGTACTTTGCAAATGGTCCAGGATTGCGTCCCATCTCATCATATCTACCATAATACTCACCACCTCTATTAGAATGAACCACTTTAATATTCTTCCCTTGTTGGAGCTCGACTTTAGTTTTGAAAGCCTCAAAAGAGTCAGACTTTTCATGAATGAGCTCGATAAAACCATATCGGGAATAATCATCAATGAACGTGATGAAATATTTATGGCCACGCAAAGTAGGAAGAGCGAATGACCCACAAATATCTGTATGGACAACCCCAAGAAACCTAGTGCATCTATCAACCTTGGCATTCCTAACCTTGGTGGTCGGTTTACCCTTGATGTAATCTACACAAGTATCAAAATCTAAGAAATCAAGTTCCAGAAGAGTCTCATCCTTAATCAATCTCTCTATTCGCTGTCTATAAATATGAACCAAAAGCTTATGCCAAAGAGTAGAAGACTTTTCATTCAATCTCAAACGTTTGGAGCTACTAGCAATATTAACAGTAAGGTAGCAGAAATATAAGGCAAAGCAGATAACTCTAAATTGTATGGATTCCCACAAAGTACTCCAGTGCTAATCAATAGTGAATCTCGGTAAAATTTAACTTTTCCAATTCCAAAAAGAAAAATATATTCAAGTTTATCCAAAATAGGTACTGATATCAAATTTCTCCTGATCGAGGGTATGAACACCACATCCTACAATTCCAAAAAATTTCATGTACTAAGGTATTATCCAACAACTCCTAGAAAATCAACTTGGACCTTTGTAGCATCTCCCATGTACACATACTGCTCCAAACTAGTTGGACTTCTTCTGCTTATCATCGCTTTCATAGAATTGCAAGCGTGAATGGTAACACCACTATCTAACCACCAAGTATTAGATGGCACATCAATGATATTGGATTCAAAACAAACATTCACGCAATGATTATTAGATAACTCATTTTTCCCATTCATTGAAAACTTTGTATATTTCTTGCTAATAGCATACAAGAAATCTTTTGCATTCTCAATCTTACGAATGCTTGCATAAATGGAATCCTCCATATGATTCTTCACGATCATCAAACAATAACTATTGGAATACTATCAATCCTCATAGAACTTCTTCTCACTTGCAGACCTCTTAACGTTGGGTTTTTGAGGAGCTTCAACTTTCAAGGCTAAGTTCAGTTTCATACTTGTCAAATTCATCATGAGATATTTAACCCATTGCTTGTAATTAGTCTCATTAAGTTTCGTGATGGTAGAGAGCTGAGGAAAACTCAAAGCTAAAGAATAAACAAGAGAGCAATATCAAAAATACATGTAAAACAAATACATGCAAATTGCTCAATTCTTCGACTTACCAAATGACCCACAAAAGTGGTCACAAAATGTTAGAGTCTATAAAAACAAAAGACTCATCTGAGGGTAAAGAGCGGTCATTGATCGTCGCGGCCAAAATGCGTTAATTTAGCAATAAGATGGCAGAGTGTGTAAGTTCATGACACTTAGTGAAAACTCTTCACCAAACTAAGCATCCTACCAAATAATCAAGTTATATATAGGACAACTTCACTATTTGTATGGATCTTAGCAAAATTGATGTGTAAGACGGGAGAAATTACAATTATAGTATCAATTCTAAAAATATTTGACATGCTCAGACTCATGAGAGGCAAATTCATAACCATTCAATGTTTTTCAATTTTACCCAAGTTCATAAGCATTCAATCTTATTCACAATATGATGTTATAAATAATCACAAACAACATAAACATAAATTGATAAAGTAATATGAGGATAAACAGTGAAAATATTATAAAATTAAGTAAAAATTCAATTTTGTTCCAAAAACAAATTTCACGCTTAATGTCATAGTAAAATAAAAGCAAGGCAAAAACATAAAATTTGGCTTCAAAAATACCTCCATAAATAATCTAAAAAAAAAAAATTAATAAATAAAATCGGTGAATATTTCATTATAAATCTTTCTCGAGAGCCTCCCAATAATCAATTAAACAAATGGATAATTAAAAATAATTTGATATGACAGAAAACACAACTTCTCATATATGTGAATTAAATAAACGAATCATAAAAAAAATGATTTCAATAAGAAGTCCAAAGATGGCATTATCAATCAAATAAAAAAAAAATTGTGATTGATTTGACGTACAAGAAATAAAGTGACAATTATCCATTATCAATCAAATGAAAAATTCTTTTTTTATTTTTTTTATCACCAATCACGTCAATGAAGATCTATATTTATATCCCCACAGATTTCCAATCTGCATTCCTCTAAACAGAGAACCGTAATTGTTCTAGCAGCAAAAACTTTGATAGGTAAGAGGTAAGGATGTGCGTAAAAACGTATGAAACTTAGATCTAAATGCCCCACCTTCATCTCAAGTGCGGTGTCTACCCAAGAGCTGATCTGGCATGTACAATGATCCGATGAGATAGACGACGAAAACGAACAGAACCCATAAAAAGTAGAAAAATAAATTTAACAGCTTCAATGTCAAATAAAGTCGGCTTTGATATCAATTACTAGATTATTTTATAAAATTAAGAGCATTTATCAAGCTCAAAAAAATTGATTAACAATTAAAAGGCCCAATAAATGTATTACAAAATACAAACTTTATTGAATGAAGAAGTATATTAATTTATAGTATAGCAAAAACATTCGTGATATTATAGAAGCATATATATATATATATATATATATATATATATATATATATATATATATATATATATATATATATATATATGTATGTGTGTGTGTCTTGATTTGTGACCCGAATTTGGTTTTGTGTTTATGTTTGACTTGAAGGCTGCAGTACAACTTTTATGAAAAGAAAAAGTTAAGGAAAAAATAAGGATCTATTATGGTAGCAGAGGGGTTGGGTATTTTTCGTCATATCAACACAATAGAATTTATTCTCTATTCCACTAAACTTTATAATTTCTCTCATATTCATAGTGAAGCTTTCTCCTCTATACATGGTTTTTTTCAGCAAGGGTTTCCACATAAGTCTAGTGTTTTTCTTTGTTTTCGTATTTCATTAACGTGTCATTGATCATAACAAGTGGTATCAGAGCCATTAGTTTTTTCCAATATTGTCAATGGCAACCATGAAATACGAAATTCCCTTATTGGATCTAGTACCAGATTTTCGTTGTGGCAAGTTAAGATGCACGTTGTGCTCACGTAGATGGATCTGGATGATGCGTTGATGGGGCTTGACAAGATGTCGTCATCATGGACAAAATAAGAGAAACAACGCAAGGATCATAAAACACTATCTCATATTCACCTTCATTTATCAAATTAGATTATGCAAGATGTTCTAAAGGAGAAGACTGTCGATGTGTTATGACTGAAGTTGGAAAAGTTGTGCATGACGAAAACTCTTACGAGTAAGTTGCACTTGAAGTAGCGATTGTATTCACATAGTATGGCAGAAGCTACGACTTTAGAAGAGCATCTTACAACTTTTAAAGAAATTGTTGCGGATCTAGAAACTTTGGAGGTTAAATATGAAGAAGAAGATCTAGGGTTAATTTTGTTGTGTTCTCTTCCTATTTTGTATGCTTCTTTTAGAGATACGATTTTATATAGTCGTGATATCCTATCCCTAAATGAAGTCTATGAGGCTATGTTTGTAAAACCCATGAAAAATTTAAATTTAAAATTTTCAGAAAAATGACACAAATGGTAATTTGTCGGAATAGTCCCGAAGAAAAATATGAGATTTTTCTAGATCTCGGATGACGAAACAAATTTTACCGTTGGAATCGTCTCGCGAAATTTAGCATTCCAGTCGAATTTCGTCGAATCCCGAGATTGTCAGAATTTCACATTTTTCGAAAAAGTGGTCAGTCTGGTGGTGACCATGTGCCGAATTGGTAGAGACGCAGCTTGCCATGTAGCGAGGTTGCAGTACATGAGGTAGAGTTGCATGGGAGAGTGAGTGACTCATCCCCATGATTCAAACTAAAAAAATAAAAAATAAAAAAATAAAATAAAATATACTATATATGAAGAGAAAGGGGAGAAAAGCCAAACAAAAAAAAAATGGGAGAGGAGGTGCGTGGAAGTGCAGCAAGAAGGAAAGGGAAAGGAAGGAGAAAGGAAAGGAAAGAAAAGAGAAGAAAGAAACAAAGGAAGGAAGAAAAGAAAATGAGGAAGAAAAGAGAGAAGGAGAAAAGAAAAAGGAAAGAAGGAAGAAAGGAAAGGAGGAGGGGAATCGGAAATAACGTCGTGCAGGGAGCAGAACCAGATGACAAAAGACTCGGAATTGCGCTAAGAGAGGTAAGTTTCCTCCTACTCCGATTATTTTACGCCTAGGGGCCACGTAATGGCCTAATGGTTTTGCCCCATTTCAAGGCGAATTTAAGATGTGTGTGGTTTGGTTGTTGTTGTGTGACGGTCAAAGACTGGTTTCACGAGGTTTTGGGACTGTCCAGGAATTGAACTTTGTGTTCGGAAGGCAAATCCCAGAAACACCAAAATAGTAAGCGGGGGGTGTGCTTACCTCCCTGCCCTTGGTCGGCATCAGCATTGAGCCGAACTCCTTTCCGTCGAACTCCTATTCGTGCGTTCTTGGACTCTACGGAAAGCTTGTTGAGTCTATAATTTAATAAGATAAAGTTCTCAGCCAAATCATGGGCTGAACATTGGGCTGGGTCATAGACAGTTGAGGAATGGTCCGTTCTAGTTTCTGGAACTTCTATTTTCGGAACCGGTTTGTATTTGAAATGCTTGGGGCTGCTTATGGCCTGAGCAAGGAATTGCATGTTGGATGTTTTTTATGGTATTGATAAAATCTAGACTTTCTAGACTAAGTCCATATTATTTCCAAGGCCAAGCATGAGGTGAGATTTATAGTAGGGAATGGCTAATGTGTTATTAATAGAGAGAATTGAATAACATGTTTGAATGTGTGAAATTATGTGACCATATGCGATAAAAATTGAAATAAATTATATGTGTTAATATAATTTATCATGACATATATTTGGACATGTAGTGTAATAGATATGTTGCATGTGACACGTAGCGTACATGTAGGCATGAAATGACATGCAATGACATTTGCATTGCATTTATATGCACATGACATCACGTCGAGTCGGGTGTGAGTGCATGGTTGGTGTCAACACCGTGTTTGGTGTAATACCATGGTAAATCAACACTGTGTTTGGTGTTCGATGTATATCATGAGGACATGGTAAATCGACACTGTGTTGGTGTTCGATGTATGTCGTGAAGACATGGTTAATCAACACTGTGTTTGGTGTTCGATGGTGAGCTCAGTAAAATGGGACAACGTCCAAATTGAGGCTCACGGTTGCATGGCATGAAAAGTACGTGTGAAAATGGGTGAAGCGAAATGGGATAAGGCACCCTTAGGTGAAAAACCTGGTATATGGTTTAGACGTAAACGGTCGATGAAAGCTCATAAAAAATATTTGTATATGGCGTGGCGTCTGTAGTGAGCGAAATGCATGGCGACAAATGCATAACCTGCAGTCTTGGTGAAATAAGTAGGCATTGGGGATATCGATAATAATACAGAATTACAAAACAAAAAGCTTTTATTTTGGAAAAAGGATTAGGGGCGGGACGCCCTTGACGATTTTTCACACTTGGCCGTGCAGGTGTGAGAGTCGGTGAGGACTCGAGTTGAGGTCATGAGGGGGCATCTTGCATATGACACGTAGACATTTGGAGTGCAGTAGTATAGGTACTTGAATGCGTGTGATTGTATGTATTGCCATTGCATGTTGCTCTTAGGTGGGGAGCCTTGGTAGGAGATATATCTACTGAGATTTGCTCACCCCGTCGTGGGACCACCCTTTTAGGTACATGAGAAGACGACGCTCCTTCGAGGCCGTGAGTACGAAGAAGGCTGGGTTGTGGCCTTGAGAAGTATTTTGTAAAATATATTAGAACAATCTACTTTTAATATATTTTGGCAAGTAAAAGTGTAAAGGAGTTGTACATCAAACTCTTGTAAAATATTATAAGAATTTGTATATTTGTAAGAAAAATATACAGAAAGGCGACCACGAATATTCCACGAGTTGACGATCTGTCAACCAGACCCCTGGATTTTAGAGTGTCACAGCATGGTATATGAGTATTCGGATCCTCGAGTTTTGAGGCGTCACAGCTTTGTATCAGAGCATAGGTTTACGATTACCCAAGGCTTGATGGGCATAGCCCTGATTAGTAACAAAGCATAAGGGTTGCGATTACCAAGGCCTAAAGGGGCATAGTCCTGATACTAGCTTATCATAACTTGGTATCAGAGTTTAGGTACACGATTACCTAGGAGCTCGGGTGGGGTTATCCACCAGTGTTTTTCGGATACCGGCTTGTCATAGCCGGGTATCGAGAGATAGGTATATGAATACTAGTGGACATGGGTTTAGAACATGGCATGGTATGCAACGTTTTTTTTTTTTTTTTTTTATTCTAATATGTTCCACGGGAGATGTATTGTGGTTGTGTGAATATATGCATGATAAAATGTGTATAGAAATTGAAGAACACTAGGTTAGCAAACATAACCTTAGGTGTTTGGAAAACGAATAAGCATGATTATGCAGGATTTATTAGTGTTTGACATTATGCATCACTAATATGATAAATGGAAAGAGAGGAATCTCAATTTGCTATCTTAACATGCGTAGATGGCAAGTCGAGGGTGCGAACACAGAGGTCGTCCACGGGGTAGTAGCCGACCACCATCTGGCTTTGATCAGCAGGCATTTATGGAGGCGATGGGCGCTGCATTTACCACCATTGCACATACTAGTGCAGCTGGTGGTCAGGGAGGGCTGAGTAACATTAAGAGGTTTAAGGCGCATCATCCTCTGACATTTATGGGAGGAGGGGACCCAATGGTGGCCGACCATTGGTTCCGACAGATAGAAAAGGTGTTAGAGGTTATGGAGATCACCTTCGACACTACATGGATCTGACTAGCAGCATTCCAGCTAGAGGGTGAGTCTCAGGTGTTGTGGGACTGGGTGAAGACCTCAAGAAATTTGGAGGCAATGACATGTGGAGATTTCCGAGAGCTCTTCATGAGCGAGTTCTTCCGGCGTCACCCTTTCGGCATGCGAGAGCTCGAGAGTTTTCTAGATCGAGAAAGCGAGGAGCCATGATAGTTATGGAATACGTGGCTAAGTTCACAGAGCTAGCACTTTTCGGGGATGATTATGTGGCCACAGATATGGCCAAGGTCAGAAAATTCGAGAATGGTATGAAATTGTCCATCCAGGGCAAGATTGTGGGGTTTCTCCTACAAGACATGGACTCTATGGTCGGGATAACTATGGCCATAGAGTGGGAGATAGATGACGCACGGAGCATCCAGGATGCGGGTGCCAGTGAGAAAAGGAAGGAGAGTCACTCTTCTTCTAGCCCGGGAAAGAAGCGGAGGACTTCTGTTCCACGAGGACATTCAGTACAAGGTCGCGGCTATCAGGGCCAAGGCCAGGGCAGGGATGCTAGTCAGTCAAGATCGATGACATGTTTCCTTTGTCATCAACCTGGACACAAGAAGCGAGATTGCCCACAAAGGCGGAGATCCCAAGGATATGAGACACCGTAGTCCTAGATATCGGTGGGACAGGCACCGATACAGTTTATACCTTCTCACCCCGGTATGGGTCAGAGAAACAAGTTTCCGTCGTAGAGTGCTACGCAAGCACCTTCGGTAGCACAAACATGCTAGAGGGGCCAGAGTATAGGGTCGAGGTCAGGGATAAGGCTCACAGGCCAGGACTTTGGGGGCCTAGGGCGTGTCTGTTGTTGTACCCATTTGAGCGTATTATGTTAGCCCGGATATGTGGGTCGTTCTCTTGCACTTGTTGACTAGAGTATTGTTTAAATTCGGATGCATCATATTCATTATTGTTGCATCTTGTGTGATAGATTTCAACTTAGAGGTTGAGACCTCTGGAAAAGCCGTTGTTTGGGAGTTCTCCCCTAGGAACTAGGGTGAGGGTTGATTGGATATGTCGGAATTTTGAGTTAGAGATCTCTAGGCCTCTACTCACAGTGGACCGAAGGATCATGAATAGGTCCAAGGTTGATGTCATCCTCGGGATGGACTGATTGACGACACACTAGGTCGTCATAAATTGTGATCGAATGAGAGTTATTACCTCCACACAGGACAGTATTGGTACATGATTACCCTTTGGAATTTTAGAACGAAATTCTTTTAAGGGGGGGAGAGTGTAAAACCCGTGAAAAATTTAAATTTAAATTATTCAGAAAAAAAAACGGTAATTTGTCGGAATAGTCCCGGAGGAAAAGCTGAGATTTTTCTAGATCTCGAATGATGAAACGAATTTCACCGTTGGAATCGTCTCGCGAAATCTAGCACCCCAATCAAATTTCTTCGAATTTTGAGATTGTCGGAATTTCACGTTTTGAAAAATTGCGAGGGTCGAGTGCAGTGACCACGTGGCATTCAGGCTGCATGGGCGGGTGGGGGGTTGTGACTCACCCCACGATTCAAACCAAAAAATAAAAAAATAAAAATAAAATATACTATATATATAAAGAGAAAGTGGAAAAGCCAAACGAAAAAAAAAAATGGGAGGAGAGGGGGGTGCGTGATGAAGCTGAAGGAAGGAAAGAGATAGGAAAAGGAAGGAAGAAAAATAAAGAAAAGGAAGGAAGAAAAGAAAAGGAGGAAGAAAAGAGAAAGTAAAGGATGAGGGTAATCGGAACCAACGTCGCACAGGGAGCAAAATCGGACGGCAAAGGACCCGGAATTGTGCTACGAGAGGTATGTTTCCTCCTACTCCGGTTATTTTATGCCTAGGGGCCACGTAATGACCTAACGGTTTCGCCCCATTTCAAGGCGAATTTAAGATGTGTGTGGTTTGGTTGTTGTTATGTGACGGTCAAAGACCCGTTTCACGGGGTTTTGGGACCGTCCGAGACCGAACTCTGTGTTCCGAGAAGGCAAAATCCCTAGCAGAATGGCAAACGGGGGTGTGCCCAAATTTCCGCACACCCTTGCGAATCGGCCGCATCAACTTCGGATGACCATAACTTTCCCGTCCGAACTCCGATTCTCGGGTTCTTGGACTCTACAAAAAGCTCCTTGAGTCTAGAATTTAATAAGATAAAGTGCTTTACCAAACCATGGGCTGAACATTGGGCTGGAATTTTGGACAATTGGTAATTCCATTATGGTTTCGAACCACATTTTCGGAATGGTTTGTATCGAAATGCTTAGAGTACATGGCCCTGAGCATGGAATTATGTGTTGGATGTTTTGTGTGGTACTGATAAAAGTTGGACTTTCTGGACCAAGTCCAGATTATTTCAAGGCAAGCATAGTAGGAATTATGGCAGGGAATGGCTAATGTGTGTGCTTTGTAAATTGAATAACACTTAATTGAATATGTGAAGTATGTGATATATGTGTGATAAAAATGAAAATGATTATATGTATTAAATATAATTTATCCATGACACTGGACATGTAATGTAATAGATATGTTGCATGTGACATGTAGCGTACATGTAGGCATGAAATGGCATGTAATGACATTTGCATTTCATTTATGCACTGGACATCACGTCGAGTCGGGTGTGATTGCATGGTTGAGGTCAACACTATGTTTGGTGTAATACCTAGGGATGTGCACGGTTCGGAGCAAGTCGGAGAATGAGTATTCTCCGGACCCGAACCAAACTTCGGAGAATTTCAAAACTAATTCTCCGGAACCGAACTGAATAATTAATTCTCCGCTCCGAATTGCTCCGAATTTTCGGAGCAATTCGACTAGCGAGCAAATGGAGAAATCCAATTCGGATCAATTCGGACGGAGAAATTGAGAATTTTGAAGAATTTATATGAATTAAATTAAAACTCAAATTAATTTACTACACCTTTCTCTCTTTTATTTAAAATTAATTTTGAATATTCAAACACTTAGTAATATAAAAACATAATATTCCTACCAAAAATATAATATAAATCAAAATTGCACACAATAACTAAATTTAAACATTAGAATAATGTAACAACAGTATAATGATGTCTCAACACACTGCTTGCATAATCTAAGACTCTTCACCTGGCGGTGGATTTTCTTATGAGAGAATTGCCAAAATGTCTCGTGTCTGCAATTTTTAACATCGATTCAAAAATCGGGTTCAACAAGTATTTAATACATGCACAAATTCAATAGCCATGAATAACCAGTAAATCAATCCATGAATAACCAATAAAAATCATTCCACCAAATAACCAATGAAATCGGTCAAATCGATCCTTAAATAACTTGAATCGGAAGTCCAATCGGTCCATGAATAACAGTAAATCAGTTCGTCGATCCACAAAATAACCAATGAAATCAGTCCAAAACAATCCATAAATAACGAAGAAATTAGTCCATGAATAACCAATGAAATCAGTATTTAATACTCAATATATTGAATTTCAGCAAAGCATTTCATACTCATAATATAGAATTTTTGAATAACCATAATGTGCGAATTTTCAATCAATATTTAATACTCACGTGTAGAATTTTAGCTTCAAAAATTTAAAGAGACGCCCATGGCACAACATTCTCTAACATCTCGGAGTCTTGAAGAATTTCCTAATAGAAACAAAAATATATATATTAGATTTAATTGATTCATTTTAATGCAAATAAAAAGATAAAATTTACATCAATAAGTAAATATCATCTGGGATTAGCTTTCAAGTTCTTCCAATATTTCTTCAATTTGAATAGGTTTGTTGGAATTTACTTAATAATCTTGACAACATATATAAGAACTTCAGCTGTAATAGGAGTTAAAGAACTCTAAATCAGTCCAAGTCCTCTGATTATAATGCGAGTTCGGAAGCTACGTTTAGAAGATTGAATGGCGAAAACATCCTTTGCAACTTTTGATAATGTTGGAAATCTAGCAAGATAAACACCATGCCAATATCATTAATTCAAGAGTAAAATTTTCAGAAAATTCATCCAAATACCTTTCCAACTCCCCTTTGGCGGCAGATTGTTTCTCTTTCTCCTAACTGCATAAAATAATCATCAATCTCCTCTTCGTCGGCTTCATCAATCTCGTATGTAGAGGACAATGATTCATCTTGAGTCTCTACTCTCTCTTCATTTTGGGTTGTACTCATCCATCATAATTTTCAAGGCTTTTGTGATTCTATCCACGATTCTTGTGATTCATTTCTCACCATAATAAGTAGTGTACTTAACCCTCAAATAGTTCATTTTATATCTAGAGAACACTCTTTTCTTATGAAAAGCATCATTCAACTTGCTAAGTGCACCCCAATATTTATCAAATTTTCCCTCATTTCTTTGTTTCACCAAAGAACTATCATTACTTCTCTGAAAGTTTGCAAATCTTTCAAAATTTTAATTATCTTAGGAAAATACACATTCGATGTACAATACAAGAAGCAGGATACTTTACCCACAAGTTACATCCTTAAAACCGTTTAAGAAATCTAGTAAGGTTCCTTGCATTATTCCAATCGTGTTCATTAGGCAATTCATCCCCAAACTCAATGAGAATTTACTATCAATATCCTCCAATCTCTAAGCCTTTTGATAATTTATAGCACTTCCAACATCAAATAAGTAGAATTCCATCTAGTTGGACAATCTAATTGCAAGGAAGATTGCAAGATTAACATTTGTTAGCTCACAGCATTTTTAGACAAATCTAATGCTTTGTGGGCTGCCCTTAACATACTTGACAATTGCTCTTTTCCAATAGAGATCATGAAGACAACAAATTTAACACCATCCTTGACAATTAATTGTATTGCAGGACATGAGCAAAACACCATATATGAAAAGCTTCCCCACCCATTACAAAAGCATTTTCTTTAACAATCTTTTTTCAATTGTTGGATGCGGTATCATTTGATGATGCATTATCCGCCCGATGATGCACATGATACTAGTCAATCCCATCATCCATGATGTCGATAACGTCCCAATGGCTAATCCCCTTATGACTTTTAATGACACAAAAATTCGAGAATTCTCTTATGCATATTCCATTGTGAATCAATAAAGTGGCGATCCAAGCATAAATAAGACATAATGCGAATACTTGTCAAGATGCGTTGTCGAAACCCTTTGACATTGAGATGTGAGCAAAACACGCAATTTCTTTTTCTCTTCCAACATATAAGAAAAACAATCACTTGCAATCGTGTACCTAGATGGAATTTTAGGTATTAGGAAACTTCGCGGAACAAATTCTTTAAACCCATCTCCTTCAGCAAACTGAGATGGTTATCTTTATAATCATCTAGCTCTAACAATTACATTCTTTCTTGATCGAATTCAACTATATTCAATTTCAAAACTTCGAATTACTTTTGTTTTGAAATTCAGTTTTTTGGGTTTATTGGTTGTTAACATCATAAATCTTTATCAGGAAATTCTTTTAGACTGTATTAAAATCATTATATCTTGTAGTTTTATAGAATAAATATGTCTTTCTTTTATATCTTACACATATTTCTGAATTAAAGTTACCTGAACCCATGTTTTTTAAAATCTGAATGATATGAACCTCTCTTTATCAGCAGATATCAGGCAGATGTTGCACTTCTATTGGAAACTTTGAGGATCTTTAAACATTGTTGTAAATGTTCTGTCCTTTGAAGATGTGGCTTTGGAAACCAACAATAATTCACTGATCTTTGATGATTTCTTAATGGTATTTGCGATTCACAATGACCGAATCAGATCAGTAAAATTAATCAACCAAACAATTAGTGTGATGCGAAAAATAGCTTTTCAGAAACAGTAAAATTTGGGTCTTTATTAACTTTTCTCTTCTTTCTTCAAACTAAGAGTAATAGATTAGGATCATCATTTTTAATCAAATATTGGGTTAGTAGAATAGGAGGAAAAATTGATCATTGAGAGAATATGAAAAATGGGCATATAAGCCAAATAAATCAATTTTTTGTGTTTCTATATCTACAACAATGGATAGTTTATAATAACATTCTTGAGTATTAGTTCTTTTCTTTTAAAAATAAATTTATAAAAATTATCATTGAAACAACAAATGGCACATTAAACTAAATGTTAAAAATTGATTTATTTGCTTCTTATATTATTTGATCATTTTCTTATTTTTTTTTTTTGAACAACATTCTGATGAAGTGTGTGTTGCTAAGACAAAAGGTCTAAATATGGGATAAACATTCAATATTTTTACTGCATTGATGCTTATTCTAACTATTACTTAAATTTAATATTCAATTTTATGCTAGAAAGAAAATCTTCACCTCAGTAGAGTCGTGTCACGTGAAGCGGACGAAAGGAAGAGAAAAAAACAAAGTCCGAAACCAAATCCGTCTGTAGCGCCGTAGGATTCGATAAAAACAAAGCGAATATTTGAGAGCCGATTAGAAACCGGTTTAACAAATCATTTAAGTTTGCCAGCATTGATCACGAACGCTACCAGCGAAGTGATCTGAGGGCCTGCAGTGATCACGGTGATCTTGTGAGTGGATCAAAATGGCAGATGAGAAGGAAATCAATGGGAGGCGAGGGGCGGTCGAGGGCGCGGGGAGAAGACAGCGTGGTTTAGAGGAAATGAATTATTTTAGCTTTAGGGTTGATAAATAAGAAAGTGTATTAGGTTTTTTAATTTTAGACTTAAATGGTTAAGGTTCTTTAGTTTTTGATATTAAAACTACGTCGTTTAATATAAAACGATGTAGTTTTTGTGTTTTATCAAAACTACGCCGTTTTATGTTAAAACTACGTAGTTTTCACCATATTACAATAATCTAAATTATATACATTTAACACTAAATTAGTATTATATGATTATAATTATTTAGAGTAAGTATTTACTTTAATTTTAATAATTAAGTAACCTTGATATTTAGTATTTCGTAACCTTGAAGTTTGCTGGGATTAAAATATTAGCTATAATAATATTAAAATTTTTAATTAAGTACACTTTTGATTTATTCATGTTCATATTAAAAATAATTTGAACATAACTAGCAATTTTACTATAAAAGTTATATTTATAATATTAAAATTTTATTATATTAGACATTTATATACACACAATAAACACAAAATATGATATATATATATATATATATATATATATATATATATATATATATATATATATATATATATATATATATATACGATAAGTGATCATTAATAATTATTAAAATGCCTATATAATTAATTATCAAAAATAATATTAAATTTCAATTTTATAACCAAATAATTTTAAACTTTTATTGTGTGTATTATTATTATATATATATATATATATATATATATATATATATATATATATATATATATATATATATATATATATATATATATATATATATATATATAAGATTTTAATAAATTATAATTACGGTTTCGGTTCTTCGGTTCAATGCAATTCGGGACAGTTCGGTTCGGTTCGGTTTGGAAGAGGAACTCATGTTCTCCCATACCGCTCCGCATTCAAAAAATTTTCGGACGGTTCGATTCGGATAAAGTCAAGCGGTCGCGGATATATTCGGTTGAGATATTTTTCGGTTCGGTTTTTCGGTTCGGTCGGGTTCTCCGGGACCGTGCACGACCCTAAGTAATACCATACAGTAAAGCCGACACTTGTGTTTAATGTTTGATGTATATGGCTGAGGACATAGTGAAATCGAGCCCGCTATGTTGAGGTGTTCGATGTTTATCGTGAGGACATGGTTAATTGACACTGTGTTTAGTGTTCGATGGTGAGCTTAGTAAAATGGGACAACGTCCAAATTGTGGCTCACGGTTGCATGGCATGAAAAGTACATGTGTAAATAGGTGAAGCAAGTTGGGATAGACACCCCCTTAGGTGAAAAACCTGGTATATGGTTTAGATATGAAACCGTCCGTGAAGGCCTGTAAAAAATGTTGTATAGGCGTGAGGCGTCCTGTGGTGAGAACCTGAAAATCTGTGGCCCATAAATGCATAACACACAGTACTGGGTAAGGAAATAAGTAGGCATTGGGGGGTATCAATGTATGCAGAGTACAAAACAAAAGCTTTGTTTTGGAAGGAATCGAGGGGCGGGCGCCTTTGACCGTTTTTCACACTTGGCATATGCAGGTGTGAGAGTCGGTGAGGACTTAGGATTTGAGTCATGAGGGGCATACTGCATTCATGACACGTAGACATTTAGGTACAACAGAGTATAGGTACTTGAATGCGTGTGATTGTATGTATTGCCATTGCATGTTGCTCTTAGGTGGGGAGTAGCCTTGGTAGGAGATATATCTATTGAGCTTTGCTCACCCCGTCGTGGGACCACTCTTTTAGGTACATGAGAAGATGGCCATTACACCAGGCGTGAGTCACGAAGAAGGTGGGTTGTGGCCTTGAAGTATTTTTTTGTAAAATATATTAGAACAATCTGGTTTTAATTTATTTTGTCATGTAAAAGTGTAAAAGAGTTGTATCAAACTCTTGTAAATATTATAAAATTTGTATTGCAAGAAAATATCTGAGAAAGCGACCCTGAATATTCCACGGGTTGTGAGTTGTCGGTAGGACCCCGAGAGGGACAGAGTGTCACGGCATGGTATTTGGTATTGATTTGAGTTTTTGGGGTGTCTGATGTTTTCTAAAGAAAATGAAGTGTAAAGAGTGAAATTATAAGACTCAGGTGCGAGGGTTTGTTTGTGCGTGGTAGGCAGTAAGGAGAATAATTACGGTAAGAGCAGGAGGAAAGGTCAAAATCTAGGAATTCTAATAAAATTTACAATTAATGCAAGAAAAAGGGTCACATCAAGAAGGAGTGTTTCAAGCTACAGAATAGGGAAAAGAAATTCGGGAACAAACAAGGAGAGAAATCTGGGAAATTTGGTGAGGCCATGTAATGACGCTAATTCAAGAGTTGGTGAGAATTGGATATTAGATTCTGGTTGTACGTTTCACATGACTCCTAATTGGGACTGGTTCTCTACATACGAGCCTATGCATAAAGGTGTGGTTTCGATGGGTAACAATGCATCTTGTAAGGTAGCAGGTATTGGGACAGTTTGCATTAAGACTTTGATAGAGTAGCTCGTACTCTTGGTGACATTAGACATGTTCCTGATTTGAAGAGGAATTTGATATCCCTGATTACTCTTGACGTAAAAGGATACAAGTACAAGTACACTAGTGAAGGTGGAGTCCTGAAGATTAGTAAAGGGACCCTAGTTGCGATGCAGGGTCATCAAAAGACCGCCATGTTATATGTTATGTAGGGTTCTACTGTTATAGGAGATGCTGCTAATGCATCTCGTTCATTGTTAGAGGATGATATTATGAAGCTTTAACACATGAGTCTTGGGCACACCAGCGACAATGGTATGGAAAAGTTGAGTAGAAAAGGACTTCTAGATGGGCAGAAAACAAGTAAGTTACAATTTTGTGAGCATTGTGTTTTTGGCAACATAAGCGAGTTAGATTCTCTTAAGGCATTCATAAGTCAAAGGGGCTGCTTGACTATCTACATTAAGATATTTAGGGACCTACAAAAGTATCTTCTATGGGAGGTACTACTTATATGATGACAATGATTAAGAAAAAAACAGGGAGGCAGGTGAAGTGTATTCGCACTGATAATGGGTTAGATTTTTGTTGTAATGAGTTTAACACTCTATGCAAGAAAGAAGGAATTGTTAGACACCGTACATTTCGTCATACTCCACAACAGAATGGTGTGGCATAGCGTATGAATATGACTTTGATGGAGAAGGTCAGATGCATGCTCGCTAATGCTTAGTTGATGAAGTCTTTCTAGGTAAAAGTCGATGCACTTTATGTTATTTGATCAAGCATTCTCCCTCAATTGCTATAAAGAAGAAGACTCCTCAAGAGGTATGGTTTGGTAGTCTTGCTACTTATTCAAATTTGAAATTTTTTGGATTCCTTGCATATGCCCATCTTAATAATGGGAAGTTAGAACCTAGATCAATGAAGTGTATATTTCTTGGTTATAAATCTAATGTGAAAGGCTACAAATTGTGGTGTCCGAAAACTAAGATATCGGTAATTAGTAGAGATGTGATTTTTTATGAGACTTCCATGATTCATGTTTTGGCTCCTAAAGAATCTAGTGTTGAGTTCGTGAAGATAGCTGATAAACAGGTGGAGTTTGAGATTGGTTTGGCTCCTTATTCAAATGAGCAGAGTGTTCCTACAGCTTCAGTTCCAGTGCAACGATATTCTATTGCAAGATATAGAGAGAGGACGACTATTAAGCCACAACAAAAATATGGCGAAGCTTATCTAGTTGCATATGCTTTGAGTGTAGTAGATAATATTGAGTTCAGTGAAGAGCCATCCACTTATGAAGAGGCAACAAGTTGTCGTGATTCAGGTAAGTGGATGATTGTTATGAAAGAAGAGATAGAATCCCTTCATAAAAATGGGACATGGTGAGGCACCTTAAGGGAATAAAACCATTCGATGCAAATGAGTGTTCAAGAAGAAAGAAAAGCATAGCAGGTGTTGAGAATGCAAGGTACAAGGCAAGACTAGTTGCAAAAGATTACAGTCAAATTTCAGGTGTTGACTTCAATGATGTATTCTCTACAATGGTGAAGCATAGCTCAATTCAACATTTGCTTAGGATTGTGGCTTTTCATGATTATGAGTTTAAGTTGCCTATCAAAAAAAAAAAAAAAAAAGATTATGAGTTCAAGCAGTTGGATGCGATGACTGCATTTTTACATAAGGAGCTTGAGGAGGACATCTATATGCAGCAACTAAAGAGTTTTATAGTTTCAGGTAAGGAGGATTGTATTTTCCTACTTAAGAGGTCTCTTTATGGTTTGAAACGGTCTCCTAGACTATGGTATAAGAGATTTGACTCATTTATGATCTCTCATGATTTTAAGATGAGCAACTTTTGATAATTGTGTCTACTTCAAATGATGCAATGATGAGTCATTTTTATGCCTGCTCTTATATGTTGATGACATGTTAATAACAACTAAGAGTAAAGAGGATATAAGAACTCTAAAAGCACTGCTTAATAATGAGTTTGAGATGAAAGATCTAGGAGTAGCTATGAAGATTCTTGAGATAGGGATTCTAAGGGATAGAGTGGTAGGAAGATTATCCTTTAGTCATAAAGGATATATTGAAAAGGTGTTTCATAGGTTCAACATGCAAAATGCAAAGCCTGTTACTACTCCACTTGCAGCTCATTTCAGACTTTCATTTGCCCTATGTCCACAATCAGATGAGAAGGTTAACTACATGTCTAGAGTACCATATTCTAGTGTAGTGGGTTCTTTGATGTATGCTATGGTGTGTTCAAGTCTAGATTTGGCCTATGCAGTTAGTGCAGTCAGCAAGTACATGGAAAAACTTGGCAAGAAACATTGGAAGGCATTTCAATGGATCATGCAATACTTGCATGGATCCAGTAGTGTTTGTTTGCGGAGTTTAATTGGGACTAGAGAAGGAGTTATGAAGATCGGGTGGTTGGGACATGGAATCTGATAAGAGATCTTAGAGGATATGTTCTTTGTGGAATTTATTGCTGTGGATTTGGAAGCTTTTCAATCTAGATGGCTTGTCAGCTACTACTAAGCAGAGCACCAGTAGTTACATAACATGAGAGACCTGATTTGAAGAGATTATTTTGGGGAGAAATTTAAGTGGTGACTGAGATCAATACATTGTTTTGTGATAGCGAGTGCTATATTATTTCTCACAAAAGATGCGTATGTTTGTGAGGAGGACAAAACATATTGATGTGAGGTATCATTTATTAGTGAGATTATTCTTCGTGGTGGCGTTAATTTAATGATAAAGTTGGAACCCAAGACAATATTGCAGTTATGATGACTAAGTCACTTCCTCTAGCCAAGTTTGTGCATTGTTCAAACTGGGTTGGACTTGGTTGCTGAGTTTGCCCTGTGGAAGAGGAGTACGGTTTTTATCTTGTTTTGAGATATGGAGTTCGTTGACCTTTTTTTGCTTATGATGGGAATTCATGTTAAAGTTGAACTTGTTGATTTGTAATCCGAATTTGATTTTGGGTTTATGTCCGAACCGAAAGCCCGTGGTGCTACTTTTGTGAAAAGAAAAAATAGAGAAAAAATATAAAGATTTGTTGTGGTAGTAGAGTGGCTAGGCCATTTGGCTTGAGTATTTTTCTTCATATCAACACATTAATGTTTATTTTGTATTCCGTTGTGCTTTGTACTTTCTCTCATATTCATAATGAAGTTTTCTCCTCTACCCATGATTTTTCCCCACAAGGATTTCCACGTAAATCTAGTATTATTCTTTGTTTTCATATTTCATTATTGTTTCATTGATTATAACAATATGTATATGTATATATCGTGGTTTCCTTTTCAAGTCTCCTTTTCCATCATGCCTACTGGGTTTTTTGCAAATCAAGTCTCCTTTTTCATGCCTATTGGGTTTCTTTTGCAAAGTTGGCAACCAAGTTTGCGAACATTTGAGAAAACTGAGAGATATATCACAACATAACCGAGCAAAACATGGGGTTTAGCCACATACTGACTACAGAAACCAGCTGAAGAATGGCAACAATAACATGAGAGATTGATGAGGATAATTAAGATGCACAAATGACCCCGAGTTTTGAACGTATATCTCACTTTGCCCCCTAAACTTTTTTTGTCTCAAGATACTCTTGATATTTACTTTTGTAGTCACCCATGTCCATCCATAAAAATAGTAACAACCGGGCTGGAAAATCTAACTCTTCTGGGGTGTTTAACATGGATTTTAACGTTCGTATGTTCATATGTGACTTTTTCTAACGGTAAGGGCATGATTGAGCTACAGAAATAAACATCAAGGATATCTTGAGACCGAAAAAAAGTTTAAGAACAAAGTGGTATATACATGCAAAACTCGGAAGCATTTGTACACCTTATACCGAGATTGATCATATACTAAGCCAAACAAAAATTCTCCCGGGTCCGTATTAGTATCCCCAACTAAAATTAACAAGAAAAGCTTATTCTTCTTGATAGTCCAAAAAGGAGATAAAATTGTTCAAATACAATCTCACTACTTTGCACCCTTGTGGGCTCTCCATATTGATTCATGTATGTGTGTTCCAAAAGGGACACTAATATCCAACTGTCATTGCAATTTACCTTCAGGCAGTGAATGGATATTTGCATGCTAACTCAACTTGTATGATTACCACCTTCATGTATCTTCATGAACTTGAGGTTTGATTTCCCATCAAGCCTCCGAGCAAAGAAGTCCTTGGAATATTTCTGGAAAGGGACCCGCCGAAAAATTGCTGGATTTTGTGGGGTAATAAGGCTGGATGCAGGACCTAATTCTGAGTCGAGGTTAGAACTTAAAAATGTTGCGACAGAGAGCCTCTCCTTCACTGAGTTCACCATTGCCCTATGCTCAATACTCTTGTAAATGCCATTACTCACAATCTGCAAAGGAGAACCAAAATTATGAATATCAATGAGACTATAAATTGGAGAATCTGCATTACTTGATGGAGCCCTACATGCAAATCTAGATAAAAACTTGTTAACGGTCAATAGGTCAAGACTTAAAAGAAATTTAAACTAATTCCAAATCCTAATAGCAAACTGCCCTACTTGCAAATGTTTGTCACATAAGTAGACCTTACAAATTTACAGTTACTGGGGTGGAACCAAATAATCCAACCCCCAAATATACTATCCAGTAGCGTCGTCTGCTACCTATATTTGAGTTAATCTAATTTAGTTCCCCCAGTGTTCAGCATAGCCAAGTGCAATTTCACTGTGTGATGCAGCTGGATCAATCAACCTATACTTGATCAGATACGAATGGTTCAAGCTACTCAATCACACACAAATGGTTTTCAAGCAATGTGATGCAAAACAGAGGAAAATAAAACCTCCATAGTGTCTCCAATGTTGACAACAAATGCATTTGGAAGGGGCTTAACAGGAACCCATCTCCCTTCTTTTCGAATTTGGAGGCCCTCAGTATCGTTCAGCTGAAAGAGAATTGTTATGGCAGCTGAATCAGAGTGAGGAGTGAACCCAATGGTCACATCTGGTTCAGGGCTTGGAGGGTAGTAGTTCATTCTCATTGACTGAACCCCATCACTGAACATGTCTCTTATCTCCTGAGCTTCCATCTTTAAAGCTTTAGCCATTTGACTTAAGATGGTCATGGCTAACTTTTTCATTTCTAAACAGTAAGCTTCCATAGTCTCTCTGCAGCAAAGAGTAAGTAGAAAATCAGAACAATTTGTAAACCCACCAACAAGAGTTCTTAAAATTAAGCTTTACAAAGTGGAATTTTGTTTTGAGGACCTGAGCTTTTGTGGGAGCCTTTGAAATATATCATTCTTCCTTGCTTTGACAGGGAGGGTAGTCACAAAGAACATGTCTGACCAATCAAGCCTCTGCTCTTTTGATACTACAAAGAGCTGCCCAAACCCCTCATGATTATCTGGTAGCTGCCAAAGCTTCTTCTTTTCTTCAAGTGGAAGTTCAAAGAAATCTTGAACTTCACCTTTGAATTCCTCTAACAATGAACTACTCACCCCATGGTTCACCACCTGCTTTTACACAAGAAACATAGAACTGCTAACTAAAAAATCAAGGGCCTGTTTGGAAACAATCGTTAGAAATATTTTTATCTTCTTTAAAATAACGACATTAAATGTTTATCAGCAGTTACAATTCTAAAAAATTCATATACCCAAACCATAGACACCAAAAATGAAACTGTTCTTCAACTCGCTCCTCATAGATTTATGAAACAGCATAAAATATACAGAGAGAATCAAATATGATAAATTCTTGGAAATAATAGAGATTCCCTGAGACACAAAATAAAAAAACCATAGGCACCAAAAATGAAACTGTTCTTCAACTCGCTCCTCATAGATTTATGAAACAGTATAAAATATACAGAGAGAATCAAATATGATAAATTCTTGGAAATAATAGAGATTCCCTGAGACACAAAATCAAAATTTATTGGTGAATAACCACAATAGAGACAAATCCAAACATGGCAATGAGAGAACCAGGAACAAGAATCGAATCGGTGGAAGCCAAGCCCAGCCCAGACCCTTATTGGGTTCAGAAGTATATACCTGGAAAAAACCCCAGTCCTTACAAGCTGAGTGGAGCTTCTCTAACTCGGAACCCATGGAATCCCCAAGAAGCAAAGAATGAAGATCGATAAATGGAACCGGTTGAAGCCAGATGTCGGCGGCAGCGACCGTCGGAGGGTCCTCCTGTTGGTACACATACCGAGGAGGAACTTTGGTGATTGGTTCTTTGACCAGCTCCCTAACACTCGGTACTATTATTGATTTTCCGAACACTACTTGTTGAGACTCTGTTTCCATTATGAGCTTATAAGATCCCCTTGAATTGTTATTGCCGTACGAGAATTGCAGACTGCAGAAAGCTTGCCCTTTTATACTCTTATCTTAAGCCTTATATAAAAAGAGCGAATCCCCGATAACGACAAAAGTTTTATTTGAATTATTCCTGTTAATTCAGTGTATTTACAACATTGACAATATATGTAATTACGAAAATGCCATTTTGGGTGACTCATCAGTCATCACTTCCTTTAGGGCGTAACGTTTGGGGGAAACACGTGTTCTATACCAAATATCTGATTCTAATTTTGTGAAAGAGGCAATACTGGATATCTTCATTGCAGACATTTCGATCACTACGAAAATCATAGCATCAACAATAGAGTTTCGCAAATGAGCAGCGCCAGTCGAAGATGTCCCACAGGTTTCGTCTTCCATCTGCCAAGCGTATAAGAGATTGAAATCGTTGAATTATGAGACCAAATCACCTTCGAAATCTATCAGGTATGTGATACTCCAAAACGACCTGAAATCCATTTCTTCGTCCAGTCCCCCCACATTTACGAATTTCAAGCCTTGTTGTAACCCTAAACCCTAACTCCACCGTTCGAGACCTCAAGCTTTCTGTGGTTGCACCCCAAACCCTAGAATCAATCGTCTACACCCTTCATCGAAAACCGCTCCATGACTCTATTTGTCTACCCAATTGCTAACGCTTCAGGGCTGGAACAGAGAAAAAAACCGCTCATATAAAATGAAAATAAATGCTAACCTCTTGAAGATGATATCAAGCCTTCAGTGGATACCAAGCGACGCTTGAATCCAACTATGAAAGAGGTTGTTCGAAAATAAGTTCTAAAATGGTTAGATGCAGAGGTTATTTACCCTATCTCTGACATGGCTAACTCATTTACAAGTAGTACCAAGAAAGGGGGAAACAACATTGGTAAAGAATGAAAACAACGAGCTTCTACCTACAAGAACAATTACAAGGTGGAGGACTTGTATAGGAAGCTGAACAAAGTGATCAGGAAAAATCATTTTTGGCTCCCATTCATTGATCAGATGCCGGATAGACCGGTGAGTAATGAGTACTTATGTTTT
Organism: Tetrastigma voinierianum; assembly: GCA_016808115.1. Classification (NCBI taxonomy): domain Eukaryota; kingdom Viridiplantae; phylum Streptophyta; class Magnoliopsida; order Vitales; family Vitaceae; genus Tetrastigma; species Tetrastigma voinierianum. Next base: position 170,797 of record JAEQBH010001121.1, read on the forward strand.
CTGGATGGGTATTGCTCCAGAAGACCAGGAAAAGATCATTTCACCTATTCATATGGCACCTTCGTCTTTAGGAGGATACCATTTGGCATTTGCAGTGCACCTGAGACATTTCAAAGATGTATGATGACCATTTTTTCCGACATGGTGGAAAAATCAATAGAAGTCTTTATGGATGATTTCTCGGTTATCGGGTCTTCCTTTGATGAATACCTCGAAAATTTAAGGTTGATACTTAAAAGATGCATGAATACCAATCTTGTGCTGAATTAAGAGAAATGTCATTTCATGGTGCGAGAAGGCATAGTTCTAGGGCATAGAATTTATGGGAAGGGGATTGAAGTAGACAAGACCAAGATTGAAGTCATCGAAAAGCTACCACCCCATATGTCAGGGAAGGGGCACGTAGTTTTTTTGGCCATATATGCTGGATTTTATAGGCAATTTATCAAAGATTTCTCAAAAATATCAAAGCCTCTATCTGCTCTTCTCATGCAAGGAGTACCCTTTGAGTTTGACGACACCTATAGGAAGGCCTTTGAGTCATTAAAGAAAAAATTAACCTCAGCCCCTATAATTGTTGCACTAGATTGGGAACTCCCATTTGAGCTAATGTGTGATGCAAGTGACTATGCATTCGGTGTTGTTCTGGGTCAGAGAAAGATTAAGGTTTTTTGTGCCATATATTATGCCAGTAGAACGTTAAATGAAGCACAACTGAACTTTGCAACCACAGAAAATGAGTTATTGGCCATCTTATTCGCATTTGATAAATTCAGAGCTTATCTTATTAGGAACAAAGTTATAGTGTCACATATCACTCCGCGATCAAATATTTGACGACTAAGAAGGATGCTAAAGAGAGACTCATTAGGTGGGTGCTCCTACTGCAAGAATTTGATGTGGAAATCAAAGATAAGAAGGGCTCTGAAAACCTGGTGGCCGATCATCTATCAAGATTGGAAGTTCGGGAAGAGGTGTTTGACAAAAAAGTTCATATTTATGATACATTCTCTGATGAACGAATACTAGCCTTATCGCATGCTGAACCTTCTCCATGGTTTGCCTACATTGCTAATTATCTTGCCACCTGTATTATTCCATATGGGCTCAGCTTACAATAAAAGAAACGGTTCTTCGCATAAGTGAAGCATTATTTATGGGATGAGCCCTTACTCTTTAGACAATGTGTAGACCAAATTATTCGGAAAGTGAAATAGGAGATATTTTGAAGCAGTGTCACTCTTTGGAGTATGGAGGCCATTTGAATGGGCAATGAACAACCGCAAAAGTGATACAATCAGACTTTTATTGGCCCTCTTTGTTCAAGGATGCCCACTCGTTTGCTAAATCATGTGATCGGTGTCAAAGGACCGATAACATTGGAAAAATAAATGAAATGCCTTTGACAACCATTCTAGAGGTGGAACTCTTTGATGTATGGGAGATTGACTTTATGGGGCCTTTCCCATCCTCCTACGGCTACAAATACATACTGCTGGGCATGGATTATGTTTCAAAGTGGGTGGAGGCTATTCCAACCACTACTTGTGATGCCAAGATAGTATTGAAGTTCATACGACGAAATATATTTTCAAGGTTTGGAACTCCAAGGGTTGTGATTAGTGATGAAGGTTCACACTTTTGCAATAGGCTATTCGCATATCTTTTTTCTAAATATTGGGTGAAGCACTGGGTATCGCTAGCATATCACCCTCAATGCAATGGACAAGCAGAAGTGTCAAATCAGGAAATCAAGAAGATATTGGAAAAGACGGTGAATGTGACAAGAAAAGACTAGGCAAATAAGATTGATGACATCTTATGGGCATACCAAATGGCATTCATGTAACATGCGAAATATCTGCTAGCGGTTTTTTGGTTGTTTAGGAGTATATTAAAGTTAAATAGGAATTTTTCGGAAATAAAACAGAATGCAGAATTAATAATAAAGCGAGGGTAAATATGCGTTACCACTTGAGGACTTAAAGTGCTATAAGAGTAAAGATAGGATGCCAAAATAGAAATTTTAATAAGAGATAGGATTAAGGTAAAAATATAGAAAAGATGAAATAGAAATATAAGAGAATAAAGGGCTTAAATGCAATTATGAAAAGTTAAAGTCAAAAATGGGTTTTTAGTTGGAGGGCCAAACATGGCCTTAAGAAATCCATGTTTTAAAGACCAAACATTTGGTCTCATTTGGAAGGAGGAGGAAAAACGTAGAGAGAGAGAGGAGAGCAAAAGAAGAAGAAGAGGAAGAAGAGAAGAGGAAGAAGGAGGAACCAAGATCAAAGGTATGGATGCTTGCCTTTGGTATGGAACTTTAGTTTTTGTATGGAAACTGAATTCAAGTATGGATTTATGGAATTCTAAGGCTTGGTTTAGTTAATAGCTTGTCTCCAAAAGCTAGGGTTTTGTTAGAATTCATTCTAACCTTGGATCTCTTGAAATTAGGGTTGGTAAAACCCATGGAACAAGGTAGGTATAGAATCCTCCCTTTTGGGTTGGATACATGTTAAATGAAAGAAATTGAGTTAGGGTTTTGATCAAACTACCCAAATCTTATTACTTGGTGTGTATATGGGTGGTAACCCATATTAGAATGATATTAGGAGAGATTAATGGAAAGTTTTTTGAAGAAGACAAAGAAGTGAAAGAGAATTGGTGAAAGTGATTATAAGATGAATTTGAAGTGGTCTTGAAATTGTAGATAAAGTATAGAGTTGAAATGGGATCAAAATATATGGAAAAAGGTGAGAAAACACCCATTCTGGGCATTCTCGGATGTCTTCTACGGTAGAAGTTAAGTTCTACGGTAGAACTTCGATTACGAAGTGCATTTTGGCCAAGTTCTACCCGGTAGAAGTTAAGTTCTACCAGTGGGGCTCATTCTGGTTTCCCAGTTTCGACCAGTTTTTAGTATTTTGGCCATAACATATTTCCATCCGATTTGGGTGATTCAAGTGGCCAATTAAAATGACTTCAAAGGAAGAACAAAAACTTAAGAAGGCATCACCAAAATCTGATCTAGAGTGGCCCAAAAATACACTCAAAGTGAGGGCCATGTGCAGGCCATTCCTGCATCAGTTTGACTATAGAGAATTCCCGATTGATTTTGACGTAACTTGAGTTCCGGTGCTCCGAATTGGGTGATTCCAGTTGGAATAGAACCCTTAGCACCTTAGCTTCAAATAAGTACAAGGACCTATTGTCAAAATATGAAGTTAAGACCCCGGAAAAAATTAGTAATACAAACTGTTCCTAGAAAAATCGGTAAAATGACTCATTGGCATAAAAATGCCATAACTTTATTTTGGGATGATCCGATTGGATCGATTCCAATTCCTAAGTAAACTAGATTCATAAAGGAATAAGAATATATGAATGAGGTGTGATCTCATAGACATCATACTTCATAAGTATATGAAGTGCTATATGTAATAGCCATGAAACAAAAAAAATATAGAAATGCAATATGTATAGATATGTTCATAAAACATGAATATGATAGATATAAGTCAAATGATATGAATATGATATGAATATAGGATATGTCATAAGATATGATAGTCTAAAGTACACAAATGATAGGAATACGTAAATCATATGAATATAGGATTATATGATATGACTATATGATAGACATACCGAAAGAAATAAGATGGAACCACGATAGGAACATGATAGAAAGACATAAATGATAGGAACGATAGAGATAGCCAGATGACAAAGCGTAGGAATGAACATGTACATAAATGACCAAGTACATATGGAATATATGAATGAGTAAAAGCCTACATGATAGGAATATAGAAAGTAAAAACCAAGCTAAAACATGATAGAAATGTATAAATGATATAAAGATATGAATATAGGAAACTATATATGAATATATGAATACAAGAGTGCATAGATGCATTCATGATATATGATAGACAAAACAAATTGATAGAAAAAGATATGAATATATGTATTATATAGATATATGAGAACTGAAATGTAAAGCTACAGTTATGAGAACTAATACAGAGTAAAGTAATGATAGTATATATGCATAAGCAATTATGATAACAATAGTTATTCATGCTTGAGATATACGAAAATGTAATAAAGTGATTGTGCGCTTAGGACTACAGTAGAGGGATAGATAGGCATGCCTATAGGAAGGAATCTGATTCTTCTTGACATATTCATAGACCCAGATATTGAGGCCCAGTTTGGGTGCCGATGATATAGATCGTTTGGATCGAATTGGCCACATAAAGAAGTCTACAATAGGCAGTCCTTTGCCCGATACGGTGTGTACCTTCGGAGTGCAGATAGCATATGATATAGTGCTTTGTCTCGTGCCGGTGATGATGCCTTTAGGTGATACTTGAGACGAGATCACGCCTCGTGCGGTGATAGTACCTTCGGGTACACATAGTTTCCGTATGAAACTACAAGGTATTTGCGGACATGAAACCAAAGGAAATGACATGATGTGAAGCGCCTTAGCACGCTATCTGGCAGAAAGTATAAACAGTTACAAGAACAAGAAGTACAGTATAACTTGATATGAAAATAAGTATATGAACTTCCGAAAAGTAATGAAAATTATATGAAAGCACAAAGTAGATGATAGATAGAATATGAATGCGCGATAGTACGAGTATGAATATGTATGTATAAAAAAGTATAGATATAGCATATATCAAAGACATAGAATAGAGACGACTTACAACATGAAAAAGACTAGAGGCAGGAATTAAAAAAGACATAAAGGAAAGAGCTTGTATATAAAAAGAGTATAAGAATGTAGATAAACATACGGGGATAGTATAAGATAGGTTATATCGACATACAGACATGAAAGCATAGGAAACTTGCAAGAATATGATAAAAGAAATATAAGGCGAAATAGATCAAGAGTATCACGATTATAAGCAAGGGACAAGAAATAGGCAAGTATTTGTGATAGATAAAGGAATGATATGATATAGTAATAGTACAAAGAATGCAATAAAGACCTTAGAGCAAGAAAGATGAAAAGACATATGACAAGCGTGAAGATAAACACACATGACAAGTATAGGAATATGCAAAGTATAGAAATAGGAATATAGTAAAAGTATAGATAAGAGATAGGCCAAAGTCATAGAATATGTAACAGAAAAGATTGACATGCAATAGAAATGTAGAGATGATAAGTAATTAAAGTTATATAAATGTGTATAGATAGATAATATGCATATGTATAAGCTTGTGACAATTGTGTGGTGGTTGTGTCTTTAATGTTCGCTAAGCGTAAAGCTTAGCACGGGTGTTCAACCAGTGTGAGTAAAAATTTTGAAGACAAGGATAGAAGCGGGACATTCCACATCGGCAAAGCGGGCCGGCTGAGAGATAGGTGCTGTTGTGGCCTTTGTAATCTCGATGTTTGTAATAGAAAATGGTACACATGTATAATTAAGCCAGGACTTTGTATATGTGTATAGATTGCGATGGACACCCTCCCGGTGGTAGTTCTTTGTATATAATGATTTTTGTTTTTGAAGTGTTGTATACCCTGGTCTGAGTAAAGCGCTGCGAGAAAAAACGGAGTCAAGTAAGAGTCCGGTAAAAATTATAGTATATAGATATAGTATAGATAGCGCCAGCGCCGATTTTCCGGATTTACGATCCGCCAATCGGATCGGGGCGTGACAATTCATATGTCTGAGCGACTAATCAGCCGGTCCCGGAGGCGCGGACGCGTAAAACCATTTGTCGAAAACACATTTCCTTGCAACACCACATATATGAATATGTGATATCATTACTAGCCATTCATTAATACAGAAATATACATCATATCATTTCAAGATGACCCATATCTATTCTTTAATACAACATATTGTTAATGACATTCCATACCTTTCCAAAACATTTACGAAATATTCTTTGAGTTCGCCCTTGCTATCCATGAAGACTTAAACATCTTTGATTTCCACAAAAATAATCACATGATGTCATGAAATGAAATGGTATGCATGAAACGGAGCATTTTCGTATTCTCCGAACTGTATGACGGTGACTCTATACTCGACGGTCTTCAGTCTTGCCACTATCTATACGATACTTTCGCGTGAGAAATCAACGCGTTAAGCATTTTCATGCTTAGTGGTTCTTTATGTTTCTATTCTCATGTCAAACAATCAACACTACATATATGTGTACATATAAATTGTCACGCCCCCGATCCCAGCCCGACCCGATTTGCGAGAGTCAGAACGAGAATCCGGGCGTGATGCTATCTATACTATATGCCATACTATCTTTGTGCTAGGACTCTCATTGACTGTTCTTTCAGGCTGCCCACTGTACTGTGGGTATACAAATAATTTCTGTAAAAACAAAAATCATTTTATACATACAAAGAACTACCACCGGAGTGGTGTCCATCACAATCTATACACATACACAGAGTCCCATTTACCTATACATTTAAAATTTTCTATTACAAAAACATCAGATATTGGAGCGTATTTGGTGGCACTATCTGCAGTCGGCCTTCTTCTTGATGTGGAATGTGCTTTCCTCTATCCTTGTCATTACCTTACGTACCTACCGCAGTTGAACACCAGTGCTAAGCTTTCGCTTAGTGGGAACATAAGCATGGACAACCCTGTGCGTATCACAGAAAGCTTATACATATGCATTATATATATCTCTAAATATATTTCTATAACTTAAATTCATATCATCTTATATTCCTATTGCATGTCAAACATCTATGCATGTTCTATGTCTTTAGCATCTCCTTTGTTATACTTTCTGTATTCCTGTTGAGTACTACACCTTCTATACTTATCCTGTGTTCATCTTTCACGCTTGTTATATGTCTTTTCAATGTTCCTATTCTTTGTCAAGTTACATAGCATGTCTCTAGTCTATGTCTTTTTCATCTTTAGGTTCTATGATTTATTGCATTTTCCTTTCATATGTACTATTGTATACTTTCCTATTATAGATTGTTCATCTTTATCTTTTCATATCACATTATCTGTACTATTCCTATACTTCATATACATTTTATCGTTCTTATTCTATCTATCCTATACTTTGTGCTTTTGTATACTTTTTGTACTTTCTTGTGTTTATATACTTATTTTCATATCATTTATCTTTGTACTACTTGTTCTTGTAAAGTATGTACTTTAAATCGCATAAACGTGCTATGCTTCTCATATCGGTCATATCTTCTATACATATCATTTCCTTTTGGTTTCATATGCACTTAAATACCTTAGAAGGATGGAACTATGTGTACCGAAAGGTACTATCAACTGTACGACGATGATCTACGTACATTAATACCGAAGGTATCATCAGCATGCGGTGATGACAGCTTCTGTATATCTTTATCGGTACGAAGGTACTATCTACTTTGTATGAGCAGTGATCTGTCTGTGTGGTGACCCTTAGCGGGACACGATCAAACGGGATCTATATCATCGACAAACGGGCTCAGCCATCTGTCTATAAGATATCTTTGCGCAAGCGTATCTTCCACATAGGCATGCTTTGTCCATCTCTACCGGGTCTAGCGAGACAATCGACTTTATTATTTTACGTACATATCTCATAAACATGAATAACTATTGTTATCATATTTTGCTTATGCATATATACTATACGTTACTTTACTCGTATTAGTTCTCATAACGTAGTTTCACATTTCGGTTCTCATATATATATAATACATATATTCATATCTTTTTCTATCATTTAGTTTGTCTATCATATTTCATGAATGCATCTATGCACTCTTGTAATCATATATTCATATATAGCTTTCTATATTCATATCTCTTTATATCATTAATACATTTCTATCATGTTTTAGCTATTCTTGTACTTTCTATATTCCTATCATGTAGGCTTTTACTCATTCACATTTTCATATATGTACACATCATTCATGCAAATGTTCTCGTTCTATGCTTTGTCATCTTTACCTTATCTCTACTCGTTCTTATCATTTATGTCTTTCTATCATGTGTTCCTAGCATGTTCCATCTTATTCCTTTGGTATGTCTATCGCCTGTTCCCATATCATTCATGTTCTATCATGTCTTTATCTATTCATATACTTTCTATATTTCTATCATGTTCCATCTATTCGTTTATGTATGACCCAATCATAAGTTCTGTATATAATCTTATATTCATATGTTCTCAATTGTGTACTAGACTATCGTATCTTATGACATATCCTATCATATCTTATCATATCTTATGACTTATACCTATCATATCACATGACATATCTACTATATTAATATCATATTCATGTTTATGAACATATCTATACATATTGCATTTCTCTTTTCCTTGTTTCATGGCTATTACATATAGCACTTCATATACTTACTGAAGTATGATGCCATATAAATCACATCTCATTCATACCATTCTTATTCCTCTATGAATCTATTTTACTTAGGAATTGGAATCAATCATTCGGATCATCCAGTAAGTTATGGCATTTTATGCCAACTAGTCATTTACCAGATTTCCCTCAGGACTGTTTGTATCACTCATTTTCCGGGGTCTTAACTTAATATTTTGACACTAAGGTCCTTGTAATCATTTAAAGCTAAGGTGCTAAGGGTTCTATTCAACTGGAATCACCCAATTCAGACACCCCGGAACTCAGAGATACGTCGAAACAGCCGGACTTTACTCCATGTTCAACTAGTGCAGGAAATGGGCTTGCACATAGCCCCACTTTGAGTGAATTTTTGGGCTATCTAGAGTCAGAATTTGGAGATACATATTAAATATGGTTTGTTCTCCTTGAAGTCTATTTTAAGTGGCCACTTGAATCCTCCGTCGGATAAGAAATGAGCAAGTTATGGCAAAATACAAAAAACTGGTCAAAACTGGAAAACCCGGAACAGGATTAATACCGGTGGCTCAAGTTATCTGGTACAACTTACAACCATGACAGAACCAGAAATTGTGCGGTACAAGCTCAAGTTGTACTGACTACTAATCCACACCAAATGACCTAAAATGTGTGTTTTTCTCACATTTTTCCATACTTTGATACTCAAATCAATTCTACATACCAAAACACTACATCAAATCTTTTCTAAATTCACCTTGAATGCTTTCTGTTCAATTTTCTCTTTCATTTCTTATCTTCTTTCAAAACCTTTCCATGAATTTCTCCCCAAAATCATTCAACATGGTTATGACCCATCCTCAAACCAACCATGATGATTAGTTAGGGTTTATTAAGCCCTAACTCAATTGCCCTAAAATTAACCATGAATCAACCCAAAGGGGAGGATTCTACTTACTACTTGTTCCATATGGGGTTTTACCAACCCTAAATTCAAGAGATCCAAGGTTAGAATGAATTCTAACAAAACCCTAGCTTTTGGAGACAAGCTATTAACCAAACCAAGCCTTAGAATTCCATAAATCCATACTTAATTCATACTCAAAGTAGTTTCCATACAAAAAACTAAAGTTCCATACTCAAGGTTAGTAGTTCCATACCTTAATTTGGCTTTGCTTACTCTTCTTCCTATTCTCTTCTTCTCCCTTCCTCTTCCTCTTCTTCTCTCCTTTTGCTCTTCCTTCTCTCTACGGTTCTCTCTCTCAAAATGAGACCAATTTGGTCTTAAGTCCATGTTTGTTAAGGCCATGTTTGGCCAAATAAATAAAACCCATTTTTGGTTTTTAAGTTTTCTTAATTGCATCTTGGTCCCCAAATTCTTCCCTTTTTGAAAATCAACTTATGCCAATTTCTCATTTGACCCCAATCTTTCCTCTTTTATGGCTTTCATACCTTTTTAATAAATTACAAGATTGCCCTTGTATCTTGTAAACTTTCCGGGTCCCTCATTTTATTTTCCAAAAATTCATATTTAACTTTTAATATACCCTAAACAAGTCCGAAACTGCTAGGGTATATTTCGGGATGTTACATAAATAATATTTGGCTACAAGTATACATTACTCGTCACAACTACATTCAACATATTTTCGAAACAACATTTCAGCATACTGCTCATGTGATCAATGCAATATATATATATATATATATATATATATATATATATATATATATATATATATATATATATATATATATATATATATATATATATATATATATAACATTTTATACTAGTTTAACATTCATTCATTTTATCTCGCATATAAAAACACGATAATTCACATCTTTTATACTCGCATATACTAGTATTTTCGTTACAATACAATTCACATGTTTATTAATAATTTTCCCTTAAAACGAATCTAACGGAAATTTTCGGTACAGAAGATAAGAGAATCACCGACACTGTTATGCTGGGTTGCTGACCGGTTTAACACTTTTAATAACTCAGTACTGTCCCGCTGGGCTACGGACTAATTATTTTTACATTACATTTTTGTGCACACTACCGATACTATCCCGTTGGACTACGAATCGGGATGTCACTATAAAACATATCATTCGTAGTGCTGCTACATTTATCCTTTTTGGTATACTAATCTATCCTTAACTCGAATATGACGGCTAACATTCTCTTAAGAGCATTAATAATTAGTCATAATAAAAGTTACTAGATTATATTCACAAGAATTCCATAATAACGCAAGTTTACAACCAATATGCCTACTTTATCGCTATGTTAACTATCCGATTAACCCATTTTAAAAACCAATTTATTCCAAGTTAATAATTATGCACACAAAAGTTACACATAATCTCATAGAAATACTATCTTGCATTTGGCCATAATCCAATCACTTTTTCTTCATTTTAACTCACTTAACACATGAGTTTCACGAACTATTTCAATTACACCAAACCTTTAACAGATTTGGAAACATAATTTAAACAAATATATGCAGTAAATTTGCACCAAAACCGAACCATACACACTAATACACATTCGACTACACATGATTCGTGTATTAACATACATTGCCTTCCCTTTTTCATTTTAATCCACTTGTGATCAATTAACCAACACCTAAACCAATTTATTTATGGTTAAAACTAGAAGCACACATACAGATTTTATATCAACACTTTAGGTTTGATGACAAAATAAACACAACATCAAAACAAGAAGAGAAATGTGAAGAACAAACCAAAAGAGTTGTCGATTCTTTGAATCCCAATTTTTACTTAGGTTTTATCATCACCAGCCCCTAATCCATCACAAATATGTCACAATCAGATAATAAACAAAGAAAAATCAGTCGTGCATGCTAGGGTTTCTAGTTAGGGTTGATTTCTACCCAATACACCATCACTTGCAAAGTTTTCTGGGAACAAATGAACCATATTTTACCCAAACTTCCTTCAAGAAAATGATAGCTCTACGAGTCTATTTTTAGTAGAAATTGGAATCATCTCATTTGGATCATTACAACTTAACTTATGGCCAAAACACCAAAACTGTACCAAAATAGAGGATTACCCTGCAGCTTACCCGTATTTTCACTTTAGTCTAAAAAAAGGGGACTTAGGTTCCGGTTTTCTTCTTGGTACCTTCTATACTTTTGTAGGTTTACCTCTTAGGGTTCTTTCCCAATTGGAATCACTCAATTTGGATGACTAATGACCAAGTTATGGCCAAAACAAAAACATGACACAACCTAGAAATTTTCCTGTTTCTAGACTCTGTTTTGGTCCATCTCGGAAACACCAACATAGCTGCTCTTTCTGGACTGCTTTAGGTCTCTATTTCTTTTAGACATTTTCATCCATGATTCTTATGCACCATCTCAAATTGGAATCCTCAAATTTGGAGTTCAAGAGACCTAGTTATGGCCAAAACAAAAACATGAGTTTTAGAAAAAAAACTTTGACAACAATTCCCTTCAAAACCTATACATCTCTTTTTACACTTCTTGGTCTTTAAGACCCCATAAGCCAAAAAAAAAAAAACAATCCAAAGCAATACAACTCCAATTCAAGAACAAATTACCCAAAGATGGAAGAGTTAGGTCCTCCCTAAGCACAAAAATGAAAATGAGTTAAGACTTTCCTAACAATCAAAAGGGAGAATCCATACCTTGCTTTCTTCTTAAAACCTTCCAATCAAGCTTCCTTTTTCTTCTCTTTTCTTGCAAAACTTTGAACAAATGGAGAACAATCACCAACAATGGCTATTCTCAAAAGCACATAACCCTAGCTCTCTCCCTTTTCCAAAACGTGAAAATACCCATTCTAAGACCAATTTTTAGTCTTATCCTCTCATCCATTACAAGAAGGCTATTTTTGGGACGTTACAATTCAAGACTCCCTTAGGGATGTCCCCTTACAAGATTGTTTATGGGAAGGCATGTCACTTACCAATGGAATTAGAACACAAAGCTTACTAGGCAACTAGGATGCTAAACATGAATTTGGAGACAGTAAGGGAGAAAAGGATGCTTCAATTGAGCAGGAGCAAGAATTTGAATATAAGATAACATGAAACTCAAGAATATATAAGGAGAAGACCAAGGTTTGGCATGATAAACACTTAGTGAGGAATGAGTTTAAACCGGGGCAACAAGTGCTACTTTTCAATTCAAGAATGAATTGCTCCCGGGAAAGCTCAAATCAAGATGGTTCAGGCCTTTTAAAGTGCTTTTAAAGTTGGTACACCCAGAAAAAGGTACTTTTAAAGTAAATGGGCAAAGATTGAAGCCCTATTTTGGGGGTCAACTTGGAAAGTACAAGTTTTCCACGAGTTTGCAACCACCTTGAGCAGTGTAGTGAAGCATCGAGAGCACCCTTCATCACTTTCTTTGTTTGGGCACCCTTCGTTGAGATGCAGCTTTGTCGAGCTAGCGACATTAAACAAAACGCTACTTGGGAGGCAACCCCCCAAGCCTTTTGAGATTTTCTTTCTTTAACTCAGTTTTAAGTATTTTTGTTATGATTTTAGAGATTTAAGTTTTCTCGGAGTTTTTAAATAATAATTAAATTGTGTTCGGTTGTTGTTGTGTTTTCAGGCTCCGAGATTTCTACATCGAAAGAGGGATAATTGGGGAAACCTATTACTCGTGACACATCATGTTGAAGGAGTTTTCTAAAACTTAGAAAAAAATTTTCCAAAATGCACCTCAACATCGCAACGTTGGACTTCAACGTTGCGACGTTGGATTTTTAAGATCCAATGTTGCGACGTTGGATTTTCACTCCTTTGGAACGTCGCAACGTTAGATATCAACGTCGCGACGTTGGATTTTCACCCCTCTGGAACGTCGCGGCGTTGGCTTTTTGAGTTCTCTGGAATGTCGTGACGTTCAATTTCAACGTCTCGACGTTGCTTGAAATTTTTTTTTTATCACTCTTTGAAACATGGTGACTTTAGCCCAAACGTCACGACGTTGCCCTGTTTTTAGGTCAATAATGGTCATTTTATTTCCTTCATTTCTTCATTTACACCCTAATTCTCTCTTGCCCTTTTGCAAATTCCTCCATAGTCGATCTCTCACCAGCTTTTCAAGTGTTTCCAAGTGCCCTAGAGGACTAAGAATAACTTTCGATCATGCATTGCTAGGCCCCCTCCATTCATCAAGGTCCTCTCCATCTCCTAGTCAATTTTCAAGTTATGGACATTTCCAAGTATCCAACTTCAAGTTGGGCACTTATTTGCCCTTTCTTTTCATCAGGGAGGAGAAATTTTGGGTATATTGAAGCTCTAGAGGATTCAATATGTTTGGAGAACTTGGTTCAAAACATCACCCGCCAAGTGTTTGCTCCATTGTCTGAGTGACAATTTGGGAGTTGAATTGCCATAAAGGAGCTTAGTCATCACCTTAGAGGACTGAGTGTCGTTTGTGTGTGTATTTTCCATGTTTAGACCCCCGTCCTCATCCCTACCGACTAAGGTTCCATGTCTTCCAAGAAGCAAAAAGTGAGCTCAAAGAAAAGCCATAGAATGGAGGCTGGTGGATTATAATCAGCTGTCGGATTTGTGGATATGGGAGCGTCAGAGAGTGCTAATCTCAAGGTAGTTACTTCATCAAGAGGGATTCACACCCCCTCGAGATTTCTTTACAGAAGACCATGCTCAAACCAGGGGTGGAAGGCACTTTTAGCCCCAGGCCCAGCTCATACAATGGTTGTAGAAGGAATTCCGCTACTTATCTTCACGTGGTGAAACAAGTCAGTGAGGGGAGATTTCAGGCGTGAGGTCTATCAGCAAGTTTTTATAACTTAGGCCGATTAGTGTGAGTGTATAATATGAATTTAAGTACTACCCATCCCGGTTGCCAGAATGCTCATTAATGGTGGTGGTAGAAACCAACGGTGAGGCGTGGTGCATTTCAAAGGCCCAAACACTTAGCCTATATCCCTAAAGTGTGGAACCATTAATTTCATCACTTCCCTCGCATTACGGTACTAGTGTTATGCGTGGCGCAGCGCCTTGTTGTTGAACTATGTGGTTATTCAGACATCCACAGCTGATGTGAGGTAGAGTGTGAGGATGCTATCACTCTAATAAAGACAATAAAATGAACCTGGGCCTTGTTTCCTCTGCTGCTTGATTTATCTCTTGAAATTTGAGGTGCTGAAGAAATGAGGGCTTGATACATCCATAAAGGCAATAATTGGTGTTGAAGAAAAGCCGAGTCAATGCCGAGAGACCTGAGGAGTGTGACTTGGAATGAGCCTCTAGATGAGGAGGAGTTGAGGGCCTATTAGGCTGCGTATGGGGGAAGACATGATGAAAGAGGTGAGAGTGGGGAATGGGTCTCTGGCCTCCACCTGCTAACCCACCCCGAGGAGGGCGATCCTCTCTCTACCTGTGAGATCGGTGATAGGTGGTGTAGTATCATTTATTAAGTGTTCGGTCTTGTATGACCTAAATGCTAGATTACCCTTGTCATTGTATTACTAACCCTGCATTTGTGTGAGTTTGTGGGATTGGTGATAACGGAAGTTGAGCAAGAGCAAGCGAGAACCTACCGGTGGTACTACTTGTGATGACGGTTTCAGACGAAGGTGAGCTTAGTCGGTAACTAAAATGAAGAAGTCAAGGCCTGGGGTTGCTAAAGTGAGAAGAAAAGACATGTAGGGTGAAAAGAACCTTCATGAGAGGGGCATCCACGAATATCAAAGGCCTCGGGTTCATCGAGGCGAAGAAGACCTTCGTCGAGGGGAAGGGCTTCGCCAAGGCGAAGCATTCCTTCACCTCGGTGAAGGGAAGACCCTCTTGATAGTTGCCACATGTCTTCGCCAAGGCGAAGGATGTCGAGTTTGGGACAAAAATGCCCTCATTCTCAGCCCCATTTTGGTCATTTTCTAACATGCTACTCAGTACTTGCTGTAATATTTTTAGAAATGGGAGAGAGCCCAGGTTGGCACATATTCATATACAGGTTTTTCTCAGCTCTCTGTTTTCTAGGGTTTGTAGATTTTCTTAGTTTTTAGCTTATGATTGGAGCCAAGTTGCAAGATCCAATTGTTAGAGGACTTCTTATAGTGGTGGAACACGGTTTTAGGGGACCTCTACTTCATATTTGTTTTGTATCTTGTTAAGACATTTGCATGTATAAATGCAGTGGCCTTCTGCTGAGGACATGCTGAGTCTCAAGCAACAACACAAAAACTTGTTAATCATAAGTTTGTGCATGTTCAGGTATATGAAGAAAGTGCCAGGGAACTAATGAATCCCCGGCAATAATAAAATGATGGACCCCAACAGTATATATACAACATGGCACCACTACCAGGGTTATAATAAATGACTAAAAATTCCGTAGCGGCAGAAACTGTTAAAACCAAATATAGCATATGCTCCTTAAGAATAATGTTTTTCAATAAACTCAATTAAGGAATTTTAAATTTGATTAAAGCTGCAGTGCTGGAGTACATTATAAGTAATAAAGTGGACCCCTATAGTCCGGATATCATTCCACAGATTGAAGAATTCAACTTCAAACTACCTATTTACTTAAGTTCACCATACACTATTTGACGTCAGTTTAGAAAATTACAGTAACCTAATAAATTTTAATAAGCTGAGATCTTATTCTAAAAATAAGGGAAAATTTAAATCCTTAATAAAAATTCAATTTTGGAACTGATTATTATTGCAAGGAAGATGTTTGGATTTCCATTCTTTGTGAAGTATCAATTCTGCGTCATAATCCTAATTCTATTCTCTGGGGTTTGAATCTACGAAATTTGTTCAGAGGCAATTTGGTATAGTTGGATTCCTCCTTTAACCATAACTTTCATTGAGTGAGGGTCAATGTTCATTTCTAAATCATGGTTCTATTAATTACTTGTAATTGAAATTTCTATAGATGCAGAATATTTTTCTTTCCAATACTTATACCGTTTCTGTATTTAAAGATTTCTTGCTTTTTCAAGACGAACAATTTGCTGATTTCTAAAAAATAGATGATATCTAAAGTCTTAGATCGAGAAGGGTTTTTCCTTTCCTTGATTGATCTCGGTTAACCTGGGATAAGATCATTCCTCAGGACAGGAGATCTATTGATTAAGTGATATATCCCTTTCAGCCCTTTATAAACCATGAGTAATTGAGGATTGCTCCCAAGTAACCTTTAGAGCTCATTGGTTCTTCAATATTAGTCTGCTTTTCATTTATCTATGTACGAAGTCACCAAAAATGCTGTGTCACTAAGAGGTCTCACCGTAAATCGGGGCCGGGGCCCACTGGTCACTGAGGTGTTAGCCGTTGGGAACAATTAAATTCATACCGTCAGGCCAATTAAACCCTCGACCATTTTCTTCTCATTGTTGCAAAGACCATAGCTAACATGAGATCTTTCTGAAGTTGTGTTCTGAAAACTGAATTAGTACTTTGCCCGAAATATTGATAAGAGAAAATTCCTTGTAACTACAGTGGCGGAAAGTAGGTTCATTTTGTGCAGGTTCATTAATTCAAACGATAATAAATAAATGAATTTGGGATTTAAATACAACTTCAAAACTTAGTGGTACAATTCTTTATTTCAAATCAAAATAAACAAATTAACAGTCTAATAACTAAAATCTCTAATCTCAGAAGAAAAAAAAAAGAAAAATATATATATATATATATATATATCATATATATCCCTAAAGAATCTTATTTCCCAAGTACTTTGGTTGTGTGTGATTATTTTCTTTTCTGCGGTCGTTTCTACATTATAGAGCCCTAAGTTTTGGGCCCTAAGAATTGAGGCTATGTGTGAGATCCACACAAAGTGGCCTAGATTTTCCTTCTTTGTATGGCTTCATGAGGTTTGCGTATCACGATATAAAGTTTGTGCTGTTTTGGGTATGCGATTTGTCTTTCATGACTTAAAGATCTTGTATCTTCTTGCTTCAATTCGACGGCGTGTTTTATTTCAGAGCGTTCTTCTTTCTTCGATTATGATAACTCTATCGCTGACGAGTTTGCTGTCATGACAATATTTTACTTTCCTCAAATGGTTATGTCATAACATCAGATAATCATATCACAACGGTTTTAGTGTAACCGCACCAAGTTGGTTGTCGCGACCGAGTTTTCATGTGTATTTGCATCCATCGGGGTTATGTTGCAACACTTGTCTTGTATTATCGCATTTTTTGTGACGAGAAAGTGCAGCCGCGACGAAACTGTTTCAACGAGCTTGACTTCTTGAACTGCGACCGTTCACGATGTTGCAACATGGCTTCTGTGTTGTCAATATTTTGCTGTCACGACCCGGTTTTCGTGCGATAAGACTCTTACGTGTGTTTAACACCAATTTATGTGCCGTGACTTAGTTTGTTGTTGCTGTCGCAATAGAACTTCTTGCATTGTGTTGAAACCTTTGTTTGCGACTGCAGAAAGTGCATTCAGACCTAGAAAGTGCGCGTGACCTCTCATTTTCTCTCTGTTCGACATTTGCGTGTTGCGACATTGATCCATGTCGCGACACTAACGGGCTTACCCCATCTCCCACCGGCTTGAGTATGTTACCGTTGCGTTGGGTTTCTTTATTTGCGACGGGCCCGATTCAGCCAGTAAAGTCATTTGTCGCGACATAAATTTTCTTGTCATGACTGAACTTCTTTTTTCAGTGCTCTCTTTTATCTCGACGGGCGCCATAGTACGAGTTGGTGTCGGCCAGCGGAGTAGTCTCTGTCGCGACATAGATCGCCGCCGATTGTTCATTAATAACCGCCCAACATAAGCGATCTTTGTCTCAGCTGACCTCTTCCCATTTCCTGTCGCGACATGCTATCTTTTGTTGAGACATAATTCATCTGCTAATTTTTAGATCTTGTGTTGCGACACAGAAAATATTGTTGTGACATAGTTCTTTAGTCATTTTGTGAAGCGTTTAGCCGCGAACACACTAAGCCTCTGTCTGACGGGAGACTACTACAATTGTTGTTTCTCTTCTTTCTTCTTTAAATCTCTCTCCTTTTTAAATTAACTCCTGCAAAACACAAAGTTTGTAAATATTCCATAATTTGACATTAAAACAACTCTGAAAATACTAAAAACAACCCAGAAAAATGGATTAAAAATAGATGAGTTTAAGACTCATCATATCCCTAAATCCTTATATTTCTCTTAATCTTTCAACATTATGTTTGTTATAGACATGATATTAAGGTTGCTATGAGTTGCTAGATCCTCCAATAGGGTTGGTTGTGGACATTGGTGTTTGGCTCATGTTTTATATTGAATGATTTTTTGTGAATACACTCATGTTGAGGTTTTATAGATGTGGTTTTTCGAATTCCCATGTTTTTATTCAATTGTTGTATGCTAGGTAGTGAGATTGAGAGCTAGAGCTCAAAGGTTTTTCAAAGTGACATTTGGAAGTATACCTTTGGGACTTGATTTTCATTCTCTAACATTTCACAATTGACAAAATTAATCTAACTTAATCAAAGAAGTCTAGGAAATTAGGAATGTCTAATACTAGATGGATTTTATTAGGAGGGACATCATCTAACCTTATGTGATGATTGTATGGACCAAAAGGTGATCGATATGAGCATAACCCAGGAAATTTTCATTGGAAACGGGTAGAAAGGTGACTAATCATTCCCGGGTGGTCACCTTAGAGCAGTAACACATTGTTATTTAGATGAATTTGAAAGGAGAATATGGATTAGGTGTGAGAAATTAAGGTGAGTATCAAAAGAGAGAACCTCATACAGAGTTCCTTGGGTGGACACAAGAGTATCTTCACTTAATTAGCACTTAACAAACATAAGCCATAAATGTGCCAATGGAAACAACTGGCCCTAATGTTATTCCTTAACGTTTTTCTTACAACTGAATCCAACCATCTGCTAATTTGTTAGAGTAGATTTTTAGTCTATCTTATTTTCGCTTTTAATGAACATGAAAATCACAACTAGTTTAATTCTCTTAAATAAGGAAATTCTTGAGTAGCCGAGTTACTTAATCCCCACTTAAACCATCTCTTCCTTGTAGGTTCGACATACTAGGTTTTTAATTTGAAAGCCATTATATTACTTGTGATCTGTGCACTTGCGGATTAGGTTGCTTTAACCAAACTTTTATATAAAAAAAAATAACCAAACAGCAGGTTCAAGACCTCATAATGAGGTTCGACACATTCTAGGATGAAACCCAAGAACATCATGTCTCGATGAGCCAAGAGATGGATGAGCTCAAGTGACAAATGAACATAGTGCTCAACAATCAAGAAATCATCAAGCAGTAACTGGCTCAGATCCTTTCTTATCACACTCCACCACCACCATTGCAATGATCATTTAGATCAATAGGGGAGTTCTCTATTCCCTTCGTTTATGCTTATTAACGTTGGGGACAATGTTCATTTCAAATTGGGGGATGTGGGTGATTGGTATGGTATTTTTTGCTCTTTGGATCTTGATTGCTCATGTATTGTTTTTTGGGTCATATTCATTTTTTTTAATCACTCATGCTTATCATGATTACACATGTTTGTTGGGTCTATATGGATGACCTTGCATTTAATTGGGTAGTTTTATGCTTTAATTTGCCTATTGGTCTAGCGGGAGACCTTGGAGTTTTGTTAGTGTAGGATAGTTCAGTGTTCGTTAGAATAAATTGCATGCTTTAGGTTGGTTTTGCTATAGTCCAAATTTTCTTTTCATTCTTGTTTGTGTCATGTGTCTTGCTTGCTTGTGCCTTTTGAGTGAGTTTAGTGTGTCTTGAGTGAGTTTGATGCCATTGATTGCTAATAAAAGGCCATGTCGAACGCAAATTATTGAAAAAGGTCGAGTGTACGATGGATTTGGATCCTTAGCCTATTGAATGATTTGGAATTGTGTGCTTACATGGTATCCTAATTACCATCTTTGTGCTTTAAGAAGCTATTTCTCAAGGAATCAATCACACACACACATAAACTTTTGATCACCCTTATGTACCTCGGTCCTGGACCCTTTGCCTTGAATTCAGCTAACCTTGGGGGATTCTAACCACCTAAGTGATAGGACACCTAATCAAAAGAGGATTGCCACTGAGCCCAAAACAAAAAAGAGAAAAATGCTGAAAAAAAAAAAAATTATATATATATATAGAAAAAGTGAAAAAGAAAATATAAAAAGAAAAAGGTAAAAAATAGCTATATGAATAAGAATATGTGGGACCATCCAATCAGAATCCCAGGCACGATGCAGTGGCCTTTCAAAGCCCTAATGCCACTAGCCAGCGGCGGGGAGTCGTGACTTCTCCACATACATGGGACCAGAAAGATGGATCCTTCCACGGCCCTGAGCCCTTTGAGTTTGGTTGAGTGTTCGAGGTGAATTTGAAGGGGAACTAAATGCATGGTGCCCTTTAACTAGCTGGTGAGTGTGGAATGGATCCCACTCTGGGGACACTAGTCTGAAAGCGCTAGGCACGGGTTTTTCTTTCATTTTTGGGTATTTAAATTGGTATACTATAGAACCACATTTTGGTATGGATAAAAATGTGAACAATGTTCTTATCCTTTATGTAATTGCTTCTTCCAAATAGGTGAGTTGAGCTTAAGTTTGGGGGTACTAGGACCTTGCTATACACGGGAGATCATACTATAACCCACAAGTAGATTCCTTAGGAAGAGTCATTGAAGAATTAAGGGGTTGATTTGCATTGTTGCCCTGCTTGGCTTTGCCATGTTTGATGAATCCCAAACTCATATATTTTTAATCCATTTTTCTGGCATATGTTTAGCAATTTATGATTCATTTTAATGTTGAATTATGGATTATTCACCAACTTGCATTTCTGATTTTAAATGAAAAATAGATTCAACAAGAAAAGTAGAAAAATTGGCGGCGTAATTCTGCATCGTGACATAGTTTCGAGTGTCGCGACAAAATCCCAAATAGAACCCGAGTAGAAGTATGTCATAGCGAAAGTTCCTTACGAAGGGTTGAAGCTCAGCGAAATAGAGATTTACATCGCTGGCATAATTTTAGATGAAGCGATTGATTTCTATCACGATAATGAATTTTTATGTCGCGACACAACAATTCATGAAGAAGAATGTCGCAACATTCCTTACTATGTTGCGACATTGATAAAGCAAATGGCAGTGGAACTATGTTGCAACATTTCGATTCTTTGTCACAATAGAAAGAAATGAAGATATCAGATGAACTCTGTGGCGACAAAAGACAGTGCATTACGCGTGAAAAATAACGAGAACCGTGAGACCGACCAAAGGCAATTTATGCGTGTGAGGAATTTCAATGTTGCAACAAGCAGTTCGACCTCCCAGAAAGAAAAGACCCGAGGAAGATTGGCTAAGACATTTACAAGGCTGTCGTGAAAGCGAGTTGATCTTAGTAGTGCAAACTGACAAGACTCTATCATGACGAAGAAATTAGTAGTGTGAAAGGTTGAGAAGAACCGTAAAGTATGTCCACTGACATATCAAGAGATATTTGCAACAAAGTTGAAGAGCTAGAAGAAGAAGGCACGTAAGCGACAAAAGAAAACTAATAATCACGACATATAAAATGAGGGAGGAAAAGCAGAAGATTGTCACCGACAAGAAATTTATGCTCGCTACAAAAAGATCAAAGCGACAAAAAATGGCAGTTATTATTTGCAACAAAGTTTTATGTCACGACACAAGACACTCATGTCGCGACATAAAGTAGACAACTTCAGCAAAACTTTGTCTCGACAAAGAATATTATGTCGCGATAGACTCTAATAAGAAATTTCAAAAATCATGTCGCGACAGAAAACTACAGGCCACGACAAGAGCTAGAGACAAAGATGAAAATCTATGTCACGATAGAAATTATTTTGTCACGACAAAGCGACTAATTGGGCCATAATTTTTGGGGATCCATAACTTATGCCTTGAAGTGTGGCCCATCATTTGAAAATTTATAAATAGACACATCTAGGGCACTGTGCGCAGCTTATGCAAAACCAGGAACTTCTGGGTGGCTGGAGACTCTTTGTATATTATTTTTTCATTTATTTTTCTTTTCTTTTCTTTTATTTTTCTTTTTCTTTTATCTCGTTCTTAGCTTAGCATTTTAGTTAGTTCTTTTTGGGATTGAACAGTGATGCGAATTGGCGAGTTTAATTTGGAGTTCTCTGTAAAATTATGTTTTTCAATCTTTATGCGGATGGCGAATTTAGAAAATTTCTAGAGTTCAATTATTTCAGTTCGTTTGCAATTTCAGTTAATTTGCCAGTTGGTTAATCAGTAATTGTGTAATCCGGTTTTGAAAAGTGACTCCTTCGGGAATGGATTGATGTTGATTATTATTTTTACGCTCCTTTGACTTATTCGGAATATTAATAGCATGTACCCGAGAAAGGGCGTATCTTGCTCGATTTCGAAGCCCTGCGGGTGACCGCAGACCCGGATATTCCCTGAGATATGGAGCGGTTGCGAGGGTATGTTGGAGCTAATATTATGGAACTCTTGAACTACGAAATATCATTTCAAATAGAATATAACACTCATGAATTGTGAGAATAGTTGGATGATGTATCAATTTAATTAATTAGAGGTTTCTCTTCAATTTGATGAGAGGATCTTGATCCCGTGTTAGCATAGATCTAATCAAGGAGATAGAGAATCTTGTCAGATTTGATGGATGAGGTACCAATAGATTGGAGAATGCTTGCAATATCACATGCATAGAGCAAAAATTCTACGATCTTTAAGATTGAGTGTGAAGTTTGAAGGAAAAATGCCGGATCTTAGAAAGGGTTTATATTCCTGATGGCAGTTAGACTCATTTTATCAAGAAAGGAACATGGATCTCTAATTAATGAAATGTATGGTTTATGGAGAAATCCAAATCATACTATTTGCATCTTTGACAAGTTTAGATTTCAGACTAATGGCTGAACTATGTTATATATTGATGCGGAAATTCATAATTGTACCTTGATCTATTTCCCAGTGTTAACTTACCCAGTGAACTTTCCAATCCAATTATTTGAATTCTTTACATGTAGTCATAGAATTTTATTTAGTTTTAGCTTTTCCTTAGTTTAACAAAACACTTTAAAAACATTGGAGTTCAAATAGTGAGGATCTTGAGTGGATGGGGTAATTGATCTTTAGATTTATTATCAATCCTTTTGGAAATGATATTCGGACTTAAAATCCAATTTTATTACTTATATGACCTGTGCACTTGTAGTGATCACAGACGAAAATAAATTTTTTAATGAATCCCTTTTACTAATAGGCGAGCACATAGTTTTATCAAATTCAAGTTAACAAGTTTTTGGCGTTGTTGTAAGGGGACTTTAGTTAGTCTCTGCGGTAGGCGTGTTGGTTTGTTGATCATCCTATAGTTGGTGCCAACAAGTTTTTAGTATGATGCTAATTACTTGGTAAAAAATTTGGTTTATACAAAAATCGAGTTAACGAGTTTTTTAGCCTTTGTTGGGACTTTAGTTAGTCTTTGGTAGATTTGTGTTAGAAGTTTTATTTGATCATCCTACGGTTGGTCTTTATAAGTTTTTGCTTATGATACTTATTACTTAAGTAAGATTTGAGTCACACCTAATCGATCCATAGCGTCCTTAAGAGTTTGACAGTTTAAGGATCCTAAATTTGGGTGAAACAACTAATCTTCTCGTATTGTGTTCATATTGATCCTTCCATTTGGCATTATGTTTTCATACTCATCTCATTCCTGTTAGTTCGCGTTTTTGTTAGTGTGTCAGTGGTGTTTTGAGTCAGTCTCTTGCTTGGGGACAAGCAAGAAGCTAAGTTTGGGGGTGTGATGAGTGTCTAAAAACACTCACTACATACCTGGGTTTTGGTATGTTTAAGGCACTACTAGTGCTTGGGGTTGAACTGAGAAGCAAGAAATCTAGTTTAGTTAGTAGGTTACTTAACCTCGAGAGGGGCTCGTAATTAAAGTAGTCAAGAATCGCCTTGGAGAACTTTCCAATGAAAAAATATAATAGGATTCTGGTTCAGATGTAAGTGGATTGTCTAATCGCACCAAAAACCCTATAACCTCATTATCTTGGGAAACCCTTTAACTAGCTGATTAGTGCCCAAAAAGTGCTATTTTAAGCCCTATTTAAGATAGGTTTTAAGCCCTCAATTGACACGTGTAGGTCCCTTTGGTACTAATAGTTGTATTCCAGAACATTTGTGGTAAGTTTTTGCGAGGTTTCATAAACCTATCCCTGTATCAAGCTAAGCATATCAAAGTTGAGCTGATACACACCGAGTTCTACGATTTATATTCGATTACATCAAACTGGGATGAAGGGAATTGAAGATTATAAATTGGATACGAAATTTGAATGATCTGAAAACAAGCGGAAGATATGAAATTTCGTTATTATAGCAAAATTTTAGCCCAATAATGAAATTTTTAAGTATGTAGTGTAATTAGTGCCCCAGCGCTATTTTGGGCTACTATTTAAGATAGGTTTTGAGTGCTTTTGTGTACTAATCATATTAATTAACTTGATTGACACGTGTAGGTCCCTTGGTAGCCAGTTGTATTTAGAAATTTGATAATGGTGATTTTTGCGGGTTTCATAAACCTATCCCACCATATCAAGTATCAAGCTAAGCATATCAAAGTTGAGGTGATCTACCTTGCAGGTTCTGAGTTTATATTCGGTACATCAAACACAGGATGAAGAAATTGAAGATGAAATAAGGTGAATCTGAAATTTGAATGATGCGGGGAAGCAAGCAGGAGAAGATATGAAATTTTGCTATTATAGCGAAATTTTCGCTAGAATAGCAAAATTTTCTCTAGAATAGCGAAATTTTCGCAATTATAGCGAAATTTTCGCTATGTAGTGTAATTTCGCTACATAGCGAGGCCCCCGCTATAATGTAAAATTCCCGTATATACGAAAATTTCATTGCATAGCGAAATTTTTGGCTATAGCGAAAATTGTTCTGCTTCATGTTTTGGGTTCAAATGACCCCATTTTGGTTTTTTCCTTTTCTACCCTCACTGTAGTGATACTATTTAGGTTAGATTGGGTTTTTCTGCCTTTTTGTGGAGCTATATAAGCCATCTTATAAAACATTTGTAACTTCTTTTGTTCGAAGGCATTTTCCTTCACATTTTGTTCGTCTGGCTTCTCTGCTCTCTCTCTTAACTCTCTCATTTTCTAAGTACGCCCAGGCACCCCCTTTGAGGATGACTGAAGGATGTTTGGCTAAGGCCTCAAACCTTGAAGGAGGTTGCTGGGTTGGTTGATGTGGTTTCTTTGGTGTTCCTCTGTTTCAAGGCGCGTTATTGCGTATTTATGTTCCCAAACTTCTAAACTAGGTTTAAAAGCTATTTGATGTATTTTCCTTGGTCGATACTTGGCATGCTTTTTGGGTTCAGTGTATTCTTAAGGGTGGATACTCTAACATCCATTAGATATCATTTATGAGCCATCAAGGGTGGGTTGGAAATCTTTAGTTTTCAAGCTGCGGGAATATTAAATGCTCGAGTAAATGCTATGTTTTGAAGAAGAAATGTTACTAGGGTTGGTTTAAAGTCAAACAAAGATCAGGTTTTGGAAATGACTATATACGTTTGCCTAATGCGAGAAATTACAGAGACACTTTGCAATACTATCATACCAAAATAGTGGCGAAACTTCAAGGTCTTCTTTATTTTATTTGGTGCTTTCGAGTTAACATGGCAGCCATGACCCTTTGTTTTTGTGTACAAATCCGAAATTCAAACAAAAGCTACTCACCATTTTGAACCGTTATACAAATCATTTGTAAGACGAAAGCCCGTCCAGTGTTCGATCCTAGAACCACTATCTGCGATAGTCATGCTACGGCGTGCTCGATAATTAGAGTATAAATTTTGTTGATTTAAAACACTGTTTGTGCATTAACTGTGAATCAAATGTGCCAGTTTAGGGATAAGTGCTAGAACTACGAATGATGAGTTGATGGTGCCCTTAATCCTCATTGCACAAGTATTGGTGACCTTTAAACCTTTTTGAAGTTCATTGTTTGTTTCAAGTTTTTTCTTTACTCGTGATCCAGCTATTGAAATTTGTTTTTATGATCATTTATTTACATTAACAAGCGATCTTTTGGCAAGCCACATTTGTTGCTCTTTGCTTTGTCTCTTTTTGTGTCCGCAGTCTTTATGCATCAACTTTGGGATAGAGGTATGCTCCAATTAGACCGAAAGTTAGTACACCGATTGAACAAGGTTGTGAAGTCGATTATTACCGCAGAGTGAGCAAATGGATCCTCCACTGAAGAATAGCGAAGTCGTGAGGTGCTCGGTGAATCTACGGCGTATAAATTATTGATTTGCCACACCCTCCTGAAATTAAGTGCTATTGCATCATACCACACTGCTGATGATGTAGCGGTGAGACCACACCTAGTGCCCCTGCTTCCCCACTTTCATGGAATGGAGAATGAAAATCCATATCGCATACTCAAGGGAGTTCGGAATTTTTGCACAACTTTTTAAAGAAGGTGTATCGACATGGACACAGCAAGCTAAAGGCATTCCCTTTGACCTTTGAACAAATTTGGCTCAATTCAGGCCAGGAACGATTAGAAATTAGGTCGATCTTGTTTGAATTTTGAAGAAATTTTTAGTCCTGACCCAGACCACTTGAGTTTGAAGAGGCAAATCTACACTTACTCGGCCTACGATAATGAGAAGTTTTATCAGTGTTGGGAGAGATTCATGGAGACCATCAATGCATGTCCACACCATGGGTTTGATACATGGATGCTTGTTTTATGATGGTATGTCTCTGGCCATGAAGTAACTACTGGAAACCATGTGTGGGAGGGACTTTACGACGAGAACCGGATGAAGCCATGGACTTTTGAACTATATGGCAAAACCTCAGGCATGGTTTGACAAGATCGAGAGAGGCGAGAAAGAAATGAGACGCCGACCCATTAAGGGAGGAATTTATGCACTTTTGGAAGACACGGAGATGAAAGCAAAGGCGACCACTTTGACTGAAAGGTTGGGAGGAGCTTGAAATGAGAAATCGGCATGAAGTCTGAGCGGAGTGAATGAATTGCACGTATCTCGACCGACTAGCATAATTGTCGGTCAGTAGCCATCACAGAGCATTGTCTGTAGTTCCTTGATGAGGACTTAATGAAACATGCCCCATGTCTTGGGCCAAAATAAGCCACCTACCAAATGCTCCTTGCCGACACATAACCCTAATTGGAGGAATCATCCAAACCTATCATGGAAGCGAAACCTCTGCATGCTCTCCCCAGAGGCATAGCGTGATTACTCCACTTGACTATGACGACCTTCACCTTCTTCTCTAGTTGAAGCGGGCAATTCTTAATTTAACCGAGGTAATTGGGTACCTTTGTGGAGGAACAAAAGATGTTTGAATGTTCAAACAATCGAAAGTGAAGCAGTGAGAGCTCACTTTCAGCGAGAGATTAGGCGGCATGCGTGCGAGTTGTGAAGTTCCATTCCGAGGTTATGCAGCTTATTGTGAGGTCTGAAGAAATTCCTTCGGACCTGTGAAAACCACAGGGAATGCATGAAATAGGCTCGCGATGATCCCGATACAAGAATTGATGAAGTCGCGTGTGACTTTGAGAAGTGGTAAAGAACTAAGACCAGCAGTCCCAGAACCAACTAAGAAAGCTCCAACAATGGTTGAACCACCCAAGGAAGAACAACCAGTAGCAGGGGAAGAGGTGAAACACAATGTACCCCCTCCTTTCCCATAGGCACTTCGAAAAAGGAAAAATTCGGTTAACCAAACTGAAATTTTAGAAGCACTTCGGTAGGTGAAGGTGAACATCCCTTTTCTAGATATGATCAAACAAGTCCCCACGTATTAAAATTTTGAAGGACTTATGTAGGTGAAAAGAGGCTTTTAATGTGAATAAAAAAGGCCTTTTAGTGAAACGAAGTGAGTGCTATCATTGAGTCTGAACTCCTATGAGTATAAGGGCAGAGATGTCCCTCTGATCTCGATCGATATCGGGGCACTTGTGTAGAAAAGCAACTACTTAGACTTAGGGCTAGTGTGAACCTATTGCCATATTCCATGTCACAAGCGGCTTTGGTTTGGGAGGCCGAAGCCCGCTTCCATCCACAGCGTCTCTGGCCAGATAGATTTATTAAAATACCAAAAGGAAAGGGACCATTGAGGACGTTCTAATACAAGTGGACCGATTCTACTGCGGTGGTTTTGTCGGTAGCGATCACGGCCGGTTGCGGAGTGGGGGCCACGACCATGTACCCATCATATTGGGAAGGCCATTCTTAGCTACTTCTAATTCCATTATAAATTTAGAAATGGGGTTAATACAGCTACCTTTGGGAACATGACTTTGGAACTCGATATCTTCCACTTGAGTAAAAGGCATATGCGACGATGGAGGATGATTGTGAAGAAATGCATAATAGATACAATTCTTGAAAAGACCTTGAGCTAATGGCGACAAATGCAGATGTGCTAACCAGGGGAGTTATTTGAGTGCCTTGAAGCGATAGGAACCTCGATGCATGAGCTGCTGCGAGGGAGTGCTAGAGAGAAAAAAAATTAAAATTCTACCTTCTTGTTGGAGAAGAGAAAAAGGAATCTCAGCAGTGGATCTCAAACCCCTGCACATTGAAGATTAAAATATGCATTTTGGAAAGAAAACAAGCGTGTCTGTTGTAATAGTAATATCCTTCGCGACCACTCCCGCAAGGAGGACAATCTGGCGCACCTCCTCGAAGATGAACAAAAGGCTGACTTTGGGGTGGAAAAGATTTCAGTTAAAGCATGACCAAACCAATCTGCTTCCCATCCACATTTATTTAGAAGAGGAGTCAAAATGTTAGGCGACCCATAGAGAGTTGAATCCTCACATCTTGGTGGTTAGTGAGTCCTGAAGTTCTTTATGACCGGTATCATTTACCTAATATCTTATAGCACTTGGGTAGCCCGGCCAATTGGTGCCAAAAGTCGGGGCCATTTGTTAAAAATGAAAGGGTGAGGGATGTGTCACAGCCTTTCTCTGGTTAGGAGGGTATCGCATAAATTAAAGGAGGCTCAATGTAGTATGAAAGATCCTGCGCCCACTTTGCCCTTCATTGATCGGCTTCTTGGGAGAGTTTACGGGCACCCATTCTATTACTTTTTAGATGGGTATTGAGGGTACTTTAGGATAGTGATTACCTTTAGAAGATCAAGAAAGACCGCGCTACTTGTCCATTTGGAACTTATGCCTCTGAGGAGATGCCTTTTGGTCTTTACAACGCCCACCTTACCTTCGAGGGAGATGTATGCTTAGTATATTCGTGATATAGTGGGTTAGCATGTGGAAATCTACATGGATGACATCCTTGTATACGGTGATTTTGAAGAATGTTTGACTAATCTTGAAGGTACATCTGCTGAGGTGCATTGAAAAGAACACAGTGCTTAAGCGGGAGAAATGCCATTTATGGTGAACCAAGGGATTGTCTTTAGGGCATGTCATTTCAATTAGGGAATAGAAGTTATGAGGCAAAAATTGAACTATTTCCAAATTACCTTTGAAACAAATGTAAACGGTTAGGCAATTCCCTTGGCCATGTCTGGGCTTTTTACAAGGAGATTTTATCAAGGACTTTTCAAGATTGCTAAGCCCCTTTATAAGGCACACTTCGAAAGATGCTAAATTTGTGTGGGAGAGAAATTTGTCGGAGAAGGCTTTGAGCTAGGGTCCCATTTGACCCTTTGCACGATAGTGGGCTTGATTGGCGAGTTGCCTTTTGAGGTGATGTGTGATGCAAGTAGATCCTTGCTATTGGAACGTTCTTGGACAAAGAAGGTGGGAAAACCTTATGCTTGATCTATTATCTGAACAAAACCTTGAATGAAGCACAAAGGCCATACTATATAGAGAAAAGAATTGTTAGCGATGAATTACATGCCTTAGACAAATTTCGAGCATACTTGGTTGGGTCTGATATAGTCATTTTTACAGATCATTCCTCTTTGAAATATCTCCTAACCAAGCAAAATGCCAAGGCAAGACTTATCCGATGGGTTCTTCTGCTTTAGGAATTCAATTTGCAAATTAAGGACAAAAAGGGGGTAGAGAATGTTGTGGCAGACCATCTTTCGAGATTAACCATAGCCCACAACACTCATAGCCCCCCCATCAATGATGAATTTCCTGAAGAATCTCTAATGCAGTTGGAGAATGCTCCCTAGTATGCTCACATTGCCAATTTCCTAAGCGATAGGGAGAAATTCCAGTGATTGGAAAGAGCAAGATAGGAAGTATTTCTTGGCGAAGATTCATTCCTATTATTGGGAAGATCCTTTCTTGTTTAAAATCTTTGTGTGGATGGATAATTAGGAAGTGTGTGCTGAAGAACAACGGGAGTCGAGGCCCTTTGCCATGAGAATGCATGGTGGTCACTTTGCTTCGGAAAGGCGGCAATGAAGGTCTTTGCAGTCTAGTTTCTACTGGCCTTCTCTTTTTAAAGAAGCTCACCAAATGTCTTGAATATGTGATAGATGCGAAGGCTCGGAAGTGTCTAGCCCAGACATATGATGCTTACTAAACCCGATTTTTAGTAGTCGAGCTATTTGATGTTTGGGGCATCGATTTCATGGGACCTTTTCTTACGTCTTATGGGCATGCATACATATTGGTGGGGGTAGACTATGTATCTAAATGGGTTGAGGCAAATCCCCTGCAAAACCAATGATCACAGGGTGGTGCTCAAATTCTTGAAGGCAAACATCTTTTCCAGGTTTAGAGATTTACCAAAGCCATTGTGGTGATGGGGGGTTCACACTTTTGCAACAAGTCTTTGAAAACCTCATGGCTAAATATGGTGTTAAACACAAATTAGCTACCCCTTACCAAAAATCCTCGAACAAATTGAATTAGTAGAAATTGTAGCGAGGGAGATAAAGACCATTCTAATGAAGGTAGTGAACGGCCAACCAGAAAAGATTGGTCCCTCAATTGCTTGGTCTTTGTGGAGCCTCTGAACTGACTTTCATGATTCTTGGAATGTCCTGCCGTTTGAGTCTATGGCGAGAGGCATGCCATCTTCAGTGGAAATCCCGAGTCTAACATGGTGGGCAGATGCAGAAAGACATGGATTTAAGTAGGGGTCGGGCTGAATTTATGATCTGATGAGTTGGAGGAACTACGAAATGATGCTACTTGAACTCCCGAAGATTACAAAGGAAGATCGAAAATATGGCATGATGGATGATATCCTGCGAATTTTCAAAAATGGGGACCGTCCTCTGTATGACTCGAGCTCCACCTTTCCGGAATGACGATCGGATGGATTGGACGCATTTCATCATTCGCCGGGCGCTGCGATGGCACCGGTGGGTTGCTCGGCCCGAAAGGATAATAGAGTGTTCAGGTCGATGGGCGAGGTGAAGCCACCATGTTTCATAGTACATTGCAAACGAGGAGGAGATTCCCCTCCTCGATCCTCCATGAAAAACGATTAAAATGCGAGTTGGTTTAGTCTGCGAGACGGACGGCTCAAATTTAGTTTTCTTTTGGATTCATTTTTAGTTTATATTATTTTTAGTATTTTGTTTTGTGTATTTTAGTTTTTAAATTAAAACCTTTTTAGAATGTTAGGTTTATATTTTATTTTATTTTTATTTTATTTTTATTTTTTATTATTTTATTTCATTTTAATTTTTAGATTTTTATTTGCGGTGGTGTAGGGCTTGATTTCGCTATATAAATTTGGCCTGTGACTCTTCGTGCCCTAGCTCCATTAAAAGCGCACCCCCCCGGCACCGCGCGAGCTTCTACCGTCTAGGGGCGAGCGCACCTACGCCATTGCGGACGGCGGTAGCCACCCGCGATCCCTGCATTTTGACCCCCGGTGCACAGCGATCCTCTAGCGCCTCGGCTCCCAGCCGCTGGCCCGCTCTTTGCCGGAGTCTTCCCGGCCATGAAACCTGCGTTATGCGGCGTCAGCGGCCTGTCGGTGCGAAATCCGATCGGAGCTATTCTACGAGACATGGTTCGCACCGTGGAGCCCATGGAATTGATTCTGAGCGGGTCCCGGTTTCGTACCACAGTCGAGAGATGGCGGCACATCGAGCTGCGCGACAAGCCGGTCTCCGACTCCCGAGATCTGAGGCGCCTCACATTGACTCCGATCTGTTGTGATTTAGAGTCCACGCCCCTATTTCTTCATTACAAGGAGCCTGGGGTTTGAGCCCCCACCCGAGGCGCCACCGACCCGAGGTGGGACCTCGCCCCCCTCCCGTGCATCCGCGACCACTCCCCGAGGGCCCCGCTTCCTACCGGGTCCTACATTTGGCCCCGGGGAGTCTTTGGCCCAGCCCGAGCCTCTCTCGCCTCCTCCAGCCTGATCGTTTCATCGCCCAGCCTATCCCCATATTCGAGGATCACGCGTCCGATGTTTAGCTGTGATTCGATCCCAAGGAACGTGAATTATCGTGCCAGGGATTTCCACGGGGAGTCATACTATGATATGCCAAAGATCGCGCCGAACCCGCTCATTAAGAGATCTGAGCGCTTGGTCCAGAGGTACTCATTGCTGCCGTTCATGACTTCGAGGCAATTTTTCTATCCCGAAGGCCCTAATATATGCGTATCCGGCGAGTATCGACAGGCCGTCTCCGAGTTCTCATGAAGCAGCTTGATATCACCTCTCGCTTAGCCCGCCAAGAGTTCCGCCAACTCCACAGAGTATCTGCTAGCGGCTCCCGAACGATCGCTCTAGAGAGATGGTTTGCCTCTCTCCTGATAATGACAGCCGGATCTATACTTTTTCGCCATCGCCTTCTCCGCTGCATGCTCTCACTTTAATTCATGTAGTTTCGGTCCAACTGTCTCACTGGCAAAGATTATTTACAAATGTGAGGGAGCTATTCTCGAGGCCCTGTACTGAATATCCGAGGGGTTCTGGTTCAGCCCCGCCGAGCTTGTCATGACCGCTTTGCTACATTTCGAGGAGAGGCTATTCCCCTGTTGATGCCGAGGTTGCTATGCCAGGTCTTAGAGCATCTGGGGTTCCCCGAGGAGCCACGTATAGAGCGTCGACAGCGTTGTCCTTAGATCTTATCCCGTGAGCGGACCCTGTCTATGCCACTCTCATTTCTTCTACACCCGTAGGAGGAGGTAGAGGATGATTCTGCAAAGGATCTACCTGGAGGTGAGCAACCAGCCATAAGGCGGAGGCGGAGAGGACTTCGCCTTGGATTCATCCCCTTCGTGATTCGTAGAGCCACCCCTAGCCTTCCACCGCTTATAGTGACCGAGCCTCATACAACCCACTACTCATGACCGTTAGCCAGTCTCGATTCAAAGAAATTCTCGTTGGATGTGCTCAAGGTCGCTTTACACTCGTAGATCCACCAACATCTACACCACCCGAAAGTGGTGGTCGCACTTCCTTACTCTAGCTTCTTTCCTAACCCGTGAGGACACGGGTTATACTTTGGTCGGGAGGGAGAAAGAAGGCCATGGCATTTATCTTCCATTTGTTTTGCTTTATACTTGTTGTTTTAGTTTTATCAATTGCCTACTTGTCTTATATGTGACTGCTTGTATATTC
The DNA here is from genome assembly GCA_016808115.1 of Tetrastigma voinierianum. Taxonomy (NCBI): domain Eukaryota; kingdom Viridiplantae; phylum Streptophyta; class Magnoliopsida; order Vitales; family Vitaceae; genus Tetrastigma; species Tetrastigma voinierianum. The sequence continues at coordinate 204,776 of JAEQBH010001121.1, forward strand.
AGATAGCCAATAGTAGTAAGTAATTGTTTATTCTCGTTTAGCTATAGATAGTAAGTCTACCATGATGTTTGTACTAGCCCTTTTGGTTATATAAAGCTTTATAGCAGTATTTGCATTTTCTACTTTGGCACCCATTTTTTTTTATTGTTATTATTTTTATTTTTATTTTACTTAACTTTTGTATATGCATAATGTTTAGCCTTGCAGTGTGTTGAACTTAAGCCTCTCCTAATGGTGTCAACATTAGAAGGGTCCTATGCCGAGTTAAGTGGATGACTAGTCAACTTCTTGTCGTATTTAACCAATCTCTTCCGCCTTTAGCTATCCACACATGAGCACGTTTGGTCTCCATGATAGGCTATGAAACAAAGAAAAAAAACCCCCACGTTGCAAATCTTAACCTTAGTGTTGTTGTTTACTCCCTTGAATAGATTATGGACCTATGCAATAGAAGGCCAATGTGTCTCCCAAAAAAAAAAAAAAAAAAAAAAAAAAAAAAGTGAAAAGAGTTAAAGAATAGAATCGTCATTTCCTCAAACCCGAGCACTATTCAGGGGGATGGCTAAAGCCTCAAAGCCCTATGTGTCTCTAAACCTCACTCGGTCAGGAGTCACCGACTTAGCGTTCGCTACACTGGTGGATGTGAGTTTAGCAAGTCAGAAGTGCACCAAAATCATTCTGAGTCCTGTACAGTGAAACCTACAGAGTTTCAGGTTGAAAGATCCTTATGGCTTGATGCCCTAAACCTTCACCGGTTGGGAGAGTCACAGGTTATCCTCGCTACACGTGACTTTGTTGAAGTTTAACCCTCAGCATTGCTCCCTACAACGCAAAAAGAATTGTGTACAAGTGGGCAGTCCTCGATCTATATAGGTTGTTAGGCACACAAGGTTATGGCTCTAGCTCTGCTTGGGAAGCGGTAGAATTACAGCCAGAGTTTATGATTGAGACTTGATCAAACAAAACCCGTAGCTTTTTGTAGAAGAGAGCTTGGTTCATGCCTCTCGGGAGAAAGCTTGTCAGTCAGCTTAGCGTGGTATAGTTTTCTCATTCTTCGAGATGCAGTATTAGTCTGTGCCAGATTCATCGCAGCTATGCATTATCTGCATAAACCTTTTGACCTCACATTTTGTTCTCTCATTGTTATTTATTTTTGCATTGTTACGACCAGCAATGTGCTTGGGCTGGGGTATGATTAGTTTTCCTGAAAAGTGCTACTGAGCCCTATTTAAAGATAGGTTTGCGCTGTGTACTAATCATATTAATTGGGCTTCTCAATTGATGCCAGGTCCTGGTACTAATGATTGTATTTTGAGGTCAGTTGTGGTAGCTTTTGCGTGTTTCATAAACCTATCCCATATATCAAGCTAAGTATATCAAGTCGAAATGATCTACACCGAGTTCTACTGTTTATATTCGATTACATCAAGCCCGACAAGAAATTGAAGATGAAATAAGCTGATGCAAAATAATGATGCAGAAGCATGTGAGAAGATATGAAATTTCACTATTATAGTATGTAAATTTCGCTAGAATAGCGAAATTTCACACACAGCATTTAAATTCGCTATAATAGTGAAATTTGCGCTATTATAGCGAAATTTTCGCTATGTAGTGTAATTTCGCTATATAGTGAAATTTCTCTATAATAACGAAAATTTCGCTATATAGCAAAATTTTTGGCTATAGCGAAATTGTTCTGCTTCATGTTTTGGGTTCAAACGACCCCGTTTTGGTTTTTTCCATTTCTACCCTCACTGTAGTGATACTATTTAGGTTAGGGTCAGTTTTTCTACCCTTTTGTAGTGGGCTATATGCTTCATCTATAAACATTTTGTAACCTAACTTTTATCCGAAGGCATTTTTCATTACGTACCTCTCGTTTCCGCTCTCGCCTTCTCTCTTCTCTCTTCTTTCTCTCATTTTTCTAGTCGCTAAACACCCCTGAGGATGAAACTCAAAGGATGTTTGGCTAAGGCCTAAACCTTGAAGAGGAGGGCTACTAGGTTGGTTGGATGTGGTTTGTTATGTTCCTCGTTTTTCAAGACGGCATCAAAGGTGATTTAAAGTTCAAACTTCTAAAATAGGCTAAAAGCTATTTGATGTATTTTCCTTTGGTCAATACTGCATGCTTTCGGGGTTCGGGCGTATTCTTAATGGTAGATACTCCTCGACATCCACAGATATCATTTATGAGCCATTTATGGTAGGTTAAATATCGGATTTCAACCGGCAAGAATATTAAATGCTCAAGAATGCTATGTTTCAAGAGAATGTTACTAAGGGTTGGTTTTTAAAGTTAAACAAAGATCTGGTTTTGGAAATGACTATATGTCATTTACCCTAATGCGAGGAAATTACCCGAGGACACTTTTGCAACCCTATCATACCAAACTAGTGGCCCGAAACTTCAAGGTCTTCTTTTTACATTTTATTTCGAATTACTTTCAGTTAACATAGTGACAACAACCACCGTTCAGACAACCAAATCCAACAAAGCTTCACCATTTTGAACCATTATACAACCACTTGTAAAGATCTAAACTCCATCCCAGTGTTCGATCCTAGAACCACTATACTGCAGTAGTCATGCTAGGGCAGTATCAATAATTTAGGTATAAATTTTATTGATTCAAAACACCTGCTGTGCATGCGAATCACCAGCGTGATCGAATTGTTAGTTTTAGGATTTAGTAATTTAATTTAGATTTTGCTCAAATCATCACACTTGTCTGTTTAGATATTAGAGAGGTAGTTCAATTCCCGGTACTTAGCATCCTGCTCCTCCTTGTGGATCGATCTGTACACAGTACACTATATTACTAAATGGTATACTTGCACAAACGGGTAGTAATCGCATATCCTTTCACATAATTTTAATACAAAAGATGTAAAACGCCTATCATCATTCAAACAATGTACCATCTAAGTTTGCACTCATCTAGTTTGTACTCTATAACCTTGAGGATGGTGCAAAAGGAAGTGTTCTGTGGTCGCATATTTGAACTTTCCAGGTTTTCCAAAATTAAGAAATCTCTTACTTGTCGATGAATTGAAAGTCAATCTAATTAGCACCAACCAGTTGTGTGACCAAGATCTTTTTGTAAAATTCACAAAAGACAAGTGTATTGTCATAGATCAAGATCAGCACCATATCATGGAAGGAAATAAGTCAGCTGATAATTGCTATATGTTGGCAACTCTCATCATTAGCGTCTAAATACAAGCCAGAACAATCTTAGCCTATGGCACAAACTGTTGGGACACATAAGTCACATCAGCCTTAGAGACACCATCATTACAGAAGCCATCAAAGGAATTTTTTATTTGAAGGAGGAACTTGAAAGAATTTGCAGACCTTGTCAACTAGGCAAACAAACCAGAACGTCCCACATAAAGTCCCAAATAGGCTCAATGTCAAGAGTGCTTGAGCTGGTCCACATGGATCTAATGGTACCTATGCAGGTGGAAAGCATTGCTGGAAAAAAGTATGTTTATATGCGTGTAGATGATTTCTCTAGATTTACTTGGATAAGCTTCTTCAGAACCAAATAATAAGTTTTTGAAGCATTTGAAGAACTATGGCTAAGTCTGTCTAAGGAGCACAATAATAGACTTCTAAAGACCACCGGGATAAGGAGTCATGTAAGGAATTTGAAAATTCCTTGTTCAAAAGTTTATGTAGGAAGAATGGCATAGAACATGAGTTCTCAGCACACAAAACTCCACAACAAAATGGAGTAGTCGAAAAAAAGAACAAGACTTGACAAGAGATGACACGAGTCATGCTAAAAGCCAAGAACATCCTAACAAAATTCTAGGCTGAAGTAGTAAATACGGCATGCTACATCTCTAATCGAGTCTATCTAAGGCCAGGAACTCCCAGAACTCCGTATGAGATCTAGAAAGGTAAGAAACCAAATATGAAACATCTTCATGAATTTGGTAGTTTGTGCTACATCTTGAAGGATAGAGAACCAATAGGCAAGTTCGATGAGAAGAGTGATGACAGTGTCTTTCTAGGTTACTGCTCAAATAGTCGTGCCTATAGGGTCTACAATAAAAGAACCATGGTAGTTATGGAATCAATCAATGCGTGAGTTGATGATTATCTTCACCCAATTGGATATTCTAGACCAATAGGCCCTCTTCTAGGTTCGTTCCATAAAGAATGGAATACCCTCAACATTCTTAAGGATGCTCTGAAATCTGCATGATGGAAAATAACAAATTCTTGCTCCCTACAAATGTTCAAACTATCCCAAAAATTGGGAACCTAGTCTCAAAGGATGTCTGGACTATCGAAGATGCATAACAACATCAGGATGACCACAACGTTGTTGGACATGCAGACATTCAGGCACGAGAGCCCTCTCGAAAGATTAATAAGAACCATCTTGCCAATGACATAATAGGATATCCAAAGCGAATGTCCAGACTCAGACCGAGAAATGATGGGTCTTAGTCTTGCCTGCTATACCTCCACAATTGAGCTAAAAAGTCACAAAGAGGCTCTGAGTGACGAGTTATAGATCAATGCTATGTAGGAGGAACCATCACAGTTCGAACGAAGTTTGGGACTCGTTCCGTGCCTTCTCCATCGTCACGTAATTCGACTCATGAATCTTTAAGAACAAGAGTGGTGTTGGTGAAGAAGGGAACATCACCAAAAACAAAGCTCACTTGGTTGCTCAAGGCTACTCCCAAGTAAAAGGAATAGACTTCGATGAGACATTTGCACCAACAACTCATTTGGAGTCCATTCAACTGCGAGTGGTGTTTGCTTGCACACTCAGGTTCAAGCTTTTCCAAATGGACATAAAGAGTGCCTTAAATGAATACCCGAATGAAGGTTGCTCAGAAGACAAACCTAAAGGGTTTGAAGAGATCCCTTCATCCGAGATGCTTTATGTTAAAAGTAAGGATCTCTATATTCAACAAACTCCAAGAACTTGGTATGAGAGGCTTACATAGTACCTTTTACAAAGGGGGTACACTCGAGAGGGAGCAGATCGTACTTTCTTCATCCAAAGGAGTCAAAGGGGAGTATTTTTTTTTGTCCAAATCTATGTGGATGACATAGTCTTTGGCTCCACGTTCCAACAATCGGTAGAACAGTTCATGGAAAACATGAGCACGAAGTTTGAAATGAGCTTGGTCATAGAGCTTACGTTTTTCCTAGGTCTTCAAGTAAGGCAAACCAACTCCAAGAACCTTCATTCACAAAATATGTTAAGAACTCGTTAGCAATAAGTCTCGACTTGGTTCAGCCAAGCATAGAAGGACCCCATTAATAGTGACCTATGAGAAGATTGCAAGAGATGAAGCAGGGAATGGTGTTGATCAAACACTCTTTAAAAGCATGATCAAGTATGTTGTACTTCTTACAACAAATGGTCCGGACTTATGCTATAGTATGGGAGTTTATACGAGATACCATGCAAGTCCCAAGGACAGTCACCTTCAAGCGATTAAGAAGATCATCAAGTATGTTAGCAGAATAAATATTATGGCCTTTGGCAGTGTTCTGAGGCACCACAATTAACTGGGTAGGGAAACTATGATGTCGCATTGGGTTGAAACTCAAAACATCATAAGAGAATTTATGGAGGATGTTTCATCTAAAACAATCCTGTATTGGTTCGTGAAGAAAACATAACTCCGCATATCGCTTCCAACGAGCAAGGTACATATAAGGTGTAGTGGTTGCACATAGCTCCATTTAGATTTAAGAAGGGTGCTTAAAGACTATGTATGCCTCAGGGGAAACTTAACACTCTATTGTGACAACTTAAAGTATCAACATCTATAACGAATCTAGCATTCGAGAATCAAACACATTAACATCTAATAACACCATGAGAGCATGTTTGAAGGCCGATCATTGATCTACTACACATATCTATAGAAACAATTGGCCAAACATTCACCAATGACTGGATTTCCAGTATGAAACTCTAAGGTCATCCCTGGGATTATGCATCATGTGAAAGGGTGGCATTATGCCCTATTAGACCGTTGCATCAACTAGACATGGAGACCAAATTCTAACCGTCGAAGGAACTATTCCGAGAAGATGACTTTCCTAGGGAAACGATATTGAACCCATCTCAAGGATCGCACCACTCTAAAGCCTTCATAAAAAAGTGGGAGAAATAGAAGAATGAAGATACGAATAGATGTCTCAATAACCAGTTTCTTTCATCACAAGGTCCAAGGCTTCTTTCCTCCTTTCTTTCAATGCATCTTCTTGCTTCATTCTTCAAAGAGCCACGAAGACATAGACAAAGGGGGAGAATGTTGGGTTTGAGATTGTCCATATCCCCGTCTCAAGGGTTCTATAAGAAGATGTCTACATCAAAGCCCAAGTTTGATGAAGATTTTATGAAATATATGTGAAGTCCTTGGAAGAACCAGGAAGAAGTTCAAACTAAGGACGTCCCACAATGCAAAGACGTGCTAGACTCAGAGAGTTCGAACTAAGGTCAGAACTGATGTGGGACGCAATCAGTTTTAGAGCCTTGGAGGCTAAGATACTTGGGGAGCAAATTATCAATGAGCATGAGATCATTTTTAGCAAGTGGATAAAGATCAAATCAAAAAGATCTGATCATCTATGCCATCGAACCATAATTAAAAACAAATCAGGTTTCTAATCTAAAGAGGATACTTGAGCAACAAGTTTCCTTATTCCTCCCGTGATAACTTAAGGTATATAAAATAGAATGTAAAGTTGAGTCATATTAGGATGACCAAATTTTATCAAGACTTCCAAAACCGAATCACAAAAGCTATAAATTCGTGGATCGAAGTCAGCTTCAACACGAATTTCAAGAGTAGAGCTTGAGGAAGAACAAGTGAAGTTCGAACGTGCTGAATGAGTTTGGAGTACAGATACTCAGTTGAGACATTGCACGTTAAAAGCTTTTCCCCTTGGGTGAAAGATGATGTATTGAATTTCTTCATCTTATCTATGTAATGTGGGTATAGGTGTGCGATGCTTTTGAGAGATAAATTGAGGGAGTTCATTCTAAATTCCACTAAGAGTGTTAGGTTAAAGAAGGGTCGTCAACAAAGAGGGAGTTTCATACCACATAAGACTAATTGGAACCTTGAATCAAATAAATGGAAATCCTTGCATCTAGCTAGGCACCAGCCCCTATGAACGGCGAGTTATCCAACCACGAAAAGACAAGGTATGCCACATTTTTATGCATATACCTTATATCTGCTTTGCACACACATAGTCTCATAAGGGGACCGCACTAAAGTCCAAACTCTCACACAATCCTAACATTAGGAACTATGTTCAAGAACACACACTTTTATTTAACATATATGTTAATTCAAACTCATTTTATTTGTTTCTCTCTATTATATAAGGATTAAGAAAATTAAAAATATGAAAAATTTTGTGAAATTTTGATTATATTTTTTATGGTGAAACCAAAAATAAGAAAATCATTTTCCTTAAATTTCGTTTAGAACCTAAAAAGTACTAAGGAAAGAAACATATAAGGAAATAAAGAGGAAAAATAGAAGAAAAGAAAATTTGGAGGAAAAAAATTTAAACTTAATAAATCAATTCTATATATTTATTCGAACTTATTTTATTTGTTTATCTTTATTATATAAGGACTAAGAAATCGATAATATGTAAAATTTTGGCGAGTTTCTAATATATTTGATTTTCTTTATATTTACATCATGAAACCAAACAACAAAGTTATTTTCTTTGGTCATCTTTTTTTCTTTCCCTTATTGTACTTTTCTAATTTCAAAGGGAGCTTAATATTTCTTTTTTTTTTTTCCTAATATTTTTCAGAGTTCCAACGGGAGCTTAGTCAAAACCTGCAACATGGTTGGCGGTCAATTTGTAAATTTCCTCACGTTTTTCTACTGATGAAACTAATTGGTACCCTGCCCAAACAAAAGACTTAACTAGGTGACGACCAATGTATATCCATCCTGCAACCTAAGACCTACCCAGGGCGTAATTATATGGGAATGAAAATTTAATCCAAAATAATTCTAATTGTGACGGGAGACTTCCATCAGTATTAATTCAATCACTAATATCTATTTTTAATGAACGTGGAGTCTGTTGACCGTGATATATATGTTTTCTTTCAAACCATAAACCTAAGATTTGATTTGTTTTAGTCCACACGATTACGCAATCCGCTGGCCTTCACTGTTCTTCTCATGCGTTTACGTATATTTTGGTTTGCCAATGGCTGAAAATGATCTATGCTTTTGATTTGTCACAACTCATGATGAACGCTAATAGTGCTTTGAGGTCAAAACAGGTAGATAACATTGACTATATTGCTAAATATAAAAGCGATTAGTGATGTTATACTTGTGACATTTATGATAAAGGGAATTTTGCAGGATCAAAGAAATCTATCATATGAAAAAGTTCTCTTAATTGAGCAGAAATAATTGAAATTATTTCTCATTAAATACATGTTATGTTTTTTTTTTTTTTGTATGTATATTTTTATGTATTCTAACATCATCTTGTACTTCTAGAAATATTCTGAGGTGGTTTACCAGATCAAACAATGGTTTGACTAGGTTTATTCGTAGTTACTTATGCTGCTTTTCTTTTCTTGTTTTGGGATTTTTTTCCAAAAGCATATTTGGTTTATAAATACCCACCTTGAAATGGTTCAAAATGGCAATCAGTTAGATCATTGAACAATTTAAGGAGAAGCACAGTTTTCAACTTTCACGCTGCTCCGGCACAAAAGGTATTCAGGAGTCATCAAAGGTCCACCCTGCAGTCCCTCAGCCCTTTATCCTGGATGAACCGCATCCTCCAATTCTCTCAGCCAGCACTCCCCCGCCACTGCTCCCCACTATTGACATGAAACATTTTAATCACACGGTTCGCAGATTCTGAGCTGAGAAGTTGCACCTACTTGTAAAGAATGGGGGTTTCTTTCAGGTTAATTTCCTCTCCAAATCAATCATCTTTGATCACTTTCTCCTATATTGCGTTTCTAACTTTTAGGTTGAGAAAATAATAAGAATAATACATAATCTGAAAATGCAGAAATTAACTAACTAGTTGTGTTCATGGATGGACAGTTGGTGAACCATGGAGTGAGATCTTCAATTTTGGGGAAACTGAAATCTGAGATCGCAGAGTTTTACAAACTTCCCTTGGAAGAGAAAAAATTAAATACAAAGATGAGGGCAGGCATGTTGAAGGGTATGGATTGTCTGTACTCAGATCAGAAGATCAAAAAATAGACTGGAGTGATAGGCTTTATATGATCACCAACTCCTATCCATAGAAGGAAGCCCCATCTATTGTTTCCGTTGAGCTCCCCTTCCATCTACTCAGTTCTCCATCATCATCATTATCATTGTCATCATCTTCTTCTTCTTTCAGCTCTGCATTTATATGTTTACTTCTTAATTTTATTTCAGGTATAGTTTGGAATGTTACATGGGGGAGTTGCAGAAACTAGCGATGAAGCTTCTAGGGTTTATGACTGAAGCTCTAAAATTGGAGAAAGGAGAGATGGAAGAGTTGTTTGATGATGGAATGCAATCAGTGAGGATGACTTACTACCCTCCATGCCCACAACCGGATCTGGTTATGGGGCTTACCCCTCATTCTGATGGTAGCGGCATCACCATCCTTCTCCAAGCTAATGGAGTGGATGGTCTCCAAATTAAAAAAGATGGGGTTTGGATTCCAGTCAGCTTCCTCCCACATGCACTTGTTGTCAATGTTGGAGACATCCTCGAGGTTTCTAATTCTCCAAATACTCCTTTCTGTCTTTCAAAAATAAATAAAAATAAATAAATAAATATATGAATAATAGAAAATGCAAATGTAATTAAGGAACTTTTGGCATTACAAGTCAACCAGGATAAAGACAATGTTTAGATTCAAATCCAAATTATTTTAAATGAAGAGTATATTATATCATGAGATTGACCAACTACTGCGTCTTCCCATTTTGTAGATTGTGAGCAACGGAGTTTACCCGAGCATAGAGCACCGGGCAACGGTGAATGCAGAAAAAGAGAGGATCTCCATTGCCATGTTCTTCAAACCCAAACCCTCAGCTGAGATTAAACCTGCAAACAGTCTCATAAATCCTCAAAATCCGCCACTCTTCAAACAAGTAAGTATGGAAAAATACTTCAAAGATTTCTTCTCCCTTAAGATGGAAGGAAAATCATTCCTAGAGCATATGAAGATCAAAAATGAGGAAGAATTAATACAGTAACTGAAGCCTGGTTACTGCTTGCATGTATAATTAGGGTATGGTTAGAAATTGATATCCTAGCTTTGGGTTGTTGTGATGTTGTTTCCATGTTGTATACCTAAATAAGATTGTATTGTTGCATATACAAAGAAGAAAAAAGTAATTTGGTCATTATTGGGTTTCCTTGAGAGCACCCCCTGCTGGTCCATTTTTCTAGTAACCTAAATATTTAAACAAACTAATAACGGTAAACAAGGGTTTGGCAACAATAAGAAAATGTAAAAAAATTATATTAAATAGGGTCTCCAATCCGCCGAGGCCTAAGGCCCGAGCCTGGGCCAACGAGCCGGGCGCTTGGAATTTTAATACTGCGGGCTCAGCCCATGGGCCTTGTACTAGATGGGCTTGACATGCCCAATGTGGGTGGGCCAGCGGGCTCCACCCCTCCCCTCCTTCCTCTCCCCTTCCCGCCCCCCACCCCCCTCATTATGCCCCTACTCCCATCCGGCGAAGATAGGGTACGCACAGAATGAGACTCATTTACTTGACTTTTTGACATTGGTGGACCCATTTCAATAAACAAATCTATATATCATAATATAACTTGTAAAACTACCACCATAGTGGTATTTAAAATGTCCTGTACATATACATGCCTGAGTCTCATTTACTTGTACATACACAAACTCCACTATTACAAAAATTTTACATTTACATTACAAAACAGAAACAAAACCTACATCAGGTGGACTCCTATTGTTGTGTTGGCCCTGACGGATGCTAATGCCCCTGATGTCCCTTCAAGATCTTCACTGATGAAACACCGTGCTGTTTATAGCCCGCTGGGAAACAGATAACAAATATGACCACTTGGAGTGGTCCACAATTACAAAATACATATAACATAATGCATATGTTAGAGTTTACGTATAATAGAATTTTATAATAGAGTTGTCATATAACTTAATTCTTATAACGGAATTCCATATCTCCCATAGGAGTTCAAAACAAAGATCTTGTATAGAAGGTACTTGTAGGTACATTACAGAACAGAACTAATTTATCATGCTTTCTTCTTGTTCATTATTCAGATTCTTATCATATAAATGTTTGCATATGTCATATTATTCAGATAGACAACATATAAGTATTTGCCTGCATAGACTGGTAACAATGAATGATATGGACATAACACAATAGGTATCCAAAGGTACGGTACGGTACTGAACAAAGACGTGTTTGCCCATGTAACAGAGGTGCCGTAGCACAATGCAGGAGTGTCGTCGCACTGAACATAGACGTGCCTGCTCATGTAATAAAAGTGTCGTAGCACTAGCAGGAGTGTCATCGCACTAAATAGAGACGTGCTTGCCAACATAATAGAAGTATCGTAGCACTAGCAAAAGTGTCGTAGCACTAGCAGAGGCCACACCGAACGTAGGTGTCTATCTCATTCACTATTTATTGTCTTAAGGCATATACAATTATATGTCTTACTGAGCTTGTTATATTGTTCTTAAACACATTAGCAAATAAGGGCAAGAAACCATGTTTGCCCAAAGATAAGATTCGCTTCGCCGAGGTGACGAGGTACAAAGCATTTTTCATATAACTATTATACTTGTACGAGCCCTTTCATTCAATTAATAGGATCTTCACTAATCCACTTCATGCCTAATTATCTTCCATTGAAAGTCCAAACAAAAGAGCAATCTAATTATAGAAGTAATCAAGAAAGAACAAACTGACATAGTCGTCTGTGCATAGCAGCTGCAATGCTCAGCGTAGAGCTCCACCCCAGCGCGGGGTTCCTACGCCTAGGATGATCAGAAAATTTGGAAAACTCAGACTCGGGTTTGCCTAGGCGTAAGGACCTCTGCCTAGGAAGAGCTCCACGCCTAAGCGTGCACTCCTACGCTTAGGTGTAGGAGTGTTTGAAAGGTAACGCAGAAATGGCCAGATTTGGTCATTTTCACCGGAAATTTCCCTCCAAACCAAAACCAACTCAAAATAAACCACAAAACCCATCTTATATCAACCAAAAACATTTCTTATAGGATTTTTCCTACACAACTTAGACAAAGAGGGATTTCCATACATATAGGTTCCATACTAGGAGTCCATACCTTGATGTTGAACACTTTAACTAGCTTCATTTCCTTCCTTTCTTCTTCTTCTTTTTTTCTCTTCTCTTTTTCTCCTTCTCCCCACCGGAAAGCCCTAGCCTTCAAAGCTAAAAATGAAAAATTCTAAGACCATGTTTGGTCTTACCCAATTTTTGGCTTACTTTTTGGTTTTTGCTATTTAGTTCTCCAACTCTCATCTATTTGCAAATGAGCTTATCACAATTCCTACTTTAACATATACTCTTCTTGTTTTATGACCTTTAAGTCCTCATTTTACAAATTACCAATTTAGTACTTCAATTTCCGAAAAATACAACTTTTACTTATATTATACCATAAACATGTAATAAACTACTAAGGTATAATTTGGTGTGTTACACCTTCCCTTCCCTTCCCTTCCCGACCAGCCCACCCTTCCCTCCCTCCTCCCTTCCCCCTTCCCAACGATCAAGTGGATCATTAAACACCACCCCCCAATTTTCTTCCTTCCCAATGGTCATGTGACCATTGGAACCTCTCCCCACCTCTTTTTTTTTTTTTTTCATTTTTTTTCTCTATAAATACTACACATTTTGTTTACCATTTTTCATCCAATTAGTCTCTTAATTTCTCATTTTATCTCACAAATTCTCTCCAAATGCACTCAATTTTCACAATTTTCTCTCACATTCTTTAATATTTTATTTTCTTCCATTGTTCTTCATATTACATTATATTATTTGTGGTGTAAATCAAGCATTGGTGAGTCCAATAGTTCGGATTTTAAAGAATTTCGGCTTCGATCCTCCAAATTGAGTAACATTTCTCCACTTCTACTTTCTTTATTTGTTATATTTTATTTTGATTCATTATTTTATTTTTTTTAGTATAATATTTTATTAATAATTTTAATATGGATAGTGCATGTGCATCTTCTTCTAGTCCATATGCATCATCAAGCGAAAAATTTAGTTCAAATATATGGAATTTTTTTTTATAGAATAGAAATAATTTTAGAAAATAATAAAAAAGAAATAAAAACAAAATATAAAATTTGTAGCAAACTTCTTAGTGGTAGATCAAATTTGGGCACAAGTCATCTAAAAAGACATAATGAACAATGTAAAGCTAAGCATAATGTAGATATTAGAAATTATATGCAATTAGGTAAAGATGAATGTGGAAATTTAAAAACATTTTCTTATGATGAATCTTCTTGTCTTAAAGAAATGATTGATCAAATAATAAGAGTTAAAAACTTTAATACGATGGAACCTATGATTATTCGTAAATAATTCAAACATTGATTAATCCTCAATTCAAAAGTTGTCCGGAATATCAAAAGAGGTATTATGAAACAATTTCAAATAAAAAAGAGAAAAAATTTAAAATATTTTGCAAATTTTATGAAAATTTTGTTTAACATCTAATATTTGGACACCTTTAATGCATTGAGGATTTTTATGTATTACTGCTCATTATATAGATAATGAATGGATATTAAATAAAAGAATAATTTCATTTAAAACAATAAATACTCAACATAATGGTAAAAATATAGCAACTTTAATAAATGATGAAATTATAGATTTAGGTATTCATGATAAAATATTTACAATAACATTAGATAATGCTTCTGATATTGATGCAACAATACAAAGATCAAAAAGATTTTGACAAATAAAAGAGGATCATGCAAAATTATTTCATGTACGTTGTTGTGCACATATTTTAAATTTGATTGTAAAAGATGGATTAAAACAAGTTGATAGTACATTAGAAAAAAATTATATTACTGTATATAGTATTAATAGTCTCAAGCAAGAAATGAATTATTTTTTTATTGTTGCAAAATTGAAAAAATATATAAGAAAATATAAGTTTAGATATACCAATTAGATGGAATTCTTCTTATAAGCTTTTACAAAATATTACAAAATATAAAAAGGTAGTACAATTATATGAAATGCAATTATCTAATAATAATAGTGATGTAGATGTTGATGTATTAAATGACTATGATTGGCACATTGCAGACCTTCTACGAGATCTTTTTGAAAATTTTGATGCTTAAACAAATTTTTTTTTGTGATGTGTATTATCTAACTTCACATCGGCCATTATAAATAACTAAGATTTATACGCCACGCAAAATTATTTAAGTTATGAAATTTTTAAGGATAATTTTTGCAATGATAGAAAATTAAAAATTATTGGGGAGAAATACTCTTTGATTTATTATATTGGCGAATCAGGACCTAAGATTAAAATTTGACGCTTAAAATGAATGGTTGCAAGTTATTTACAATGAAGATCAAATAAAATCAAGAAATTTAAAATGAAGTAAATTCGTATTATATATTTATATAATATTTATAAAGAAAAATATGGTAATGATATTAATGCGATAAAATCATCATCTACGACAAACTCCTCGTCTTTTTATAAAAGCCCTTTAGAAATGTTTAAAAGTAGAAAAAAAGCAACGACTAGTTCTCCAAATAATACAACAAACATAGATAGATATCTTAGTGTAGAAACAATTTCATTTGAAGACAATGAAGATTTTGATATTTTAGAATTGTAGAAAAAACAACAAATTAAATACCTGGTGTTATCTATTATTGCATGTGATGTATTAACCGTGCTTGTGGAGTTACAACAGACGTTGCTTTTAGCGTTGTGGAAGAGTGGTTAGCAAAAAGCGATGTAATTTGTCACTTGAAGCAATCGAAGCAATAGTTTGTTTAAAAGATTGGAATTTAGTGGACAAGAGATTACATGATCATGTTCGAGAAGCCGCACTAGTGACTAATACAAAGAACTTAAAATTATCAAGACATGAATGGATCCATGATAGTTCCCCGTCACCACAAAATAATGATTAAAATATTTCATTAAATATATATCATTTTTATTTTCACATTAAAAGATAAATGATTTGATAAATAAGTAGGTGCCAACCTAATTTGGATGTACTTTCTATTTTGTAGTGATGTAAATTTTTCATACATTTCAAATGCAATTATATTCGATGAATAAAATTTTAAATGATATTTTTTATTTTAATTGTTTTTGTTACTTTTATTTTTATTTAACTTTGATTTTTGAATATAATTTAAATAAAAACCTGCTGAGGTCGCTTTAGGGCTAGCATTTGAGCAAGCCTAGGCGGTCTGGATCACCCAACTGCCCGCCCGGCCGTCTGCCTAAATGGTCTACGTCTCGCCCTTCTTAAATGGGCTTGGGCCTACTGACCGTGTCGGGGTTTGGGTCAGCTTTAGCCCCCAGCCCAAAGCAGCTCAGTCCTGCTTTTTGGATCCCACCAACAAGGTCCCCATCACAAATTTCATAATTAAATCTAAAGTTTAATTTCATGGAATTATAAAGGTCATGTTTCTTTCCTTTTTTTTTTTTTTTTTTCGACAACAAAAGTAATGTTTCTTTAGCACACTTTCCATATAATTGATATTTTTTTTTCATATGATATGAAATTTTTTGAAAGATGTATATTCATTTTTTTAACGGATAACTAATGTATAAACGAATGATGGAAATGAATTGTGGAAAATGTTTTTTTTTTTTTTAAAAAACATTTAGTATAAATTCAAATTTATGGATCATTGTGTTCAATTTTTCTTACTACATTACTAATATGAGTGTTTAGAATTTGGAAAGTATTTCTTAAAAAGACATCTTTTAATACATCAAAAAATATGTAGGAAATATTTCTCTTTGCATTTTATTTTAAGTTTATTATACTTTGCCAATGAAATCTATTGTAGTAGTTAAGAGTTAGACCGGACATATGGAGGGATGGGAAGGTTCAAGCCTAGATCACTAAATTATATACTTATCAAAAAAAAAGTTCACTGTACTTTCATAAAAGATCTACACATGAGTAACTGTTAAATGGCGAAGCAAATCAAGGGATTAGGGTTTAGTAAATTGGATTAGGCAGGAAATAGTTCATAATTTCTGATAATGCAAAATGGACCACTTGCTTATTTACACCACTAATTACAAAGTCCAAGACGTCTAGGAAGAATAATATTCAAAAACACACTTATTTCAACGCTAGACTACTTTTGTATCCATAGCGGACAAGAAGTGAAATGAACTCACTTTTGTATTCAAGCAGAAACGTGGTGTTGCACCTTCTCAGTCATATGTGAGAAAACTACTCTCGTAGCCCACCCCGTGACACATTGAAAGAAATCATTAATAAAAGAAATAACTTAAAAGAACCATTAAAACAATGCTATACATGTTTAAAAAAAAATATATGTTTAGTCATATTTTTTACAATCAAGCTTTCTAATACCACTAATATAAGTTTGATTAAATAAAGGATAAGTAATATAAATTATGTAGGTATAGAGACCTAACTTATGATGTGTATGGGCACGGGTGTGTGTGAGGTCTCAAGCTCGAACCCTTATAAACTTCAGAAATCGAATCTTTTCCCTATTGTACACCCCCACCCTACCCTGCTTGAAGAAATGAGGCCCAAGCCAACAAGCCCATTGATTGATCAATAGGCTAGGCTGAGTAAGGTAGGGCTTTATATGGCCTTTTAAGACTGGGTGGCCTGCCCTTGGCCATGAGGGTCTAACACTCAAATAAAAAATGAAAATCATGTAGGAGGAGAAGAAAAGTGCTAACATGATTTATATATGCATACATTTGAAACAGTCTTTGCTTGACATAGTTGAAACATAAAGTACAAACTCACCAATTGAGTTTTCTACGTGATACACCTAAAAATGTCTATGGAGAAACAGATCATGATCATTAGTATCTCCTAAACAGATTGTTTCTAATGGAGGCTGAGGCTTGGAAACAGATGGGAGATCTTTCTTAGCCCCGTTTTTCCTGGAAATGGAGGAAAACCCACACATTCTTAGCGTATCTGTATTATTGTTTGGATTTGAATCCATTCGACTGTATGTGAAATTAGTTATTTTAATTTGATATGTATTCAAATTAAATATAAAGTATGTTATAAAAAGTGCTTTCTATAGCAGGTAATTACCAAGTCTTGTAAAGAAAGATTTGAAATTTTAATTTTTTTTAATGCTATTTATATTTAAAAATAAGATGTCAAATTTAAAATGTCTATGGCAAGATCAAGATATACACATTGCAAATAAGATCTTGGCCACGATATAAAAAATAAATTTGTATCTATAAAATGTAAAGTAGGGTCTAAATTTATCAACTTATACCAAGGTCAAGATCGGACTACTAGTGAAGACTCACTAGGGTCAGATTCACCACGACTATAAACACATAGCGTGGTCACATGAAATCACAAACAACAAATCTCCAAGAAAAGTCTTAATTAAGAAACCATAAACATAATCTCAAATAGATTTAGCAAATTTGCTAGGTTTTGATTATTGAATAAAATAATAGAACAATCCAAATATTTATAGAGGCTCAGTTGAACTTTACTAAAACAAGAACTATTAAACAAGGAAACTAGAATACTATGGACAAGAAAAGTAATTAACTTAATTAATCAAATAAAACAATTAAAAAGATAAAAAAAAAAAAAAAATCTTACCTCAAAATACCAATAGAGTCCTCACATAAAAAGGCTC
This sequence comes from Tetrastigma voinierianum, assembly GCA_016808115.1. Lineage (NCBI taxonomy): Eukaryota > Viridiplantae > Streptophyta > Magnoliopsida > Vitales > Vitaceae > Tetrastigma > Tetrastigma voinierianum. The sequence goes on from JAEQBH010001121.1 coordinate 222,719, forward strand.
TAATTAATTAAAATAATAATAGGAGTCATCATTAAAGACTCTTAACAATAGGTTCTCATCATTCAATTTCCCACTTCAAGAACTCATCCTCAAGTTATTTCTGGATACCCAAGATTCATATATGGTGGAACAAGGTAAGATCAGCAACATTGAAGGTTTTTGAAATCTCCATCCAAGTTGGCAAAAGTCAACCACATAAGCATTGTTATTGATATTCTTAACAATCATGTACAGTTCATACTTTCTTTGTTAAAGCTTGCTATGATCACCCCTTGTCTTGAATGTTGTCTTCCACCCATCACCTAGACAAATTCTGATATGATGACAACCACCCCTCAAATCAATCTTGCTAAACACAATTGCTCCACTCAACTCCCTCAAAATCTCATTCTCTTTAGGACTCATCCTGTAGTGGGGAAGATTAGAAGGTCAGACTCAAATCAATGTGATGTTGAATATCACCCAAATTAGGCAATTCATTTAGTTTATCATCAGCCAAAACATCATGAAATTCGCACGCTTCGTGACCTCCATTGAAATTTATTCACTTTGATTTGCCTACTCATATTTTCCCCCTTTACAACTATTACATGAATATCTCGGTATCTTTACATTCTTTGAAAAAACTACAATCTATGCATTTTAGTAAGAGAGTTTGCCTTCCACTTAGTAGCTTTGGTTTGGTTCGTTTCCAAAGGCAATAAAGTATAACGCATACCCTCTTTCACAAGTTGATATGTATTTTTCCTACCCGAATGTGTAGCATCAACATCAAATTTCCAAGGTCTTCCAAATAAAAGATTACATGCATCCATATCAACAATATCACAATAAAACTCATTAGAACATTTGCCAATAAAGAAAGGTACCTTACAACGTTCTTCCACTTGAATGCCATCTACTTCTTTTATCCACCCAATTGTATATAAGGATACAAGTGTTTTTCTGGGGTTAGCTGCAATTTCTGAACTACATTATGCCTAATAATGTTCTCTTGGCTACCACTATCAATGATCAATTCAAGTTTCATTCCCTTCACAATACATCTGGTGAAAAAAAGCTTATGGCGTTGTGTATTATCTCCATGCTTTTGTGACAACATAAGGTTCTTTACAACACATGTGTACACCTCATGTTCAAAATCATTCCCATCGTCCTCATCGTTAGGTCCACAAAGCACCTCATTATCACATGTTTCTTCCGCCTCCCTTTCTAGAACATTGTCTGACTTTCTCTTAGGACAGTCATTAGATCAATGCCCAAGTTCATCACATCAAAAACACTTGGAATGACCAGGCTCTGCATAAGGATTATTACTATTGTTTTTAGGGGAATATGTATTGTTACCTCAATTGTTGACTTCATCTAGAGCTTTAATCGATCCATTGTTGTTTATGGGCGGTTGATTGGGAGGGTTACCTACCTCGAGTCCGTCGCTTTTTTAGTTGTTATTTGTTTGTTGTCACCCCCACCATATCGCCTATAATTTTCAATTTGGATCTTTTCTTGATACATCAATTTAGCCTTCATAGCTTTTATCATGAATACTAGCCCGCAAACCACTCAAATAATGTGCTACCTATTGATTATCACTTCCTAACAATTGATTACTAGCTACTAACTTTAAAATGCGCAGGTGTACTCATTCTACTGGCCCCGCCTTTGCTAACATTGTTGATATGATTCGAACAAGTATTATTCATAGTTAGGAGGTAAAAATTTGCCCCTCAAATATTGTTCCATGTGCTTCCATGCGGAAGCTCCTCCCTTCAATCGAAAAGCGACCTACTTTACTTTCCTTTCTTCAGGGATTTCCATATACTCAAAGAAACGATCCACCTCAGTAATCCAATTAAGAAATCCCTCTATGTCAAGATCTCCACTAAAAGTAGGGATATCCACCTTAAGCTTAAACTCATCATCATGCCTATTCTAATTAAAGTTTCAGTTCCTTTCAAATCTACCCATACCTGGATTAATTGGATCAGCACCAAAGTTTAGCTCATCATCAACAATAGGTCTTCTGCGTATTTGAGAAATTTGGTCAACTATTGGCTTACTAAGGTTACCTCCTTCGGCTTGATTCAATAAGTTGTTCTTGTTCCCTTGAACACCTTCTTGCAACAATTCACGTAGTTGTCCAGCGACTTCTATCAACTGTTGTTCAAGATTGCATGTTAACAGTCTCCGATTTTTGATTGCTTTCCAAACAGCTGTTAATCCCTGATCATTGTCTTGGGATTGTTTGTCATTACTAACACTAGTATTAGTCACCGATTGGGAGAAACCCACTTTGATACCACCTGACGCAGCATGTAACGTGCGAAGATTGTCAAACGATAAATCTCCATGCAAAGTCTCAATTAAGAAACCATAAACACAATCTCAAAGAGATTTATCACAATTTGCTTGGTTTTGATTATAAATATAATAATTGCTTACAAGGATAGAATAATTGAGTATTTATAGAGGCTCAAAAGAATCCTTACTAAACGAGAATCTTGCCTAAACAAGGAAACTAGAATACTTGATGGACAAGAAAAATAATTAATCCTAATTAATCAAATAAAACAATTAAAAGATAAAAACTCTTAATTAAAATAATTAATAGGAGTCATCATCATTAAAGACTCTTAATTAATTAAAATAAATAATAAGAGTCCTCATCAGTAAAGACTCATAATTAATTAAAATAATTAATAGGAGTCATCATTAAAAACTCTTAATTTATTAAAATAATTTATAGGTGTCCTCATCAATAGAGTACCCTATAGTCAGGGTCAACATCTGAGCAAGGCTATAGAGTACCCTATAACCAGGGTTAACATGTGACAGCGACTATAGAGTATCCTATGATCGGGGTCGGCATGTGACCACAGCTATAGAGTACCTTATAACCAAGGTTGATATCTGATCGCAGCTATAGAGTACCCTATAATGAAGGTTGTAAAATGGTCGTGAGCATAGATCTTGAACTATAGCCATGCAATCGGACTTGGCCACGTCTATAACATTTATCCACACCACCTATAGCTACAATATGCCACGGTTTATTTTATTCACAATTATATTTTGTAGCCGCATTATATGTTGTTTTTAGTCAGGGTGAGTGGTCGTGACTAGAGGCCTGTATTCTTGTAGTGATATATATATATATATATATATATATATATATATATATATATATATATATATATGATAGGGTTCGAAAAATAAGGCTCACAGGCCCACCTGTCAGGCCCAAGAAAGAGGCCAACCCAACGAAACATTGAGGCCCGTCCACAACCCCAAGGAGAGATACATGCCCATTAGAAAGACTTAGCCTTTCGCGCTCAACATTCAAGCCTTTGTGTCACTTAATAAGGGCCCAACCCGACGTCTAAATACCAATTATGGGAAGTCTCCCACAGGTACAGAAAATAGAATAGTCCCTAATAATATATTATTCCCCAAGTCTAGCCAAATCTCACCAATAAGGAAAGAAAGACAATATTAGATCAGCATCAAATCGGATCCCCCAATAAGGAAGGAAGATTATCCCAAATAAATTGTTCTTTCTATATCCATTACCAACCATAATAACAAGAAATACCCCATCCACCGGAACAAATCCTAATCACCATCCAACTGGTCAACATCTACTATAAATACAAGGCCAATTTACTCCAAGGGAAAGGTACGAAAAACATACCTACTACTAAGCAATCGGCGCCTTCTTTCTCTCAGAAAGAAACTGACTTAGGCATCGGAGCGGCCAAGGGCGAAGCCCTCGCCGACCCCCCTTCTTTCTTGTTTTCTTGCAGAGGGAATCACTCTTCAAACCTGTCGTGAACCAACCCCCGCAGCCGATCCTCTACTTCGGGGCCGGTGATCCAAAGATCCCATCGCCTGCAAATTTCACCAAGAGGCCGCGTGACCCTACCAACGAAGCCCACACGCTCCAAATCCCGCCTTTTAGTTGAAAAGGCATCATCAATATATATATATATATTATATCATTAAAATAAAATATAAAATAAGATAAAATATAAAATAAGGTTAGGGCTGGGTTTGTAGGAAGGCCCAAAAGCCCAAGCGACGGCCACCCCTAAAATGAAACCAATGGTATGATCCTTCAAAACATGGGCTCAAACCCGAGCTTAGGCCCGCCCCAGGCTTGAGCAAGACCTAAAGCGGACCTTGTAATGATTGTGATGTATTTCCTTGTTATATATAAATAATATCGTACAAATACATAAAGAAAAACTTGTCATGATTGATTTCCATTGACATAAATACACCACAGGTTTATCATGTCTTAAATATTCAAACTAATAAGTAATGGTAAGCAAGGGCAGATTTTAAAAAAGTATTTATAGTTGTGTTTGATAATTGTTCCAAAACAGTTTTCGTTCTTCAAAAAAAAAATTTATAAAATTACGATAAATGTTCAACAATGAATTATTTTTGAAAAAAAATGTTTTTAAGAATAAAATAGAATATTTTCGATGATATGTTCACTTATTTGCTAATGATTTCCTTGAGAATATTTATTAACCTGTCTTTTAATGCACACTTTTCCATGTACATTTCCCACGCAACAACAATAAAAATAATACTTTAATAATTATAATAATGAATAAATAAAATATCAAATTGTATTTTATTATTTAAAAATAAATATAAATAATAAATAAATATAATTTATAGTTCATATTGTAAATCCAATCCGAGTTTTTAAAAAAAAAATTGAATTCAATCCTATACCATTTATAATTTTAAATCAATCATCTTATTAAAAGCTAGACCGATCGTGAAAATACTAAAAGAAATCCTTTTATAAAGTCCAATAGAGGGAAAAAAAAAGAAGGTCATTTGCGATCACGTGAGGAAAAAGAGATGTGAATCACAAAGAATTGAAGTTTGAAAATATAGATTTTCAAAGAAAGCAAGGCTAAAGCATGTCATCCTGACTAATATAGATTTTTTTTTTCCTGTATAACTCCTGACTAATATAGTTAATTATTATATGATAGGAAAATACAAAATTAATAACGAGTCAGCCAGGTTTCGAACCTGCTTTTAATTTTTATATTATAGAAATGGAGTGGTCCAGTGGGGAGATACGTAGATGGTGAAGTCATCCATCACCATCAAGGATATGTAGTGGCAAAACCAAATTAAGATAAGCTCAAAATTAATGTCAGCTTGACAATTCGCGACAGAGAAACGGCGCACCATTTCGTCCCAAAAAGCTTTAGTAAAGAAGTACGGACACGCCATGGGTGAAGTGTCCACGCTGTTTGGACAAACAGACACGCCGCCGAATACGCTATGGACATGTCATGGTAAATAATGACCGAATAAGTTAAAGGCTTTAGATACGACTGAGACACAGTTAGGACATGATTGGACATATTTCATAACTTTTTTTTCTTTGGTTATTTTTTTTATAAAATTATGGGCTAATATTCATAAAGCACACTGCAATTCGGTCATAATTCTTAAAAAAACCATAACCTTTTGAATTTATTTGGTTCTTTTATTCATTTTAGCACTCTTTCAGGTATCGATAAAAAATTGGTGGATATTTTTATAAAAATATTGGTAAAGCAAAAATTATATTAAATTTGACAAAAATAATTTTAAAAGTCTAAAAATGACCAAATTAAGCAAAAATACATGTGCTAAAGACAATATTCATATTTAATTGTCAAAAAAATTCATATTTAATGTCAAAAATGTCAAAATGAAGATCGACGTTTCAATGAAAAATTATTTAAATATTCAAACCTTATTTAAGATCAAATTAAAACATGAATTTTGGATAATGATCATAATTATTAAATTAAATATTCAAGATCATGTTTTTTTTTACAACGATACAAATTAGGGCTAAAAATTTAAATAATCTTTTTAATTAAATGACTTTTTAAATATCATATACTAATTACATTTATCAAAAAATGGTGGTGCATGAGTTCTATTAAACGATGGGTTGTTCATGGAACTTTCGCACTAATTCTTCAATCTATAACATTGAAATTACTAGGACAACCTTGTTCATCTTCATATTGTAAGAGAAATTGAAGCACATATAATTTCATTCACTTTATGAAGAGAAACAAGTTGAAATCATAAAGAGTTGAGGACTTGGTTTTTGTTCATAACAATCTTCAACTTCTGTCAAGGAGATCTCCAAATCATAATGAAGGTGAATCTAAAATGTGGGACGTTGGAGGAGCTGGTTTTGACTCAATGGATATAGAGAATGCTGGATTTCTTGAGATTGCAGATATTTATCTTGATAAACTTGAATTGGAAGCCGTTTTATTTGATCCAAAAAGGAATACTACTATTTAGTTTTAGTATTACTTATGCTAGTCTTTGAGTATTTGTAAGAATAATGTTTTGAACTCTTGTTTTTTATTTATCTAAATTGGTTTTTAAGGATAATTATTTTTTTATTATTTTATTATGTCATGTCCTTACCGTATTCGTGTCCTAATTTTTGGAATTTGTCGTGTCCCCATATCTCATCGTGTCATATCCCGTGTTCGTATTCGTGTCCATGTCCATGCTTCCTAGGTTTTTGGATGGATTAGCTGACTGATTGTCTCATCCCGTTTTTTTATTATATAAAGTGCTGCATTTTGTATCATCTATCACATGACATCTGTCTGTCCCCATAGAATACGAATATATAAAGGTTGCAAGCTTTTCAAAATAATTATAAAATAAACTCCCCTTTAAAAATAATTCATATTTATCTCCTTATTTAAAAAAATAAATAAAGTAGATTCTCATTCACGAGAAGCAACAGACACATCTCTTGGGAAATCTCATCGACTTCCCTCCATATTGGTATATGTTGTTAATTTTGGATCTTAGTCTTCATGATTTTTTTTAAGTTTCTTTTTTGAAGGCCTCGAACCAATTAGATATTTTCTAAATTTGAATTCTTAATCCTTCAAATTCCCAATCGATGTGAGACTTTAAGCGCATATCCAATAATCCTCACATCAAATTAAGTTTCATCGAATCTCTCCTCAAACTATGATTTTTTTTTTTGTCTTTCACCGTGTTCAGGCACACGCCTTATGTGAAACACTACTTGTCATGAAATTTTTTTGAATGACATCCACCTATACGATTAGGCCTTACTCCCCGTTTGATTCCACTTAGCTGACAACATCCACCGTATAAGGTCTTTTGAGAGAGAAACCCAAAAATAAAACCATGAAAGCTTAGACCTAAAATGAACAATATCATACTAATAAAAAGGGAAGAGTCCATAAGGTTCCCAACAAAAACTTAGACTAATAAAAGAACTAGTTGTTTTTGCAAGAGCATCACTAGCATTAGTTTGCCGATTCACGAGATGAAGAGCAAATCTTTGGTTAAGAAATGGAAGCCTATCATCAGGAATAAGCATACTAAACTCAGGTATGTCAAGAGATTTGAAATAAAAATCATCACAAACATTTATCCTTCTTGTTAAAACGGTACAACATCCATGGATCCAAAAATTTATAATCTCACTTCACCAATAATTTTCGTTTTTTTTTGGTTACATCTTGAATGAGTGTGTTGAAGATATTTCTTGTCATAATGTTAGGCAAAAATAAATTACATTTTTTCCAACAGCAAATCTTGATGTCATAGTTATTGACACTACTTACCATATTTGGTCAACACATATTTTGGGTCAATATTCTACAAATCTGGAGTGAATATTCTTTGAATCAAAAGTTGATATTCTCTAGGATGGATAAGGAAGACTAGATTGTGATATTGGGCGAATAAAATATGAAATATTTAATCATATTTGGTGAGATTTCTATGGGAAAAAGATATTTAATTATGATGAATATGGAATAAAATCGTGGTCTTACAGTTGGCATACTGAGACAGATTAGGAAACATAAAGATACAAAATATTGACTAAGGATCTTCTGGAAGATATTAAATATGGGACAAGGTTTTGAAGAAAAGGCATCACAAGAAAGATGTACAAGAATAAGAAGGTGTTTTGAGGGGGCTGAATACTTGTTGCAGGTATTACCCAACTCTCTCGATGTTGGAGAGGTTTTATCCATCTTATTGAATGATGTTTTGGTCTGTGGGGAGTCTAGGAAATTATCGGGAGAATAAGGGGATCTCATTCTATGTTTCTTTATGAGAGAACTAGGTGAAAGAAGGCGTTGGAGAAAAGCCGTCTTGTCTCTTGTAAGACCAAATGTAAATTGATTGAGATATAGTGGAATTCTTTACATCTGGGCTCAACCATGCGGATGTAGGTTTGGCAAAATTGTGTGACCAATCTCATGTTCAGGACATGTTTGTCGATTAACTTATGTTTTATTTATGAAAAAATAAACATTTTTTATTCTTCCAAGTGTATTGAACTAATAAGTTTTTTCAAAGTACAATATATAATTTTTACAAAAATCTAAAAGCCAAAGAAAATATATAATTAATAAACATGTCTTCTTTTTCTAAAATATAAATTTATAAGCTATTATGTGTTAAATTTTATCACATATATGTAATATCCTGTATCGCTCGAAAAATAAAAGATGAATATCCATGTATGAAGAAATTGAATTCAATACTATTAAGCCTTTTTTCGAAGGTTTGATCCACAACTAGAAAAGCAAAAAGGGAGTTAACAAATTAGTAAATTATTCATTTATTAGTGAATCAATAAAATTTCATTTATTGAGAACTTAGTAAGTTACCTCCAAAAATATTATTTTATGTTGATGTAACAAATTCAGTTGAAAAGAATATTCCAGAATGTCTAATTTGAACTATCAAGTTTGATATTGAGATGAGCTAAGGTGGAGGGAACCACCATCGGAAAAGTAGAAGGAAAAGGTGAAGGGTAAGAGATCGGGCAGGAAGGTGAAGAAGTGTAAGACGCCATTGTTGAATCAATTGTGAAGAAGAAAAATCACCATGGCTCTGATACCATGTTAGTATTTGATAAAATGTGGTGTCATATAGTGATAAATCAAACTTCACTGGGGCCTCAAGTGGTCTCTCATAGATTACTCAAATTTAGTCTTTCCCGCATCATGATATCTCAAACTCACAGCATTCTTCAAACCAAGATAGTGACAGTCCTGTTCAAAAAAGTAGCAATGATATTCCCCTTATTCCAGTTCCTTTCCTTCCTAGGCGCTCACCTTCCAATTCAAGCCATATTTCTTCTCATTTAGATTCTTCTTCACAAGCTACTGGTTTCTCAAATGTTCATACTGCAACTCCTATAGTGTCAACCCCATTACAAAATTTCATCACCCTATGCAACAACAAGATCAAGTCTGTAAATTTTAAGCCTAAGCTCTTCTCTACTTATGCACAAAGAACCAACCATCATTCCTCTTGCTTCAAAAATCCCCAGCGAAAAAGCCATGGAGGCTGAATATCAAGCCCCACAACCACACTTGGGACCTAGTTCCCATTTTCCAGATGATAAGGAATGTTTGTTCAATGCAAATGGGTTTTCAAGACAAAATTTAAGGCTGATGGATCTTGGGATGCTACAGCTACTGGTTTCCAAAGGTTTTCACAACAACCCTGGTGTGGACTTCTTTTAAAAAACATTTAGTCCAAAGAGGTCAAAGCCCTACCATTCAGATTCACCTTAGCTGTCTCCAAAGGGTGGAATATTCAACACATTGATTTAAGTAATGCCTTTTTGAATGGGAGCTACATGAAGATGTCTTCATGACTCAACCGAAAGGTTTTCTAGATGCCAATAAACCTCACCATGTTTGTAAATTACACAAAGCTCTAAATGGATTGAAGCAAGCTCCAAGAGCTTGGTTTGAAAAGTTAAGAGGTGCTTTGGTAGCATGGGGTTTTCAAAATTCCATGTCCGATACTTCCTTATTTTATACTCATAAAAATGAGAACCTACTACTACTCCTAGTGTATGTTGATGACATGCTCATCACGGGGGAGAGTTCAGAAGACATTCAGCAAGTTATTACAGATTTAAATCACCAGTTTGGTCTTAAAAATCTAGGGACTATTAGCTACTTCCTTTGCTTTGAAGTAAGAAGAACTTCTTCACAATTACACTTGAGTCAATCAAAGTATGCAGCAGATCTCCTACTCCGGACAAATATGGCGCATTCAAAACCATGCTTTATTCCAATGATCTTGAATAACAACTTATCTCTTATTGATAGTGCAGCATTTGATCAACCCTCTATATATAGAAGCACCATGGGAGCCCTCTAATATCTAACTTTAACTCGCCCTGAAGTAGCCTTTTCTGTCAACAAGCTTAGTCAATTTTTAAAGGCACCTACTGTTGCTCATTAGAGGAGCTTGTAAACGGATCTTGAGATATGTAAAAGGAACACTCTCATATGGTCTGACCTTCAAATCTTCTTAGCTCATGAATCTTGAAGGCTATTCTGATGCCGATTAGGCAAGTAACCTAGATGACTGGAAGTCTGTTAGTGGCACTGCGGTCTTCCTCGTGGCAATCTTAGATCACATAAGCTCCTCTATAAACAATGTCAGGGTAAGGTCCAACATCGAGGTCGAAAGGAGCCTCTAGTGCAGCTTACCGACGACTTGGATTCAAAATCGCATGAACTTGGTATTTCTCTTCAGTCCCAGCCACCTATCCTTTGGAGTGACAATATGGGAGCCCGAGCTTTAGCCAACAATCCTGTTTTTAATGCTCGCACAAAACATATTGAATTAGATGTCCATTTTGTTCACAATCTAGTTTCTAAAAACAAACTCAAAGTCAGGTACATTCCCAAAGAAGCTCAGCCAATAGATATCCTCACTAAGGCACTGTCATTTGATCGTTTTTACACTCTTTGTACCAAGCTTGGCATGGCTATCTCCCCTGCAGCTTGAGGGGGGATGTTGATGTAACAAATTCAGATTGAAAAGAATATTCTAGAATGTAATGATAGTTAGAAAATAGCTGAGTTAGGAAGTGCATACTATATATAAAGGTCTTGTACTCTTCCTTTGTTTACATAGGGTGATGAGGTTGGAATGGGGCTGACACTATAGAGCTTCAGTATGAACATCTGAGCAACCAGTAGCTTGTGAAGAAGAATCGAATGAGAAGAAACATGGCCCGACCTGAAGGTGAGCCGGGAAGGAAAGAACCGAATAAGGGAATATCATTGCTACTTTCTAGAAACAGACTGTCACTATCTTTGGTTTGAAGAATCGCTGTGTTCGAGATATCATGGCGCCGGGAGGAAAGACGTAATTTGGTAATGTATGAGAGACCATGAGACTGTTGGTTAGAGATAAAGGAATGGAGGTCATAGCAGGGAGTACAAAAGCAAGGGCTCTATAGTTGGAAGTAAATTGAGATGTAGATAAAGAGGGGCCTGAATTAAACATGGACTGATATGGGAATGAGCGTTCATCAAATGTAACACTCCTAGTTATATAAATCAGGCCTAAGGGATGGAGACATCTATACCCCTTATGGAAAGGGCTATACCCTAGGAACAAGCATTTAGAGGCTTTAAAGGAAAAAATTATGCTTATTGTAAGGCTTAAGAAAAGGAAAATAGGCACAACCAAAGACCTTTAAGAAGTGATAATCTGGTTTTTGGCCAAAAAGGGACTCAAAGGGTGATATCAAGAACTCAAGTAGAAAATTCGATTTAACAAATAGCGCTGATAGAAAGCCTTACCAGAATTTAAGGTCCATATACATGAGCAAGTAAAGTTAAACCCAATTTCAACTATACTGACATGTTTTCCTTAGCTCTTCCTTGTTGTCATGAGTGTGAGGACATGGATGATCAAAAGGATGCCCAAATTATATAAGAGAGGTTGGAGTTTTCGATATTCTCCTCCCCAATATGTTTGGAGACATTTAATAGGGGTAGTAAATTGCCTTTCAACCATCTTGTTGAAATGTGAAAAAGCAGCCATAGCATCTGATTTTTGGCGAAGAGGATAGAGCCAAATCTGTTGAAAAATAGGACATATGACTCTAAAGTGTTATCATATATTCGATTTGAGCTACCAAAATCAGAGAACTTCGGATATGTCTAGTAGTACATCAACAGATTCCCTTCAACAATCTCAAGCCTACATTGCATCTCCAATTGTTGTAAATGACAAAGCCTGGTTTCTAGACAGTGGAGCAACACACCATGTTACTGTTGATGGTGATTCTCTGCCTACCAAGACTGAATATTCAAGTATTGATAAACTTGCTATTAGAGATGGTTCTACACTCCCTATATCTCACATTGACACTGTTAAAATCCCTGCTTCAAAGACTTTGATCCTCAAAAACATTTTATTGGTACTAGAAATAACTAAAAACCTCATTAGTATCTCTAAATTTACTATGGAAAACAATGTTATTGTTGAGTTTAACCAGCAATCCTGTGTTTCATGCTTGCACAAAACATATTGAATTGGATGTCCATTTTGTTCACAATCCAGTTTCTGAAAACAAACTCAAATCGTGCATTCCCAATGTGGTTCGCCTAGCATATATCCTCACTAAGGCACTGTCATTTGATCGTTTCTGCACTCTTTGTACCAAGCTTGGCATGGCTATCTCCCCTGTAGCTTGAGGGGGGATGTTGATGTAACAAATTCAATTGAAAAGAATATTCCACAATGTAATGATAGTTAGAAAATAGATGAGTTAGGAAGTGCATATTATATATAAAGGTATTGTACTCTTCCTTTATTTAGTAGAAGTTCTTTGGAAAACTTCCTTCTAAGTTTGCTCTGTTTAGCATTTTATCAAATACTAACATTTTATAGGCATCTTACTTATTATTATGATTGGAAGTTGTTTTTAAAAACAATCTTGTGTCATTTAACGGAAGATAATACTTATCATGTGTGCATGTATGATTTATTTAACAACTTTTTGAATAATAATTTATATCATTCTAACCATTTATTTAGTTTATTTCTAATCTATATCATGTGATCACTGATTCACTGATGACGATTTATGTTTTAAGTGAATTTTACACATGTCCCTTGGATGATACCTGTCCTTGTCAGGAATTCATATAAAATATACTTTTAGGAAAAAAAAAAGTCAAACCTATTAGTTTAATAAAAAAATTAAGCATAAAGTAATTTGTAATTAAGCACGTGTGTAAGAAGAAGCTTAAAATTCATGCCTTGAGTGGCAAGGAAGTCGAAGAAATCGGCATCCATTAAGCAATCAAGACCTGTTCAAGGCATATTTATCACTTTTAATGAACATCACTTCCCTTGACGCCCACAGATTTAATGGTTTTCTTTTTTTGCTTATGCCGCCAAGTGGTTGTGTCATTGTGTTTCTCACGAGGATTTCCACGAAGCTTTCACTTTTCATATGTTCAATGCGTAATTTTAGGCAGCTATTACATAGTCCCTTTCATTTCCTTAATTTTTACCATAAAAGAATACAGCGGTAAGAAGGTGATAGCATGATGGAAAGCACAGGTATTATAAGATAATATGTAAAAGTGAATAAAAATATTAAAAAAAATGAAAAATGAAAAATGAAAAGTGACATGTTTAATTGGTTCTTATTTTTTAAAATTGTTCTTGAGAACAATTTTTGAAAACAAAAAGACTATTTTGGTGTTCTTTGAAAACTATTCTTATTATATGAATTTAATGATTTTTGTGTTATTTGTGTTTTACCAGAACAAAAAATAATTAAGAATCAAACATGATTTCTGTGTTTTTCTTATTCTTCTTAAGAAGTGTTTCTAGATAAACACTTTAATTTCTTTTTGTAAAATATATATTCTTAAAGTAACGAAAAATGTTTTTAAAAATAATTCAAAATTTTTGTAAATATTTTAAAAAAAATTCCTATAATCATATAATATATTTCTTTTAATTCTTTTTACACGACAAATATTAATATTTTTATAAATTTTTTAATTTATTATAATATTTTCTTTTTATAATAAATATTCTTTTTAGTAATTTATAAATATTTAATAAAATTAGAGCATATTTATACCACATATCATAAAAATACTATTAAAATATCAAAACAAAATACTTTGATTCAAGTAATTACTAAATAGGCTCTTAAGCTACTCAAAAAGTATTTTCTTCTCTAACGTGGGGTTGTCCATGTCATAGCCAATGGAAGCATTAATTTTGCTTTAGGCGAATAACTTTAAAAAAAACGATGGTTTGAGATACAAGGAATAGAAAACACAAAAAGAACGAGGGAGAGAAAAATATGAATTGCCTGAAACTTGTGGAAGACGATTAAGTATGGTCACTTGGATCGTCTGATCACCTTTGGGGTTTTAGCAGTGTGATGTAAACCTGTAAAACAAGGGGGGACCGGTAGTAGTGTGCCGGCTGCATCTGATGATTAAGTCAGCAAAAAGGGTGGAGAAGAGAAAAAAGGGAGTTTGCATAGTTGGAATTGCATGCATTTCCTCGTGAGGAGCTTTTGTTTTATAATCGAATTTCTCCTTGATTATAAGAAAGAAAATCTCGTGGTTTTGGTGATAAGATCTCTCTTTCCTTATCAAAGACTAGTTTTTCCTTATTAAGGATTAATGCTTTTGAAACGTATGAGATTTTGATACTAGGAGATCTGTGGATGAATATCCTGCTCGTAATTCCCTTCCTAATAAATTTATCCACAACAAACTCCCCATATGCGATAGAATGGCTGACTGGGGGACTCGGGATCCCAGACGGGGTTTAGGATTCTACTATATGGTTAACTCTCGAAAGGTTTTAATATGATAGGTCATTTTGGGCCGCTTTATGATGCGGGCCAGGCAGTGGGTCTGCACGGGCGTTGGGTCTACTGAATAGTGGGTCTAGACATAAAAGCCACGGTACTCATAGTAGGGAAATAGTGTCAGTTTTAACTCAAATTTGATTTGATGAATCATTGTAACGAGCTTCTCACTTCTACCGAGCTTGTTACTTCTCAACTCCTTGATTGATAAATAGTTGAGATAATTTGGAGGTTTCTTTAAACAATTTAGTAAAGCAAAGAAAGGACTGGCTTTCAAAAAAAATATAAAGAAAGGATTTATTATGTGAAACGCATCAATTTGATTATTGTTTTGGAAATATACTTGAACATTATACCTTAATTTAACCAAGTTATTGAATTCAATTTTGACCCTAATTAATTTTTTAAATTTAGGTTAAGCTATATTTTCTAATTGGTCATAACAAGAGCTGGTCATGGGCCTAACGACTCAAAAAATATGGGATTTGGATGCCTGTGAACTTCATCTCAACAGCATTTGTGATGGATGTAGGAGACAATTCTAGAAGTCAAATCCCTAATGACTGTAGTCGGATATTTAATTAACACGTCAAACAACTAGCTATTCATCATTTTAAACCTAATTTATATTTTAATTAATCAGCTGCAGCATTATCGATTCCACACTTATATATTCAATTGGATTTTAAAAAATATTACCAATACGGAGTATAACACATGTATGTATTTGATGTATATAAATTCTACACTTAACGTATGCAACCGCCAGTAACGTTTCTCCAGAGATAATTGCCATAAGACCGCATTATATTTTACCTTCACAATAGGCCATGATTGGATTCCTGAGAAAATAAATAATAGGTTTGAAGATATATATATATATATATATATATATATATATATATATATATATATATATATATATATATATATATATATATTAAAAGATGACTTATCTTTTTCTTTTGGAAACATTAATGTAATATTTATATTGCAGGTTTTTTTTTTTTTTTTTGTAAGATGACCGTAAGAAAAATTGTTTGTTAACAAATATGTTCCATTTGTTGGCAAAACATGATGCAAAGTTAAGACATTACTTCTAAGACTAGAGTTAAAGTACCAAAAAAGGAGGTTTATGCACTAAAAAGATCAAGGATGCACTCTATATGTTAATCAAGTTCTAGAAAAAATCTAGACATATTTGGGATGTATTCTATATCAAATTGTATGGCTTCCATGTCAAGTTATTTACTTTACTTTTAATTTATTTATTTATTTATTTTTCTTAATTTATTTTTATTTAGATTTGTTTCCTTTTCT
Source organism: Tetrastigma voinierianum (assembly GCA_016808115.1). Lineage (NCBI taxonomy): Eukaryota > Viridiplantae > Streptophyta > Magnoliopsida > Vitales > Vitaceae > Tetrastigma > Tetrastigma voinierianum. The sequence goes on from JAEQBH010001121.1 coordinate 238,764, forward strand.
TGTTTTAGGTGTGATTTGGATTAAAGATTGTAGTAGATATTTTGTTTTTATTTCCTTTCTAGTTTGTAGCCTATATAAAGACATGTTTATTATGTAATTATACAGAAGAATATGCATTAAAAATTTTGTGAGAGTCATCTCCTCTTTGGTTCTCCAAGGAAAATTTAAAATTATCGAATTTTTCCATGGCGTTCATCTTATCGACTTATCAATCACCTCTTCTATAATTGATTGTGACGTCTTCATTCCATCGACTTATCAATCAACCTTTCCATAGTTGATTATGACGTCTTCACTATCTCCGACTTATCAATTAACCTTTTTATAGTTGATTGTGACGTCTTCAATACATCGACTTATCAACCAACCCTTCCATAATTGATTGTGACGTATTTAATCCACCGACTTATCAATCAACCCTTCCATAGTTGATTGTACTTCATCTCATCGACTTATCAATCAATCATTCCATAATTGATTATGGCGTCTTCACTTTTCCCTTTCGAACCTATCAGAAACGATACGAGAGAGCATCATGCTTCGAAGGCGTTGCGTGTAGCCACCTTGCATCAAATTGGTATCAGAGCTAGTTCTCGTCAGGTTTGCTTATCTTTTAAAGTTTTATTTTCAAAAAAATAAAAAATAAAAAGAATCCATTTGAGGTCAATGAAGATTTGAGAACAAATCAATTTTCTCAAGAGAAGGAGAATAATCAAAGTCAAGGCATGACTTCTAAGACTACAGTTAAAGTTCCAAAAAGGCAGATTTTGAGAGCAGAAGGAAAGAAGATCAAGGATGTACTAAATATGCTAATTCAAGTTCTAGAAGAATCTAGACATATTTTGGATTTTTTTCTATATCGGGGACAGGCGGCTTCAGATGCTGTTATTTACTTTCCTTTTAGTTTATTTATTTTCCTTAGTTTATTTTTATTTAGATTTGTTTCATTTTCTTATTTTAGGTGTGATTAGGTTAAAGATTGTATTAGATATTTTGTTTCTATTTCATTTATAGTATGTAGCCCGGACAGTGATTCGACCGGATACCCTTCCGTGGTACCCCTGGGTGGTCTCCGCTGAAGGGAGTCCCATCAGGATAATCCAGAGGGAATGCACAAAGGGGCCCCACCTAAAAGAGAAGTAAATACCGCAGCACTCTAAGTAATACCTCAAATATATAGATGGGGTCCACGACCGACCTATCCAAGGGTAGGTCATAACCACATTATACATAAAAGGAACTCAATGAGTTTAATACTAATGTCGAGCATTCTAAGAGTATTTCACACTTCTAGTGGTTACAAATGAGATTAAATAGATCCAACAAAACAAGCGATTATAGGTGGGATAAGTATCGTAGCTTTGCTGTGATAAAGCGGTGTTGAATTGCACGAGGTAGGCCCTATTTAATCGTCTGACCTAGGGAACAAGATTTAAAATAATAATGTGGAGATAATAAATCTCAAAGAGGGCATAGTTTATAATTAAGGAAATTAATATTTTTAAATTTCAGCATTTCTTCTCAAAACTCCGCTCACTCTTCTTGTAAAGTTCCCTAAAACATTTCACAAACTCCAACTTACCCAAGTCCAACATATGCACTACCTCAACAAATTAGCCGACACAATGTTAAGGAAAACATAATCTGAACTGTTCACAACACAAAGCCAAGCACAAAACATGTATAGTCATCAAGTAATAAAATAACCATGAAATGCACCATAACCATGAGTATAAAAAAATAGTTATACCATATATTTAGAAAATCAACAACGCCCATACCACATACCCATCATAAACCGTTTAGTTTCACCACGACACCGTGACAACTAATGAAACCGGTTACACCCGCCACGCAGCAACTAACAAACCTCCAGGGACCCCACATCACGCACTAATGAACCGGCAAGCAAGCCCGACCATCACGTGGCACCTAATAAACCTCCGGGTAAACCTGGCCATCACGTGGCACTAACAAACCTCCGGGTAAACTTGGCCATCACGTGGCACTAACAAACCTCCGGGTAAACCTGGCCATCACGTGGCACCTAATAAACCTCCGAGTGAACCTGTCCATCATGTGTCCTCTAATGAACCTCCGGGTAAACCCGGCAATCACGTGGCAACTAATCAACCTCCGGGTAAACCCGGCCATCACGTGGGCAAACCAATATAACTGCTCTTCTCACATGTACTTTCTCCCAATAATACCGTGACAGTCACCCACAAATCTCACGATCCACCTTTTAAAACAATAGTTTTCAAGATAGTTTACAACTTCAATCTATGTACCCAAATATCCAAACACCACCGACTCATCCATGAACACAGTAAAACTTTCAAATAGTTAAAATGTTGACAAAATTAACATGAAATGATAACTTATTTTATATGAAACCGAAAATCATGTTTGAATGCAACTAACCATCTGATCAAAACAAAGATATATGTAAAGTATTAAATCATAATAAAATATATCGACATAATATCCCAAATCATTTAAAAGCATATAAACCACCACCGACTATGACGCCACCCGGGGGCCTCCCGCAGGATCGCCTCCGGCCTCGGGCGGAGTGCCCGTATTATAGATAAAACTCCGCTTTAGGGCTCTAATAACTGAACCAACAACCTTAGGATTATTCCGAAGGCTTGTAATAACCATAACTATGAAACCATCCAAATCGACTGACAGTCCACTACACAATACCTTAGCAGGCCCACACTAAAATTGGGGCTTAACCGAGCCAATTTCAAAATTGAACCGCCCAATAATTCCTAAAAACATCCAATTTCACTAATACAAACTTCAATTTTGCCAAATTTGACCAATCTAAGACTCTTATTTCAGTCCCGACTTCTGCACCAATCAACAACCTAAAAAATGGAAACCTAACCAAAAGATGTCCAAAATTTCATAAACCACATATCAATGGAAAGCCCAAGAGACCAGGAACTCATTGGTACCATTACCTTGGTCCAACACCTCGTGGTGGCCTAAACCATCTAAGCTTCTACGACTGCCATGTGACTTCCAAACGGTAAGCAATCCAAAAAGGGACCACATATTGAGTTCAAGGTCCAAAATGGTGGAAAGGAGCTATGGGTGACTAAGTAAGGCCTAAATGGCTGAAATCACAAAACTCAAGTGAAAAATTGCAGCCGCGTCTGTTCGCGCCGTATCCCGCCAGTCCGGCGGGCGCTGGTCGTGAAATTTTACGCTTGCATCACCGTGGCGCACCTGGTGGTCTCGAGCAGCAGGCGGCACCTACGGGTGGTGCCTCGCCCGTCCGATTTCTCACGCGCGTTGTGTGGCTACTCTGCAATAAAAAGGTGTTCCCGGTCAGAGAGTTTTCTGTGGCTTGGGAGCTCAAGCGTTGTTTTGGGCTAGGGTTTTCATTTGGTATCACAAGCTATGTTTATATAGGGTCTAGGGTCGCTTTCGGGTAAATATCCCAGACAAAACTTGGACACTAATAAAGTGCTACTGTTGAACTTCTAATGGCCGTAACTTTTTATCCGTAAGTCGGATTGCGATGAAACCCACTGCCTATGAACTCAGATCGACGAGGCTCACGAAATGGTGTCTTAGAGTTAACCTAAAATCCATTCCTCCGAAAAGCAATAAACTTGGTCAACTTGGTCACCTTGGTCAAACTTATCAAACTTGGTCAAACCAGATTATTTGGCACGGGTCAACCTACCCTCTTAAAGAAAATTTCGTCCACGAAATCTCAGACTGTGTCATGGAAGAGGTGAGGGCACTGGCCCTCGCATTTGGTCTTCTCGCTCCCAAGTCGCCTCGACTAGGTGAGTTCCTCCAAAGGACCTTCATTAAGGATATTGTCTGGTCATAAGCTCCTTCTTTCTACCCAGACCGTGACCGGTCGCCTCCTCATAGGATGTCATCCTCATTAGCTCAATCTCCGTGTTCCAACACATGTGAGGGATCCGAATATACTCTATGGCATGGAGATGTGGAACACATTATGACCCGAGAAAGCTCCTCCCAGAAGTCTAATCTATAAGCCACCGGACCTACCTCTCAACAATCTCGTGTTATCCAATGTAAATGAGGACTTAATTTCCTCGCTTCAAAAACGATCACGCCCTTCCAAGGAGAGAGTTTTAAGAATACTGATCCTCGACCTCAAACTCACAAGATCCCTTAGAATATCCACATAACCCCAATATTCACATCAAAACGTATGCTCAACCACCAACAAGCTAAGGTTGGCATAAAATCTTTCCATACTCAAAAACCCTATAGGTCTAACTTTCATGTCACGCAGTTGGTCTCTTACCTACATCTAAGGTGGAGGGAAACAATGGGGATGAGTTCGACAGCTCAGTAGTGAATCCCCTAAGAAGCCATGCTCATAAAAACATTTCAATTATACATAATTCAAGATATCTCAAAACATGAGCATTTTACGGTGATAACAGTTGAGATGATGGAAACACATGAATGCAATACTACCACCATCACAACCCTCATCAGTGACTCTTTTAGGCTTTCACCCAAGGACTAGACAATCATCCCAGAGCAACGACAAATTGTCGGGACTTCACTTCAATTGCATGATATCATCAGAGATCACTGCCTCGACTACAACCTAGAACTAGTCATCGTCCCGTGTCCAATTAAGCATAAGTCCGACCCTCACGCCTCAAAGCAATTCGAATGGTACGTAATCTCACAACATCAAACCACAAAGATAAGGTGGAGAAGGCTATAAGATCCCCTACTTTCCTTAGATTCAAATGTCCGTAAGTCTCCATGAAGTCAAACCCGAGGCTACTAAGGGTCCGCAACAACAAGTCATAAGATTCCTTAGCCTCCTCACAACTGCGGTCACATAAAAATTACTCAAGTGGTCTATTACTTTATCACCACTCGACTCACATATCCTTATATCTAACATAAAACTTTGATCCCCGTGCACTCTCTCTTACACTTACTAGATCAACATTCAACACTATTATTAGGTTACACAAACAACACACTCAACATAAATCTCCTTGTACTCCTATCTCCATATTACCTATTTGGAAGATAAAGTGCTAAGGGTTCTTTTCCAACTGATCACCCAGCTTGAGCAAATGACCAAGAGGCCAAAATACTAACACTGCCATAACAAAAAATCCAGCCCACAAAATGCAAGAATTTATGATTTTCCCACTCTTTCCATAAGTTTCCAACCAAATCAATCCCAATATTTCAAACACACATCAAAGCCACTCTATTCAACCCTAAACATCTTCCAAAACATCTTAAATAAGAATCTAGCTTTTCCAATCATCACTCAACTAACTTGCTAAGCTAGGATGAACTTAACTTCCAAAAAGAGAGTAATCCATGAATCGTATCCCTCTATACAAAATCCCCTCAAATCCTTACACAATAACCAAGGATTAGGGTCTTACCTCCCCATATCCTTTCAAATCTAGGTTAGAGAAATTTCAACCAAACCCTAGAAAAAGAACCATTTTACAAGAATCAAACCAACAACCTTTACCTTTTTGGCTCAATCTCCTTTCCTACACTACAAGAAATTTGGATTTCTGCATCCAAAGTTTTTATGATCAGCTAATACTAGTCATTGATTCCAATTTTCTACGATGAACTTTATACTGGTCATAATTTTAATGATAAACAATTTAAATATTTTATTTATTTACTTAATTTAATAATTCTTATTTATAGCAACCATTGCTCAGTCATATATATTATAACTTGTGACCAGTTATTGATTGGTTGTAAAATGTATTAGTATTTATGATAAATCTTATATTGGTCACAAAAAATACTAAGATATATAAAAAAATATTATAGCTCATCCTTGGAAGTTTGATATTTTGTGAGGACTAGTTATTTTAGTCTCAAAACATCTTATAATCTGTGGCCACTTAATGATTGGTCATCAACAAGTATATTAATTATGACGAACTTTATGTTAGTCACAAAAAAATTATAATTTATGAGAAATATTGTAACACATCTCTGAAAGCATGATATTTTGTGAAGAGCGGTAAAAGTGGTCATAAAATATCCTATAATCTATGATCACTCATTGATTGGTCGTAGACGAGTATAATAATTGTGACGAAACTTATGTTAGTCTCAAAAAAAATATAATCTATGAGAAATATTATAACACATCTCTAAAAGTATGACATTTTGTGAGGAGCGGTAAAAGTGGTCATAAGATACCCTCCGATCTATGACTACTTATTGATTAGTCGTAGAAAAGTATATTAATTGTGATGAAACTTATGTTAGTCTAAATAAAATATATAATAAATGAGAAATATTATAATATGCCTCTAAAAGTATGATATTTTGTGAGGAAAAGTAAAATTGGTCACAAGATACCCTATGATCTAGATCACTCATTGATCGTATCATAGAAAGGTGTATTATTTACAATACACCTTATGTTAGTTGCAAAAACTTATATATTCTACGAGAAATAATTTAACTTATCCCCAAAAGTTTGATATATTATAAGAACTGAAAGATTGTGACAAAAATGTTATATTATTTGCTATTAGTCATTGGTTGGCCTAAAAAATCTTTATTATTTGCAACAACTTTTCATGATCACATGAAAGACTTTAACATGTGAGAAAATTCATAATTAATCCACTTTGAAATTTTAGCATTTTGAGGATCGATAATTGTAGTTGCAAATGTCTAATAATTTGGGATCAATATTTTTGTTACTTTTTTAAAATACACTTTCTAATTTAAACAATTTTATATTATTATTAAAAGTTACCTTCTTAAAATACACACTTCATGAGGCTTTTTAAATACATTAAAATATTACTCTCAGTATAAACCAATTTGCTAAAAAATATTTATAAAAATTATTTCTATAATTTTTCAATTAATTATATGTTTTTCCAAGTACTTATATAAAATAATTAGAAAAAATATCTTTAAAATAATTCAATTTTTTATGAGCTTTTGGACCACAATAATTAACCGATAAAATATATTAATAAATTATTTTGATAAAAATCTATAAAATATTTATTATTTTTAGTTAGACAATGATATAAAATTGGGTTTTTAAATTTTTATATAAGTTTATATTAACACATTTTTAAACTATCTTAAGCTCCTTAAATCATATCCAATGTTTTATTAATATTTTCCATTTATAACCTAATTTAAAATTATTCAATGATTAAGTAAAGAGAACAATAGATAATGATTGAAAATCTATATATATATATATATATATATATATATATATATATATATATATATATATATATATATATATAAATCGATAAAATAGTATTATCAAATTATTTTGATAAAAATCTATAAAATATTTATTATTTTTAAATTGGGTTTTTAAATTTTTATATAAGTTTATATTAACACCTTTTTAAACTATCTTAAGCACCTTAAATCTTATCCAGTGTTTTATTAATTTTTTCCATTTATAAGATAATTTAAAATTATTCAATGATTAAGTAAAGAAAACAATAGATAATGATTGGAAAACTATATTTATAGAGCGTATAAATATATATATATATATATATATATATATATATATATATATATATATATATATATATATATATATATATTACCAAATTATTTTGATAAAAATCTATAAAATATTTATTACTTTTAGTTAGACAATGATATAAAATTGGGTTTTTAAATTTTTATGAAAGTTTATATTAACACCTTTTTAAACTATCTTAAACTCCTTAAATCATATCCAATGTTTTATTAATATTTTTCATTCATAAGAGATAATTTAAAATTATTCAATGATTAAGCAGAGAACAATAGATAATGATTGGAAAAACTATATTTATATTAAAACGCTTTAGTAACTATTTTTCATACCAGACATATAAAAGAGTGCATGTTTTAAGTTGGATAAACATCAATTTTAAGTGCATTGATATAAATATGGTTGGATTTGAAAGTATTAATAAACCCAAAATATATTGGTAATTACTAATTGATTTTTAGGATAAGTAAATATGATTTTAAGTTTTATTCACTTTTCCTAAATTCAATACGTGACTTGGATTTTTGGCCATCGTAATGACGAAAGAGGCATTGTAATTGGTCCTTATGATTTTATTTTTATTTTAAATTTTTTTCAAATGTAATTAGTACGTGAATTTTTAGAATATATATTTAATTAAAATCTTATAAAATTATTATTATCGTAACTTTTAGAATATATATTTAATTAAAATCTTATAATATTATTATTACCAGTAACTATTTTTTTCAACTACAAAAAAATATTATACTTAATTAAAATTTTATAATAATATTCTTATCTTTTAAATATTTAATTAAAATCTTATAATAATCTTATTATTAGTAACTTTTGTTTTCAAGTACAAAAATATTATATTTAATTAAAATTATAATATTATTATTATCTTTTAAATATAATAGTTTTCTTTTCCATTTAAGTTACACACAAATCATAAAAGCTTCTTTTTTTTTTAAATGTAAATCATAAAAGTTAAAAGTAAAGAAAAAAATTCAATAAAAATTACATGAAAACAAATAATCCTTATTTATCCTAAGAATGCTTAAAATTAAAATTTTATTTTATTAAATTAAATGTAAATGTAAATATTCCTAATAATGAAGGGGCCTCTAGTTTAGATTATCTCTAAATTAAATATTTAAATTATCACTCTTCAAAAAAAGTAAATTATCTTTTAATAATTTATTAATATTATTATCATTAAAAGAAATATAAAAAGACACAAGCCCTAGTTTCTTTCTCACGTTCTCTCTACAAAATATGTACAAACGAGTATTGTGTTTGATCTTTCAGAAACTAGAAGCAAGTGTAAGTCTCACAACTTTTTTTGGGATAGTTTTATTTAATTTTGTTTATTTAGAAGTGATTATTATTCTTTCGCAAAGAAGTTTTGATTTGTAAGAAATTTTGTTTGTAGAGTAGCATGATTAAATGAAATGTTTAGAAAGACGTTGGAATTCCTTTGTATCGGCATATGAAGACACTATCTTTTTTTTTTTTGTTCATTCTGTTGCACTTTCGTAAAACATTGTTTCATAAAGACATGCGAGGATACTTATTAAATTATCATTATTTAATATATTTATCTTACGTTTTTGTGATGAGCATCATTTATTTTATCACTCGTTGAAACTTTCTTTGATTCGTATTCCAAAATCTTATATACTAATAAATAAATAATTTTGTTTACTTGAAATGCTATCATTATGGTTTATTGCGGGTGGTCATATCCTCTTGGGATAAGATGAGTCTTCTTGTTGATTGTTATATGGTTGTAACCAGCCACAATGGACATGCGTAAAAAATGATAAACATTATGTAAGGTTGACTTCTTAGCAAACATTAGGTATTCCAAAGAAGCACACTTAGAAGGAAGCAATTTTGAAACCAACATGCATCTTTAGATGTTATTACTCAATACATATAGGATTCAAGGTGACCTATAATTGGGTTTTGAATTTTTTAATATATTTATTGACTTTTCCTAAAATTCTTGGATATTTTAACTAATTTTAATGGATCATTGAAATTCTTTAATCTATAAAGAATATTCAAAAAGTGTAAGTCAGTATAATGTTTTCTAATTCCAAATCATTATAAGTAGTGAAAGAATTTTTTTTTGCTATTCTTATCATCTTACTTAATTTTTTTCTTCCTCCAATATAATACTCAACCTTAATAATTTTGATCTCTATTGAAGCATTTATTTGGTTGTGAATATGATTAATTGTCATTTTTATCTTTTGAGTGTTAGAAAATATTTGCCTCTTATAATTAGTAAAGATGTTCTTATAGATTTGAACATGAGACAAACTATCTTGGTAATTTTCTTGCAAGAATAAATTTTAGCAACGAGTTGTAAACTCCAAAAGCATCCTCTAAAATGTATTATAAAAACTTAAATGTTTTTTTTCTTTCCTTTATTTGGTTGTCTTTTATATTAAATTAATTTTTTTCCTACTACTTCAATATTTATTTGAGTTATATAATAATATTATGTCCATGACTTATTCACCATTTGAAATAAATTATATGGAGTATCTCAAATCTATAATTTCAACTAGTTGTCATATTTTTGTATCATATTATATTGTAAAAGCATATTACATGGCTCCTGGGTAGTATCAATCTATCACAAAAATTGTTTGGCCATCATCCAATATGATTGCACAAGGTATTATTTTTTATAAAACTATCAAAGGTAATTGTTATGATAGGTTTGTTTCAATCAATATAATCTCTTTGTCATTGTCATATAGGAGGTTCATCAACAACAAGAAAGAGGCGAGGCCCATCTCAAGGAAAAGGATTAGATGTACTATTAGAGAATGGAGAGAGAATTCTTATATCATTTACAAAAGAAGAAAGGAGACCGCTATGTGCTTATCCTTGCAAATTTGCTAGTGAGATTGGTGTTGCAATGAGATTAATTTTAGACCATTTATTTTTTTACTATGGAAATGATCAATTGTGACCATTTAATTTCATCCTAGAAATATTTAAACTATATCTAATTTTTTTCATCATGAAAAATTATAAACCATGACCAGCTTGTCTTCATCGCGGTAAACGTGAAATTGCAAACTTACATACATTCATCGAGAAACATGAAATTGTGACCACATAAATTCATTGTAGAACACGAAATTGCGATCATGTTAATTCATCATAAAACAATTAAATTGCAACCATGAAAATTCATCATAAACCACAAAATTGCGACTATAAATTCATCATGTAAAACACAAATTCGCACCATGTGTAAATTCATCGTAGAAACACGAAATTGCAACTACGTAAATTCATCATAGAAACATGAATTTGCGATCATGTAAATTCATCATATAAACAAACAATTGGGACCATATAAATTCATTGTAGAAAAATGAAATTGCAACCATGTAAATTCATCATAGAAACACCAATTTATGACCATGTTAATTCATCGTAGAAACACGAAATTGCGATCATGTAAATTCATCGTAGAAACATTTCAAACATCAAATGTTTTCATGTAAAAATAAAATTCAAGTACTAATTACCATCGATGGTAGAAAGGAAATCTACCACCAAGATGTCGACATAAAAATTTATATTAATGATCAATATCATCCATCACACAAACAAATTATGTACCACTGTTAAGGAATGGTCGCAAAAACATTCCCCATGACATACTATGACGACAGCGACCAACTTTTTGGTCAGAGATTATTATTCACGATCGCACTTTGTTTTTGGGATGAATAACGTAGTCACGAAATATCAAATTTCTAATAGTGCTAGTCAAACAATGAAGTGGTCCTGCTATTTTTGAGAACCCTTCTATGAACCTGCGGTAATACCCCGCTAATCCTAGGGAACTCCGCACTTCTGTCATCGTAGTTGGTTGCTCCCAAATTGCCACTGCTTCTATTTTCTGAGGATCCACATGAATGCCATCAGCATAAAACTATGTCCCCAGAACCCCACTCGCCCAACCAAAATTTCATTTATTTAACTCAGCAACCGTATCGTTTCTTTAAAGTCCGTGAACACCAAACCCAAATGTTCCTCATGTTCCAACTCGCTTCGAGTACACTAGATATCGCCGATGAAGACAATGACAATCCGATCGGCAATGGACGAGCACTCGCTCATTAAATCCATGAAAGCTGCTGGGGCATTAGTGAGTCCGAAAGACATCACTAGAAACTCATAACTTCCATATCTCGGCCTTGAATCCCGGCCTCGGGAATGTTTGATTCCTAATCCCAATTGATGGTAATCGACCTCAAGCCAATCTTAAAGAACACTCGCACTCGAGCCAATCAAATAGGTCATCAATCCGAGGCAAGGATATTGCTACGTAAGAGTGACCTTTATTCAACTTTCTCGTAGTCTATACACAACTTCTAAGTGCCATCCTAAGAAGAACTATATTCCAAGAATAAATGGAATATAATCACCAAGACAAGGTTATGGGCTGTATACAAAACACTGACGAGTTGCACAAAGAATGTACAACCCTGGAGGAATTCAGAACATAGAGCTCGATACTGGGGTCGACAGACCCGACGCTGATAATTCTTCCAAGGTACCCCCGTGGTCCCGCCTGTACTGGAGTCCCATTGTACAATCTCTGTGTGGAATGCACAAAGGGCCCCACCTAAAAGAGAAGTAAATACCTGCAGCACTATTATACCTCAAATATATAGATAAATCCACGACCGACCTATCCAAGGGTAGGTCATAACCACATCATACATAAAAGGAACTCAATGAGTTTAATACTAATGTCAGAGCATTCTAAGAGTATTTGCGAATTTAGGGTTACAAATGAGATTAAATAGATCCAACAAAACAAGGACATATAGGTGGGATAGAGTACTGCAGTTGTCGTAGATAAAGCGGTGTTGAATCTGGCGCGAGGTAGGCCCTACGAACTGTCTGGACCTAGGGAACAGATTTAAAACAATAATGTGAGATAATAAATCTCAGTGAGTGGCATAGTTTATAAGGAAATTAACATTTTTAAATTTCAAAGATTTCTTCTCTCAAAACCTTCCGTTCACTCTTTGTAAAGTTCCCCGTTTAAAACATTTCACAAACCCAACTTTACCCAAGTCCAACATATGCAAGACTATCAACAAATTAGCCGACACAATGTTAAGGAAAACATAACTGACTGCTCACAACACAAAGCCAAGCACAAAACATGTATAGTCACTGGGCACAAAATAACCATGAAATGCACCATAACCATGAGTATAAAAAATAGTTATACCATATTTAGAAAATCAACAACGTTTATACCACATACCCATCATAAACCGTTGGTAAGCCGACCTCACGACACCGTGACAACTAATGAACCTGTGGTTACACCCGACCATCACGTAGCAACTAACAAACCTCCAGGTAGACCCAGCCATCACGTGGCAACTAACAAACCTCCAGACTGCCATCACGCAACTAACAAACCTCCAGTAGACCCGGCCATCACGTGGCACTAATAAACCACGGCAAGCCCGCCATCACGCACCTAATAAACCTCCAAACCCCGCCATCACGCAGCACTAACAAAACCTCCGTAAATCCTTCGCCATCACGCACCAACAAACCTCCGTAAACTCGCCATCACGCGGGCACCCATTAAACCTCCGAGTGAACTCCGCTCCATCATGTGTCCTTCACGAACCCTCCGTAAACCCGCCATCACGTGGCAACTAATCAACCCGGCAACCCGCCATCACATGGCAACCAAGAGTAACTGCCTCTTTCTCACATGTACTTTTCCTTAACAATACCAATGTATTAGAGTCACCCACAAAATCTCACGATCCACCTTTTAAAAACAATAGTTTTTCAAGATAGTTTACAACTTCAATCTTATGTACCCAAATATCCAAACACCACGATCATCCATGAACACAGAAAACTTTCAAATAGTTAAAATGTTGACAAAATTAACATGAAATGATAACTTATTTTATATGAAACCGAAAATCATGTTTGAATGCAACTAACCATCTGATCAAAACAGTATATATGTAAAGTATTAAATCATAATAAATATATTGACATAATATCCCAAATCATTTAAAGTATAAACCACTCACCTAATTATAGACACCCGCCCCGCCAGATCGCTCGGCCCTACAAGTGCGGAGTGCCCCAGAATATAGATAAACTCCGCTATAGGCTCTAATAACCCGAACCAACAACCTTATGTCCGCCCGCTTTAGGAATAACTCGTTAGAACTATGAAAACCATCCAAATCGACTGACAGTCCACCACGTTAAAATTCTATGCCCGATACCTAAAATTTGGGCTTTTCACCCGAGCTAATTTCTCAAAATTGAACTGGTCTAATAATTCCTAAACATCCAATTTCACTAATACAACTTCAATTTTACAAATTTGACCACTCCAGATTTATTTCAAATTCCGACTTCTGCACTTACCGTAAACAACCTAAAAATGGAAACCTAACCAAACGATGTCCAAAATTTGTTCATATCAATGGAAAGCTCCAAGAATGTGAACCATTGGTACCATTACCTTGGTCCAACAAATACCAGGCCGGAAAACCTGATCTAAGCTTCTACCGATTTCAAGCTGCTGTAATCCAAAACTAGTACAACTGCAAAAAGGGACCAAGTAGATGAGTTCGGAAGGTCCAAAAATGGTGGAAAGGAGCTATGGTGACTCGGCGGCCGGAAATGGCCTAAATCACAAAATCCCGCGGAAAAAAAATCTGCGGCAAATTGCCGTTCACACGATCCCTACGAGTCCTGGGCGATGGCCATAAAATTTACTAAGCATCGTCCGGCCGGGTGGTGCACCTGGTGGTCCGAGCGTACAGAATCCCGCCAGAAGTACCGGGTCTGTCCGATTTCTCACGGCGCAAGAAGGGCTACTACCAAAAGGTGTTCCCTGGCTTCGAGAGTTTTCTCTGTGGTTTTGGGAGCTCAAGTGTTGTTTCGCTAGGGTTTTCATTTGGTATCACAAGCTATGTTTATATAGGGTCTAGGTCGCTTAAAAAAAAAAAAAATCCCGTGACAAAACTCGGGACCGATAAAGTGTCATCATGGGAACTCTACGGCCGTGAATCCTGTTATCCGTAGTCTGATTGTGACGTTCCGCCCATCTATGAACTTGTATCGACGAGGCCTACGAAATGGTGTCTTAGTTAACCTAAAACTATTCCTCCTCGAAAAGGTCAAACTTGGTCAACTTGGTCAACTTGGTCAACTTGGTCAAACTTGGTCAAACTCGTATTATTTGGTACGGGTCGTTACATAGCCTATATAAAAACATGTTTATATAATGTAATTATATATATAGAAGAATATGAATTAAAAAAATTGTGAGTCTTCTCCTTTTTGGTTCTCCAAAGAAATTTTGAACTTATCGGATTTTTCCATGGCGTTCATCTAATCGACTTATCAATCAACCATTCAATAGTTGATTGTGGTGTCTTCATTCCATCGATTTATCAATCAACCTTTCCATAGTTGATTGTGGCGTTTTCATTCTATCGACTTATCAATCAACCATTCTATAGTTGATTCTGGCGTTTTCACTATCCCCAACTTATTAATCAATCCTTCCATAGTTGATTGTGGCGTCTTCATTCTATCGACTTATCAATCAACCCTTCCATAGTAGATTATGATATATTTATTCTATTGACTTATCGATCAATCCTTTCATAGTTGACCGTGGCGTATTTCTACCATCGATTTATCAATCAATCATTCCATAATTGATTATGGTGTCTTCACTTTTCCCCTTTGAACTTGATTGTAGAATGATCCGAGAGAGTATCTTGTTGCGAGTTGTGTCAGTTCGTGGTGACCTTGCATCACAACATATGATCTATCATACTTGCAACATGGTTTGCCATATTATAGACCATCTATAGAAATAGTGCAATTTTAAATGGAATAAAGATAGGGAAACAAAATCATCATACACGTAAGAACACAAGAAATTGATTACGCGGTTCGACTAAGTCTACATTAAGGCTTCGCCCATATACAAAGGGTTTTCATTATTTTTAATCATGTTACAAATGGACTTATTTGAGACAAGACTCCCCATTTATCTCAACCTTTCTTCACCTAATTCAAATATGGAATGAATTCTCTTTTAATTCATCCATACAACGGCTCAACGCTGAGAAATCCAATCACCCGCACGTCAACAAAGACCCTCGCTTCTCATTCATTCTCAACTTGTGTATTTAAACGTATTCCTCTTATTTAATATCCTCTTTGGGATCTTTCCTCCCTTCCCCATATTTAAATATTTTCATATCATTTCTAATATGCAAGCTTTGAGATTCTGATAATATTCCATAATTATCATAATGGAATATTTTGTCTACATAAAAATCTTATTCAATCCGCTAGATTTTATCATCTCTCATGATTGAGTTTATTTACACAATTAACTCCTTCAAATCTCCCTCTTTCTTCCCCGTAAATATCATCTCCAGAAATATTTTGATTTGATCGGTTCAAAAAGTATTTTCAATGTCGGGTTGTTCATGTCATGTGCTGGTTGGAAGCATTAATGGGCTTTAGGCAAATAACTTAAAAAAAAAAAGATGGCGTGAGATGCAAGGAATAGAAAACACAAAAGAACGAGGGAGAGAAAAATATGAATTGACTGAAACTTGTGCAAGACGATCAAGTAGGGAAATAGTGTCAGTTTTAACTAAAATTTGATTTAGTGAATCCTTGTAACGAGCTTCTCACTTCTACCGAGCTTGTTACTTCTCCACTCCTTGATTGATAAATAGTTGAGATAATTTGTAGGTTTCTTTAAACAATTTAGTAAAGTAAAGAAAGGATTGGCTTTCAAAAAAAAAAATATAAAGAAAGAATTTATTATGTGAAATGCATCAATTTGGTTATTAAGATTATTGTTTTGGAAATATACTTGAACATTATACCTTAATTTAACCAAGTTCTTGAATTCAATTTTGACCCTAATTAATGTTTTAAATTTAGGTTAAACTATATTTTCTAATTGGTCGTAACAAGAGCTAGTCCTGGACCTTACGCCTCAAAAAATATGGGATTTGGATTCCTGTGAACTTCATCTCAAGTGCATTTGCGATGGATGAGACAATTCTAGAAGTCAAACCCCTAATGAATGTAGTCGGATATTTAATTAACACGTCAAACACCTAGCCATCCATCATTTTCAACCTAATTTATATTTTAAATTAACAGGCTGCATTATTAATTCCACACTTATATATTCAATTGGATTTTAAAAATATTACCAATACGGAGTATAACACATGCATGTATTCGATGTATATAAATTCTACACTTGACGTATGCAACCATGTCAGTAACGTAGAGATAATTGCTATAAGACCGCATTATATTTTACTTCACAAGAGGCCATGATCGATTCCTGAGAAAATATCAATAACAGGTCGAAGATATATTTATATATTAAAAGATGACTTATCTTTTTCTTGGAAACATTAATTGTAATATTTATATTACTATATTTTTTCAAAGTAGACCGTAAGAAAATTGTTTGTTAACAGATATGTTCCATCTGTTGGCACAACATATGAGATCTACCATACTTGGAACATGGTCTACCATATTATAGACCATCCATAGAAATAGTGTAATTTTAAAAGAAATAAGGATTGGAAAACAAAACCATGAGACAAGTAAGAGCATAAGAGATTCGTGAGGCTTTACCCAAATACAAAGGGCTTCACTATTTTTAATCAGGTTACAAGTGAACTTATTTGAGACAAAACTCCTCATTCCTCTCAACCTTTCTTCATCTAATTCAAATATGGAATGAATTCCTTCATTCCCCATACAACGGCTCAACATTGAGAAATCCAAGCACACCTATAACAAGTATTCAGACGTCAACATTACTTCTTGCTTTCTTATCTGCTCTCACCAGGTATTTTCAAACGTATTCCCTCGTATTTACACATCCTTCGGATCTTTCCTCCCTACCCCATATCTAACTCCTTCCAAATCTTCCACTTTCATCCCCGTATATTATCTGCAGAAATATTTTGATTTACTGAAGATTTTCATCACACAAGCAGATCTCATGCACACCCAGACTTCAAATTCCACAGCTAAAACATGTGATGAATTTTTGCCAAAGACTATGGCAATCAATAACTCCAACATAGACAAATCAAATTCATCACGATCATTATTAATTCAATTTTGGATGCTTATTCTAGACACTTCAACACAATTCTTCCACTATTCCTTTAAGTTATGTTTGGTTCTTGAAAATTTTGATGGAAAATACAAGGCAAATAATTAAAATAGAGAGAAAAAATAAAAAGAAAGAAAAAATGAAGAAAAATAAAAATAGTGTTAAAAGCCAATAAATTATTTTTATTTGTATCTTTAAACTTATTATATTTATTCAACTAGTGAATATTAAAACAATTTTAAAATATAAATTTTTAACTAATGTTAATTATACTTTATTTTCTTTAAAAAAATTCCTTACAACAACAAAACCTAAAACCTAAGAAAATCATTTTCCATATTTTTTTTAATTTTTGTTGGTTGATACTTTTCCGTGAGCCAAATACAACTCTTGTCTACCACACTGCGGCTGATATCATCCAATCAATTATTTTGATAGGACCATGTTAAGTGGAGGCTGGCTTACTTCCATTTATTTAGTTTAAACGGCAACATCGTTGGCGATAAATTTGTAAAATTCCGCACGTTTATATACTGATGATAGTCAAAACTTCAACTAACACTTAAATAGGTGAAGACTATGTCTATCCATCCTGCAAATCCAAGATCTGTCCATATGTAATTATGAAAGGAAATTTGAATTAAAATAAAATGATTGTACGTGATAGCACATTTGGTCATGGTTTGACTGATAGCTAATATTCTAATTTTTACGAACGTTGGAGCTACTTGACTGCTATCCATCCACACCATTATGAGAATAGTTACCTTCACTTCTTTCTTCTCATGTAAAAATAATTTTATGTCATGGTTGGAAAATTATCTGCCATAATACGCTTTTGATTTGTCCAAAATAACACATCATTAGTGTCTTAATTGCTAAAAAAAATGCGATTAGCATGTTGGTACAAAGTTGTTCACGTTTGTTTATACTTCTAGAAAAGTGGGCATGGCATTGTGATAAGGGCACTTCAGAAATCCTGGAACAAATAAACAACTTCATGGATAATGGATGGGCAGAAACAGTTAGGTTGAATGTTTGTTAGAATTCATTCTGGTTGTTTTTTTGGTTGTATTTGATTCTGGAAAAGTACTAAATAAAAGAAAAAATATTATTGAAAATGATTTTTTTATATTTGGTTGTTGCATGTGACAAAAAATCTCAGACAAAATAAATATAAGTAAAATTACTTTGAAAACTTTGATATTTCAAACTATTTAATGATTATATTGATGAGGAAAAATAAAGAAAACTGAAGTACCAACAAAAATAATATGTATGACTAAACTCTATTTTTATTTTTCCTTCATTGTTTTCTTTATTCTATTTTTCCTCTCAATTTTTTTTCTCTTCCATTTTTCCTCAAATTTCCAAACCAAATAGAGTCTTCCAAGTTCTATCAATTTGTATGACAAGGTTCAGTTGTAGTTGGGATAAGGTGCACAAATGCTCCCAAGTTATGCGCATATATCCCACTTTACTCCTGAACTTTTTTTAGGTCCCAAGATATTTCTAATGTTTACTTGCATAGATCAATCATGCTCCTATAGTTAGAAAATGTCACAAATAGATAGACGCAAATAGATAGACGCCTATTAAACGGCCATTAAACACCCCACATGTCAAAGTTTTCAGCCTAGAAGTTACTTTTTGTAACAGTATGGATATGAGTATCTTAGAATAAAAGAAAAGGAGTAAAGTGGGACGGACGTGCAAATATCGAGGCATTTGTGCACCTTATCCGAGTTGTAGTTACTTGTGGTGCTTTTCTTTTTCTTTTTCTTCATTTTGGGGGTTTTAATTTTCTTTTCCCGCAAGTATATTTGCTCTATAAATACCTAGCTTGAGATGGTTCAAAATCGCAAACAATATTAGATCGGCAAGGATAGCAATGGCATCAGCAAAGTCTCCAACCTTTGGCGATGCTCCTGTGCAAAGTGTTCAGGAGCTCATCAAAGAGCCCATCCCTGAAGTCCCTCAGTCCTTTATCCTCGATGATCCCAAGCCTCCACCCTCTCACTCCACCACTCCCTTCCCATCAGCTCCCCACTATTGATATGAAACATTTAATCAGCGTGAAACCACAGATTCTGAGCTGAGAAGGCACCTCTACTTGCAAAGAATGGGGTTTCTTTCAGGTTAATTTCTCTCTAAATCAATCATCATTAATCACTTTTATGTACTTCTCTTCAACTTCTAGGGCATGAACTCCAGTTTCAATATATATGGGGCGAGTGACAATTCTTCAGAAATGAATAATTTGAACTTATCATCATCATGACCATTACAATTTAAATAAAGTAGCTATACCCAGGGTTCCAGCAAACAGACTCTTATAATCCGTTCTCACCTTTCATGAAATATGTATTTAGAGAAAGATATAATAAAGCAAATAGAAATGGAAAATAATTTTAAAATGCAGAAACTATTAACGTGTTGTGTTCATGGATGATATGCAGTTAGAACCATGGAGGAGATCTTCTAATTTTGGAGAAACTGAAATCTGAGATCTCAGAATTTTACAAACTCCTTGAAGAAAAATGAAATACAAGATGAGGGCAGGTGATGCTGAAGGGTATGGATTGTCGAGATCAGATCAGAAGATCAAAATAGACTGGGTGATCTGCCTTATATGATCACCAACCCTATCCATAGGAGGAAGCCCCATCTATTCCCTGAGCTCCTTCCATCACTCAGGTTCTCCATCATCATCATCATCTTCTTTCAGCTATATATAAATATGTATGTTTTCTTCTTAATTTTAATTTTGTTGCAGGGATAGCTTGGAATGTTACTTTGCGGAGTTGCAGAAACTGGCGATGATGCTTCTAGGGTTTATGGCTAGAGCTCTGAAATTGGAGAAAGGAGAGATGGAAGAGTTGTTTGATGATGGGATGCAATCAGTGAGGATGACTTACTATCCTCCATGCCCACAACCAGAGCGGGTTGTGGGACTCACCCCGCATTCGGATGCCTCCGGAATCACCATCCTTCTACAAGTGAATGGAGTGGATGGTCTCCAAATTAAAAGATGGGGTTTGATTCCGCCGCCTTCCAGATGCACTTGTTGTCAATGTTGGAGACATTCCCGAGGTTTCCCACATACCATTCTCTCTTACAAAAAAATAAAAATAAAATAAAATTGAAAATGCCAAATGTAATTAAGGAACTTTTTGCAGATGGCAAGCAACGGAGTTTACCCGAGCATAGAGCACAGGGCAACTGTAAATGCAGAAAAAGAGAGGATCTCCATTGCCATGTTCTTCAAACCCAAATTCTCTGCTCAGATTAAACCTTCAAACAGTCTCATAAATCCTCAAAATCCGCCACTCTTCAAACAAGTAAGCATGGAGAAATACTTTCAAGATTTCTTCTCCCATAAGATGGATGGAAAATCATTCCTCGACCATATGAAGATCAAGAATGAGGAAGAAGAATACACTACTTGAAGCCTGCATGGCTACATCTTACATGCATATGTGTGAATGGTTACTTATGTTTGACTATGGTGTTGTTTGGCATTGCAGTTGCATGGATGAAATAAATAAATAAATATGTTAGCTTTGAGGTTGGTAGTACTTTATTCCTACCCCATTACAGTTATTATAAAATTCATGCATATAATTAGAGTTGTAGCAGTTGCATAGAGCCCTGCCCATGAGGCCACAACTCGCCTGAAAATAAGGATTCCGTACGTGTAGCTATGTTGTAGCAGTTCCTTGTTATGGGCACAACAAGATTGTTTTGTTATATATACAATGAAGTGTCTCCTTGACAGCACAACTGCATGCTGATCCATTTTCTATTAACTTCAATATTTAAAGAAACTAGTAATGATCAACAAAGGTTGGCAACATTAAGAAAAACTACTAAAAATGTCAATTTATATTAAAAGTGTCTTGTTTATATCACAAAATTTCACAACTAATTCTAAATTTTAATTATGATTCAAAATATTTGATTCATGAATTTGCATTAAAGTTTTTTATTGGGTTGTGAGAGCATTCCCATTTATTGACATTTTTTAGGTATCCTTATAGTTCAAGGCGAGAAGTGATGGCTAGGATGGTAAATCTAGCATTATTAGGATTTTTGTTTTAGACATTATTCTCGCTATTGTTAAAAAACATAACTTATTTTTATCAAAATTGTTTTATTTATGGATTATGTGGACAATAACACTTTTACTCAAGTATCAACTTTTGAAGTTGAAAAAATTGATTAATTTAGAATGTTAAGTATTTACTTTTGATATGAATTTGGTAATCGGACAAAATCTAGTTAATTTAGTGTGTTTGTGTCATTTCCACTTCAAGCCTTTAGGTTTGAGGTGAAATGACCGTCATGCACCTGCAATGGGTTTCAAGGCATGATAGAGGTGACAATATTTATATGATTGGGTGCAGGTCAGTATAAATGGTATTAGAATCGATCTTTAACCTTAGTGTTAGGGTTTGTTTAGGCTCTTAGGGGTGTTTATTCAATTGGCCTCGTATCCCATGGCACACGTGATGATATAATAGACACGTCTTAAAACTAAAGGCTCCTTAAGTTTAAAGTGAAATATCTACATGATTGAGTACGAACCATTTACAAAACAGCTATCATGCAAATAATCCAACTAACTGAACTAATGGTTTAGAGTGAAATTTGTAAGTTTAACTAATGATAATACTCTGTACATATTTTAACTAGTGAATGAGCTTTGCAGCTCACTTGAAGCATTAGGAGTCTAAAAAGTATAAATGGGGATGTATTGTGAATATGAGATTAGGTATAGGTTTTGAGGTAAGCGTCGACTTCTATCAGACATAGGTTTTGAGGTATAAGTCTTAGATTAGGTTTAAGTTTTGGGATATGATTCTTAAGGAGTAACAACTATCATGTAAATATGTGCCTCTTTTCTTTATATTTACTAGATTATTATTCTAGTCTCTAGCCATATAGTTCCTTATTTTACATGTTTCGTGGAAATATTTCATATTAAGATTTTTTTAGCTCTTTGTTGGCTTATGCTTTCATAAATTACAAGGAATGATTTAAATATATAAGTTTTGGACTTAAAAGTTTAAGAGCAGTACTATTCACTCGATAAGTATTTGCATATTAGATTTAATAACTTAGGGTTTATTTTCTAATGCGATGTTTTTTTTTTTTGCATTCCATATATGTCATTTACCAACCAACAAGGAAATAAATATAGCAATATAACTTTATCATTTAAAAAAAAAAGTTTATAATAAATGAAGTTAATTTCAATCATATTTATTGAGTTTTTCACTGAACATACCTAATCTTTATCATTTTGAAATTTAATTAATTAGAATTTACATCCTTTATTTTGAATGAGAGAAGGGATGAGTAAAAATAACAAATAGAAAGAACAAATTTTTTATTGAAATCTCAAATTAATCTATCCAACCTTAGTCTATTTAACAAAATATCAAGAAATGTAAATAAAATTAATCCTATGCTAATGAGACGTTTCAATGGTTAAAGAGTTGGACATGACATAAGGAAGGGATCAGATTTGCGTCTCCATGAAAACAAAAAATTGCAACGTTGTAATAAAAAGTGAATAAATGTCTAAAAAAATTTAACCCTAATACTAAATAAGTAAATAATTTTCAAATCCATCAAATTTAGATTTTACTCATTCCTTGTTCTTATCCTAGAACCTTAGTAAAATTCTTTATTCTATTTGTATTACGTGCACTTATTCGATTTCCTCAAATAGTTAGAAATTGTCATTGACTTCCACCCTGTTCAAATAGTTAGAAATTGTATCAATCAAGTTTTATTATAGGACATTGCAGATTAACCATCCATCAGCGCCAACCTCTGAAGTTGACATCACAGATGACGATATGGTATTGTTTCAAGCACATGACTTTTTTTTTTTAGTCAAAACCTGCTTCATATTTTGGCAATAAATTTGTAAATTTTGCACGTTTATGCAGGAAGTGCTAAGAAAATTTATGCCTCGACCATCACTTAGATAGGCAAAAAACAACATCCATTCATCATACAGCAAGACCTGTTGAAGGGGTCATCATGAAAATTTATTTTTATGATGTTATAATTAAAAGAATTTTGAGCATGACTACGCCTCCTCTAATGCTGCTGGCATCACCATTCTTCTCCAAATCAATGTAGCGGACGACCTCCAAATTAAAAAGGGAAAAATATGTATCCGACCACTAATTTAAAAATATTTGTACATATATCACTAAGAATTGCATTTCTATGATTCAGGCTACCCTAGAAAAAATACTTGTGATTTGTACCTTTTGATGCAAAAGTAAAACCGAAAATGTCATTCTTTCATCCCCAGCTAGAATTTAAAAGAAAAAAGAAAAACTGTTTTGGTCTTCTCCCTCCATCCTTTCTCCTTTCCAACCGTTCACCTTCTCCTTGCCCACCATTATCTTTCCCGATTCTTTTCCTTGTTGGATGCTCTTGAATACCCAAACGATAAACTCTTCCCACCTCTTCCTTGCGATTTTGCGATCTCCCTAGGGCAAAGTCAACTCTCTCATTGCCCAGTACTCCATTTTCCCAACATAGCTTTGTGATTTACATTATTTCTATGTGCTTTCTCATTCTTCGACGATGGTAGGGCAAGGTAAAGAGATCAAAGTTTGTTTTTTTCTTCTTTAATGGTTGACCTGGTTTGTTTTTGTGGTCCAAATGTAGTTTCTTGTTTGTTTTGCTGTGATCTGTGTTGAATGAACCAAGATTGTTGAAAATTCTTTTTTTTAGTCCAAATGAAAATTTGTTTGCCATGTACAATCATAACAGTGAATGTACAACAATAAACAGTCAAAGTAGTACCTTGGGAAATGAATGTACTACTGTAAGTAACTAGTGAATATACTACCATAATTAATAAGTCAATGTACTACGTTAATTACTCAATGCAGTATCATAAGTAGTGAATGTACTACTGATTTGTAACTAGTGAATGTATTACCTTAAATAGTTAATGTACTAACTTAACTAGTCAATGTACAATTTTAACCAGCCAGTATACTACCCAAGAGTAGTGAATGTACTATCTTAACACTAGATTTTTAAGGAGTTTTTGTGATACCTATATGGTTGTTGTGTCACTAAATATGCTCCTATAGAAGCACTAGGTAACATAAAATACTATTATGTTCCATATGTTTGATTGTGTAACTAGAACCTTCAAATTGGAAATGTCATTTAAATGTGTAGAGTTGAACAAGACGGACAACAAAATGTTCTATTATGTATGTGTGGGTGGCCAAATGGTGAAAGGATCTGGAAATGGGTCAAAGTAGATATAAAGGTGGATGAATCCTTAGCATTTGCTAGTTAATGTTCATATGCCTTGGCGAGTTTGTTTCACTAGTTTGTGGTTAAGGCTGGTTATGACTCAGAATTTCGTTAAATTTTACTACACATGTAAATTTGAACTACTGTTATTTCTGTGTTATTTGTGTTTTATCAGAACAAAAAATAATTAAGAATCAAACATGATTTTCGTGTTTTTCTTATTCTTCTTAAGAAGTGTTTCTAGAGAAACACTTTAATTTCTTTTTGTAAAATATATATTCTTAAAGTACTGAAAAATGTTTCTTTAAAAAATAATTCAAATTTTTTTTGTAAATATTTTTAAAAAAATTTCTATAATCATATAATATATTCCTTTTAATTCTTTTTACACGACAAATGTTAATATTTTTATAAATTTTTTAATTTATTATAATATTTCTTTTATAATAAATATTATTTTTAGTAATTTATAAATATTTAAAATTGTATTTATATTTTATACCACATATAAAAAAAATACTATTAAAATACTCAAACAAAAATACTTTGATTTGAAGTACTACTAAATAGGCTCTTAAGCTCGGTTCAAAAAGTATTTTCAACGTGGGGTTGTCCATGTCATGTCTTTGGTTAGAGCTTGTGCGGGCTTTAGGTGAATAACTTTAAAAAAGCGATGGTTTTGAGATACAAGGAATAGAAAACACAAAAAGAACGAGGGAGAGAAAAATATGAATTGCCTGAAACTTGTGGAAGACGATTAAGTAGGTGTAGTTATTTGGGTCTTCTGACCTTTAGGGCATCAACAGCGCGATGTAAACCTGTAAAACAAAGGGGGACCGGCAGCGGTGTGTCAGTCGTCTCTTCGATGATTAAGTCAGCAAAAAGGGTGGAAAAGAGAAAAAATAGAATTTGCACAGTTGGAATTGCATACATTTCCCTTGTGGGGTGCCTTTGTTTTATACTCAAATTTCTCCTTGATTATAGGAAAGATTATCTCATGATTTTGGTGATAAGATCTCTCTTTCCTTATCAAAGACTAGTTCTTCCTTATTCAGGATTAATGCTTTTGAAACGTAAGAGATTTGGATACTAGGAATTATCACCTTATAAACTTCACGCCTAATAAATTTATCCATAGGAAACTCCTCATATCACGGTAGGATGGTGGCCAGGGCTCGGGATCTAGATAGGGTTTAGGATTCTCACCAGTTGGTTGGCTCTGAGATGGTTTTTAATATGGTAGGTCGTTTTGGACCGCTTTATGAGGGACGGGTCAACAATGGGCCTGCGTGGTTGGACCTATTGAGTAGTGGGTCTAGACCTAATTAAAGGCCACGGTACTCATAGTAGGGAAATAGTATCAATTTTAACTGAAATTTTATTTGATGAATCATTGTAACGAGCTTCTCACTTCTACCGAGCTTGTTACTTCTCAACTCCTAGATTGATAAATAATTGAGATAATTTGGAGGTTTCTTAAAACAATTTAGTAAAGCAAATAAAGGACTGACTTTCAAAATATAAAGAAGGATTTATTTTGTGACGCATCAATTGATTATTATGATTATTGTTTGGAAATATGTTTGAACATTATACCTTAATTTAACAAAGTTATTAAATTCAATTTTGACCCTAATTAATTTTTAAATTTGGGTTTACACTATATTTTCTAATTGGTCATAACAAGGCTGGTCATGGAGCCTTACGCCTCAAAAAATATGTAGAGTTTGGATGCCTGTGAACTTCATCTCAACTGCATTTGTGATGGATGTGGAGACAATTCTGAAGTCAAATCCCTAATGAATGTAGTCGGATATTTAATTAACACGTCAAACACCTAGCTATCCATAATTTTCAAACCTAATTTATATTTTAATTAATCAGCTGCAGCATTATTAATTCCACACTTATATATTCAATTGGATTTTTAAAAAATATTGCACCAATACAATTATAACACATGCATGTATTTGATGTATATAAATTCTACACTAAACGTAACAGCCATGCCAGTAACGTAAGCTCAGAGATAATTGCTATAAGACCGCATCATATTTTACCTTCACAATAGGCCATCATTGATTCCTGAGAAAAAGGCAATAACAGGCCCAAGATATATATATTAAAAGATGACTTATCTTTTTCTTTTGGAAAAATTAATGTAATATTTATATTACCGGGGTTTTTTTCGTAAGTAGACCATAAGAAAATTGTTTGTTAACAAATATGTTCCATTTGTTGGCAAAACATGATGCAAAGGATAAGACATGACTTCTAAGACTGGAGTTAAGTTTCAAAAGAAGGTTTTAGAGCATAATTAAAAAGATCAGAATGCACTCAATATGCTAATTCAGGATTCTAAGATTTTAGACTTATTTGGGATGTTTCTATATCAAATTGTATGGCTTCCATGTCAAGTTATTTAATTTCTTTTTAGTTTATTTATTTATTTTTTCTTAGTTTATTTTTATTTAGATTTGTTTCCTTTTCTTGTTTTAGGTGTGATTTAGATTAAAGATCGTATTAGATATTTTGTTTTTATTTCCTTTCTACTTTGTAGCCTATATAAAGACATGTTTATAATGTAATTATACAAAAGAATATGCATTAAAAAAAATCATGAGAATCATCTCCTCTTTGGTTCTCCAAAGAAATTTTAAAATTATCGAATTTTTCCGTGGCGTTCATCTTATCGACTTATCAATCAACTCTTCTATAGTTGATTGTGACTTATTCATTTTATCGACTTATCAATCAACCTTTCCATAGTTGATTATGACGTCTTCACTATCTTCGACTTATCAATTAACCTTTTTATAGTTGATTGTGACGTCTTCATTCCATCGACTTATCAACCTACCATTCCATAGTTAATTATGACGTCTTCAATCCATCGACTTATCAATCAACCCTTCCATAGTTGATTGTACTTTATCCCATCGACTTATCAATCAATCATTCCATAATTGATTGTGGCGTCTTCACTTTTCCCTTTCAAACCTGATTGTAGAACGATATGAAAGAGTATCATGTTGCGAGTTGCATCGGTGCAGCGACCTTGCATTAAAAATTGGTATCAGAGCTAGATCTGCGTCCAGGTTTGCTTACTTTTTAAAAGTTTTATTTAAAAAAAAAAAAGATCAAAGGAGAATAATGCAAAATCAAGACGAGGACTTCAAGACTACATTTAAAGTTCCAAAAGGTAGGTTTGAGCAAAGGAGAAGAAGATCAATGATGCAATTAATATACTAATTCAAGTTCTAGAAGAATCTAGACATATTTGGGATACTTTTTCTATATAAGATTGTCACGCATGGCAGTTATTTATTTTCCTTTTAGTTTATTTATTTTCCTTGTTTTATTTTGTTTAGATTTGTTTTATTTTATTGTTTTAGGTGTGATCTAGGTTAAAGATTACATTAGATATTTTGTTTTTATTTCCTTTATAGTTTGTAGCCTATATAAAGTATAAAGGCATGTTTATAATGCAATTATAAAGAATAATATGAATTAAAAAAACTGTGAGTCTTCTCCTCTTTGGTTCTCTAAAGAAAATTTGAACTTATTGAATTTTTCCATGGCATTCATCCAATTGACTTATCAATCAACCCTTTGATAGTTGATTGTGGCGTCTTCATTTCATCGATTTATCAATCAACCTTTCCATAGTTGATTGTGGCTTTTTCATTCCATCGACTTATCATTCAACCATTTCATAGTTGATTGTGGCGTTTTCACTATATTCGACTTATCAACCAATCTTTCCATAGTTGATTGTGCCGTCTTCATTCTATAAACTTATCAATCAACCCCTTCCATAGTAGATTATGATATCTTCATTCTATACGACCTCATCAATAAACCATTTCATGACCTTGGCATATTCCTCCCATCGACTTATCAATCAATCGTTCCATAATTGATTGTGGTGTCTTCTCACTTTTCCCCTTCGAACCTGGTTGTAGAATGATCCGAGAGAGTATCTTGTCGCGAGTTGTGTTAGTTCGCCAAGACCTTGCATCACAACATATGATCTATCATATATACTTGCAACATGATCTACCATTTTATAGACCATCTATAGAAATAGTGCAATTTTAAAAGGAATAAAGATAGGGAAACAAAATCATCATACAAGTAAGAACACAAGAAATTGATTACGCGGTTTGACTAAGCGTACATCTGTGAGGCTTTTCCCATATACAAAGGGTTTCATTATTTTAATCATGTTACAAACGGACTTATTTGAGACAAGACTCCCCATTTCTCTCAATCTTTCTTCACCTAATGCAAATATGGAATGAATTCTTTAATTCACTATACAACGGCTCAACATTGAGAAATCCAAGCACACCACCAAGCAAGTACTTTCCAGGCGTCAGCCCGATTACTCTTGCTTTCTCATTCATTGTCAACTTGTGTATTTTTCTCAAACGTATTCCCTCTTATTTAATCCTCTTTGGGATCTTTCCTCCCTTCCCCATATTTACATATTTTCATATCATTCCTAATATGCCAGCTTTGAGATTCTGATAATATTCCATAATTATCATAATGGAATATTTTGTCTACATAAAAATCTTATTCAATCCGCTAGATTTTATCATCTCTCATGATTGAGTTTATTTACACAATTAACTCCTTCAAATCTCCCTCTTTCTTCCCATTAAATATCATCTCCAGAAATATTTTGATTTGATCGGTTCAAAAAGTATTTTTAATGTCGGGATGTCCATGTCATGTGCTGGTTGGAAGCATTAATGGGCTTTAGGCAAATAGCAAAAAAGATGGCGTGAGATGCAAGGAATAGCAAACACAAAAGAACGAGGGAGAGAAAAATATGAATTGACTGAAACTTGTGCAAGACGATCAAGTAGGGAAATAGTGTCAGTTTTAACTCAAATTTGATTTGATGAATCATTGTAACGAGCTTCTCACTTCTACCGAGCTTGTTACTTCTCAACTTCTTGATTGATAAATAGTTGAGATAATTTGGAGGTTTCTTTAAACAATTTAGTAAAGCAAAGAAAGGACTGGCTTTCAAAAAAAATGTAAAGAAAGGATTTATTATGTGAAATGCATCAATTTGATTATTATGATTATTGTTTTGGAAATATACTTGAACATTATACCTTAATTTAACCAAGTAATTTAATTCAATTTTCACCCTAATTAATGTTTTAAATTTAGGTTAAACTATATTTTCTAATTGGTCGTAACAAGAGCTGGTCATGGACCTTACGCCTCAAAAAATATGGGATTTGGGATTCCTGTGAACTTCATCTCAAGTGCATTTGCGATGGATGTAGGAGACAATTCTAGAAGTCAAACCCCTAATGAATGTAGTCGGATATTTAATTAACACGTCAAACACCTAGCCATCCATCATTTTCTAACCTAATTTATATTTTAATTAACAGGCTGCAGCATTATTAATTCCACACTTATTTATTCAATTGGATTTTAAAAATATTACCAATGCAATTATAACACATGCATGTATTCGATGTATATAAATTCTACACTTGACGTATGCAACCATGTCAGTAACGTAGAGATAATTGCTATAAGACCGCATTATATTTTACCTTCACAATAGAGCCATGATCGATTCCTGAGAAAATATCAATAATAGGTCGAAGAAGATATATTTATATATTAAAGATGACTTATCTTTTTCTTTTGGAAACATTAATTGTAATATTTATATTACAGGTTTTTTTCGTAAGTAGACCGTAAGAAAATTGTTTGTTAACAGATATGTTCCATCTGTTGGCACAACATATGAGATCTACCATACTTGGAACATGGTCTACCATATTATAGACCATCTATAGAAATAGTGAAACTTTAAAAGAAATAAGGATTGAAAAACAAAACCATGAGACAAGTAAGGACACAAGAGATTGGTTATGCGGTCAGGCCATACCTACATTCGTGAAGTCTTTACCCAGATACGAAGGGTTTCATTATTTTTAATCAGGTTACAAGTGAACATCTGAGACCAAAACTCCTCATTCCTCTCAGCCTTTCTTCATCTAATTAAAATATGGAATTAATTCCTTCTTCCCCATACATGGCTCCAACATTGAAATCCAGAAAGCACACCTATAACAAGTATTCAGACGTCAACATTACCCTTGCTTTCTCATTCGTTCTCAACTTGTGTATTTTCTCAAACGTATTCCCTCCTATTTAATATCCTCTTGGTGATCTTTCCTCCCTACCCCATATCTAACTCCTTCAAATCTTCCTCTTTCATCCCCGTAAATATTATCTGCAGAAATATTGCGGTTGATTGAAGATTTTCATCACACAAGCAGATCTCATGCACAATCTTTTTGTGACTTCAAATTTTTACAGCTAAAACATGTGATGAATTTTTGCCAAAGACTATGTCAATCGATAGCTCCAACATAGACAAATCAAATCCATCACGATCATTATTAATTCAATTTTGGATGCTTATTCTAGACACTTCAACACAATTCTTCCACTATTCCTTTAAGTTATGTTTGGTTCTTGAAAATTTTGATGGAAAATAAAAGGCAAATAATTAAAATAGAGAGAAAAAAATAGAATGAATTAAAAAATGAAGAAAAATAAAAATAGTGGTAAAAGCCAATAAATTATTTTTATTTGTATCTTTAAACTTATTATATTTATTTTAACTAGTCAATATTAAACAATTTTAAAATATAAATTTTTAACTAATCTTAATTATACTTTATTTTCTTTAAAAAATATCCTTACAACAACAAAACCTAAAACCTAAGAAAATTATTTTCCATTTTTTTTATATTTTATTTTTGTTGCTTGATACATTTTCTAGAGCCAAACACAACCTCTAGTTCAGCATTAGTACGTACGATATCATCCAATCAATTATTTTAGATGAGACAGCAAAGTTAAGTGGAGGCTGGCTTGTCTCTCTATCTATTAGTCAAAACCTGCAACATCGTTGGCGATAATTTGTAAAATTCTGCACGTTTATATACTGATGAAACTTAGTCAGAAACTTCAACTAACACTTAAATAGGTGAAGATAGGAGCTATCCATCCTGCAACTAAGACCTGTCCAAGAGCGTAATTATGAAGAAGAAATTTTAAATAAAAATAATTTTGATTGCGTGATAGCACATTTAGTCAGCTTTACTGATGGCTAATATTCTCATTTTTAATGAACGTTAAGTCATGACCGTCATCCATCCACACCATTACGCGAATATGCTGGCGCACTTTTCTTCTCATGTGTACTTTTAATTTTGGTATGTTAGTGGCTGTCTGGCTGAAATTATCTGCCATAATATGGCACGGTTGTCCAAAAATAAATATCATTAGTGTCTTAGTTGCTAAAAAAAATGCGATTAGCATGTTGTTACAAAGTTATTCACGTTTGTTTATACTTCTAGAAACGTGGGCATGGCATTTGTGATAAGGGCACTTCAGAAATCCTGGAACAAATAAACAACTTCATGGATAATGGATGGGGAGAAACAGTTAGGTTGAATGTTTGTTTGAATACATTCTGGGTGTATTTTTGGTTGTATTTGATTCCGGAAAAGTACTAAATAAAAGAAAAAATATTATTGAAAATGATTTTTTTATATTTGGTTGTTGCATGTAAAGAAAATAAAACTATTTTATTTTAATAAAATTACTTGAGAACTTAGATATTTTAAAACTATTTAATGATTATATTGATGAGTGAAAATAAATAAAATTGATTTGAAGTACCAAATAAAATGTATGTATGACTCAACTCTACTTTTATTTTTCCTTCATTGTTTCATTTCTTCTATTTTTCCTCTCAATTTTCTCTCTTCCATTTTTCCTCAAATTTCGGAACCAAATAGTCTTCCAAGTTCTAACAATTTGTATGACAAGGTTCAATTGTAGTTGGGATAAGGTGCACAAATGCTCCCAAGTTATGGGCATATGTCCCACTTTACTCTTGAACTTTTTTCAGGTTCTAAGATATTCCTAACGTTTACTTCCATAGCTCAGTTATGCCCCTATCGTTTGAAAATGTCACAAATTGATGGATGCCAGTTAAATGACCGTTAAACACCCCACACATGTCAGAGTTTTCAGCGCGTGTGGCTTTTAGCCAGGATGAATATGGGTATTTGGAATAAAAAGTTGAGGAGCGAAATGGGACGAGACATGCAAATATCGGGGGCATTTGTGCACCTTATCGGAGTTGTAGTTACTTGTGGTGCTTTTCTTTTCTTTTTCTTCATTTTGGGGGTTTTTTCTTTTTCTGCAAGTATATTTGCTCTATAAATACCCAGCTTGAGATGGTTCAAAATCGCAAACAATATTAGATCGGCCAGTATAGCAATGGCATCGGCAAGGTCTTCAAATTTTGGCACTGCTCCTGTGCAAAGTGTTCAGGAGCTCATCGAAAACCCATCCTGAGTCCCTCAGTCCTTTATCTCGATGATCCCAAGCCTCCAATTCTCTCACCCACCACTCCCTTCCCACTGCTCCCCACTATTGATATGAAACATTTAATCATGAGTGAAACCACAGATTCTGAGCTGGAGAAGTTGCACTCTACTTGCAAAGAATGGGGTTTCTTTCAGGTTAATTTCTCTCTAAATCAATCATCATTAATCACTTTTATGTACTTCTCTTCAACTTCTAGGGCATAGGCACAGTTTCAATATATATGGGGCAGTGAAACCAATTCTTCAGAAATGAATAATTTGGAACTTATCATCATCATGACCATTACAATTTTAAATAAATGTATACAGGGTTCAACAAACAGGAACCCTATAATCCCGTTCTCACCTTTCATGAAATATGTATTTAGAGAAGATATAATAAAGCAAATAGAAATGGAAAAAAATAATTTAAAAATGCAGAAACTAGCTAACGTGTTGTGTTCATGGATGATATGCAGTTGGTGAACCATGGAGTGAGATCTTCAATTTTGGAGAAACTGAAATCTGAGATCACAGAATTTTACAAACTCCCTTTGGAAGAAAAAATGAAATACAAGATGAGGGCAGGTGATGTTGAAGGGTATGGATTGTCGGTGATCAGATCAGAAGATCAAAAAATAGACTGGGGTGATCGGTTTTATATGATCACCAACCCTATCCATAGGAGGAAGCCCCATCTATTCCCTGAGCTCCTTCCATCACTCAGGTTCTCCATCATCATCATCATCATCTTCTTTTAATATATATAAATATGCATGTTTCTTCTTAATTTTAATTTT
Source organism: Tetrastigma voinierianum (assembly GCA_016808115.1). NCBI lineage: Eukaryota > Viridiplantae > Streptophyta > Magnoliopsida > Vitales > Vitaceae > Tetrastigma > Tetrastigma voinierianum. The sequence goes on from JAEQBH010001121.1 coordinate 273,054, forward strand.
GTTGCAGGATAGCTTGGAATGTTACTTTGCGGAGTTGCAGAAACTGGCGATGATGCTTCTAGGGTTTATGGCTAGAGCTCTGAAATTGGAGAAAGGAGAGATGGAAGAGTTGTTTGATGATGGGATGCAATCAGTGAGGATGACTTACTATCCTCCATGCCCCAGCAGAGCGGAGTTGTAGGACTCACTTACATTCGGATGCCTCCGGAATCACCATCCTTCTACAAGTGAATGGAGTGGATGGTCTCCAAATTAAAAAAGATGGGGTTTGGATTCCCGTCAGCTTCCTTCCAGATGCACTTGTTGTCAATGTTGGAGACATTCTTGAGGTTTCCCCACATACCATTCTCTCTTACAAAAAAATAAAAATAAAATAAAATTGAAAATGCCAAATGTAATTAAGGAACTTTTTGCAGATGGCAAGCAACGGAAGTTTGCAGGCAGGCACAGGGCAACTGTAAATGCAGAAAAGAGAGGATCTCCATTGCCACTGTTCTTCAAGCAAATTCTCTGCTCAGATTAAACCTTCAAAACAGTCTCATAAATCCTCAAATCCGCCACTCTTCAAACAAGTAAGCATGGAAATATTTTTCCAGGAACTTCTCCCATAAGATGGATGGAAGAAATCATTCCTCGACCATATGAAGATCAAGAATGAGGAAGAAGAATACACTACTTGAAGCCTGCATGGCTACATCTTACATGCATATGTGAATGGTTACTTATGTTTAATTATGGTGTTGTTTGGCATTGCAGTTGCATGGATGAAATAAATAAATAAATATGTTAGCTTTGAGGTTGGTAGTACTTATTCCTACCTCATTACGTGCAGTTATTATAAAATTCATGCATATAATTAGAGTTGTAGCAGTTGCATAGAGCCCCGCTCCATGAGGCCACAACTCGCCTGAAAAATAAGGATTCCGTACGTGTAGCCGGCGTGTTGGCAGTTCCTTGTTATAAGTACGTAAATAAGATTGTTTTGTTATATATACAATGAAGTCTGTCTCATGACAGCACAACTGCATGCTGATCCATTTCTATTAACTTCAATATTGAAAACTAGTAATGATCAACAAGGTTGGCAACATTAGAAAAACTACTAAAAATGTCAATTTATATTAAAAGTGTCTTGTTTATATCACAAAATTTCACAACTAATTCTAAATTTTAATTATGATTCAAAATATTTGATTCATGAATTTGCATTAAAGTTTTTTATTGGGTTGTGAGAGCATTCCCATTTATTGACATTTTTTAGGTATCCTTATAGTTCAAGGCGAGAAGTGATGGCTAGGATGGTAAATCTAGCATTATTAGGATTTTTGTTTTAGACATTATTCTCGATATTGTTAAAAAACATAACTTATTTTTATCAAAATTGTTTTATTTATGGATTATGTGGACAATAACACTTTTACTCAAGTATCAACTTTTGAAGTTGAAAAAATTGATTAATTTAGAATGTTAATTATTTACTTTTGATATAGATTTGGTGTCGGACAAAATCTAGTTAATTTAGTGTGTTTGTGTCATTTCACTTCAAGCCTTTAGGTTTGAGGTGGAAATGACCGTCATGCACCTGCAATGGGTTTCAAGGCATGATAGAGGTGACAATATTTATATGATTGGGTGCAGGTCAGTATAAATGGTATTAGAATCGATCTTTAACCTTAGTGTTAGGGTTTGTTTAGGCTCTTAGGGGGTGTTTATTTGTTCAATTTGGCCTCGCAATCCCATGGCACACAGCGATGATATAATAGACACGTCTTAAAACTACGAGAGCTCCTTAAGTTTAAAGTGAAATATCTACATGATTGAGTACGAACCATTACAAAACAACTATCATGCAAATAATCAACTAACCTAACTAATGGTTTAGAGTGAAATTTGTAAGTTTAACTAATGATAATACCTATACATATTTTAACTAGTGAATGAACTTTGCAACTCCTTAAAGCATTAAGGAGTCTAAAAAAGTATAATGGGGATGTATTGTGAATATGAGATTAGGTATGGGTTTGAAGTAGCGTGGAGCTTCATAGGACATAGGTTTTTGAGGTATAAGTCTTAGATTAGGTTTAAGTTTTGGGATAGTTCTTAAGGAGTAACAACTATCATGTAAATATGTGCCTCTTTTCTTTATATTTACTAGATTATTATTCTAGTCTCTAGCCATATAGTTCCTTATTTTACATGTTTCGTGGAAATATTTCATATTAAGATTTTTTTAGCTCTTTATTGGCTTATGCTTTCATAAATTACAAGGAATGATTTAAATATATAAGTTTTGGACTTAAAAAGTTTAAGAACGTACTATTCACTCGATAAGTATTTTCATATTAGATTTAATAACTTAGGGTTATTTTTTCTAATGCAATGTTTTTTTTTTCTTTTGCATTCCATATATGTCATTTACCAACCAACAAGGAAATAAATATAGCAATATAACTTTATCATTTAAAAAAAAAAGTTTATAATAAATGAAGTTAATTTAATCCATATTTATTGAGTTTTTCACTGAACATACCTAATCTTTATCTGTTTGAAATTTAATTAGTGGGTACATCCCTTTATTTTGAATGAGAGAAGGGATGAGTAAAAATAACAAATGAAAAGAACAAATTTTTTTATTGAAATCTCAAATTAATCTATCCAACCTTAGTCTATTTAACAAAAATATCAAGAAATGTAAATAAAATTAATCCTAATACTTCAATGAGACCTGATTCAATGGTTAAAGAGTTGGACATGACATAAGGAAGGGATCAGATTTGCGTCTCCATGAAAACAAAAAATTGCAACGTTGTAATAAAAAGTGAATAAATGTCTAAAAAAATTTAACCCTAATACTAAATAAGTAAATAATTTTCAAATCCATCAAATTTAGATTTTTACTCATTCCTTGATTTCTTATCCTAGAAACCTTAGTAAAATTCTTTATTCTATTTGTATTACGTGCACTTATTCGATTTCCTCAAATAGTTAGAAATTGTCATTGACTTCCACCCTGTTCAAATAGTTAGAAATTGGCAATCCAATCAAGGATTTTATTATGGGACATTGCAGATTAACCATCCATCAAGCGCCAACCTCTGAAGTTGACATACAGATGACGATATGGTATTGTTTCAAGCACATGACTTTTTAGTCAAAACCTGCTTCATATTTGGCAATAGGGTATAAATTTTGCACGTTTATGCAGGAAGTGCTAAGAAAATTTATGCCTCGTATCCTTAGATAGGCAAAAACAACATCCATTCATGTACAACCAAGACCTGTGAAGGGGTCATCATGAGAGAAATTTATTTTTATGATGTTATAATTAAAAAGAATTTGCAGGCATGACTTACGCCTCCTCTAATGCTGCTGGCATCTCATTCTTCTCCAAATCAATGTAGCGGACGACCTCCAAATTAAAAAGGGAAAAATATGTATCCGACCACTAATTTAAAAATATTTGTACATATATCACTAAGAATTGCATTTCTATGATTCAGGCTACCCTAGAAAAAATACTTGTGATTTGTACAAAAAGTACAATTGCAAAAGTAAAAACCGAAAATGTCATTCTTTCATCTAGCTAGAATTTAAAAAAGAAAAAAGAAAAAAGCATTTTGGTCTTCTCCTCCATCCTTTCTCTTTCAACTGTTCACAGCTCTCCTTGCCCACCATTATCTTTCCGATTCTTTCCTTGTTGGATGCTCTTGAATACCCAATGATAAACTCTTCCACCTCTTCCTTGCGATTTTGCGTCTCCTAGGGCAAGTCAAGCTCTCATGCCCGATTCTCCATTTTTCCCAACACTTAGCACTGCGTGATTTCGTATTCCCTTGTGCTCCATTCTTACGGCGGTAAATTAGGACAAAAGGTAAAGAGATCAAAGTTTAGTTTTCTTCTTTAATGGTTGATATGGTTTGTTTTGTGGTGCAAATGTAGTTTTATGCTTGTTTGTTTTGTTGTGATATGTGTTGAATGAACCAAGATTGTTGAAAATTCTTTTTTTTTAGTCAAAATGAAAATTTGTTTGCCATGTACAATCATAACAGTGAATGTACAACAATAGATAGTCAATGTAATACCTTGGGAAATGAATGTATTGCTGTAAGTAACTAGTGAATATACTACCATATTAATAAGTCAATGTACTAAATTAATTACTCAATGCGATTATCATAAGTAAGTGAATGTACTACGATTTGTAACTAGTGAATGTATTGCACTTAAATAGTTAATGTCTTAACTTAACTAGTCAATGTATAATTTGCAACCGACAATTATACTACCCAAGAGTAGTGAATGTACTATCTTAACACTAGATTTTTAAGGAGTTTTTGTGATACCTATATGGTTGTTGTGTCACTAAATATGCTCCTATAGAAGCACTAGGTAACATAAAATACTATTATGTTCCATATGTTTGATTGACAACTGAACCTTCAAATTGGAAATGTCATTTAAATGTGTAGAGTTGAACAAGACGGACAACAAAATGTTCTATTATGTATGTGTGGGTGGCCAAATGGTAGAAGAGTAAATGCGTTGATGAATATAAAGGTGGATGAATCACTAACATTGCTGGTTAATGTTCATATGCCTTGGCGAGTTGTTTCACTAGTTTGTGGTTAGCTGGACCTTGACTCAAATTTCGTTAAATTTTACTACACATGTAAATTTGAACTACTGTTATTTCTGTGTTATTTGTGTTTTATCAGAACAAAAAATAATTAAGAATCAAACATGATTTTCGTGTTTTTCTTATTCTTCTTAAGAAGTGTTTCTAGAGAAACACTTTAATTTCTTTTTGTAAAATATATATTCTTAAAGTACTGAAAAATGTTTCTTTAAAAATAATTCAAATTTTTTTGTAAATATTTTAAAAATTTCCTATAATCATATAATATATTCCTTTTAATTCTTTTTACCGACAAATGTTAATATTTTTATAAATTTTTTAATTTATTATAATATTTTCTTTTTATAATAAATATTATTTTTAGTAATTTATAAATATTTAAAAAATTGTATTTATATTTTATACCACATATAAAAAAAAATACTATTAAAATACTCAAACAAAAATACTTTGATTTGAAGTACTACTAAATAGGCTCTTAAGCTCGGTTCAAAAAGTATTTTCAACGTGGGGTTGTCCATGTCATGTGCTGGTTGGAAGCATTAACGGGCTTTAGGTGAATAACTTTAAAAAAAAAACGATGGTTTGAGATACAAGGAATAGAAAACACAAAAAGAACGAGGGAGAGAAAAATATGAATTACGAAACTTTGTGACGATTAAGTAGGTGTAGTTATTTGGGTCTTGACCTTTGGGCATCAACCCATTGTGATGTAAACTGTAAAAGCAAGGGGGGCCAGAAGCGGTGTGCCGATCGTCTCTTCGATGATTAAGTCAGCAAAAGGGTGGAAAAGAGAAAAAATAGAATTTGCACAGTTGGAATTGCATACATTTCCCTTGTGGGGTGCCTTTGTTTTATACTCAAATTTCTCCTTGATTATAGGAAATATTATCTCATGATTTTGGTGATAAGATCTCTCTTTCCTTATCAAAGACTAGTTCTTCGTTATTAAGGATTAATGCTTTTGAAACGTATGAGATTTGGATACTAGGAGTATCCTGCCCATAATTCCCTGCCTAATAAATTTATCCATAGGAAACTCCTCATATGCGGTAGGATGGCTGACTGGGGGGCTCAGGATCCTAGATAGGGTTTAGGATTCTACCGTTTGGTTAGCTCCCGAATGGTTTTAATATGGTAGGTCGTTTTGGACCGCTTTATGAGACGGGTCAAGCAATGGGCCTGCGTGGGTATTGGACCTATTGAGTAGTGGAGTGCAGACCTAATTAAAGGCCACGGTACTCATAGTAGGAAATAGTATCAATTTTAAGCGAAAATTTTGTTGATGAATCATTTGTAGCGAGCTTCTCACTTCTCACAGGAGCTTGGTACTTCTCAACTCCTAGATTGATAAATAATTGAGATAATTTGGAGAGTTTCTTAAAACAATTTAGTAAAGCAAATAAGGTGACTTTCAAAAAAATATAAAGAAAGGATTTATTTTGTGAAACGCACATCAATTTGATTATGATTATTGTTTTGGAAATATTTGAACATTATACCTTAATTTAACAAAGTTATTAGTTAATTTTGACCCTAATTAATTTTTTAAATTTAGGTTACACTATATTTTCTAATTGGTCATAACAAGAGCTGGTCATGGGCCTTACGCCTCAAAAAATATGGGATTTGGATGCCTGTGAACTTCATCTCAACTGCATTTGTGATGGATGTAGGAGACAATTCTAGAAGTCAAATCCCTAATGAATGTAGTCGGATATTTAATTAACACGTCAAACACCTAGCTATCCATAATTTTCAAACCTAATTTATATTTTAATTAATCAGCTGCAGCATTATTAATTCCACACTTATATATTCAATTGGATTTTAAAAAATATTACCAATACGGAGTATAACACATGCATGTATTTGATGTATATAAATTCTACACTAAACGTATGCAACCATGCCAGTAACGTAAGCTCAGAGATAATTGCTATAAGACCGCATCATATTTTACCTTCACAATAGGCCATCATTGATTCCTGAGAAAAGGCAATAACAGGCCCAAGATATATATATTAAAAGATGACTTATCTTTTTCTTTTGGAAAAATTAATGTAATATTTATATTGCAGGGTTTTTTTTCGTAAGTAGACCATAAGAAAAATTGTTTGTTAACAAATATGTTCCATTTGTTGGCAAAACATGATGCAAAGTTAAGACATGACTTCTAAAATTTGGAGTTAAAGTTTCAAGAAGGTTTTTAGAGCATAATTAAAAAGATTAAGAATGCACTCAATATGCTAATTCAAGTTCTAGAAGATTTTAGACTTATTTGGGATGTTTCTATATATCAAATTGTGGCTTCCATGTCCAAGTTATTTAATTTCTTTTAGTTTATTTATTTATTTTTCTTAGTTTATTTTTATTTAGATTTGTTTCCTTTTTCTTGTTTAGGTGTTGATTTAGATTAAAGATCGTATTAGATATTTTGTTTTTATTTCCTTTCTACTTTGTAGCCTATATAAAGACATGTTTATAATGTAATTATACAAAAGAATATGCATTAAAAAAAATCATGAGAATCATCTCCTCTTTGGTTCTCCAAAGAAATTTTAAAATTATCGAATTTTTCCGTGGCGTTCATCTTATCGACTTATCAATCAACTCTTCTATAGTTGATTGTGACTTATTCATTTTATCGACTTATCAATCAACCTTTCCATAGTTGATTATGACGTCTTCACCATCTCCGACTTATCAATTAACCTTTTTATAGTTGATTGTGACGTCTTCATTCCATCGACTTATCAACCTACCCTTCCATAGTTGATCGTGACGTCTTCAATCCATCGACTTATCAATCAACCCTTCCATAGTTGATTGTACTTCATCATATCGATTTATCAATCAATCATTCCATAATTGATTGTGGCGTCTTCACTTTTCCCTTTCAAACCTGATTGTAGAACGATCTGAAAGAGTATCATGTTGCGAGTTGCATCGGTCTGTAGCGACCTTGCATTAAATTGGTATCAGAGCTAGATCTCGTCAGGTTTGCTTACTTTTAAAGTTTTATTTAAAAAAAAAAAAGATCAAGGAGAATAATGCAAAATCAAGACAGGACTTCAAAGACTACATTTAAAGTTCCAAAAAGGTAGGTTTTGAGAGCAAAGGAAAGAAGATCAAGGAAGCACTTAATATGCTAATTCAAGTTCTAGAAGAATCTGAACTATATTTGGGATGCTTTTTCTATATAAGATTGTCTGGCTTGCATGGCAAGTTATTTACTTTCCTTTTAGTTTATTTATTTTCCTTAGTTTATTTTTATTTAGATTTGTTTCCTTTTCTTGCTTTAGGTGTGATTAGGTTAAAGATTGTATTAGATATTTTGTTTCTATTTCCTTTATAGTTTGTAGCCTATATAAAAACATGTTTATAATGTAATTATATAGAAGAATATGAATTAAAAAAACTGTGAGTCTTCTCCTCTTTGGTTCTCTAAAGAAAATTTGAACTTATTGAATTTTTCCATGGCATTCATCCAATTGACATCAATCAACATTTTCATAGTTGATTGTGACATCTTCATTTCATCAATTTATCAATCAACCTTTCCATAGTTGATTGTGGCATCCTCACTCCATCGACTTATCAATCAGCCTTTCCATAATTGATTGTGGCGTTTTCACTATAGTCGACTTATCAACCAATCTTTCCATAGTTGATTGTGCCGTCTTCATTCTATAAACTTATCAATCAACCCTTCCATAGTAGATTATGATATCTTCATTCTATCGACCTCATCAATAAACCATTTCATAGTTGACCTTGGCATATTCCTCCCATCGACTTATGATAATCATTCCATAATTGATTGTGGCGTCTTCACTTTTTCCCTTCGAACCTGATTGTAGAATGATCTGAGAGAAATTATCTTGTCGCGGGATTGTGTTAGTTCGCCCAGATAGTGCATCACAACATATGATCTATCATATATACTTGCAACATGATCTACCATTTATAGACCATCTATAGAAATAGTGCAATTTTAAAAGGAATAAAGATAGGGAAACAAAATCATCATACAAGTAAGAACACAAGAAATTGATTACGCGGTTTGACTAGCGTACATGCAGTGAGAGCTCCCATATACAAAGGGTTTCATTATTTTAATCATGTGTTACAAAGCGGACTTGTTGAGACAAGACTCCCCATTTCTCTCAATCTTTCTTCACCCCTAATGCAAATATGGAATGGTCTTTAATTCACTATACAACGGCTCAACATTGAGAAATCCGGCACCTACAACAAGTACCGGAGCGTCAGCGATTACTCTTGCTTTCTCATTCATTGTCAACGTATTTTCTCAAACGTATTCCCTCTTATTTAATCCTCTTTGGGATCTTTCCTCCGCTTCCCCATATTTATATTTTCATATCATTCCTAATATGCCAGCTTTGAGATTCTGATAATATTCCATAATTATCATAATGGAATATTTTGTCTACATAAAAATCTTATTCAATCCGCTAGATTTTATCATCTCCCATGATTGAGTTTATTTACACAATTAACTCCTTCAAATCTCCCTCTTTCTTCCCATTAAATATCATCTCCAGAAATATTTTGATTTGATCGGTTCAAAAAGTATTTTTAATGTCGGGATGTCCATGTCATGTGCTGGTTAGGAAGCATTAATGGGCTTTAGGCAAATAACTTAAAAGAAAAAGATGGCGTGGTCTGAATAGAAAACACAAAGAACAGGGAGAGAAAATGAATTGACTGAAACTTGTGCAAGACGATCAAGTAGGGAAATAGTGTCAGTTTTAACTCAAATTTGATTTGATGAATCATTGTAACGAACTTCTCACTTCTACCGAGCTTGTTACTTCTCAACTTCTTGATTGATAAATAGTTGAGATAATTTGGAGGTTTCTTTAAACAATTTAGTAAAGCAAAGAAAGGACGGCTTTCAAAAGAGAGAGAAATGTAAAAGAAAGGATTTATTATGTAAGAAATGCATCGAAGATTTGATTATTATGATTATTGTTTGGAAATATACTTGAACATTATACCTTAATTTAACCAAGTAATTTAATTCCAATTTCACCCTAATTAATGTTTTAAATTTAGGTTAAACTATATTTTCTAATTGGTCGTAACAAGAGCTGGTCCTGGACCTTACGCCTCAAAAAATATGGGATTTGGATGCCTGTGAACTTCATCTCAAGTGCATTTGCGATGGATGTAGGGGACAATTCTAGAAGTCAAACCCCTAATGAATGTAGTCGGATATTTAATTAACACGTCAAACACCTAGCCATCCATCATTTTCTAACCTAATTTATATTTTAATTAACAGGCTGCAGCATTATTAATTCCACACTTATTTATTCAATTGGATTTTAAAAATATTACCAATACGGAGTATAACACATGCATGTATTCGATGTATATAAATTCTACACTTGACGTATGCAACCATGTCAGTAACGTAGAGATAATTGCTATAAGACCGCATTATATTTTACCTTCACAATAGGCCATGATCGATTCCTGAGAAAATATCAATAATAGGTCGAAGATATATTTATATATTAAAAGATGACTTATCTTTTTCTTTTGGAAACATTAGTGTAATATTTATATTGCAGGGTTTTTTTTCGTAAGTAGACCGTAAGAAAATTGTTTGTTAACAGATATGTTCCATCTGTTGGCAGTTGGCACAACATATGAGATCTACCATACTTGGAACATGGTCTACCATATTATAGACCATCTATAGAAATAGTGAAACTTTAAAGAAATGAGTTAACAAAACCATGAGACAAGTAAGGACACAAGAGATTGGTTATGCGGTCAGGCCATACCTACATTCGTGAGGCTTTACCCAGATACGAAGGGTTTCATTATTTTTAATCAGGTTACAAGTGAACTTATCTGAGACAAAACTCCTCATTCCTCTCAACCTTTCTTCATCTAATTAAAATGAATGAATTCCTTCATTCCCATCTAACCTGACTCAACTTGAAATCCAAGCACACCTATAACAAGTATTCGGGCGTCAACATTACCCTTGCTTTCTCATTGGTTTCTCAGCATGTATTTTTCTCAAACGTGTTCCACTCTATTAATATCCTCTTGGTGATCTTTCCTCCCCTACCCCATATCTAACTCCTTCCAAATCTTCCTCTTTCATCCCGTAAATGTATACGCAGAAATATTTTTGATTTGATTGAAGATTTTCATCCACACAAGCAGATCTCATGCACAATCTTTTTTGTGACTAGAATTTTATTAAAGCATGTGATGAATTTTTGCCAAAGACTATGACAATCGATAGCTCCAACATAGACAAATCAAATCCATCACGATCATTATTAATTCAATTTTGGATGCTTATTCTAGACACTTCAACACAATTCTTCCACTATTCCTTTGAGTTATGTTTTGGATTTCTTGAAAATTTTGATGGAAAATAAAGGCAAATAATTAAAATAGAGAAAAAAATAGAATGAATTAAAATGAAAGAAAAATAAAAATAGTGGTAAAGCCAGTAATTATTTTTATTTGTATCTTTAAACTTATTATATTTATTTTGCTAGTCAATATTAAACAATTTTAAAATATAAATTTTTAACTAATCTTAATTATACTTTATTTTCTTTAAAAAATATCCTTACAACAACAAAACCTAAAACCTAAGAAAATTATTTTCCATTTTTTTTATTTTTTATTTTTGTTGCTTGATACATTTCTAGAGCCAAACACAACCTCCTAGTTCAACATTAGTACTGGCCGATATCATCCAGTAATTATTTTGATAGGACCCAGCAAGTTAAGTGGAGGCTGGCTTGTCTCTCTATCTATTTAGTCAAAACCTGCAACATCGTTGGCGATAAATTTGTAAAATTCTGCACGTTTATATACTGATGAAACTTAGTCAAAACTTCAACTAACACTTAAATAGGTGAAGACCAGATTCTCCATCCTGCAACTAAGACCTGTCCAAGGCGTAATTATGAAAGGAAATTTTAAATAAAAATAATTTTGATTGTACGTGATAGCACATTTGGTCATGGCTTTACTGATGGCTAATATTCTCATTTTTAATGAACGTTGGAGTCACTTGACCGTCATCCATCCACACCATTACGCGAATATGCTGGCCTTTACTTTTCTTCTCATGTGTGTACTTTTAATTTTGGTATGTTAGTGGCTGTCTGGCTGAAAATTATCTGCCATAATATGCTTTTGATTTGTCCAAAAATAAATATCATTAGTGTCTTAGTTGCTAAAAAAAATGCGATTAGCATGTTGTTACAAAGTTATTCACGTTTGTTTATACTTCTAGAAACGTGGGCATGGCATTTGTGATAAGGGCACTTCAGAAATCCTGGAACAAATAAACAACTTCATGGATAGTGGATGGGGAGAAACAGTTAGGTTGAATGTTTGTTTGAATACATTCTGGGTGTATTTTTGGTTGTATTTGATTCCGGAAAAGTACTAAATAAAAGAAAAATATTGGCCAGAAAATGATTTTTATATTTGGTTGTTACATGTAAAAGAAAATAAAACTATTTTATTTTAATAAAATTACTTGAGAACTTAGATATTTTAAAACTATTTAATGATTATATTGATGAGTGAAAATAAATAAAATTGATTTGAAGTACCAAATAAAAATAATATGTATGACTCAACTCTACTTTTATTTTTCCTTCATTGTTTCATTTCTTCTATTTTCCTCTCAATTTTCTCTCTTCCATTTTTTCCTCAAATTTAGGAACCAAATAGTCTTTAAGTTCTAACAATTTGTATGACAAAGTTCAATTGTAGTTGGGATAAGGTGCGAAATCTTTCCCCAAGTTGCAGGCATATGTCCCACTTTACTCTTGAACTTTTTCAGGTTCTAAGATATTCCTAACGTTTACTTCCATAGCTCAGTTATGCCCCTATCGTTTGAAAATGTCACAAATTGATGGATGCCAGTTAAATGACCGTTAAACACCCCACACATGTCAGAGTTTTCAGCCTATTAATGACTTTTTTTAACAGGATGGATATGGGTATTTTGGAATAAAAAAAGTTCAGGAGCGAAATGGGACAGACATGCAAATATCGGGGGCATTTGTGCACCTTATCGGAGTTGTAGTTACTTGTGGTGCTTTTCTTTTCTTTTTCTTCATTTTGGGGGTTTTTTCTTTTTCTGCAAGTATATTTGCTCTATAAATACCCAGCTTGAGATGGTTCAAAATCGCAAACAATATTAGATCGGCCAGTATAGCAATGGCATCGGCAAGGTCTTCAAATTTTGGCACTGCTCCTGTGCAAAGTGTTCAGGAGCTCATCAAAGAGCCCATCCCTGAAGTCCCTCAGTCCTTTATCCTCGATGATCCCAAGCCTCCACCCTCTCCCACCACTCCCTTCCCACTGCTCCCCACTATTGATATGAAACATTTAATCATGAGTGAAACCACAGATTTGAGTTGGAGAAGCGTACTCACTTGCAAAGAATGGGTTTCTTTCAGGTTAATTTCTCTCTAAATCAATCATCATTAATCACTTTTATGTACTTCTTCAACTTCTAGGGCATGAACTCCAGTTTCAATATATATGGGGCGAGTGACAATTCTTCAGAAATGAATAATTTGGAACTTATCATCATCATGACCATTACAATTTTAAATAAAGTAGCTATACCTAGGTTCCAGCAACAGACTTATAATCCGTTCTCACCTTTCATGAAATATGTATTTAGAGAAAGATATAATAAAGCAAATAGAAATGGAAAAAAATAATTTAAAAATGCAGAAACTAGCTAACGTGTTGTGTTCATGGATGATATGCAGTTGGTGAACCATGGAGTGAGATCTTCAATTTTGGAGAAACTGAAATCTGAGATCACAGAATTTTTTACAAACTCCCTTTGGAAGAGAAAATGAAATACAAGATGAGGGCAGGTGATGTTGAAGGGTATGGATTGTCGGTGATCAGATCAGAAGATCAAAAAATAGACTGGGGTGATCGGTTTTATATGATCACCAACCCTATCCATAGGAGGAAGCCCCATCTATTCCCTGAGCTCCTTCCATCACTCAGGTTCTCCATCATCATCATCATCTTCTTTCAGCTATATATAAATATGCATGTTTTCTTTCCTTAATTTTAATTCTGTTGCAGGATAGCTTGAATGTTACTTATGGAGTTGCAGAAACTATGATGATGCTTTTAGGTTTATGGCTAGAGCTCTGAAATTGGAGAAAGGAGAGATGGAAGAGTTGTTTGATGATGGGATGCAATCAGTGAGGATGACTTACTATCCTCCATGCCCACAACCAGAGCGGGTTGTGGGACTCACCCCGCATTCGGATGCCTCCGGAATCACCATCCTTCTACAAGTGAATGGAGTGGATGGTCTCCAAATTAAAAAAGATGGGGTTTGGATTCCCGTCAGCTTCCTTCCAGATGCACTTGTTGTCAATGTTGGACATTCTTGAGGTTTCCCCAATATACCATTCTCTCTACAAAAATAAAATAAAATAAAATTGAAATGCCAAATGTAATTAAGGAACTTTTTGCAGATGGCAAGTTAACGGAGTTTACCTGAGCATAGAGCACACAGGGCAACTGTAAATGCAGAAAAAGAGAGGATCTCCATTGCCATGTTCTTTCAAAACCCAAATTCTCTGCTCAGATTAAACCTTCAAACAGTCTCATAAATCCTCAAAATCCGCCACTCTTCAAACAAGTAAGCATGGAGAAATACTTTCAAGATTTCTTCTCCCATAAGATGGATGGAAAATCATTCCTCGACCATATGAAGATCAAGAATGAGGAAGAAGAATACACTACTTGAAGCCTGCATGGCTACATCTTACATGCATATGTGAATGGTTACTTATGTTTAATTATGGTGTTGTTTGGCATTGCAGTTGCATGGATGAAATAAATAAATAAATATGTTAGCTTTGAGGTTGGTAGTAATTTATTCCTACCCCATTATGCAGTTATTATAAAAATTCATGCATATAATTAGAGTTGTAGCAGCTGCATAGAGCCCTGTTCATGAGGCCACAACTCGCCTGGAAAATAAGGGATTCCGTACGTGTAGCTGGCGTGTTGTAGCAGTTCCTTGTTATAAGTACGTAAATAAGATTGTTTTGTTATATATACAATGAAGTGTCTCCTTGACAGCACAACTGCATGCTGATCCATTTTCTATTAACTTCAATATTTAAAGAAACTAGTAATGATCAACAAAGGTTGGCAACATTAAGAAAAACTACTAAAAATGTCAATTTATATTAAAAGTTAAATTTTGTTTATATCACAAAAATTTCAACTAATTTAAAATTTTAATTATGATTCAAAATATTTGATTCATGAATTTGCATTAAAGTTTTTATTGGGTTGTGAAGTGAGCATTCCCATTTATTGACATTTTTAGGTATCCTTATAGTTCAAGGCGAGAAGTGATGGCTAGATGGTAAATCTAGCATTATTAGGATTTTGTTTTAGACATTATTCGATATTAAAAACATAACTTATTTTTATCAAAAATTGTTTTATTTATGGATTATGTGGACACAACACTTTACTCAAGTATCAACTTTGGAAGTTGAAAAAATTGGATTAATTTAGAATGTTAAGTATTTACTTTTTGATATGAATTTGGTAATCGGACAAAATCTAGTTAATTTAGTGTGTTTGTGCTCATTTCCACTTCAAGCCTTTAGGTTTGAGGTGAAATGGACCGTCATGCACCCGCAATGGGTTTCCAAGGCATGATGAGGTGACAATATTTATAAGGACAAGGCAGGCCGCATAAATGGTATTAGAATCCCATCTTTAACCTTAGTGTTAGGTTTGTTTAGGCTCTTAGGGGTGTTTATTTGTTCAATTTGGCCTCGCAATCCTAACGGCACACAGCGATGATATAATAGACACGTCTTAAAACTACGAGAGCTCCTTAAGTTTAAAGTGAAATATCTACATGATTGAGCACGAACCATTACAAAAACAACTATCATGCAAATAATCAACTACCTAACTAATGGTTTAGAGTGAAATTTGTAAGTTTAACTAATGATAAATACCTATACATATTTTAACTAGTGAATGAATCCTTTGCAACCTCCTTGAAAGTTATTATGAGTCTAAAAAAGTATAATGGGGATGTATTGTGAATAAGGAGATTAGGTATAGTTTTGAGGTAAGGTCGACTCATCGACATAGGTTTGAGGTATAAGTCTTAGATTAGGTTTAAGTTTTGGGATATGATTCTATGAGTAACAATCATCATGTAAAGGTGTGCCTCTTTTCTTTATATTTACTAGATTATTATCTCTAGTCCTCAGCCATATAGTTCCTTATTTACATGTTTCGGAAATATTTCATATTAAGATTTTAGCTCTTTTTATTGGCTTATGCTTACAAATTACAAGGAATGATTTAAATATATAAGTTTTGACTTAAAAGTTTAAGAACGTACTATTCACTGATAAGTATTTTCATATTAGATTTATTAACTTAGGTTATTTTTTCAATGCAATGTTTTTTTTCTTTGCATTCCATATATGTCATTTACCAACCAACAAGGAAATAAATATAGCAATATAACTTTATCATTTAAAAAAAAAAAGTTTATAATAAATGAAGTTAATTTCAATCATATTTATTGAGTTTTTCACTGAACATACCTAATCTTTATCTGTTTGAAATTTAATTAATTAGGTACATCCTTTATTTTGAATGAGAGAAGGGATGAGTAAAAATAACAAATGAAAAGAACAAATTTTTTTATTGAAATCTCAAATTAATCTATCCAACCTTAGTCTATTTAACAAAAATATCAAGAAATGTAAATAAAATTAATCCTAATACTAACGGTAATTCGATTCAATGGTTAAAGAGTTGACATGACATAAGTGAAGGGATCAGATTTGGCGCTCCATTGAAACAAAAAATTGCAACGCTGTAATAAAAAGCCGAATAAACGCCTAAAAAAATTTAACCCTAATACTAAATAAGTAAATAATTTTCAAATTCATCAAATTTAGATTTTACCATTCCTTGATTTCTTATCCTAGAAACCTTAGTAAAATTCTTTATTCTATTTGTATTACGTGCACTTATTCATTTCTCAAATAGTTAGAAATTAACACTTCACCCTAATTCAAATAGTTAGAAATTGGCAATCCAATCAAGGATTTTATTATGGGACATTGCAGATTAACCATCCATCAAGCGCCAACCTCTGAAGTTGACATCACAGATGACGATATGGTATTGTTTCAAGCACATGACTTTTTTTTTTTAGTCAAAACCTGCTTCATATTTTTAAGTAATAAATTTGTAAATTTTGGGTAATGTTTATGAAGTGCTAAGAAAATTATGCCTGACCATCACTTAGATAGGCAAAAACAACATCCATTCATCATGCAACCAAGACCTGTTGAAGGGGTCATCATGAGAGAAATTTATTTTTTATGATGTTATAATTAAAAAGAATTTTGAGCATGACTTACGCCTCACTCTAATGCTGCTGGCATCACCATTCTTCTCCAAATCAATGTAGCGGACGACCTCCAAATTAAAAAGGGAAAAATATGTATCCGACCACTAATTTAAAAATATTTGTACATATATCACTAAGAATTGCATTTCTATGATTCAGGCTACCCTAGAAAAAATACTTGTGATTTGTACAAAAAGTACAATTGCAAAAGTAAAAACCGAAAATGTCATTCTTTCATCTAGCTAGAATTTAAAAAAGAAAAAAGAAAAAACTGTTTTGGTCTTCTCCTCCATCCTTTCTCCTTTCCAACTGTTCACCTTCTCCTTGCCCACCATTATCTTTCCCGATTCTTTTCCTTGTTGGATGCTCTTGAATACCCAAACGATAAACTCTTCCCACCTCTTCCTTGCGATTTTGCGATCTCCCTAGGGCAAAGTCAACTCTCTCATTGCCCAGTACTCCATTTTCCCAACATAGCTTTGCGTGATTTCGTATTTCCCTTGTGCTCTCATTCTTCTGACGGTAGCTAGGACAAAGGTAAGAGATCAAAGTTTAGTTTTTTCTTCTTTAATGGTTGATATGGTTTGTTTTTGTGGTGCAAATGTAGTTTTATGCTTGTTTGTTTTGTTGTGATATGTGTTGAATGAACCAAGATTGTTGAAAATTCTTTTTTTTTAGTCAAAATGAAAATTTGTTTGCCATGTACAATCATAACAGTGAATGTACAACAATAGATAGTCAATGTAATACCTTGGGAAATGAATGTATTGCTGTAAGTAACTAGTGAATATACTACCATAATTAATAAGTCAATGTACTACGTTAATTACTCAATGCAGTATCATAAGTAGTGAATGTACTCATCGATTTGTAACTAGTGAATGTATTAATTTTTAAATAGTTAATGTGTACTAACTTAACTAGTCATCGTACAATTTTAACCAAATGCAAAGATACTACCCAAGAGTAGTGAATGTACTATCTTAACACTAGATTTTAAGGAGTTTTTGTAGATACCTATATGGTTGTTGTGTCACTAAATATGCTCCTATAGCTAATTCAGGTAACATAAAATACTATTATGTTCCATATGTTTGATTGTGTAACTAGAACCTTCAAATTGGAAATGTCATTTAAATGTGTAGAGTTGAACAAGACGGACAACAAAATGTTCTATTATGTATGTGTGGGTGGCCAAATGGTGAAGGATGCAAATGGGTCAAGTGAATATAAAGGTGGATGAATCATAACATTGCTAGTTAATGTTCATATGCCCCTTGACGAGTTTGTTTCACTAGTTTGTGGTTAGCTGGACCTTGACTCAAATTTCGTTAAATTTTACTACACATGTAAATTTGAACTACTGTTATTTCTGTGTTATTTGTGTTTTATCAGAACAAAAAATAATTAAGAATCAAACATGATTTTCGTGTTTTTCTTATTCTTCTTAAGAAGTGTTCTAGAAAGAAACACTTTAATTTCTTTGTAAAATATATATTCTTAAGAAATCTTTGAAAAATGTTTCTTTAAAAAAATAATTCAAATTTTTTTTGTAAATATTTTTAAAAAAATTTCTATAATCATATAATATATTCCTTTTAATTCTTTTTACACGACAAATGTTAATATTTTTATAAATTTTTTAATTTATTATAATATTTTCTTTTTATAATAAATATTATTTTTAGTAATTTATAAATATTTAAAAAATTGTATTTATATTTTATACCACATATCAAAAAAAATACTATTAAATAGCAAACAAAAATACTTTGATTTGAAGTACTACTAAATAGGCTCTTAAGCTCGGTTCAAAAAGTATTATTTTCAACGTGGGGTTTGTCCGTGTCATGTCTTTGGTTGGAAGCGTGCCAGACTTAGGTGAATAACTTTAAAAAAAAAACGATGGTTTGAGATACAAGGAATAGAAAACACAAAAAGAACGAGGGAGAGAAAAATATGAATTGCCTGAAACTTGTGGAAGACGATTAAGTAGGTGTAGTTATTTGGGTCTTCTGACCTTTAGGGCATCAACAGCGCGATGTAAACGCACCTGGCAAAACAAGGGCCAGGCAGCGGTGTTGTGTCGATGTCTCTTCGATGATTAAGTCGGCCAAAAAACGGAAAGAGAAAAAATAGGAGAATTTGCACGAGTTAGATTGCATACATTTCCCTTGTGGGATTGCACTTTGTTTTGTATATAAATTTCTCCTTGATTATAGGAAATATTATCTCATGATTTTGGTGATAAGATCTCTCTTTCCTTATCAAAGACTAGTTCTTCGTTATTAAGGATTAATGCTTTTGAAACGTATGAGATTTGGATACTAGGAGTATCCTGCCCATAATTCCCTGCCTAATAAATTTATCCATAGGAAACTCCTCATATGCGGTAGGATGGCTGACTGGGGGGCTCAGGATCCTAGATAGGGTTTAGGATTCTCTTAGTTTGGTTAGCTCCCGAATGGTTTTTATTAGCCAATATGGTGGGACGTTTTGTGGACCGCTTTATGAGACGGGTCAAGCAATGGGCCTGCGTGGGTATTGGACCTATTGAGTAGTGGGTCTGAACCTATTAAAGGCCACGGTGCTCCTTATTAAGGGAAATAGTATCAATTTTTAACTGAAATTTTATTTGATGAATCATTATATGAGCTTCTCACTTCTACCGAGCTTATTTGCTTCTCAACTCCCTAGATTGATATTAAATAATTGAGATAATTTGGAGGTTTCTTAAAACAATTTAGTAAAGCAAATAAGGTAGACTTTCAAAAATATAAGAAAAGTTTATTTTGTGAAACGCATCAATTTGATTATTATGATTATTGTTTTGGAAATATATTTGAACATTATACCTTAATTTAACAAAGTTATTAAATTCAATTTTGACCCTAATTAATTTTTTAAATTTAGGTTACACTATATTTTCTAATTGGTCATAACAAGAGCTGGTCATGGGCCTTACGCCTCAAAAAATATGGGATTTGGATGCCTGTGAACTTCATCTCAACTGCATTTGTGATGGATGTAGGAGACAATTCTAAGTCAAATCCTAATGAATGTAGTCCCGGATATTTAATTAACACGTCAAACACCTATATCCATAATTTTCAAACCTAATTTATATTTTAATTAATCAGCTGCAGCATTATTAATTCCACATATATATTCAATTGGATTTTTAAAAAATATTACCAATACGGAGTATAACACATGCATGTATTTGATGTATATAAATTCTACACTAAACGTATGCAACCATGCCAGTAACGTAAGCTCAGAGATAATTGCTATAAGACCGCATCATATTTTACCTTCACAATAGGCCATCATTGATTCCTGAGAAAAAGGCAATAACAGGCCCAAGATATATATATTAAAAGATGACTTATCTTTTTCTTTTGGAAAAATTAATGTAATATTTATATTGCAGGGTTTTTCGTAAGTAGACCATAAGAAAAATTGTTTGTTAACAAATATGTTCCATTTGTTGGCAAAACATGATGCAAAGTTGGAACATGATGACTTCTAAGACTGGAGTTAAAGTTTCAAAAAGAAGGTTTTTAGAGCATAATTAAAAAAGATCAAGAATGCACTCAATATGCTAATTCAAGTTCTAGAAGATTTTAGACTTATTTGGGATGTTTTCTATATCAAATTGTATGGCTTCCATGTCAAGTTATTTAATTTCTTTTTAGTTTATTTATTTATTTTTTCTTAGTTTATTTTTATTTAGATTTGTTTCCTTTTCTTGTTTTAGGTGTGATTTAGATTAAAGATCGTATTAGATATTTTGTTTTTATTTCCTTTCTACTTTGTAGCCTATATAAAGACATGTTTATAATGTAATTATACAAAAGAATATGCATTAAAAAATCATGAGAATCATCTCTCCTCTTTGGTTCTCAAAAGAAATTTAGATGTCAATTTTCCGTGAAACTTTCATCTTATCGACTTATCAATCAACTCTTCTATAGTTGATTGTGACTTATTCATTTTATCGACTTATCAATCAACCTTTCCATAGTTGATTATGACGTCTTCACCATCCGACTTATCAATTAACCTTTTTATGAGTTGTACGGCGTCTTCATTCCATCGACTTATCAACCTACCCTTCCATAGTTGATCGTGACGTCTTCAATCCATCGACTTATCAATCAACCCTTCCATAGTTGATTGTACTTCATCATATCGATTTATCAATCAATCATTCCATAATTGATTGTGGCGTCTTCACTTTTCCCTTTCAAACCTGATTGTAGAACGATCTGAAAGAGTATCATGTTGCGAGTTGCATCGGTCTGTAGCGACCTTGCATTAAATTGGTATCGAAGGCGCTAGATCTGCGTCGAGGTTTGCACTTTTAAAGTTTTATTTAAAAAAAAAAAGATCAAGGAGAATAATGCAAAATCAAGACAGGACTTCAAAGACTACATTAAAGTTCCAAAGGTAGGTTTGAGAGCAAAAGAATCAAGGAAGCACTTAATATATGCTAATTCAAGTTCTAGAAGAATCTGAACATATTTGGGATCTTTTTCTATATAAGATTGTCGGCTTGCATGAGGTGTTGCTCCTTTTAGTTTGTTGTTACTCGCTTAGTTTATTTTTATTTAGATTTGTTTCCTTTTCTTGCTTTAGGTGTGATTAGGTTAAAGATTGATGAATGTTTTGTTTCTATTTCGCTTTATAGTTTGTAGCCTATATAAAAACATGTTTATAATGTGAATTATATAGAAGAATATGAATTAAAAAACTGTGAGTCCTCTTTGGTTCTCTAAAGAGAAAATTTGAACTTATTGAATTTTCTGTAGCTGTCAATGATGCTTTGTGTATCAACCCAAGCAGTGAGTCTCATTCATCCGATTGTAATCAACTATTCATAGTGATTGTAGTTTTCATTATGATTATCGATATACCTGTTGCATCGTTGATTGTGGCGTTTCACTATATTCGACTTATCAACCAATCTTTCCATAGTTGATTGTGCCGTCTTCATTCTATAAACTTATCAATCAACCCTTCCATAGTAGATTATGATATCTTCATTCTATCGACCTCATCAATAAACCATTTCATAGTTGACCTTGGCATATTCCTCCCATCGACTTATCAATCAATCATTCCATAATTGATTGTGGTGTCTTCACTTTTCCCCTTCGAACCTGGTTGTAGAATGATCCGAGAGAGTATCTTTGTCGCGAGTTGTGTTGATTCGCTAAGACCTTGCATCACAACATATGATCTATCATATACTTGCAACATAATCTACCATTTCATAGATATCTATGAGAAATAGTGCAATTTTAAAGGAATAAAGATAGAGGAAACAAAATCATCGCTAGTAAGAACCTGAGAAATTGATGCAGCGGTTTGACTAAAGCGTACATACACGTGAGAGCTTTTCCATATACAAAGGGACATTATTTTAATCATATTTACAAGCGGACTTATTTGAGACAAGACTCCCCATTTCTCTCAATCTTTCTTCACCTAATGCAAATATGGAATGAATTCTTTAATTCATATACAACGGCTCAACATTGAAATCGAACCTTAGCTGCAATGATCTTTCGGAGCGTCAGCGAGTACTCTTGCTTTCTCATTCATTGTCAACATGTATTTTTCTCAAGCGTATTCCCTCCTCTTATTTAATCTCTCTTTGGGATCTTTCCTCCCTTCCCCATATTTACATATTTTACCATCATTCCTAATATGCCACCTTTGAGATTCTGATAATATTCCATAATTATCTATAATGGAATATTTTGTCTACATAAAAATCTTATTCGTCCACTAGTTTTATCATCTCCCATGATTGAGTTTATTTACAATTAACTCCTTCAAATCTCCTCTTTCTTCCCATTAAATATCATCTCCAGAAATATTTGATTTGATCGGTTCAAAAGAAGTATTTTTAATGTCAGGGATGTCCATGTCATGTGCTGGTTGACTTATTAATGGGCTTTGAGCAAATAACTTAAAAAAAAAAAAGATGAGCGTGAGATGCAAGGAATAGAAAACACAAAAGAACAGGGAGAAAAATATGAATTGACTAAACTTGTGCAAGACGATCAAAGTAGGGAAATAGTGTCAGTTTTAACTCCAAAATTTGATTTGATGAATCCTTTGTAACGAAGAACTACTCGCTCTGCAAGGCTTGTTACTTCTCAACTTCTTGATTGATAAATAGTTGAGATAATTTGGAAGGAGGTTTCTTTAAACAATTTAGTAAAGCAAAGAAAGGACTGGCTTTCAAAAAAAATGTAAAGAAAGGATTTATTATGTGAAATGCATCAATTTGATTATTATGATTATTGTTTTGGAAATATACTTGAACATTATACCTTAATTTAACCAAGTAATTTAATTCAATTTTCACCCTAATTAATGTTTTAAATTTAGGTTAAACTATATTTTCTAATTGGTCGTAACAAGAGCTGGTCATGGACCTTACGCCTCAAAAAATATGGGATTTGGATGTCTGTGAACTTCATCTCAAGTGCTGCATTTTACGTGGATGTAGGGGAGACAATTCTAGAAGTCAAACCCTAATGAATGTAGTCGGATATTTAATTAACACGTCAAACACCTAGCCATCCATCATTTTCTAACCTAATTTATATTTTAATTAACAGGCTGCAGCATTATTAATTCCACACTTATTTATTCAATTGGATTTTAAAAATATTACCAATACGGAGTATAACACATGCATGTCGATGTATATAAATTCTACATGACGTATGCAACCATGTCCAGTAACGGGATAATTGCTATAAGACCGCATTATATTTTACCTTCACAATAGGCCATGATCGATTCCTGAGAAAATATCAATAATAGGTCGAAGATATATTTATATATTAAAAGATGACTTATCTTTTTCTTTTGGAAACATTAATTGTAATATTTATATTGCAGGGTTTTTTTTCGTAAGTAGACCGTAAGAAAATTGTTTGTTAACAGATATGTTCCATCTGTTGGCAGTTGGCACAACATATGAGATCTACCATACTTGGAACATGGTCTACCATATTATAGACCATCTATAGAAATAGTGAAACTTTAAAAGAAATAAGGATTGAAAAACAAAACCATGAGACAAGTAAGGACACAAGAGATTGGTTATGCGGTCAGGCCATACCTACATTCGTGAGGCTTTACCCAGATACGAAGGGTTTCATTATTTTTAATCAGGTTACAAGTGAACTTATCTGAGACAAAACTCCTCATTCCTCTCAACCTTTCTTCATCTAATTAAAATATGGAATGAATTCCTTCATTCCCCATACAACGGCTCAACATTGAGAAATCCAAGCACACCTATAACAAGTATTCAGACGTCAACATTACCCTTGCTTTCTCATTCGTTCTCAACTTGTGTATTTTCTCAAACGTATTCCCTCCTATTTAATATCCTCTTGGTGATCTTTCCTCCCTACCCCATATCTAACTCCTTCAAATCTTCCTCTTTCATCCCCGTAAATATTATCTGCAGAAATATTTTGATTTGATTGAAAGATTTTTTCATCCACACAGATCTCATACAATCTTTTTTGTGACTTCAAATTTTTACAGCTAAAACATGTGATGAATTTTGCCAAAAGACTATAATCGATAGCTCCAACATAGACAAATCCAAATCCATCACGATCATTATTAATTCGGTTTGGATGCTTATTCTAGACACTTCAACACAATTCTTCCACTATTCCTTTAAGTTATGTTTTGGTTCTTGGTATTTTGATGGAAAATAAGGCAAATAATTAAAATAGAGAAAAAAATAAATGAATGAAAAAATGAAGAAAAAATAAAAATAATTAGGTAAAAGCCAATGTTATTTTATTTTGTATCTTTAAACTTTATTATATTTTATTTTAACTAGTCAATATTAAACAATTTTAAAATATAAATTTTTAACTAATCTTAATTATACTTTATTTTCTTTAAAAAATATCCTTACAACAACAAAACCTAAAACCTAAGAAAATTATTTTCCATTTTTTTTATTTTTTATTTTTGTTGCTTGATACATTTCTAGAGCCAAACACAACCTCCTAGTTCAACATTAATTGCGGCCGATATCATCCAATCAATTATTTTGATAGGACCCAGCAAGTTAAGTGGAGGCTGGCTTGTCTCTCTATCTATTTAGTCAAAACCTGCAACATCGTTGGCGATAAATTTGTAAAATTCTGCACGTTTATATACTGATGAAACTTAATTAAAAACACAACTAACACTTCGTAGGTGAAAGACCAAGACTATCCATCCACCACCTTCTAAAATGTCCGAGCGTAATTATGAAAAATTTTAAATAAAAATAATTTTGATTGTACGTGATAGCACATTTTGGTCATGGCTTTGCTGATGGCTAATATTCTCATTTTTAATGAACGTTGGAGTCACTTGACCGTCATCCATCCACACCATTATGAATATGCTGGCCTTTACTTCTCATGTATTGTACTTTTAATTTTGGTATGTTAGTGGCTGTGTCTGGCTGAAAATTATCACCATAATATGCTTTGGTTGTCAAAATAAATATCATTAGTGTCTTAGTTGCTAAAAAAATGCACGATTAGCATCGTGACACAAGAATTATTAGTTTGTTTATACTTCTAGAAACGTGGGCATGGCATTTCAATGATGAGGCACTTCAGAAATCCTGGAACAAATAAACAACTTCATGGATAATGGATGGGGAGAAACAGTTAGGTTGAATGTTTGTTTGAATACATTCTGGTGTATTTTGGTTGTATTTGATTCGGAAAAGTACTAAATAAAGAAAAATATTATTGAAAATGATTTTTATATTTGGTTGTTGCATGTAAAGAAAAATAAAACTATTTTATTTTAATAAAATTACTTGAGAACTTAGATATTTTAAAACTACTTTAATGATTATATTGATGGTGAAAATAAATAAAATTAGTTGTACCAAATAAAAATAATATGTATGACTCAACTCTACTTTATTTTCCTTCATTGTTTCATTTCTTCTATTTTCCTCTCAATTTTTCTCTCTTCCATTTTCCTCAATTTCGGAACCAAATAGTCTTCCAAGTTCTAACAATTTGTATGACAAGGTTCAATTGTAGTTGGGTTAAGTTACAAATGCTTTCCCAAGTTATGGGCATATGTCCCACTTTGCTCGAACTTTTTCAGGTTCTAGATATTCTGCGTTTACTTCCACTTATTTCGGTTACTTACTACCTATGGTTTGAAAATGTCGCAAATTGATGGATGCCAGTTAGAAATGACAGTTAAACACCCACACATGTCAGAGTTTTTTCCAGCCTATTAATGACTTTTTTAATAGGGATGGATATGGGGGTATTTGGAATAAAAAAAAAAGTTCAGAGCGAAATGGGACGAGACATGCAAATATCGGGACATTTGTGCACCTTATCGGAGTTGTAGTTATGAGTGCCTTTTCTTTTCTTTTCTTCATTTTTGGGGTTTCTTTTTCTGCAAGTATATTTGCTCTATAAATACCCAACAGGAGATGGTTCAAAATCATAATATTAGATCAGCCAGTATAGCAATGGCATCGGCAAGGTCTTCAAATTTTGGCACTGCTCCTGTGCAAAGTGTTCAGGAGCTCATCAAAGAGCCCATCCCTGAAGTCCCTCAGTCCTTTATCCTCGATGATCCCAAGCCTCCAATTCTCTCACCCACCACTCCCTTCCCACTGCTCCCCACTATTGATATGAAACATTTAATCATGAGTGAAACCACAGATTCTGAGCTGGAGAAGTTGCACTCTACTTGCAAGAAATGGTTTCTTTCAGGTTAATTTCTCTCTAAATCAATCATCATTAATCACTTTTATGTACTTCTCTTCAACTTCTAGGGCATGAACTCCAGTTTCAATATATATGGGGCGAGTGACAATTCTTCAGAAATGAATAATTTGGAACTTATCATCATCATGACCATTACAATTTTAAATAAAGTAGCTATACCCAGGGTTCCAGCAAACAGACCCCTATAATCCGTTCTCACCTTTCATGAAATATGTATTTAGAGAAAGATATAATAAAGCAAATAGAAATGGAAAAAAATAATTTAAATGCAGAAACTGGCTAACATTATTTGTGTTCATGGATGATATGCAGTTGGTGAACCATAGGTGAAGATCTTCAATTTTGGAGAAACTGAAATCTGAATCACAGAATTTTACAAACTCCCTTTGGAAGAAAAAATGAAATACAAGATGAGGCAGGTAGTGTTGAAGGGTATGGATTGTCAGTGATCAGATCAGAGAAGATCAAAAAATATAGACTGAGGTGATCGGTTTTATATGATCACCAACCCTATCCATAGGAGGAAGCCCCATCTATTCCCTGAGCTCCTTCCATCACTCAGGTTCTCCATCATCATCATCATCATCTTCTTTCAGCTATATATAAATATGCATGTTTTCTTCTTAATTTTAATTTTGTTGCAGGGATAGCTTGGAATGTTACTTTGCGGGTTAGAAACTGGCGATGATGCTTCACAGGGTTGTGACTCTGAAATTGGAGAAGGAGAGATGGAAGAGTTGTTTGATGATGGGATGCAATCAGTGAGATGACTTACTATCCTCCCATGCCACAACCAGAGCGGGTTGTGGACTCACCACATTCGGATGCCTCCGGAATCACCATCCTTTACAAGTGAATGGAGTGGATGGTCTCCAAATTAAAAAGATGGGTTTGGATTTCCCGTCAGCTTGAATGCACTTGTTGTCAATATTGGAGACATTCTTGGGGTTTCCCCCACATACCATTCTCTCTCTTACAAAAAATAAAAATAAATAAAATTGAAAATGCCAAATATGAGGAGTTAAGGGAACTTTTGCAGATAGCAAGCAACGCAGTTTACCCGAGCATAGAGCACAGGGCAACTGTAAATGCAGAAAAGAGAGGATCTCCATTGCCATGTTCTTCAAGCCCAAATTCTGCTCAGATTAAACCTTCAAACAGTCTCATAAATCCTCAAAATCCGCCACTCTTCAAACAAGTAAGCATGGAGAAATACTTTCAAGATTTCTTCTCCCATAAGATGGATGGAAAATCATTCCTCGACCATATGAAGATCAAGAATGAGGAAAGAAGAATACTACTTGAAGCCTGCATGGCTACATCTCTTACATGCATATGTGAATGGTTACTTATGTTTTAATTATGGTGTTGTTGGCATTGTGCATGGATGAAATAAATAAATAAATATGTTAGCTTTGAGGTTGGTAGTACTTATTCCTACCTCATTACGTGCAGTTATTATAAAATTCATGCATATAATTAGAGTTGTAGCAGTTGCATAGAGCCCCGCTCCATGAGGCCACAACTCGCCTGAAAAATAAGGATTCCGTACGTGTAGCCGGCGTGTTGTAGCAGTTCCTTGTTATAAGTACGTAAATAAGATTGTTTTGTTATATATACAATGAAGTGTCTCCTTGACAGCACAACTGCATGCTGATCCATTTTCTATTAACTTCAATATTTAAAGAAACTAGTAATGATCAACAAAGGTTGGCAACATTAAGAAAAACTACTAAAAATGTCAATTTATATTAAAAGTGTCTTGTTTATATCACAAAATTTCACAACTAATTCTAAATTTTAATTATGATTCAAAATATTTGATTCATGAATTTGCATTAAAGTTTTTTATTGGGTTGTGAGCATTCCCATTTATTGACATTTTTAGGTATCTTATAGTTCAAAGGCGAGAAGTGATGGCTAGGATGAGTAAATCTAGCATTATTAGGATTTTTGTTTTGGGCATTATTCTCGATATTGTTAAAAAACATAACCCACTATCAAAATTGTTTTGTTATGGATTATGTGGACAATAACACTTTTACTCGAAGTATCAACTTTTGAAGTTGAAAAAAAATTGATTAACTAGAATGTTAAGTATTTACTTTTGAAATATGAATTTGGTAATCGGACAAAATCTAGTTAATTTAGTGTGTTTGTGTCATTTCCACTTCAAGCCTTTAGGTTTGAGGTGAAATGACCGTCATGCACCTGCAATGGGTTTCAAGGCATGATAGAGGTGACAATATTTATATGATTGGGTGCAGGTCAGTATAAATGGTATTAGAATGATCTTTTAACCTTAGTGTTAGAGGTTTTTGTTTAGGCTCTTAGGGGTGTTTATTTTGTTCAATTTGGCCTCGCAATCCCATGGCACACAATGATGATATAATAGACACGTCTTAAACTACGAGAGCTCCTTAAGTTTAAAGTGAAATATCTACACATGATTGAGCCACAGAACCATTACAAAACAACTATCTTTGAAAATAATCAACTAACCTAACTAATGGTTTAGAGTGAAATTTGTAAGTTTAACTAATGATAATACCTATACATATTTTAACTAGTGAATGAACTTTGCAACTCCTTAAAGCATTAAGGAGTCTAAAAAAGTATAATGGGGATGTATTGTGAATATGAGATTAGGTATAGGTTTTGAGGTAAGCGTCGACTTCTATCAGACATAGGTTTTGAGGTATAAGTCTTAGATTAGGTTTAAGTTTTGGGATATGATTCTTAAGGAGTAACAACTATCATATACGCTCTGTGCCTCTTTTCTTTATATTTACTAGATTATTATTCTAGTCTCTAGCCATATAGTTCCTTATTTTACATGTTTCGTGGAAATATTTCATATTAAGATTTTTTTAGCTCTTTATTGGCTTATGCTTTCATAAATTACAAGGAATGATTTAAATATATAAGTTTTGGACTTAAAAAGTTTAAGTACTATTCACTCGATAAGTATTTTCATATTAGATTTAATAACTTGGGTTATTTTCTAATGCAATGTTTTTTTTTTTTCTTTTTTGCATTCCATATATGTCATTTTACACCAACCAACAAGAAATAAATATGGCAATATAACTTTATCATTTTAAAAAAAAAAAAAAGTTTATAATAAATGAAGTTAGTTTCAATCATATTTATTGAGTTTTCACTGAACATACCTAATCTTTATCTGTTTGAAATTTAATTAATTAGGTACATCCTTTATTTGAATGAGAGAAGGGATGAGTAAAAATAACAAATGAAAAGAACAAATTTTTATGAAATCTCAAATTAATCTATCAACCTTAGTCTATTTAACAAAAATATCAAGAAATGTAAATAAAATTAATCCTAATACTTCAATGAGACTGATTCAATGGTTAAGAGTTGGACATGTATAAGAGAAGGAGGGATCAGATTTGCGTCTCCATGAAAACAAAAAATTGCAACGTTGTAATAAAAAGTGAATAAATACAAAAAAATTTAACCCTAATACTAAATAACAGTAAATAATTTTCAAATCCATCAAATTTTAGATTTTTACTCATTCCTTGATTTCTTATCCTAGAAACCTTAGTAAAATTCTTTATTCTATTTGTATTACGTGCATATTCGATTTCCTCAAATAGTTAAAGAAATTGTCATTGACTTCCACCTGTTTAAAATAGTTAGAAATTGGCAATCAATCAAGTTTTATTATGGGACATTGCAGATTAACCATCCGCATCAAAGCGCCAACCTCTGAAGTTGACATCACAGATGACGATATGTGGTATTGTTTCAAGCACACTTGACTTTTTTTAGTCAAAACCTGTATATTTTGCTTAATAAATTTGCCTTGTAAATTTGCACGTTTGTGTCAGGAAGTGCTAGAAAATTTATGCCTCGACCATCACTTAGATAGGCAAAAACAACATCCATTCATCATGCAGCAAGACCTGTTGAAGGGGTCATCATGAGAGAAATTTATTTTTATGATCATTATAATAATTAAAGAATTTTGAGCATGACTTACGCCTCACTCTAATGCTGCTAGCATCTATTCTTCTCAAATCAATATATGGGCGACCTCAAATTAAAAAAGGGAAAATATGTATCCGACCACTAATTTAAAAATATTTGTACATGCTATCACTAAAATTGCATTTCTATGATTCAGGCTACCCTAGAAAAAATACTTGTGATTTGTACAAAAAGTACAATTGCAAAAGTAAAAACCGAAAATGTCATTCTTTCATCTAGCTAGAATTTAAAAAAGAAAAAAGAAAAAACTGTTTTGGTCTTCTCCTCCATCCTTTCTCCTTGCTTGTTCTACCTTCTCCTTGCCCACCATTATCTTTCCGATTCTTTTCTTGTTGGATCTTGAATACCCAAGCGATAAACTCTTCCGCCTCTTCCCTTCGCGATTTTGCGATCTCCTAGAACAAAATCAGCAACTCTCTGTTGCCCAGTACTCCATTTTCCCAACATAGCTTTGCGTGATTTCGTATTTCCCTTGTGCTCTCATTCTTCTGACGGTAGCTAGGACAAAGGTAAGAGATCAAAGTTTAGTTTTTTCTTCTTTAATGGTTGATATGGTTTGTTTTTGTGGTGCAAATGTAGTTTTATGCTTGTTTGTTTTTCATGTGATATGTGTTGAATGAACAAGATTGTTGAAAATTCTTTTTTTTAGTCAAAATGAAAATTTGTTTATATATACAATCATAACAGTGAATGTACAACAATAGATATCAATGTAATACCTTGGGAAATAGAGTATTAACTGTAAGTAACTAGTGAATATCTTCTGTAATTAATAAGTCGATATCTGCTACGTTAATTACTGATACGTATCATAAGTAGTGAATGTACTCTTGATTTGTAACTAGTGAATGTATTACCTTAAATAGTGATTAATGTACTAACTTAACTAGTCAATGTACAATTTAACCGACCGATTATACTACAAGAGTAGTGAATGTACTATCACTAACACTAGATTTTAAGGAGTTTTTGTGATACCTATATGGTTATTTGTGTCACTAAATATGCTCCTATAGAAGCACTAGGTAACATAAAATACTATTATCATTTCCATATATTTGATTAGTGTAACTAGAACCTCAAATTGGAAATGTCATTTAAATGTGTAAGTTGAACAAGACGGACAACAAAATGTTCTATTATGTATGTGTGGGTGGCCAAAATGGTGTGAAGATTACAAATGGGTCAAGTGAATATAAAGGTGGATGAATCATAGCATTTGCTAGTTAATGTTCCTTATGCCCTTGTGAGTTTGTTTCACTAGTTTGTGGTAAGCTGGACCTTGACTCAAATTCTGTTAAATTTTTTACTACATGTAAATTTGAACTACTTATTATTTACGTGTTATTTGTGTTTTATCGAACAAAAGTAATTAAAGATCAAACATGATTCGATGTTTCTTATTCTTCTTAAGAAGTGTTTCTAGAGAAACACTTTAATTTCTTTTTGTAAAATATATATTCTTAAAGTACTGAAAAATGTTTCTTTAAAAAATAATTCAAATTTTTTTTGTAAATATTTTTAAAAAAATTTCTATAATCATATAATATATTCCTTTTAATTCTTTTTACACGACAAATGTTAATATTTTTACTGAATTTTAATTTATTATAATATTTTTCTTTATAATAAACTGTATTTTTAGTAATTTATAAATATTTAAAAAAATTGTATTTATATTTTATACCACCACATATAAAAAAATACTAAAATACTCAAACAAAAATACTTTGATTTGAAGTACTACTAGAATAGGCTCTTAAGCTCGGTTCAAAAGTATTTTCAACGTGGGGGTTGTCCATGTCATGTCTTTACGGTTGGAAGCATTAACGGGCTTTAGGTGAACCTTTTCAAAAATGATGGTTTGAGATACAAGGAATAGAAAACACAAAAAAGAACGAGGGAGAGAAAAAATATAGTGCACGAAACTTGTGGAAGACGATTGATTAAGTAGGTGTAGTTATTTGGGTCTTGACCTTTAGGGCATCAGCAGCGCGATGTAAACCTGTAAAACAAAGGGGGACCGCGGCGGTGTGTGAGTCGTCTCTTCGATGATTAGTCAGCAAAAAGGGTGGAAAAGAGAAAAAATAGAATTTGCACAGTTGGAATTGCATACATTTCCCTTGTGGGGTGCCTTTGTTTTATACTCAAATTTCTCCTTGATTATAGGAAATATTATCTCATGATTTTGGTGATAAGATCTCTCTTTCCTTATCAAAAGACTAGTTCTTCGTTATTAAAAGTTAATGCTTTTGAAAGCGTATGAGATTTGGATACTAGGGTATCATAACCCATGTAATTACTGCCTAATAAATTTATCCATAGGAAACTCCTCATATCACGGTAGGATAGGTATTTGAGGCTCGAGGGATCCTAGATAGGGTTTAGGATTCTACCGTTTGGTTAGCTCCCGAATGGTTTTAATATGGTAGGTCGTTTTGGACCGCTTTATGAGACGGGTCAAGCAATGGGCCTGCGTGGGTATTGGACCTATTGAGTAGTGGGTCTAGACCTAATTAAAGGCCACGGTACTCATAGTAGGGAAATAGTATCAATTTTAACTGAAATTTTATTTGATGAATCATTGTAACGAGCTTCTCACTTCTACCGAGCTTGTTACTTCTCAACTCCTAGATTGATAAATAATTGAGATAATTTGGAGGTTTCTTAAAACAATTTAGTAAAGCAAATAAAGGACTGACTTTCAAAAAAAATATAAAGAAAGGATTTATTTTGTGAAACGCATCAATTTGATTATTATGATTATTGTTTTGGAAATATATTTGAACATTATACCTTAATTTAACAAAGTTATTAAATTCAATTTTGACCCTAATTAATTTTTTAAATTTAGGTTACACTATATTTCCTAATTGTAGTTATAACAAAGAGCTGGTCATGGGCCTTACGCCTCAAAAATATGGGATTTGGATGCCTTGTGAACTTCTATCTCAACTGCATTTTGTGATGGATGTAGGAGACAATTCAGAAGTCAAATCCTAATGAATGTAGTCGGATATTTAATTAACACGTCAAACACCTAGCTTATCCATAATTTTCAAACTAATTTATATTTTAATTAATCAGCTGCAGCATTGTAATTCCACACTTATATATTCAGTGGATTTTAAAATATTACCAATACGGAGTATAACACATGCATGTATTTGATGTATATAAATTCTACACTAAACATAGTACAACCATGCCAGTAACAATAGCTCAAGAGATAATTGCTATAAGACCGCATCATATTTTACCTTCACAATAGGCCATCATTGATTCCTGAGAAAATGGCAATAACAGGCCCAAGATATATATATTAAAAAGATGACTTATCTTTTCTTTTGGAAAAAATTAATATAATATTTATATTGCAGGGGTTTTTTCGTAAGTAGACCTAAGAAAAATTGTTTGTTAACAAATATGTTCCATTTGTTGGCAAAACGATGCAAAGTTAAGACATGACTTCTAAGACTGGAGTTAAAGTTTCAAAAAGAAGGTTTTTATAGCAGAATTAAAAAAGATCAAGGATGCACTCAATATGCTAATTCAAGTTCTAGAAGAATCTAGACGTATTTGAGATGTTTTCTATATCAAATTGTATGGCTTCCATGTCAAGTTATTTAATTTCCTTTTAGTTTATTTATTTATTTATTTTTCTTAGTTTATTTTTATTTAGATTTGTTTCCTTTTTTCTTGTTTTAGGTGTGATTTAGATTAAGATCGTATTAGATATTTTGTTTTTTATTTCCTTTCTACTTTGTAGCCTATATAAAGACATGTTTTATAATGTAGTATAAAAATATGCATTAAAAATCGCCAGAATCATCTCCTCTTTGGTTCTCAAAGAAATTTTAAAGTATCGAATTTTTTCCGTGGCGTTTATCTTATCGACTTATCAATCCACTCTTCTATAATTTAGTTACTGACTTATTCATTTGTCCGACTTATAAATCATTATGCATATAGTTAGATTAATGTTATTCTCGACATCAATTAACCTTTTTATAATAATAGTTGATTGTGGCGTCTTCACATTATCGACTTATCAACCTACCCTTCCATAGTAGTTGATCGTGGCGTCTTCAATCCATCGACTTATCAATCGACCCTTCCATAGTTGATTTGTACTTCATCATATCGATTTATCAAATCAATCATTCCGCAATTGATTGTAGGCGTCTTCACTATTCCCTTTCAAACGATTGTAGAGCGATGCGAAAGAGTATCATGTTGCGAGTTGCATCGGTCATGGCGACCTTGCATTAAATTGGTATCGAGCTAGATCTCGTCAGGTTTGCTTACTTTTAAAGTTTTATTTAAAAAAAAAAAAGATCAAGGAGAATAATGCAAAATCAAGACAGGACTTCAAAGACTACATTTAAAGTTCCAAAAAGGTAGGTTTTGAGAGCAAAAGGAAAGAAGATCAAGGAAGCACTTAATATGCTAATTCAAGTTCTAGAAGAATCTAGACATATTTGGGATGCTTTTTCTATATGAATTATACGACATGGCTGAATTATTTACTTTCACTTTTAGTTTATTTATTTTCCTTGGTTATTTTTTATTTAGATTTGTTTCCTTTTCTTGCTTTAAGGTTGATTAGGTTAAAGATTGTATTAGATATTTTGTTTCTATTTCAGCTATGGTTTGTAGCCTATATAAAAAACATATTTATAATGTAATTATATAGAAGAATATGAATTAAAGCGTGAGTCTTCTCCTCTTTGGTTCTCTAAAGAAAATTTGAACTTATTGAATTTCCATGGCATTCATCAATTGACATCAATCAGCCCTTTGATAGTTGATTGTGGCGTCTTCATTCGTCGATTTATCAATCTGACCTTTTTCCATAGTTGATTGTGGCTTTTTCATTCCATCGACTTATCATTCAACCATTTCATAGTTGATTGTGGCGTTTTCACTATATTCGACTTATCAACCAATCTTTCCATAGTTGATTGTGCCGTCTTCATTCTATAAACTTATCAATCAACCCTTCCATAGTAGATTATGATATCTTCATTCTATCGACCTCATCAATAAACCATTTCATAGTTGACCTTGGCATATTCCTCCATGGGCTTGTCAATCAGTCATTCCATAATTGATTGTGGGGTCTTCACTTTTCCCCCTTCGAACACAGTTGTAGAATGATCAGAGAGAAATCTTGTCGCGAGTTGTGTTAGTTCGCCAAGACCTTGCATCACAACATATGATCTATCATATATACTTGCAACATGATCTACCATTTTATAGACCATCTATAGAAATAGTGCAATTTTAAAAGGAATAAAGATAGGGAAACAAAATCATCGCTAAGTAAGAACACAAAGGGTGGTCTGTGGTTTATTAAAGCGTACATACGTGAGCTTTTCCCATATGGGGTTTCATTATTTTAATCATGTTACAAACGGACTTATTTGAGACAAGACTCCCCATTTCTCTCAATCTTTCTTCACCTAATGCAAATATGGAATGAATTCTTTAATTCACTATACAACGGCTCAACATTGAGAAATCCAAGCACACCTACAACAAGTACTCAGACGTCAACAGTACTCTTGCTTTCTCATTCATTGTCAACTTGTGTATTTTTCTCAAACGTATTCCCTCTTATTTAATCCTCTTTGGGATCTTTCCTCCCTTCCCCATATTTACATATTTTCATATCTGTTCCTAATACCACCTTTGAGATTCTGATAATATTCCATAATTATCATAATGGAATATTTTGTCTATAAAAATCTTATTCAATCCGCTAGATTTTTATCATCTCCATGATTGAGTTTTATTTACACAATTAACTCCTTCAAATCTCCCTCTTTCTTCCCATTAAATATCATCTCCAGAAATATTTTGATTTGATCGGTTCAAAAAGTATTTTTAATGTCGGGATGCCCATGTCATGTGCTGGTTGGAAGCATTAATGGGCTTTAGGCAAATAACTTAAAAAAGATGTGAGATGCAAGGAATAGAAAACACAAAAAAAGAGCGAGGGAGAGAAAAATATGAATTGACGCTGAAACTTGTGCAGGAGACGATCAAGTAGGAAATAGTGTCAATTTGCTTTCTAAATTTGATTTGATGAATCATTGTAACGAACTTCTCTACTTCTACCGAGCTTGTTACTTCTCAACTTCTTGAATTGATAAATAGTTGAGAGGTCGTGGGTTTACTTTAAACAATTTAGTAAAGCAAAGAAAGGACTGGCTTTCAAAAAAATGTAAAGAAAGGATTTATTATGTGAAATGCATCAATTTGATTTATTATATGATTATTGTTTTAGAGTATACTTGAACATTATACCTTAATTTAACCAAGTAATTTAATTCCAATTTTCACCTAATTAATGTTTTTAAAATTTAGGTTAAACTATATTTCTAATTGGTCGTAACAAGAGCTGGTCATGGACCTTACGCCTCAAAAAATATGGGATTTGGGATTCTGTGAACTTCATCTCGAGTCATTACGTGGATGTAGGAGACAATTCAGGGAGTCAAACCCTAATGAATGTAGTCGGATATTTAATTAACACGTCAAACACCTAGCCATCATCATTTCTAACCTAATTTATATTTTTAATTAACAGGCTGCGCTATTAATTCCACACTTATTTATTCAATTGGATTTTAAAAATATTACCAATACGGAGTATAACACATGCATGTATTCGATGTATATAAATTCTACACTTGACGTATGCAACCATGTCAGTAACGTAGAGATAATTGCTATAAGACCGCATTATATTTTACCTTCACAATAGGCCATGATCGATTCCTGAAAATATGTATCAATAATAGGTCGCGAAGATATATTTATATATTAAAAGATGACTTATGCTTTTTCTTTTGGAAACATTAATTGTAATATTTATATTGCAGGGTTTTTCGTAAATGAGCCGTAAGAAAATTGTTTGTTAACAGATATGTTCCCTCTGTTGGCAGTTGGCACAACATATGGTCTACCATACTTGGAACATGGTCTACCTATTATAGACCATCTATAGAAATAGTGAAACTTTAAAGAAATAAGTTGAAAAACAAAACCATGAGACAAGTAAGGACACAGAGATTGGATTTATCTTGGTTAGGCCATATACCTACGTCGTGAGGCTTTACAGGATCTGAAGGGTTTCATTATTTTAATCAGTTAAGTGACTTATCTGAGACAAAACCCTTGTTTCACCTCTCAACTACATCTAATTAAATGTATGGAATGAATTCCTTTATTCCCTCTAAATGATCAACATTGAGAAATCCAAGCACACCTATAACAAGTATTCAGACGTCAACATTACCCTTGCTTTCTCATTCGTTCTCAACTTGTGTATTTTCTCAAACGTATTCCCTCCTTTAACCTCCTCTTGGTGATCTTTTTTTCCTCCTACCCCATATCTAACTCCTTCAAATCTTTTCTTTGCATCCCGTAAATATTATTTGCAGAAATATTTTGATTTGATTGAAGATTTTCATCACACCATAGCTGAATCTCATGCTGTAATCTTTACACTTGACTTCAGAATTTTACAGCCAAAACTTATGTGATAAATTTTGCCAAGACTATATGTCAAATCGTAGCTCCAACATAGACAAATCAAATCATCACGATCATTCTTAATTCAATTTTGGATGCTTATTATAGACATAACTAATTCTTCCACTATTCCTTTAAGTTATATTTGGTTCTTATGAAAATTTTGATGGAAAATAAAAAGGTAAATAATTAAAATAGAGAGAAAAAAAAATAGAATGAATTAAAAATGAAGAAAAATAAAAATAGTGGTAAAAGCCAATAAATTATTTTTATTTGTATCTTTAAACTTATTATATTTATTTTAACTAGTCAATATTAAACAATTTTAAAATATAAATTTTTAACTAATCTTAATTATACTTTATTTTCTTTAAAAAATATCCTTACAACAACAAAACACAAAACTTCAGAAAATTATTTTCCATTTTATTTTTATTTTTGTTGTGATACATTCTAGAGCCAAACACAGCCTCCTAGTTCAGTATATTAATTAAAAGCCGATATCATCAAATAATTCTTT
This sequence comes from Tetrastigma voinierianum, assembly GCA_016808115.1. NCBI lineage: Eukaryota > Viridiplantae > Streptophyta > Magnoliopsida > Vitales > Vitaceae > Tetrastigma > Tetrastigma voinierianum. The sequence goes on from JAEQBH010001121.1 coordinate 312,053, forward strand.
GATGGACCAACAAGATTGATGGGCTGGCTTGTCTCTATATATATCTATTTAGTCAAAACCTGCCACAGCATCGTTGGCGATAAATTTGTAAAATTCTGCACGTTTATATACTGATGAAACTTAGTCAAAACTTAACTAACACTTAAATGGGTGGGCCAAGACTATCCATCCTACAACTAAGACCTGTCAAGGCGTAATTATGAAAGGAAATTTTAATGAAAATAATTTTGATTGTACGTGATAGCACATTGGTCATGGCGGCTACTGATGGCTAATATTCTATTTTAATGAACGTTGGAGTCATCTGACCGTCATCCATCACACCATTACGCACTGAATATGCTGGCCTTTACTTTTCTTCTCGTAATGTGTACTTTTAATTTTGGTATGTTAGTGGCTGTCTGGCTATCTGCCATATGCTTTTGATTTGTCCAAAAAATATAATATCATTAGTGTCTTGGATTTACTTTAAAAAAAAATGCGATTAACGTGTTGTTGCAAAGTTATTCACGTTTGTTTGTATACTTCCCCAAAACGTGGGCATAGCATTTGTGATAAGGGCACTTCAAATCCTGGGTTGTGTAACAACTTCATGAATGGATGGGGGAGAAACAGTTAGGATTGAATGTTTGTTTGAATACATTTGGTGTATTTTGGTTATTTGATTGGAAAAGTACTAAATAAAGAAAAAATATTGATGAAAATGATTTTTATACGGTTTGTTACATGTCAAAAAATAAAACTATTTTATTTAATAGTACTTGGAAACTTAGATATTGCAAAAATATTTGTGAATTATATTGATGAGTAAATCATAATAGAATCTGATTTGAAGTACCAAAATAAAAATAATATGTGTTCAGCTCATCTTTTGGCCCTTTCCTTCATTGTTTCATTTTCTTCTATTTTCCTCTCATTTTCTCCTTCCATTTTTCTCAAATTTCGAACCAAATAGTCTTTCCAAGTTCTAACAATTTGTATGACAGGTTCAAATTGTAGTTGGGACTAAGTTTCAATGCTCCCAAGTTATGGGCATATGTCCCACTTTACTCTTGTTTTTCTGAGTTCTAAGATATTCTAACGTTTGCACTTCATAAGCTCAGTTATACCCTATCGATTTTGAAAATGTCATTAGTGGATTACAGTTAAATGATGGCCATTTAAACACCCCACACATGTCAGAGTTTTCAGCCTATTAATGACTTTTTTTAGCAGGATGAATATGGGTATTTTGGAATAAAAAAAGTTCAGGAGCGAAATGGGACAGACATGCAAATATCGGGGGCATTTGTGCACCTTATCGGAGTTATGTTACTTGTGTGGTGCCTTTCTTTCTTTTCTTCATTTTGAGGTTTCTTTTTGTATTATGTTTTGCTCTAAATATTTGTTTGAATGGTTAAAATCATAACAATAATAGATGATCAAACCAGTATAGCAATGGCATCAGCAAAGATCTTCAGTGCGGCTTTCTCCTGTACAAAGTGTTCAGGAGCTCATCAAGAAACCCATCCTGAAGTCCTCAGTCCTTTGCTCCTCGATGATCCCAAACTCCAATTCTCTCACCCACCCACTCCCTTTCCACTGCCCACTATTATTCACGAAACATTTAATCGTATGGGTGAAACCACGAATTCTGAGCTGAAGTGCATCTACTTGCAAAGAATGGGGTTTCTTTCAGGTTAATTTCTACTCTAAATCAATCGCGTATTTAAATCTTTGTGTAGCCTCTTTCAACTTCTAGGAGCATGAACTCTGGTTTCAAATATCATATGGGCGGAGTGAACAGTTCTTGAAATGAATAATTTAGACTTTATATTAATAAAAAAAGACCATTATTGTTTACAAATGCAGGGACAGTATATTTGGGTTCTACAACAAACAGACTACCTGTAGTTTCTCACTTCTATGAAATATGTATTTGAAAGATATAATAAAGCAAATAGAAATGAAAAAAACAAATTTAAAAATGCAGAAACTATTAACGTCTTGTGATTTATCTTGGATACGTATGCAGTTGTAGTGAGCCATGAGTGAGATCTTCAATTTTACAGAGCTTCAAATCTGGAATACCAGAATTTTGCAAACTTTCCACTGGAAGAAAAATGAAATAAGATGAAGGCAGATGATGTTGAGAAGGAGATGATTGTCGGTGATCAGATCAGAAGATCAAAAAATAGACTGGGTGATCGGTTTATATGATCATAACCCTATCCGCCCCATATTCCTGAGCTCCTTTGTCTCAGGTTCATAAATATTCTATCACATCTCATCTTTGGCTATATATAAATATGCATGTTTTTTTTTTTCTTCTTAATTTTAATTTTGTTGAGGATAGCTTTGGAATGTTGCTGCGGAGTTACGACAGCGGTGATAACTTCAGGTTTTATGGCTAGAGCTCTGAAGAATTGGAGAAAGAAGGAGAGATGGAAGAGTTGTTTTGATGATGGGATGCAATCAGTGAGGATGACTTCCCTCCTCCATGCCCACAACCCGGAAGCGGGTTGTGGACTCACCCATTCAGGACACCTCCCGGAATCACCATCCTTCTACAAGTACAGATGGAGTGGATGATCTCCAAATTAAAGATGGGAGGTTGGATTCCCGTCAGCTTCCTTCCAGATGCACTTGTTGTCAATGTTGGAGACATTCTTGAGGTTTCCCCACATACCATTCTCTCTTACAAAAAAATAAAAATAAAATAAAATTGATAATGCCAAATGTAATTAAGGAACTTTTTGCATTGGCAAGCAACAATTACCAAACATGAAACACAGGAACAACTATGAAATGCTGAAAAGAGGATCTCCATTGCCATGTTCTTCAAAACCCAAATTCTCTGCTCAGATTAAAACCTTCAAACAGTCTCATAAATCCTCAAAAATCATACTCTTCAAACCAGTGATAAAGCATGGAGAAATACTTTTAGTTTTCCTCCCATAAGTGGATGGAAAATCATTCTATCGACCACATATGAAGATCCAAGGCTGAGGAAGAAGAATACACTACTTGAAGCCTGCATGGCTACATCTTACATGCATATATAGATAGTTTACACTTTATGTTTAATTATGTTGTTGTTTTGATTTGTGAGTTGCATAGATGAAATAAATAAAATAAATATAGTGCTTTGAGGTTGGTAGTACTTTATTTCCTACCTCATTACATTACTGATTATTATAAAATTACTTGCATATAATTAGAGGATGTAGCAGTTGCATAAAGCCCACTCCATGAGGCCACAACTCACGCGCCTGAAAAATAAGGATTCCGTACGTGGCGTGTTGTAGCAATTTCATTCGAAGCTATCAAATAAGTTGTTTTGTTATATACGTGAAGTGTCTCTTGAGCAGCTGGCTAAGTATGATCATTTCTATTAACTTCTCAATATTTAAAGAAACTAGTAATGATCAACAAAAGGTTGGCCTTGTATTAAAAAACTACCTAAAAATGTCAATTTATATTAAAAGTGTCTTTGTTTATATATCATAAAATTTCATGTGGGAGTCGCACCCATATTGTTTTCGGGGTACACCATTAGGTCATCACGCGGATATGCCGTTCATTTGGTTTCCTTTCGCTCCAGATTTGAACCGGGGCGCAGTGCTTTGGTCGATGATACGGCGTCTGCCGGCCCATTTGTAGCTCGGTTAGTGCCGTCTTCTGAATGGCGCGCTGGTGCCTGAAGGATGGCTTGGTCAATTATCGAGACCACTGGCGTCGCGAAGGGTGTGGGCCGCATGACCTCGCGAGCAAGAAGATTTGGCGTGTGAAGAAAAGACCGGTTCAAATTGTTGATGGTAAAATGATTAGGTTCTTTGAAACAAAAGTGATTATTTAGTAAAGGTGTTGTGGATGAATCACGGTAGAGAGGAAACGACATGAGAATTTAAATTCGAGGACGAAATTTTATAAGAGGGTGATTATGCAAAACCCCAACATTATTGAATGTTATAATATGGATTATTGAACTGATTTAGGAATTAATGATAGAAGCGAGGTGGATTAAATTTAGAAACGCTCTACGGACATCATTTGGGCATAGTGAAAATTTTAAAATAATTATGTGTTCCTAATGAATAGTGGATTTTCTTATTTTATCGGATGGAGGGTTTCAAAGGGATTTTTAAAGAATTTCCCAGTTCCTATGACTTTGAACTGATATTCGAAGATAATGGGAGATTTAAGTGAATAGTGATTTCAGGATTTGGCGCATTTGGGCACGTGCATTTTGGAAATTGGCTGAAAATACGAAAAGATGGAATAAATCTATAAAGATAACGAAACTGAAATAAACGATGAGGCGGAGTCCGTTTGGATAAGTTTCGGTGATCAGACGTGGTGGGTAATAATCACTGTGTCGGTTCGCGATTTTAATGATTTTAAATGTCACGATTTAGGGGTGATTTGAGGCTTTGAAAATTCCTTTGTGAAGGATTTAGTTAAAATATTTTATGTTCAAATTTAATATAGACGACCATAAAATATTTTGACATATAATGATATAGCGATATAATGGCGAGATAAATACGCTCTATAATGGAATATTTAATTGTACTAACCAATCAAAATCTTTCTTAATGGCTAAGTTATGATTTAAATAATGGGTAATAATGACTTGGTCACGAGGAATGGTTCAATGAGAGCTTGAGACAAAGAAGTAATTCTAACTAAACCAACCCAATGATATTTTGTTACTTAAGGGCACTTTTGGAATAATATTTTAAAGTCTAAAATTTGGGGATTTAAGTGCTCAAAGGGGATCACGTATGGAGAGGAAAGAAAGGAGAAAAAGAGAGAGAAAAGAAAGGGAAGAAAGGAGAAGAGAGGAGGGGAGAAAGGGTGGGCAAAGTGGTAGGGTGAATTTTTGTTCTCTTTCAAAGCTTCCAAGTGAGCTCCAAGTGAATCAAGGAAGAAAGCAAAAACCCAAGAAACAAACTAAGTTTTTCGCTGTGTGATGGGAAAGTTGGATTTTATGTTTTCATACTATTGATTTGACGATTTTCTTGTATGGATGTTAAATTAGTGGCATTGGGGTTGAATGATGATGATTTTGAGATAAATTGAGAAAGCCATGGATTAGATTAGGGTTTTGACAAATCAAGTGAATGAATGGTTAGGGTTTGATGTAGACTTTTGTGTGATATGTTGAAATGGGTATAATGTCACATCAGATTTAAGTGTTTAGAGTGAAAGAAAAATGGAAGAGAAACACAATTTGGTAAATTTTGGGCAGCAGTCTCGGTGTTAGAAATGTCCTGTTTTCTGTTTTGACCAGTTTTGGTATTTTGGCATAACTTGCTCATTTCCAGATCAGGTGGAGTGATTCAAAATTATGGGTAAAGTAGACTTCTAGGGAAAAATTTATCGAAGGATTCATGCAAATTGTAAACTTAAAGTGCCCAGAAAATATGGTTCAAAAGTGGAGCTATGTGTGCAGATTCTGTTCTGCCAAACTGAGTTATATGTTGTTGCAGATTGTGTTATGTGGTTGAGGCTTTAGAAGGAATTTTAAATTGAAAATTTAAAGAAGTGTCATTCCCAGATATATCAGAACTTGATCTGGAGAGTTTCATAAATTTTGAAGACCGTTTGAATAATTTTTGAGTCATAAAGTCTATAGGAGGGTATGGTTGGAAAAGGTTGGCCAAAATGAATGAGTTTTTGGTGTTTGAGACAGTGGCTCAGCGACAAGTGAATGTATGGTGGATTAAAAATGGGAAGTTATGATTAATGTATAGTTGTGATTTTCTTGGAAGGGGTGAAAGGATGATCGGACGGGAGGCAGGGAACTCAGAGCAGCGGAATTGAGCGGAGTGAGCGTAGTGAAAATGATATTTGAAATTTAGTTTTTAAAAATTATGAATGGTTTTAATGTTAAACTGAAAGTTTAATGTAAGAATTTTATCATAAATGTTAAGGCATATGAAATGTTTTATATTGCATTGTTTTATCTTGCATCCAATGCATATGTTATATGTGTATTAATATGTATATTAAGGTATTATAGAAAGTTTAAAAATATTTAAATACTTATATGTGTTTAATGATAAAGTAAAGGATTTAAATGTGTTATAAATGTATTTTGAAGAAATGTTTTACTGATGGTTACCCTAAACCCCTATAGTATTATGTAGTGATATCGACCGAAGTACTTTAAAAAGCGTGTAAGGATTAAGAGGGTGAAATTGGAGTTACTAACTGAGGGAGGGAAATAGGTGTCTAAATTAATATCCTTGCACGCGTGATAAAGTACTATGGCCCGGAACCCTATGCAAGACGTGAGTTTCTCCGCAGCGTAGTGGTTATGGTATTTGGAATGTATTTGGCTGACCCTCACCGTGGTGCAGGAAACTGTTCGGTGTGTTTATTCCCACAGGTTCATCGAAAGAATGAAAGAAAGAAATAAAAGAAAGAAAGTTCTGATGCGAATGTTTAAGGCATAAATGGATTTAAATGTATAAGTATTTATTGAAAGAAAGTTTAAAGGCATAAATGCTTAAAGCATAAATGGATTTTAAATGCATAAGTATTTATTGAAATAAAGTTTAAGGCATAAATGCTTAAAGCATAAATGGATTTTAAATGCATAAGTATTTTATTGAAATAAAGTTTAAGGCATAAATGTTTAAAGCATAAATTGATTTTAATAAGGTATAAGTATTTATTGAAGAAAGTTTAAGGCATAAATGTTTAATGTATAAATGGATTTTTAATTGTATAAATATATATTATTTTTGGTATATCTTTTGGAAATGTTATCTAATCAGAAAATGTACACTCAACGGGCTCCTTTAAGCTCATTCTTTTCCATATGTTTCCAAAAATATTTTAGGGACCCAGAGGCGGTGGTAGGTGGGGGGAGTACCATACTGCGAGTCTGAGTCGAGCCATGAGAAGACGACATGTGAGCTTGCATTGTATAAATAGTTTGCATATTTTATATGTCGAATAATTTTCCATGCATCTATGCATATGGATATATTTGAAAATGAATTACTTAGTCGGCTTAGAAGTCAAGGCTCAAGCCTAAATTTTTTGATACAAATGTGCATGGAATTGAAGAAGTTTTAAATGTTTTGATGATTGAAATGAATAAAGGTATATGGTATATATATTGGGTTGATTGAGTTGTGAATGAGGAGTCCTACAGCAGTGAAAATTTGAATATTAGAAGTGTTTTTTAAATGCTTATCTGGAGTACTTGTAAATTTGGAAGTCAAGCAGAGGAAACTCGGCGATTTTTCTGAAAAAAATCTAAGTGTTGGAAGAAAAGAAAGAAAATTTTTTAGCGCCCATTCCGCATTATTTTTTAAAAATGTAGCGAAATTGTAAAGGGTTAAGCTCACAGTTTTAATTTATGGTTTAAGGGAAAAGTTTCATATCGTTGGGTGCAGGAGGGGTCCCTCGGGTTCATGAGGTTAATCTGGGTCGGGATCTTTCAACGTGGTATCAGAGCCACGGTTTTGAAAATGTTATAAAGATTTGAAAATTTATGTGATTTAAAATCATATATGCATTACATGACATATCAATTTTAATTCCACGGAAAATCGTCGTCGGCCGACCACCCACCAGGAGAGCTCCTGAGGCAGTAGTACACCACCCTGAGGAACATGTTGATGAGTCTGCGTATGTTCCTCCACCCGCGCCCGATACGGCTAGAACAGCCTCAGTCGTGGGAGGGCGGATACCTTTAGAGCGAGATGGCTCGGATGTTAGCCACAACATTTAATCAGCCAGTGGCCCGACCGGTGTCCATTGAAGAGGGGTAAGGAAATTAGAGGCAGAAATTATGACCGGTATAGGAGATCACGGAAAGGCATGGTGACAGCACAGAGAGGGTAATGAGATGGTTAATTGAAAATGCATGGGTTTAATTTAGCTTAAGTGAATCAATGACATTAAGTGAATTATTAATTGTAATTGTTGAAAGAAAATGGAAGAAATTGAAGACATAATGATGAATATGTGCTTGGTGGGATTTTGCCACCTAGGAAAGTATGGAGAAAAGTTGATTGTTACAACGGAAGATGATTATTGGAGGCTAGGTTGGCGGTTGATATTATTAGATATCGCGACTTTGATGTTATATTAGGCATGGATTTACTATCTAGACATCATGCTACAAAGGATTGTTATAGGAAAGAGGTTAGGTTCTATAAGCCAAGGAAGGCAGAGGTTGTTTATGTGGGTTCTGGAAAATACTACTACGATAATATGTGATTATGGGCTAGTAAAATACTTCGAAAGTTATATCAAGGGGTACCTAGCTTATGCTATTGAGGTGAGGGATAATGGTAGTGAATGGAAGATATTACGATAGTCAAATAATTTCGGAGAATGTATTTCAGAGGATCTTCTGGTATATATAAAATATATATATATATATATATATATATATATATATATATATATATATATATATATATATTAATTTTTAGGTGAAATGACCCTAGGACAGAACCAATTGCTAAAGGCACCTTATATGATGGCTTCATTAAAAGTTGAAAGAATTGAAAAAAGAGGTGAAAGTATAAATGGATGAGCTTGTGAGTAAGGGGTTTTGTTAGGCCGAAGTACTTAGCCAGCAGGGTGCGGTTCTGTTTATAAAAAAAAAAAAAAAAAAATGATGAGGTTTAAGATTGTATATTGATTACATAGAGTTGAATAAAGTGAAAATGCGCAATCAGCACCCATTTTACGGATTGATGATCTTTTTTGATCAATTCTGAGGGAGCAGGGTATTTTTGAAAATGGATCTAAGCTCAAAGTTACCATCAATTAAAGATTAGTCGAGATGTTCCATGACAACTTTTGGAAAACACGGTATAGGCATTTTCATGAGTTTCCTTAGTCACATAGTCAGACTAACTTATATTCACGCTTTTATGATCTTATGAATAGGATCTTTCTGTAAATTCTTATTTAGATCAAGCTTGTTATAAGACTATTGATGACATTTTAATCTATTTAAGCAAGAATGAAGATCATGAGGGGCATCTAAGTAATTCCTACTTACTTAGTATGCCAAACTTAGTAAATTCTAGTTCGGTTAGGACAACATAGTTTCTAAGCATGTGATTTGTGAAGGGGGTTTCTGTTGATCCTCAAAAGATTGAGAAAATTGTGAACTGAAAACCACCTACGAATGTGACAGAGATACAAAGTTTTCTAGGTTTAGCAGGGTATTATCGGAAGGTTGTTAAGGGATTTTCAAAGTTAGCGGATCCTTTGACTAAATTGACAAGGAAAGATGAAAAGTTTGTATGGTAAGAGACATGTCAGAAAAGATTCGATGAAAAGGAATTTGACCTTAGCCCTAGTTCTTACAATTCGCCAGTGGCAAGAAGGATATACAAAGATATTGTGATGCTTCTAGGCAGACGCTTAGGGGTGGTTAATGCAACATGAAAATGTGATAGCATATGATTTAAGGCAATTGAAAAAGCATGATGCACTATCCGGTACATAACCTGGGAAGTTGGTTGTTGTAGTTCTTGCTCTACGCATATGGAGGCATTATCGATATGGAGTTGCATGTAAAATTTTTACAGATCACAAGAACATGTAATATTTATTCACATAGAAAAAAGTTAAATATGAGACAGAGGGAGATGGGGCTGAACTCATTAAGGATTATGAGTGCACTATTGAGTGTACCATCAGGAAATGTTAATGGTAACCGATGCTCTTAGTAGAAGCCTACTGGTTCCATATCTCACCTAAAGGCTGTGTACTCCTAGATTTATGGAATCGAGGTCTTTAGGTGCGAGACTAGAATTGATGTGATATTAGTCCCGTACTAATAGACAAGGTAAGGGAGCCATAGACTCAAGATACGATCATGATTAAATCTGAAAAGGAAGCCGAGTCCGCGCTTAAAAGGATTTTAGTACGGCATATGGTGGCAAGGATGATAGGTCACAAGTTATGTGTACTAGATGTGGGAAGATTAAAGAAATAAATTATGGGAGAGGCTCACTTTCCGTATATATGTATCGTGGAAACACTAAATGTATCATACCCTAAGGGAATACTATTAAAGGTGGAGGGGTATAAAGAAAGATGTTGCACTATTTCTAAATGTCTCATTTGTCAAAATTTAAGGTTGGAGCATCAAAGATTCATATGGTTCTTATAGTCTCTTCCCGATCCCTGAAACGGAGAGAATCATGATGGATTTTTTTTTCTTCCACTTTGCCAGAGTGGTTATGACGTGATATAGGTGATTGTGGATAGATTGACGAAATCACGCACTTCCTACCCATGGAAAAATAAAGACTTAGTTGGAGAAGTCGGGTCGAAGTCAGATATAAAAGAGATCAGACGACTTCACGGATGACCAATCTGAAAGAGCCATACGCATTGGAAGTTATGCTCAAGGTTTGTGTGTTAGAGAGTTTGAAAAGGAAGTAGGGTTGATACTTACCATTAATGGAGCTTCTTCACAATAATAGTTATCATGCAAGCATTGAAATGACGCCATGAGGCCTTATATGGAAGGAAGTGGTAGGACTCATTATGTCAGACGAGGAAAGGAGAGAAAATTTTAGGTTCATAAATTGTTCAGGGGCTACAAATGTGATAATGTTAAAGTTATCATGATGTGATTAAAGTATAGCCCAAGATTGGACAGTAAGTTTATGTCGATAACCTCCAAGGAGATTTGGAATTTTAGGTGGGGATTAGGTATTTATGAGATATCACCCGGGAAAGGGTGTTGATATTCCTAAAGAAATGAAGTTAAGTCCTCTCTATATGGGACTTTATGAAATTGGCGAAAATAATTCGGAGAAAGAATGCCTTGGTTGAGGTTACACCCGACCGCTTAATACAATGACATATTTTGCTACATTTCTACGCTCAAAGTATATGATGATTCTTCACATGTTAAGTAAGAGATCAACCGGCTGACCAAAGAAAACGCCAGGGAGGGCACGACAGACTCCGCTGGGACCCACCAAGGGCAATCCAGCTGGTTACTAAGGGTGGACCCCTACGGGGCACACCAAGGGCACCCGTGGTCACTAAGTGGGCGTGGACCCCACAATAAAAAGGCGCTTATCACAGAGCTCTCTGCGATCACGCACTCAGTGGAAGCTCACCATAGACATTCAGCCCACGAGTCTTTCTGCTTTCCCCAGATTAACTCGGGATCTGTCCACGGAAGTATCTTCTGGGCATCAACCGAGCTACTAGCTCCGCCTGGTACCAAAGATGCTTCCCATTGACCAAAGACCCTAGGTCCCGGGTTCGAATCTCTCGGGGGAGGCTAAAGGAACTCAAAGTGGGAATGAGGATATCCTATGGAGCGAGCTTCCACCCGAAGTGGCACTCATTTATATGGTCACGAAGGGTGGGGGTCTCACATCACAACTAATTCTAAATTTTAATTATGATTCAAAATATTTGATTCATGAATTTGCATTAAAGTTTTTTATTGGGTTGTGAGAGCATTCCCATTTATTGACATTTTTTAGGTATCCTTATAGTTCAAGGCGAGAAGTGATGGCTAGGATGGTAAATCTAGCATTATTAGGATTTTTGTTTTAGACATTATTCTCGATATTGTTAAAAAACATAACTTATTTTTATCAAAATTGTTTTATTTATGGATTATGTGGACAATAACACTTTTACTCAAGTATATCACACTTTTAAAGTTGAAAATTGGATTAATTTAGAATGTTAAGTATTTACTTTTGATATGAATTTGGTAATCGGACAAAATCTAGTTAATTTAGTGTGTTTGTGTCATTTCAATTTCAAGCTTTAGGTTTGAGGTGAATGACCGTCATGCACCCGCAATGGGTTTCCCAAGGCATGATAGGAGGTGACAATATTTATATGATTGGGTGCAGTCAAAAGATAAAATGGTATTAGGAATCGATCTTTTTTAACCTTTATGTTAGGTTTGTTTAGGGCTCTTAGGGTGTTTATTTGTTCAATTTGGCCTCGCAATCCCATGGCACACGATGATATACTAGACACGTAAAACTACGAGCTCCTTAAGTTTAAAGTGAAATATCTACATGATTGAGTACGAACCATTACAAAACAACTATCATGCAAATAATCAACTAACCTAACTAATGGTTTAGAGTGGAATTTGTAAGTTTAACTAATGATAATAATTTTATATTATTTTAACTAGTGAATGATCCTCGCGAACTCCCAGCATTAAGGAGTCTAAAAAAGTATAATGGGGATGTATTGTGAATATGAGATTAGGTATAGGTTTTGAGGTAAGGCGACTTCTATCGATATAGGTCAGGTATAAGTCTTAGATTGTAGTTTAAGTTTGTGGATATGATTCTTAAGGAGTAAATAACTATCATGTAAATATGTGCCTCTTTCTTTATATTTTAATAGATTATTATTCTAGTCTCTAGCCATATAGTTCCTTATTTTATTTCGTGGAAATATTTTATATTAAGATTTTTTAGCTCTTTATCGCTTATGCTTTCATAAATTACAAGGAATGATTTAAATATATAAGTTTTGGACTTGAAGTTTAAGAAATCGCATTATTCACTCTTTGGGATAAGTATTTTCATATTAGATTTAATAACTTAGGGTTATTTTTTCTAATGCAATGTTTTTTTTTTCTTTTTTGCATTCCATATATGTCATTTACTAACTAAACAAGGAAATAAATATATAATATAATTCTTATCATTTAAAAAAAGTTTATAATAAAATGAAGTTAATTTCAATCATATTTATTGAGTTTTCTACTGAACATACCTAATCTTTATCTGTTTGAAATTTAATTAATTAGGGTACATCCTTTATTTTGAATGAGAGAAGGGATGAGTAAAAATAACAAATGAAAAGAACAAATTTTTTTATTGAAATCTCAAATTAATCTATCCAACCTTAGTCTATTTAACAAAAATATCAAGAAATGTAAATAAAATTAATCCTAATACTTCAATGAGACTCGATTCAATGGTTAAAGAGTTGGACATGACATAAGGAAAGGGATCGATTTAAGGCTCCATGAAAACAAAAATTGCAACGTTGTAATAAAAAGTGAATAAATGTCTAAAAAATTTAACCTTAATACTAAATAAGTAAATAATTTTCAAATCCATCAAATTTAGATTTTACTCATTCCTGATTTCTTATCCAGAAACCCAAAATCTTTATTCTATTTGTATTACGTGCAATTTATTCGATTTCAAATAGTTAGAAATTGTCATTGACTTCCACCCTGTTCAAATAGGGGGTTAGGAAATTGGCAACCAATCAAGGATTTTATTATGGGATACTGGTGTGATTAACCATCCATCAAGCGCCAACTCTGGAAGTTGACATCACAGATGACGATATGGTATTGTTTCAAGCACATGACTTTTTTTTTTTAGTCAAAACCTGATTCATATTTTGGCAATAAATTTGTAAATTTTGCACGTTTATGCAGGAAGTGCTAAGAAAATTTATGCCTCGACCATCACTTAGATAGGCAAAAACAACATCCATTCATCATGCAACCAAGACCTGTTGAAGGGGTCATCATGAGAGAAATTTGTTTTTTATGATGTTATAATTAAAAAGAATTTTGAGCATGACTTACGCCTCACTCTAATGCTGGGCTGGCATCACTCATTCTTCCGAATCAATGTAGCGGATCTAATTCTCCAAATTAAAAAGGAAAATATGTATCCGACCACTAATTTAAAAATATTTGTACATATATCACTAAGAATTGCATTTCTATGATTCAGGCTACTCCTAGAAAAATACTTTTGTGATTTGTATAAAAGTACAATTGCAAAAGTAAAACCGAAAAATGTCATTCTTCATCTAGCTAGAATTTAAAAAAAAAGAAAAAGAAAAAACTGTTTTGGTCTTCTCTCCATCCTTCTCCTTTCCAACCTGCTCACCTCTCCTTGCCCACCATTATCTTTCCCGATTCTTTTCCTTGTTGGATGTTCTTGAATACCCAAACGATAAACTCTTCCCACCTCTTCCTTGCGATTTTGCGATCTCCCTAGGGCAAAGTCAACTCTCTCATTGCCCAGTACTCCATTTTCCCAACATAGCTTTGCGTGATTTCGTATTTCCCTTGTGCTCTCATTCTTCTTACGGTAGCTAGGGCAAAGGTAAGAGATCAAAGTTTAGTTTTTTCTTCTTTAATGGTTGATATGGTTTGTTTTTGTGGTGCAAATGTAGTTTTATGCTTGTTTGTTTTGTGATATGTGTTGAATGAACCAAGATTGTTGAAAATTCTTTTTTTTTAGTCAAATGAAAAATTTGTTTGCCATGTACAATCATAATGTGTTGAATGTGTACAACAATAGATAGTCAATGTAATACCTTGGGAAATGAATGTATTGCTGTAAGTAACTAGTGAATATACTACCATAATTAATAAGTCAATGTACTACGTTAATTACTCAATGCAGTATCATAAGTAGTGAATGTACTACTGATTTGTAACTAGTGAATGTATTACCTTAAATAGTTAATGTACTAACTTCTTAATAGTCAATGTAAAAATAATTTTAACCAGCCAGTATACTACCCAAGAGTAGTGAATGTACTATCTTAACACTAGATTTTTAAGGAGTTTTTGTGATACCTATATGGTTGTTGTGTCACTAAATATGCTCCTATAGAAGCACTAGGTAACATAAAATACTATTATGTTCCATATGTTTGATTGTGTAACTAGAACCTTCAAATTGGAAATGTCATTTAAATGTGTAGAGTTGAACAAGACGGACAACAAAATGTTCTATTATGTATGTGGGTACAAATGGGTGAAGTGATGTAAATGGGTCAAGGAATATAAAGGTGGATGAATCATAACATTGCTAGTTAATGTTCATATGCCCCTTGACGAGTTTGTTTCACTAGTTTGTGGTTAGCTGGACCTTGACTCAAATTTCGTTAAATTTTACTACACATGTAAATTTGAATTACTGTTATTTCTGTGTTATTTGTGTTTTATCATAAGTAACAAAAATAACAGCAACTCAAACATGATTCATGTAAATGGGTACTTTTCTTTTACTTTTCTCTTAGTTACATGTTTCTAGAGAAACACTTTAATTTCTTTTGTAAAATATATATTCTAAAGTAATCAAAATGTTTCTTTAAAATAATCTCAAATTTTTTTGTAAATATTTTAAAAAAAAATTTCTATAAATTTCATATAATATATTCCTTTAATTCTTTTACACGACAAATGTTAATATTTTCTTATAAATTTTTAATTTATTATAATATTTTCTTTTTATAATAAATATTATTTTTAGTAATTTATAAATATTTAAAAATTGTATTTATATTTTATACCACATATAAAAATACTATTAAAATACTCAAACAAAAATACTTTGATTTGAAGTACTAATAAATGCTCTTAAGCCTCTGGGCTCAAAAAGTATTTTCAACGGTTGTCCATGTCATGTGGCCGGGGTTGGAAGCATTAACGGGCTTTAGGTGAATAACTTTAAAAAAACGTATATATTTGAGACATACAAGGAATAGAAAACACAAAAGAATTTTAGGGAGAGAAAAATATGAATTGCCTGAAACTTGTGGAAGACGATTAAGTAGGTGTAGTTATTTGGGTCTTTTGACCTTTAGGCATCACCACATGTAAACCTCAGAAAACAAAGGGGGACCGCAATGCAGGTCGGGCTTCGCTGCCTCTTCGAAGATTAAGTCAAGAAAAGGGTGGAAAAGAGAAAAAAATAGAATTGCACAGCTTGAATTGCATACATTTCCCTTGTGGGGTGCCTTGTTTTATACTCAAATTTCTCCTTGATTATAGGAAATATTATCTCATGATTTTGGTGATAAGATCTCTCTTTCCTTATCAAAGACTAGTTCTTCCTTATTAAGGATTAATGCTTTTGAAACGTATGAGATTTGGATACTAGGAGTATCCTACCCATAATTCCCTGCCTAATAAATTTATCCATAGGAAACTCCTCATATGTAGGATGGCCGCATCGGGGCTCAGATCCTAGATAGGGTTTAGATCTCTACCGCTTGGTTAGCTCCCCGAATGGGTTTTACCATGGTAGGTCGCTTTGGACCTTTATGAGACGTGGCCAAGCAATGGGCCTGGCAAGGGGTATCGACCTATTGAGTAGTGGGATCAGACCTAATTAAAGGCCACGGTACTATAGTAGGGAAATAGTATCAATTTTAACTGAAATTTTATTTACGAATCACGTAACGAGCTTCTCACTTCTACCGAGCTTGTTACTTCTCAACTCCTAGATTGATAAATAATTGAGATAATTTGGAGGTTTCTTAAAACAATTTAGTAAAGCAAATAAAGGACTGACTTTCAAAAAAAATATAAAGAAAGGATTTATTTTGTGAAACGCATCAATTTGATTATTATGATTATTGTTTTCGAAATATACTTGAACATTATACCTTAATTTAACAAAGTTATTAAATTCAATTTTGACCCTAATTAATTTTTTAAATTTAGGTTACACTATATTTTCTAATTGGTCATAACAAGAGCTGGTCATGGGCCTTACGCCTCAAAAAATATGGATTTGGATGCCTGTGAAACTTCATCCAACTGCATTTGTGATGGATGTAGAGACAATTCTAGGAAGTCAAATCCCTAATGAATGTAGTTTGATATTTAATTAACACGTCAAACACCTAGCTATCCATAATTTTCTAAACCTAATTTATATTTTAATTAATCAGCTGCAGCATTATTAATTCCACACTTATATATATTCAATTGATTTTAAAAAATATTACTAATACGGAGTATAACACATGCATGCTTGATGTATATAAATTCTACACTAAACGTATGCAACCATGCAAGAACGTGTAAGCTCAGAGATAATTGCATAAGACCGCAATTGTATATTTTACCTTCACAATAGGCCATCATTGATTCCTGAGAAAATGGCACACAGCCCAAGATATATATATTGAAAGATGACTTATCTTTTTCTTTTGGAAAAATTAATGTAATATTTATATTGCAGGGTTTTTTTTCGTAAGTAGACCATAAGAAAAATTGTTTGTTAACAAATATGTTCCATTTGTTGGCAAAACATGATGCAAAGTTAAGACATGACTTCTAAGACTGGAGTTAAAGTTTCAAAAAGAAGGTTTTTAGAGCATAATTAAAAAAGATCAAGAATGCACTCAATATGCTAATTCAAGTTCTAGAAGATTTTAGACTTATTTGGGATGTTTTCTATATCAAATTGTATGGCTTCCATGTCAAGTTATTTAATTTCTTTTTAGTTTATTTATTTTTTTCTTAGTTTATTTTTATTTAGATTTGTTTCTTTTCTTGTTTTAGGTGTGATTTAGATTAAAGGATCGTGACATTAGATATTTTGTTTTTATTTCCTTTTCTACTTTGTGGTAGCCTATATAAAGACATGTTTATAATGTAATTATACAAAAGAATATGCAATAAAAAAAAATCATGAGAATCATCTCTCTTGGTTCTCCAAAGCAAATTCTTAAAATTATCGAATTTTTCCGTATGCTCATCTTATCGACTTATCAATCAACTCTTCTATAGTTGATTGTGACTTATTCATTTTATCGACTTATCAATCAACCTTTCCATAGTTGATTATGACGTCTTCACCATCTCCGACTTATCAATTAACCTTTTTATAGTTGATTGTGACGTCTTCATTCCATCGACTTATCAACCTACCCTTCCATAGCGATCGCACGCCTTCAACTATCGACTTATCAATCAAACTCCTTCCCATAGCTGATTGTACTTCATCATATCGACTTATCAATCAATCATTCCATAATTGATTGTATGCTCTTCACTTTCCCTTTCAAACCCAGAATGTGGTAGTCGATCCGAAAGAGTATCATGTTACAGCTGTACCGTCCTCAGAGCGAATTTTGCATTAAATTGGTATCGTAGCTGATCTCGCCAGTTTGCTTACTTTTAAAGTTTTATTTAAAAAAAAAGATCAAGGGAGAATAATGCAAAATCAAGACAGATCAAAGACTACATTTAAAGTTCCAAAAAGGTAGGTTTTGAGAGCAAAAGGAAAGAAGATCAAGGAAGCACTTAATATGCTAATTCAAGTTCTAGAAGAATCTAGACATATTTGGGATGCTTTTTCTATATAAGATTGTCTGGCTTGCATGGCAAGTTATTTACTTTCCTTTTAGTTTATTTATTTTCCTTAGTTTATTTTTATTTAGATTTGTTTCCTTTTCTTGCTTTAGGTGTGCATTTTTCAGGTTAAAGATTGTATTAGGAGCATTTTGTTTCTATTTTTATAGTTTGTAGCCTATAAAAACATGTTTATAATGTAATTATATAGAAGAATATGAATTAAAAAAACTGTGAGTCTTCTCCTCTTTGGTTCTCTAAAGAAAATTTGAACTTATTGAATTTTTCCATGGCATTCATCCAATTGACTTATCAATCAACCCTTTGATAGTTGATTGTGGCGTCTTCATTTCATCGACTTATCAATCAACCTTTCCATAGTTGATTGTGGCTTTTCATTCCATCTTGACTTGTAATATTCAACCATTTCATACTGATTGCGAAGGTTTCACTATATCTCTCCTCCGACTTATCAAACCAATCTTCCATAGTTGATTGTGCCGTCTTCATTCTATAAACTTATCAATCAACCCTTCCATAGTAGATTATGATATCTTCATTCTATCGACCTCATCAATAAACCATTTCATAGTTGACCTTGGCATATTCCTCCCATCGACTTATCAATCAATCATTCCATAATTGATTGTGGTGTCTTCACTTTTCCCCTTCGAACCTGGTTGTAGAATGATCCGAGAGAGTATCTTGTCGCGAGTTGTGTTAGTTCGCCAAGTCCTTGCATCACAACATATGATCTATCATATATACTTGCAACATGATCTACCATTTTATAGACCATCTATAGAAATAGTGCAATTTTAAAAGAAATAAAGATAGGGAAACAAAATCATCATACAAGTAAGAACACAAGAAATTGATTACGCGGTTTGACTAAGCGTACATCTGTGAGGCTGTTCCCATATACAAAGGGTTTCATTATTTTAATCATGTTACAAACGGACTTATTTGAGACAAGACTTCTATTTCTTCTAATCTTTCTTCACCTAATGCAAATATGGAATGAATTCTTTAATTCACTATACAACGGCTCAACATTGAGAAATCCAAGCACACCTACAACAAGTACTCAGACGTCAACAGTACTCTTGCTTTCTCATTCATTGTCAACTTGTGTATTTTTCTCAAACGTATTCCCTCTTATTTAATCCTCTTTGGGATCTTTCCTCCCTTCCCCATATTTACATATTTTCATATCATTCCTAATATGCCAGCTTTGAGATTCTGATAATATTCCATAATTATCATAATGGAATATTTTGTCTACATAAAAATCTTATTCAATCCGCTAGATTTTATCATCTCCCATGATTGAGTTTATTTACACAATTAACTCCTTCAAATCTCCCTCTTTCTTCCCATTAAATATCATCTCCAGAAATATTTTGATTTGATCGGTTCAAAAAGTATTTTTAATGTCGGGATGTCCATGTCATGTGCTGGTTGGAAGCATTAATGGGCTTTAGGCAAATAACTTAAAAAAAAAAAGATGGCGTGAGATGCAAGGAATAGAAAACACAAAAGAACGAGGGAGAGAAAAATATGAATTGACTGAAACTTGTGCAAGACGATCAAGTAGGGAAATAGTGTCAGTTTTAACTCAAATTTGATTTGATGAATCATTGTAACGAACTTCTCACTTCTACCGAGCTTGTTACTCTCAACTTACTGATAAATAGTTGAGATAATTTGGAGGTTTCTTTAAACAATTTAGTAAAGCAAAGAAAGGACTGGCTTTCAAAAAATGTAAAGAAAGGATTTATTATGTGAAATAACAATTTGATTATTATGATTATTGTTTTGGAAATATACTTGAACATTATACCTTTAATTTAACCAAGTAATTTAATTCAATTTTCACCCTAATTAATGTTTTAAATTTAGGTTAAACTATATTTTCTAATTGGTCGTAACAAGAGCTGGTCATGGACCTTACGCCTCAAAAAATATGGGATTTGGGATTCCTGTGAACTTCATCTCAAGTGTGAATATGATGGATGTAGGGAGACAATTCTAGAAGTCAAACCCCTAATGAATGTAGTCGGATATTTAATCACCACGTCAAACACCTAGCCATCCATCATTTTCTAACCTAATTTATATTTTAATTAACAGGCTGCAGCATTATTAATTCCACACTTATTTATTCACTGGATTTGCACAACAATACGGAGTATAACACATGCATGTATTCGATGTATATAAATTCTACACTTGACGTATGCAACCATGTCAGTAACGTAGAGATAATTGCTATAAGACCGCATTATATTTTACCTTCACAATAGGCCATGATCGATTCCTGAGAAAATATCAAATGTAATAGGTCGTAGATATTTATATATTAAAAAGATGACTTATCTTTTTCTTTTGGAAACATTAATTGTAATACTTATATTGCAGGCTTTTCGTAAGTAGACCGTAAGAAAATTGTTTGTTAACAGATATGTTCCATCTGTTGGCAGTTGGCACAAATATATGAGATCTAATTATTAATTTTTCTGGAACATGGTCTACCATATTATAGACCATCTATAGAAATAGTGAAACTTTAAAAGAAATAAGGATTGAAAAACAAAACCATGAGACAAGTAAGGACACGGGAGATTGGTTATGCGGTCAGGCCATACCTACATTCATGAGGTTTTACCCAGATACTATACTTATTATTTTTAATCAGGTTACAAGTGAACTTATCTGAGACAAAACTCCTCATTCCTCTCAACCTTTCTTCATCTAATTCAAATATGGAATGAATTCCTTCATTCCCCACACAACTGGCCTGCCAGCCATTGAGAAATCCAAGCACACCTATACAAGTATTCAGACTAACATACCTTGCTTTCTCATTCGTCTCAACTTGTGTATTTTCTCAACCATTCTCCTATTTAATATCATCCTCTTGGTGATCTTTCCTCCCTACCCCATATCTAACTCCTTCAAATCTTCCTCTTCATCCCCCGTGAAATATTATCTGCAAAATATTTTGATTTGATTGAAGATTTTCATCACACAAGCAGATCTCTTATGCACAATCTTTTTGTGACTTCACTTTACAGCTAAAACATGTGATGTAAATTTTTGCCAAAGACTATGACAATCGATAGCTCCAACATAGACAAATCAAATCCATCACGATCATTATTAATTCAATTTTGGATGCTTATTCTAGACACTTCAACACAATTCTTCCACTATTCCTTTAAGTTATGTTTGGTTCTTGGAAAATTTTGATGGAAAATAAAAAGGCAAATAATTAAAAAATAGAGAGAAAAATAGAATGAATGAAAATGAAGAAAAATAAAATAGTGGTAAAATAAATAAATTATTTTTATTTGTATTCTTTAAACTATTATATTTATTTTAACTAGTCAATATTAAAACAATTTTAAAATATAAATTTTTAACTAATCTTAATTTATACTTTATTTTCTTTAAAAAATATCCTTACAACAACAAAACCTAAAACCTAAGAAAATTATTTTCCATTTTTTTTATTTTTTATTTTTGTTGCTTGATACATTTCTAGAGCCAAACACAACCTCCTAGTTCAACATTAATTGCAGCCAAATATCATCCAATCAATTATTTGATAGGACCCAACAAGTTAAGTGGGAGGCTGGCTTGTCTCTCTATCTATTTAGTCCAAAACCTGCAACATCGTTGGCGATAAATTTGTAAAAAAAATTCTGCACGTTTTATATACTGATGAAACTTAGTCAAAACTTCGCTAACACTTAAATAGTTTGAAGACCAAGACTATCCATCCTGCAACCAAGACCTGTCAAAGCGTAATTATGAAAGAAATTTTAAATAAAAATAATTTTGATTGTACGTGATAGCACATTTGGTCATGGCTTTACTGATGGCTAATATTCTCATTTTTAATGAACGTTGGAGTCACTTGACCGTCATCCATCCACACCATTACGCGAATATGCTGGCCTTTACTTTTCTTCTCATGTGTGTACTTTTAATTTTGGTATGTTAGTGGCTGAAAATTATCTGCCATAATCTGCTTTTGATTTGTCCAAAAATAAATATCATTAGTGTCTTAATTGCTAAAAAAAAATGCGATTAGCATGTTGTTACAAAGTTGTTCACGTTTGTTTATACTTCTAGAAACGTGGGCATGGCATTTGTGATAAGGGCACTTCAGAAATCCTGGAACAAATAAACAACTTCATGGATAATGGATAAGGAGAAACAGTTGGATTGAATGTTTTGTTTGAATACATTCTGGGTGTATTTTTGGTTGTATTTGATTCCCGAAAAGTACTAAATAAAAGAAAAAATATTATTGAAAATGATTTTTTTATATTTGGTTGTTGCATGTAACGAAAATAAAACTATTTTATTTTAATAAAATTACTTGAAAACTTAGATATTTTAAAACTATTTAATGATTATATTGATGAGTGAAAATAAATAAAATTGATTTGAAGTACCAAATAAAAATAATATGTATGACTCAACTCTACTTTTATTTTTCCTTCATTGTTTCATTTCTTCTATTTTTCCTCTCAATTTTCTCTCTTCCATTTTTCCTCAAATTTCAGAACCAAATAGTCTTCCAAGTTCTAACAATTTGTATGACAAGGTTCAGTTGTATGTGGGATAAGGTGCACAAATGCTCCCAAGTTATGGGCATATGTCCCACTTTACTCCTGAACTTTTTGAGATACGAGATCTTTCACGCGTTTACCCATGGTACAGTTATGCCCCTATCGTTCGAAAATGTCACAAATTGATGGACGCCGGTTAAATGGCCTTTAAACACCCCACACATGTCAGAGTTTTCAGCCTATTAATGACTTTTTTTAACAGGATGGATATGCGTATTTTGGAATAAAAAGTTCGAAGTAAAATAGGACGAACGTACGAATATCGGGGCATTTATTGCACCTTATCGGAGTTGTAGTTACTTTTGGTGCTTTTCTTTTCTTTTTCTTCATTTTGGGGGTATTTTCTTTTCTGCAAGTATATTTGCTCTATAAATACCCAGCTTGAGATGGTTCAAAATCGCAAACAATATTAGATCGGCCAGTATAGCAATGGCATCGGCAAAGTCTTCAAATTTTATCACTGCTCTTGTGCAAAGTGTTCAGGAGCTCATCAAAGAGCCCATCCCTGAAGTCCCTCAGCCCTTTATCCTCGATGATCCCCAGCCTCCAATTCTCTCACCCACCACTCCCTTCCCACTGCTCCCCACTATTGATATGAAACATTTAATCATGAGTGAAACCACAGATTCTGAGCTGGAGAAGTTGCACTCTACTTGCAAAGAATGGGGTTTCTTTCAGGTTAATTTCTCTCTAAATCAATCATCATTAATCCTTTTATGTACTTCTCTTCAACTTCTAGGCATGAACTCCAGTTTCAGTATATATGGGGCAGTGACAGATTCTTCGAAATGAATAATTTGGAACTTATCATCATCTGACCATTACATTTTAAATAAAGTAGCTATACCTAGGGTTCCAGCAAACAGACCCTATAATCCGTTTCTCACCTTTCATGAAATATGTATTTGAAAAGATATAATAAAGCAAATAAATGAAAAAAAATAATTTAAAAATGCAGAAACTAGCTAACGTATTTGTGTTCATGGATGATATACAGTTGGTGAACCATGGGTAAAGATCTTCCAATTTGGAGAAACTGATCTGAGATCACAGGAATTTTACAAACTCCTTTGGAAGAGAAAATGAAATACAAGATGAGGCAGGTGATGTTGGAAGGAGTATGGATTATCAGTGATCAGATCAGAGAAGATCAAAAAATAGACTGGGGTGATCGGTTTTATATGATCACCAACCCTATCCATAGGAGGAAGCCCCATCTATTCCCTGAGCTCCTTCCATCACTCAGGTTCTCCATCATCATCATCATCATCTTCTTTCAGCTATATATAAATATGCATGTTTTCTTCTTAATTTTAATTTTGTTGCAGGGATAGCTTGGAATGTTACTTTGCGGAGTTGCAGAAACTGGCGATGATGCTTCTTGGGTTTATGGCTAGAGCTCTGAAATTGGAGAAAGGAGAGATGGAAGAGTTGTTTGATGATGGGATGCAATATCAGTGGGGATGACACTATCTCCATGCCCCACAGCCAGAGCGGGTTGTGGGACTCACCCCTACATTCGGATGCCTCCGGGGTCACCATCTTCTACAAGTGAGATGGAGTGGATGGTCTCCAAAATAAAAAAGATGGGGTTTGGATTCCCGTCAGCTTCCTTCCAGATGCACTTGTTGTCAATGTTGGAGACATTCTTGAGGTTTCCCCACATACCATTCTCTCTTACAAAAAAATAAAAATAAAATAAAATTGAAAATGCCAAATGTAATTAAGGAACTTTTTGCAGATGGTAAGCAACGGAGTTTACCCGAGCATAGAGCACAGGGCAACTGTAAATGCAGAAAAAGAGAGGATCTCCATTGCCATGTTCTTCAAACCCAAATTCTCTGCTCAGATTAAACCTGCAAACAGTCTCATAAATCCTCAAAATCCGCCGCTCTTCAAACAAGTAAGCATGGAGAAATACTTTCAAGATTTCTTCTCCCATAAGATGGATGGAAAATCATTCCTCGACCATATGAAGATCAAGAATGAGGAAGAAGAATACACTACTTGAAGCCTGCATGGCTACAGCTTACATGCATATGTGCATGGTTACTTATGTTTAATTATGGTGTTGTTTGGCATTGCAGTTGCATGGATGCAATAAATAAATAAATATGGTAGCTTTGAGGTTGGTAGTACTTATTCCTACCACATTACGTGCAGTTATTGTAAAATTCATTCATATAATTAGAGTTGTTGCAGTTGCATAGAGCCCCGCTCCATGGGGCCACTACTCGCAAAAATAAGGATTCCGTACGAGTAGCCGGTGTGTTGTAATGCTGTTTCCTTGTTATAAGTACGTAAATAAGATTGTATTGTGAGTTTTAGACGGAAATGATGCATTTGAAAAAAAAAATTCTTAAGTTAGTTTGCAGGCCAAACAATTAGCTGAAGTTGTGCTTAATGCCGCAATTGGTCTCCATAAATGCCGTAACCGACAGCAGCGGCAATTAAAAAATATGTCAAATACCGTTGACGGAAACAACGACAAATAGGAAAGTAAAATGCCGTTGACAGGAATAGTGGCATTTCAATTTGAATTGCCGTTGACAACAATAGCGGCTTAGGAAGTTGATTTCAGTAACAAATCAAAAGTTCGCATTTGTTGATTTCTGCTTGAGGAATATACTCCGTGACTGTGTGGATGAAAGTACATCCATCTCACCTCTCACCTCTCACCTCTCACCTCTCACTTGTCACCTCTCTCTTCTCTCCTTTCTCCTCTCTCCTCACCTAATTCTAGATGGAATCGGCAAACCAAAGGACCAACGCCTACACAACTACAAAACGTTGTCCCTTTGATGAGTCGCCATTGCGAATACCGACCCAAAAGAAATTGTTGTCGTTTTCATATGCATCGAAGGCTCGAAGCTTACCCTTATGATGATGATGCTAAAAAGTTACTGCTTGAATTTGAAAGATATATAAAGCAAAATCATAAATTAATTTATTTCAAGGCATGAGGTTTTATGCTAATCAAAGAGCCTATTGAAAGTCGATGTCTCAAAAAAAAAAAAAAGGCTAATAATAAAAGTAACAAAAATAAGATTCTAAAATATGTTCCAATAGGAAGAAATATGAGAGAGTGTATAAAGTAGAAGTCTCAAAAAATGAGCCCAACTTATTCAATAAACTAAAGCTCTTTTTTAAGCTCTTTTACTTATAAGGTTTATATATATATATTCAATTGGTCCAATCTTTGGTTTGTTCTATAATGAACACTCGAGTTTTCTTGGAGTTATTGGAGGGTAATTGGTTTATATATATATAAGGTTTATAAAGTTCAACCACGGTTATTATTGGAATCCCTAAAGATTGGAATCGCTTTTATTTATAAGGCATATATATATATATATATATATATATATATATATATATATATATATATATATATATATATATATATTCAATTAGTCTAATCTTTGGTTTGTTTCTTAATAGTTACTCAATTTTTCTTAAAGTCATTAAAGGGGTAATTATCTAATTGTTAACTTCAATATCTCATTGGATGCAAAGAAATTAGTGCGGACAACCATGGTTATTAATAATTTTTTATTGGGAGAAGTGATACCATTAAAATTAAAAATTATGTCCGTATACCTACTACAATATTAAATTTACATTATCATATTCAAAATATAAATGTTTTTAGTTTTATTTAGTAGCTTGAATCTGAATTCCATTCAGTTATGCCTTAAATACCAAATTAGGACCTATTTATACGGAAATGCAGATGACGATTATAAAATGTTTATAGTAAATTACTTAAAAATATAAATATAAAAACAAACCATTTGAACTCTGAAATAAAATTGCTTTTAATAAGAATCTAAAAAACTAACGCTGGCTTTGTCTTATCTTCAACGAATGGTGAATAATTTGGACTTAGTAAACTAATCACATAATTGATTAGGGTGTTGCTATATGATATTACTGGTGTAAAAAAAAAAAGTCATCATAATTTTATAAAGATAGTGATTTTGTCATTTATTACAAGGATGGGAAGAAAATGGGTAGTTGATATTTATGTCATTTAACTTTTATATTTTTTAAGTTTACCCTTAAAAATTTGTAATTGTTGAAAATTGGAAGCATTTTCCAATTGATTAATGCTATAAAATTGGTTTGGTAGGTACATTCACATTATTTGGCTTGCAAATTTATTTTTTGATTGGTATATCTATTTTCTATTATTCATATTATTCATTTGATATCATTCTTCATACTTTGGTTTTAATAAACTATATAAATTGTATTACATATTTTGAGTACTAAATACAATAAGTTGGGTATAATTTTATCAACTAAACTATTAGAAGTATTTGATGTAATATTAACTTATTGAACAAGTAAATAACAACATGAAGATGATGAGGTCATAGGAAAGCCACATGATGAATTATTTAATATTTCTTTATAATTTTGTAAAGGTGATTGATAAATATCCACAATAATTCTAAAATCTTTAGAAATTTGATAACTAAATTTTTGAATTTATAATATTATCGTTTTTTCAACTATAATTCGATTGTATTTGTTTGTTCAACTTATCCTTATATTGTTTTCATTAACTTTTAGTAAGCTGGACCCATAAAAAAAGAGTTTAATTTTTTTATTTGAAAGGACTAGTCATTATGCATTGCTAAAACAAAAAGACAAATGTGTCTAGAAATTTTGTCATGCTTTCTGTACATTTGATTTGTTTTGTACATACCCTATCATGAGGGAGCTCAATGAAAAGGGGCTAGGAAAGCATTTAAACGAGTTTAGGGGATGTATACATGAGGTGCCCCGAAGACTATATAAAAGCAACAAAAAACAGAAGAACCATAAACTAAGATCTTGGCAAAAACACAAGCTTTCTGATTATCAAAAGTCATAATAGACAACAACACTAGTAGAGGAATACTAGTAGATTATGACCTCCATGCATAAACAATATAAATATATTAAAACATTGTATACAAATATCAATATATAAAAATATCAACATATATCAATGAGTCCCCGCAAGATGGTGTCTTTATAATTTCTCTTGAATGGCTTAGAATACACATCTTGTTGAATGATAGGGTCCGTCACGTCTCAAATGGAGTTGATGGAGCTAGGGAAGTAGATGGATGAAGTATTCGGCATTATCACATTAGACACGAAATTAAGCCTAGCGAAGTGGACCCAACTCGGATACAAGGTCAAGGATGGTGTCACTAATGGGAGGCAATGTATGGGACGATAAATGGTGGGATGAGAAGGTGATATCTATTGCTATGGGCGCTGACTCCGGCGACAACGGATATAGTAAAGATGTGTAAGTGTGTGGGGGGTATGGAAGGTGATGTGTAAGTGTGTGGGGTATGGAAGGTGATAATCGGTGTTTGGGAGTATAAACATCTTGGAGTGAGGGTAGTTTATATATATATATATATATATATATATATATATATATATAAACCTTATAATAAGAGCTTAAGAGCTTTAGTTTATTGAATAAGTTGGGCTCATTTTGAGACCCCTACTTTATACACTCCTCTCATATTTCTTCCTATTGAACATATTTTAGAATCTTATTTTTGTTACTTTTATTAGCCTTCTATCAGACATAGGTTATGAGGTTTAAGTCTTAGATTAGGTTTAAGTTTTGGGATATGATTCTTAAAGAGTAACAACTATCATGTAAACATGTGCATCTTTTCTTTATATTTACTTGATTATTATTCTAGTCTCTAGCCATATAGTTCCTTGTTTTACATGTTTCATTAAAATCTTTCATATTAAGATTTTTTAGCTCTTTATTGGCTTATGCTTTCATAAATTACAAGGGAATGATTTAAATAACTTTGGACTTAAAGAATTAAGAACGTACTATTCACTCTATAAGTATTTTCATATTAGATTTAATAACTTAGGGTTGGCTTTTTCTAATGCGATATTTTTTGCATTCCATATATGTGTTTACCAACCAATAAGGAAATAAATATAGCAATATAACTTTATCATTTAAAAAAAAAAGTTTATAATAAATGAAGTTAATTTCAATCATATTTATTGAGTTTTTCACTGAATATACCTAATCTTTATTTGTTTGAAATTTAATTAATAGGTACATCCTTTATTTTGAATGAGAGAAGGGATGAGTAAAAATAACAAATGAAAAGAACAAATTTTTTTATTGAAATCTCAAATTGATCTATCCAACCTTAGTCTATTTACCAAAAATATCAAGAAATGTAAATAAAATTAATCATAATACTTCAATAAGACATGATTGATAAAGAGTTGGACATGACATAGGAAGGACAGTTCTCGTCTCCATGAAAACAAAAAATTGCAATGTTGTAATAAAAAGTGAATAAATGTCTAAAAAAATTTAACCCTAATACTAAATAAGTAAATTATTTTCAAATCCATCAAATTTAGATTTGTACTCATTCCTTGATTTCTTGTTCTAGAAACCTTAATAAAATTCTTTATTCGATTTGTATTACGTGCACTTATTCGATTTCCTCAAATAGTTAGAAATTGTCATTGACTTCCACCCTGTTCAAATAGTTAGAAATTGGCAATCCAATCAAGGATTTTATTATGGGACATTGCAGATTAACCATCCATCAAGCGCCAACCTCTGAAGTTGACCTTACAGATGACGATATGGTATTGTTTCAAGCACATGACTTTTTTTTTTAGTCAAAACCTGCTTCATATTTTGGCAATAAATTTGTAAATTTTGCACGTTTATGCAGGAAGTGCTAAGAAAATTTATGCCTCGACCATCACTTAGATAGGCAAAAACAACATCCATTCATCATGCAACCAAGACCTGTTGAAGGGGTCATTATGAGAGAAATTTATTTTTTATTTATTTTTTATGATATAATTAAAAAGAATTTTGAGCATGACTTACGCCTCACTCTGATGCTACTGGCATCACCATTCTTCTCCAAATCAATGTAGTGGACGACCTCCAAATTAAAAAGGGAAAAATAAGTATCAGGCCATTAATTTAAAAATATTTTTACATATATCACTAAGAATTGCATTTCTATGATTCAGGCTACCCTAGAAAAAATATTTGTGATTTGTACAAAAAGTACAATTGCAAAAGTAAAAACCGAAAATGTCATTCATTCATCCAGCTAGAATTTAAAAAAATAAAAAAGAAAAAACTGTTTTGGTCTTCTCCTCTATCCTTTTTTCTTTCCAACCGTTCACCTTCTCCTTGCCCACCATTATCTTTCCCGATTCTTTTCCTTGTTAGATGTTCTTGAATACCCAAACGACTAAACTCTTTCCGCCTCTTCCTTGCGATCTTGTGATCTCCCTAAGGCAAAGTCAACTCTCTCATTGCCCAGTACTCCATTTTCCCAACATAGCTTTGTGCGATTTCGTATTTCCCTTGTGCTCCCATTCTTCTGATGGTATCTAGGGCAAAGGTAAGAGATCAAGTTTGTTTTTTCTTCTTTAATGGTTGACCTGGTTTGTTTTTGTGGTCCAAATGTAGTTTCTTGTTTGTTTCATGATGCGTGTTGAATGAACCAGTTGTTGAAAATTCTTTTTTAGTCAAATGAAAGTTGTTTGCCATGTACAATCATAGCAATTGAATGTACAAGAATAAGCAGTCAAGTAGTACCTTGGGAAATGAATGTACCTCTTGTAGAAAGTAACTAGTGAATATACTACCATAATTAATAAGTCAGTAATACTACACGTTAATTACTCAATGCAGTATCATAAGTAGTGAATGTACTACTAATATGTAACTAGTGAATGTACTACCTTAAATAGTTAATGTACTAACTTAACTAGTTAATGTACAACCTTAACCAGCCAGTGTACTACCCATAAGTAGTGAATGTACTATCTTAACACTATATTTTTAAGGAGTTTTTGTGATACCTATATGAGCATTGTTTCATTAAAATATGCTCTATAGAAACCTTTGGGTAACATAAAATACTATTATGTTCCATATGTTTGATTGTGTAACTAGAACCTTCAAATTGGAAATGTCATTTAAATGTGTAGAGTTGAACAAGATGGACAACAAAATGTACTATTATATATGTGTGGGTGGCCAAATGGTGAAGGATGCAAATGAGTCAAGTGAATATAAAGGTGGATGAATCATAACATTGCTTGTTAATGTTCATATGCCCCTTGACGAGTTTGTTTCACTAGTTTGTGGTTAGTTGGACCTTGACTCAAATTTCGTTAAATTTAACTACATATGTAAATTTGAACTGTCAATGTTGGTTGAGTTAAACAATGATAAGGAATTAAGGAAAACGTTTAGATTCATATGCATTATAGAGTGTGCTTGTCTCTGAATACCGAAGTTGAAGTGTCGATTGATGTCCCGGTTGAAGTAAATTAATTTACATTCAACGTTTATCCTCGCATTGTAAAACATATGGTAAAAAAGGACTAAAGTTTGTTGTTGTGTCTTGATAATAGTGTCCCCATACCTATTATTGATTCTAATTCCGAATATGGTCCAAGAAAAGGAAATCCAAATGTTAATTTGTCTATGGATTTTTCGGAAGTTGCGCTAACATTACATTCACATAGTTTATCTAATAGAGGTGTTAAAATAGACGTCCTTCAACGTAATTCAAGGCAATTAGAAAAATGAAATTGTGTGTAGTGGCAAAAGGTTTCCCAAGGCTTCTGTATTCCAAGATGCTTTGTAATTAATGTCCTTAGGAGGGAGGTTTCAAAACTATTTCAAAAGAAACGCCTATAAAGCACATTGCATGCGTTTACCTTGTCAATGGATGCCGCCAAAGATGCTGCCGTCATTAGTGCGTTGAATGTAAATCGAGTGCGTACATTCATAAATAAACATAGTCATAGTGTTGAGGATGTAGTTGCCAATCAACCATTAGTGAGATCAAATCAAGCAGCCATGGTGATTGATGATGTGATTTGATCAATACATGAATACCAATCACATTAAATATGTAAAGACTTTGGTTGTGAACATGGGACGAGATTGAGTTATTGTCAAGCTTGACAAATTAAGGAGAAGGCTAAGGAGAGAATATCTGGTCTTCCTCATAATCACTATAAATTGTTGCCTTGGATGTGTGAATGGATGTGTGATCGAGTTGTCCAAATGAATCCAAGATCAATTATTGATTTGACATACTTAAATTGATGGTCATTTTGAAACTTGACTATTTGAGCTGCATGAGGAATGTCTATCTGAGGGTTTTTTGTTAGGGTATCGGCCTTTCATTGAAATTAACTCATCTCACATGAGTGGGCCATATGGTAGTACCTTATTTTCAACAACAACATACGATGTGAATGACAACAAGCTCCGATTAGATTTTGGAGTGATTATTTAAGAGAATTACGAAGATTGGTCTTGGTTCTTACAAAATTTAAAGAAAATTCTTGGGGATAAGGAGGTCTTGATTATATCGGATAGACACCCTATCCTGCTGCGTAGCATACCATAAATATTTGGAAAGTCATGCATATTGTTACCATCACTTAAAGAAATTTGTAGCCTCTTTAGTACAAGTGTTGGGTATAAGCATATGTTAGCTTTTATCATTGTAAAACATCGCATATTTTGTGTTTTTGATGCTAACTGAGCATCCTTTTAATTTATTTTCATGTCTAACCTCTTGTCTATGTGCATTTTGAGACCACGACTCCAAACTAGAGAAGAATTTGCATTCATCTTGCAGTGTGGTCACAACCTAGTTCGCGACCATGACATCCTGTGAATCAGCACCTACAGTGTGGTCGCGACCATGGTCTCCTATGATTCAACATTTTCAGTGTGGTCGCGACCATGACAACTCATAGTCACGACCACAAGCATATTCAATAGCCACTACGTTTTAGCACTAGCAGTGTGGTCGTGACAATAGAGCATTCATGGTAGCACCACATGACTTTTTGGACCAGCGATTTTCCTTTTTTTTGGGCTAATTTTGACTCGCTTCCCAAGGTATTTAAGGGATACTTTGAGTCAATTTTAGGGATTGGATTTTGGAAGGTAGAACAGACTCTTCTAGGGTTTTTCTCTTTGTTTTAAAATCAATTTAGGTTTGGTGTTTTTTTTGGTTGAACTTTACATGTTTGATTAAGATGAGAGGATTTATGGAGATTTTTCTAGAAGGATTGAAAACTATAATCTCTTCAGAGTTTCTTGTTCTCCTTTCATTATGTTTTCAATTGTTCTTATTTCGTATCAGTTCTCAGTGATGTTCCAATTCATTAGCTTAGGGTTTTGATTGTAATTTGGATATGAACCTTATATTAATGTGTTGATTTTTATCTCTTGGGTCTATTGGTTGTTAATTGTTCATTGATTCATTCTTGTGCTAATTCATATTGATTCTTGATGTATTCCAATATGTTTGTGACCTGTCTAGTCGAGAAGTGTGTGATAGGTTAGATCTTAGGTGAATCAACATAATTTAATGTGTAATAAAGATATTAGCTGAGGTATGAGGCATAGTGAGCTCTTTTCCGTTAATGCATTAGGGCTGGGTTGAGTGTAAAAGCGTGTACGGTTCCTAGTTGATAGATCCTTGGGGCTATCGAGAGGTTAATGATTAATTTTGTGAGACTTTCCTTGAGCATATGTCGATTAGCCTAGAGAGAGAGAGAAAGAGAGATCACCTTAATATTTGGGAATTATCATCCACATGAATCACTAGAGACTATCAAATCACTTTTACCTTTCAAGAATTTTAATCTGATTTTCCTCTAATGGTTACTTTTGTTATTGGAATTTTTGAATTAGTCTTTTAACAGCTTGGATATAAGAGATCACCCCAATTTCTATTAGTTAACACCCAACTCCTTGTGTTCAATATTCGGACTCCTTGAGTCCATTATAATGCAGGCTCGTGCGCAGGAAGTTAGTAGTTCGATTTAGCCCGACAAGTTTTGTGTAGTTAATAGGAGTTGGAGATTTGCCTTAATATTGATACCAAGTGTTTTTTTTCTTGTACTTCAAGAAATTTTTGTTTTTCTTTATTTCTTTGAGTCTTTATTAGGATTCTTGACATTTGTTTCCTCTCTTATTGCAAAATTTCAGGAACCATTGTTTCATACAAAAGTTTGGTGATAAAGATCTAGTTCCCTTAGATCCAGAATTAGAACGAACAGTGAGACAATTAGAAAGGACAAAAAGGAACAAACTGAATTTGAGCAGAAATCAATGGAAAATGATGAAGGGTTTAAGGGAAGAGAAGAGGTAGACATCCAATCTACAAACGAGGAAGATGTGCCCAATTAGCCCCTCCCATGGAGGATTTGGAGAAAGCTTTGAGAGATTATGCTCTTCCTCCGGTCGGCATTGCTCAAGTGATTAGGCAAGTTGCTATACAAGTAAACAACTTTGAGCTAAAGCCTATCACTTTGCAATTGATTCAAAATATTCAATTCATGGGATTCTTTGATGAAGATCCATTACACACATCTCTAATTTCTAAGGCGTGTGACACGATGAAATATAACGGGGTGGTATGCATCTTAAACGAGACTTTCCATTCTCATTAAAAGATAAGCCCGAAGCATTATTGGTCGGAACCTCAGAGCTCAATCACATCTTAGGACGACAGTTTTCAAGTTTCTTTTGAAAAATTTCCCTTCAGAAAAAGCAACAAAGATGAGGATCGAGATACACAAATTTTCTCTATATGAGGGAGAGACCTTTTATGAGGCATGGGACCAGATTTATAAGATCTCCTTGAAAATGCCCTTACCATAGTTGGAAAATGGATGCAAATGCATAACTTCTACAATGGGTTGACCAGGACTATGAGAACACTCTTAGACACCTTAGATGGAGGTGCATTGATGAGAAAAAGTGCAAATAAAGCATATAAATTGTTGGAAGATATGGCTTTGAATAATGGCCAATGGATGAGTGAAGAACAACACCTAAGAAATCAAATGGAGTGCATGAATTGGATGTTTTCAACAATCTAGTTATTCAAGTCTCGTCACTTACAAAGAAACTTCAATCAACTGATTTACAAAATACCCAACTGTGGAAAATGTAATTCAAGGAGCTATCCCTACATACGATTTCTATAATGGACCTCATTCCAATACCGTGTGCCAGTTGGGAAACCCTTTTGGACAAATGAGTGTGGAACAAATCCAATACTTGAGCAAATTCCCTCAACCCCAATTCAATTTGTATGCAAACAATTTCAATCCGATGTGGAAGAATCAACCTAATTTCTCTTGGAGAAACACTCAAAAGTGATGCACCCGGTGGAGCAAGTTAAACCTTCACCTCCTCAAGCGAAGAAAGCAAACTTGAAAGACACTATAAGCGAATTAGCTCAATTTGTCAATGAGACAAGAACCTCCCTTAGATTTTTAGTATTTTTATGTTAAATAAGTGTCCTAATGCTCTAAATGTTCATCTTATGATTAGGTTAACCATTTGGAAGAATTGTGCAAAAAATGAGCGACAAAGGAAGAAAAATCAACAAATTCCCCCACTTATAGCATAAAGCGGCTCAGTTCATCCTGAATCACCTTCATTGTAATGACGTAAAGATCATAAAAGGGTTTGCCTCAGTACGTAACGACGAAGACACCTTCGTAGTGATGAAGGTCGGGGCCCAACAGCGAAAATAACCCATTTTTTTTTACCTAATTTGAAGAGGCTTATAAAGGAGCGAGAGAACAGCCTTGAGGGGTTCGAGTTCCAGTTTGTTATTGGGGGTCGAACTGTACTGGGGACGGAGAGGCTTAGTAGCAATTCTTCAAGATTGGGAGACGAACTAGGATTTGGAGGAGGAAGACCCAGACTCATTATCATTTTGATCACTAGAGTTTCTTTTTTCCCTTATTTTCATGTTTTATCCAAATTTTATGATGTACTGTATCTCCATTATGTTTTAATTCCGTAGTCTAGGGGTTTTGGTTGTATTTTAGACCTAAATCTTATATCTAAATGTTGATTTTCTTATTTTTATTGTTTATCTTTGATTGTCTATCTATTGATTCATGCTTGGTTGTTATTTACATGTTGATTTCTGATCAATTTCAATATGGTGAGTGGTTCCTTGCGAGGTCGAGTGAGTAAGGAATTTGACGATGATAGATCAACCTAATTAATACCAGATAATGTAGAAATTATCGAGTAATGTAGAAATTATCATAAATTAGAAGTGGCAGATTCATAGTTTCTTAAAGCATCCTAATGCTTGGGTTTGATGAAGCGAAAAACCTAGTGTTAGTTAGTAGGTTGTTGACCCTCAGAAACATAATTCATTAGGCAATAAGTCTACCTTGGAAAGCATTTTCATGAGATAATGGCTGAATGCCAGTGAATGATTCATATGCACCAAATACCTAGGATTTAATCATCTCTACAGTATCCATAGTTACATTTCATTATGTTTGGTTCCTTTGGATTTAGTTTACAATATATGTTGATCTCATCTTTGACCGTTTAGATATTAGAGAAGTATTCTAATTTTGGTACTTAGCATCCCCATTTCCACACAATGGATTGATCTCTGTACATACTCCATGCTGTATTACTTGACAAGCATATACTTACGCGAATAGGTGCTCATTACATCTTTTATTACACATTTTATATACAAATCACGACATACGCCTATCAAGTTTTTGGCTCCGTTTTCGGGGAAATTGTGGTGTTTTATGCTGATATCAATGGCAAGTTCTTCTTTCATACTTTAAACTTTTTTTTTAGTTAGTCTTGTTTTATTTTCTTTTTCTATTTTACTTTGGATTTTTGTTGTTTTTGTTTTGTAGGTTTAAATCACAATGGATCCTATCATTGAGTTGACAAATGCATTGGCTCTCCTTAATCAACAACTAAGAATGAGGCATTTGACCAATGAACATCAAAGAGAGTGAAAACTCAAGCTAGGAATCAAGTGTGGCAATCATATGCATAAATGGATTATGCTCAAAATGGAGGTACCCCATACTTGAGCAATCATAATTTTGGATGGAGCCATCACCCAAACACCTCATGGAATACAAGCTACACTTTTCAAACTCCACAAGTCCAAAGATCAAGCCTCGAAGAAACCATGGCTACATTAGAAAGAGTTCATGTTGAAATGGACTACTCTCAGGTTGGGTTGCCTAGGTTTCTTAATCAAAATGAGAAAAGTCAACCTCCACATGAGAGAATGACAAAGTTAGAGGTAACCAGGGAACAAAATTTCCGATATTTTGGCTGAAATATCGGCGAAATTTCGGTTATCGA
Source organism: Tetrastigma voinierianum (assembly GCA_016808115.1). Taxonomy (NCBI): domain Eukaryota; kingdom Viridiplantae; phylum Streptophyta; class Magnoliopsida; order Vitales; family Vitaceae; genus Tetrastigma; species Tetrastigma voinierianum. Next base: position 349,026 of record JAEQBH010001121.1, read on the forward strand.
TGGAGATCGATAAGATATCTCCACCGAAATTTCATTTTTTCGATTTTTCCTACAATTTTCGATTTTTCCCTATTTTTTCCTTTTGTTCTTTGGCTCCAAAAATCTCAAAAAAAAAAAAAAAAAACCTGGAGGGTTTCGAACCCACCAAAAATGCACAGAGTGGCACCACTCAACCACCAAGCCATTGATTGCACTTAGTATATATAGTGCAAACATTTTTCTATATTCTCTTGTATTATTTGTTCATAATCCCTACCACCATATGATTATAATATTTTATTTTATTTTTATTTTACATTATAATTTATAAATATTTTTAAATCAAATATTAATTTGAAAAGGAAAAAGAAGTAAAATAATATCATTTAAAAATTTAAAATTATAATATATAATATTTGAATCTCCTCATTATCTACATAATATTTATAATAATAACAAAAACAAATAAATAATATCTCTTTAACATAATAATATATGAATAATATATTAAATATAACATATTAATTTAATAATTACTAATCCATTTGATTTTAATCTACTTAATTAAGATATGAATCATTTCTCATCATCTATATAATTAAAATATAAAAAATTTTAATCGAGCAGAATATTTTTGTAAAAATATCACGGAGTATTTCTGGAGTATTTTAGATATTTAGATATTTAGATGTTCATAAAATCCAATTAGCGATATATCTGTGTTTACCGATATTTTGATCCTTGGAGGTAACCATGGCTGAATTAGAAAGACTTCATGTTGAATGCCCAACATCTCAAGCTCTACTCATGAATCTCCACAAGAGGAGTCAATTGTTGAAAGAGCAATGGCTGAATTGGCTAAGTATCAAGCTAAATTTGCCAACTCTCAAGTTCAATTCATGAATGAGACAAGGGCAACTCTTCAAATTCAAGCCAACAGCAGGGTGGAGGTGCAAGTGCAGAACGATGGGTGAATATCTTGAAGAACAGCGAAAGTTTGCCTACACTTGAGGAACCTATAATAGAAAAGTAATATGATGGCAAGGAATTGAAAGACTTAGTTGTGAAGGAAGATGAGCTAACTTCTCTGGAATCACATGAAAAGATAAAAGATGACGTTGTAAAGACTACTTCGGAGATGGCTCCATTGGGTGAGATGCATGAGGAATCAAAAATTGCGAAAGTTACACCCATGTCCAAGGTGGAGGAGTGCACCATTCAAATGAGTAAGGAAATGGGAACCACCATTGTGATAAAAAAAAATTAGAAAATCTAAAAAAAAATAATGATCTTCATCAACTATGTGCCTAAGATGCTATTGTAGCACAACTTTAAGTTCCTTGGAATGGATGGAGGTGGGAATTACAAACATATTTGTAGTTGGTAGAGTCGAGCTGGACTCTACAAGCGAGGAGTAACTTCTGGGAAGCGACTAAAAAAAAGAAGCAGTAATGTTTCTTTTTCCTTTTTCCATTTTTTTAATTAAACTAGATTGTTTTGAATAAATTTCCTTGCTTGATCTTGAGCTATTCTTTACTTTTGTTTTTTAGGTTTGGAGTTGAGTTAGCTATGGGGGCTGGATTCTGTAAGCAACACAAGACACTCATGTCGCGACATAAAGTAGAAAGCAGCCAAAACTTTGCTCGACGAAGAATATCGCGATAGACTCAAATAAGAAATTTCAAAAATCATATCACGGCCAAACTTTCGGCCCGCGACAATAGCTAGAGACAAAGATGAAAATCTATGTCTTGTGATGTTGAAGTATTTATTAGCGACAAGCGACTAATTGGGCCATAATTTTTGGGGATCCATAACTTATGCCTTGAAGTACGGCCCATCATTTGAAAATCTATAAATAGACACATCTAGGGCACTGTGCGCAGCTTATGCAAAACCAGGAACTTTGGATGAGGAACTCTTTTATATTATTTTTCATTTTATTTTCTTTTATTTTCTTTTATTTTTATTTTTCTTTTATCTCGTTCTTAAGCAGCATTTTAGTTAATTCTTTTTGGGGATTGAGCAGTGATACGGGTGTGAAGTTTAATTTGGGTTCTTTGTAAAATTATGTTTTTCAATACTGTCTGAATCAATGAATTTAGAAAATTTCTAGACTTCAATTATTTCAGTTCTTTTGCAATTTCAGTGAATTTACTTGATTAGTTAATCAATGTTATGTGTAATCCAGTTTTGAAAGACCGAGCTCCTTCTGAGAATGGATTGATGTTGATTATTATTTTCTGCTCAACTTGTTCAGAATATTAGTAGCATGTATCCAGAAAAGGACTGTATCTTGCTCTGATTTCCAAGAAGCCCTCTGAGTGACACAGAGACAGATATTCCTGAGAGTATGGAGCAGTTACTTGAGGGTATGTTAGACTAATATTATGGAACTACTGAACTCTGAAATATCATTTCGATAGATCACTAACTTACTCATGGTGTGAGGATAGTTGGGTGATTTATCAATTTAATTAATTAGAGGTTTCTCTTCAATTTGATGAGAGGATCTTGATCCCGTGTTAGCATAGATCTAATCAAGGAGATAGAGAATCTTGTCAGATTTGATGGATGAGGTACCAATAGATTGGAGAATGCTTGCAATATCCTATCTATAGAGGCAAAAATTCTACAGTCTTAAGATTTGAGTGTGAAGTATTGAAAAGGAAAAATACTCGGATCTTAGAAAGGACCATCATACCACAAATGCTTGATTAGACTTATTTATCGAAAGGAACATGGATCTCTACAATTAGTGAAATGTATAGTTTTTATGGAAATCCAAATCATACTATTTGCATCTTTGACAAGTTGGATTGGACTAATGGTGAACTATGTTATATATTGATGCGGAAATTCATAATTGTACATTGATATATTTCCCAGTGTTAACTTACCCAGTGAACTTTCCAATCCAATTATTTGAATTCTTTACATGTAGTCATAGAATTTTATTTAGTTTTAGCTTTTCCTTAGTTTAACAAAACACTTTAAAAACGTTGGAGTTCAAATAGTGAGGATCTTGAGTAGATGGGGTAATTGATCTTTAGATTTATTATCAATCCTTTTGGAAATGATATTCGGACTTAAAATCCACTTTTATTACTTGTATGACCTGTGCACTTGTAGTGATCTAGACCAAAATAAAATTTTAATGAATCCCTTTTACTAATAGGGCAAACACATAGTTTTATCAAATTCAAGTTAACAAGTTTTTGGCGTTGTTGTCGGGGACTTTAGTTAGTCTCTGGTAGCTGTGTTGAAAGTTTTGTTGATCATCCTATAGTTGGTCTTAACAAGTTTTTGGTAGCAGTGCTAATTACTTGGTAAAATTTAGTTTATACAAAAATCAGTTAACAAGTTTTTAGCGCCTTTGTTGGGGACTTTAGTTAGTCTTTGGTAGCTGTGTTGAAAGTTTTGTTGATCATCCTACAGTTGGTGTTAACAAGTTTTTGGCAACAATGCTAATTACTTGGTAAAATTTGGTCTACACAAAAATCAGTCAACAACGTTCCTTAGAGAGTTTGACAGTTTAAGGATCCTAAATTTGGGTGAAACAACTAATCTTCTCGTATTGTGTTCATATTGATCCTTCCATTTGGCATTATGTTTTCATACTCATCTCATTCCTGTTAGTTCGCGTTTTTGTTAGTGTGTCAGTGGTGTTTTGAGTCAGTCTCTTGCTTGGGGACAAACGAAGCTAAATTTGGGTGTGATGAGTGTCTAAAAACTACTCACTACATACACAGGTTTTGGTATGTTTAGGAACATAGTGCTTGGGGTTGAACTGAGAAGCAAGAAATCTAGTTTAGTTAGTAGGTTACTTAACCTCGAGAGGGCTGCGTAATTAAAATAGTCGAGTCGCGCAGAACTTTCGATGAAACAATATATTAGGATTCTAGTTCGAGATATAAGTGGATTGTCTAATGTACAAAACCTACAATATATTATCTTGAGAGCACTTTAACCAGCTGATTGGTACCCAAAGTGCTATTTGAGCCCTATTTAGAATGAGTTTTGAGTGCTTTTTGTGTAAATCATATTAATTAAGCCAATTGACACGTGTAGGTCCCTTTGATACTAATGATTGTATTTCGGGGCTGTTGTGGTAGTTTTTGCAGGTTTCATAAACCTATCCCACCATATCAAGCTAAGCATATCAAAGTTGAGCTGATCTACACTGAGTTCTACGATTTATATTCGATCAAGACTGGGATGAAGAATTTGAAGATGAAATAAGCTAGATGTAGGCTTAATGATGCAGGAAGAAGGCAGGAGAAGATATGAATTTTCGCAATAATAGCGAAATTTTCGCAATTATAGCGAAATTTTCGCTATGTAGTGTAATTAGTGCCAAAAAAGTGCTATTTTGAGCCCTATTTAAGATAGGTTTTGAGTGCTTTTTGTGTACTAATCATATTAATTAAGCCAATTGACACGTGTAGGTCCCTTTGGTACTAATGATTGTATTTCGAGGCTGTTGTGGTAGTTTTTGCAGGTTTCATAAACCTATCCCACCATATCAAGCTAAGCATATCGAAGTTGAGCTGATCTACACAGAGTTCTACGATTTATATTCGATTACATCAAGCCAAGGATGAAGAAATTGAAGATGAAATAAAGCGGATGTAAATTTGAATGATGCGGGAAGCAAGCGGGAGAAGATATGAAATTTAGCTATTATAATGAAATTACCCAAGTAGAATAAGCGAAATTTTTCGCGATTATAGCGAGATTTTAAGCTATCTCAGTGTGATTTTAGCTACGCCCAGCGAAATTTGCTATAATGTGAAATTTCGCTATATAAGCGAAAATTTCAGACACATAGCGAATTTTAAACTATATAGCGAAAATTGTTTTGGCTATAGCAGTGTTCTGCTTCATGTTTAGGTTCCAGCGACCACCATTTTGGTTTTTTCCATTTCTACCCTCAATGTAGTGATACTATTTAGGTTAGATTGGGTTTTTCACCCTTTTTGTAAGGCTATATAAGCCATCTTATAAACATTTTGTAACCTAACTTTTGTTCGAAGGCATTTTTCATTACGGCCCCTGTTCTCGGCTCTCAGCTTCTCTCTTCTCTCTCTTCTTTCTCTCATTTTCTAGGCTGTAGCTTCACTTTAGGGTGTAGCTCAAAGGATGTTTGGCTAAGGCCCTCAAACCTTGAGGAGGTTGCTAGGTTGGTTGATGGTTTTCTTTGGTGTTCCTCTTTTGTTTTCCAAGGCCCAGTCTTTGTGTGTTATGTTCCAAACTAAACTAGGTTTAAAAGCTATTTGATGTATTTTCCTTAGTCAATACTTGGCATGCTTTTGGGTTCAGTGTATTCTTAATGGTAGATACTCTGACATCCATTAGATATCATTTATGAGCCATTGAGGGTAGGTTAAATACTGGATTTCAACTGCAGGAATATTAAATGCTCAGTAAATGCTATGTTTCAAAGAGAAATGTTACTAAGGGTTGGTTTTTAAAGTCAAACAAAGATCCGGTTTTGGAAATGACTATATGTCATTTGCCCTAATGCGAGGAAATTACCCGAGGACACTTTGCAACCCTATCCTTACCAAACTAGTGGCCAGCTTCAAGGTCTTCTTTTTACATTTTATTTAGTGCTGAGTTAACATAGTGGCCAATGACCAACGTTTTTGTACAAATCCAAAATTCAAACAAAAGCCTCACCATTTTGAACCATTATATAAATTATTTGTAACACGAAAACCCATCCCAGTTTTTGATCCTAGAACCACTATACTGCAGTAGTCATGCTACGGCAGTATCAATAATTTAGGTATAAATTTTGTTGATTTAAAACACCTGTTGTGCATGCGAATCAAATGGCGCTGTTGCCGGGGATGGTGCCGAACTACAGATGATGAGTTGATGGGTACTTGTAATCCTCATTACAAGTATTGGTGACCTTTTAAACCTTTTTGAAGTTCATTGTTTAGAATTTCAAGTTTTTTTCTTTGCCAGCGATCCCTAAATTTGTTTTTATACTTGATCATTTTATTTTTCGACTAACATCTTTTGGCAAGCCACATTGTTGCTCTTTGATTTATCTCTTGAAACATGTCCGCAGTGTTGTATCTTAGGATAGAAGTATATCGAATTAAATTCTGAAGTTAGTACGATTAGCAAGGTTGCCAGAGTCGATTGTACCGCAGTGAGCAAATGGATCCTCCACCTGAAGAACAGCAAAGTCAGCAAGGTGTTCCAGTGAGTCCTACAACATATAAGTCAATGAGAGACCACATATACCCTCCTGAAATTAGGTACCTTCTTGCATCATACCTGGCGATGATGTGGCGGTGAGACTCCCTACACAGTGCCCTGGCCCCCTTTTCATGGATTGGAGAATGAAAATCCACCATCTGGCATCGCAGGAGTTCGAGAAGTTTGCACTTTTTTAAGAAGTGTGTCGACGATTCACTTGTGAAGGCATTCCTTTGACGGCGGAAAACGAGGCGAGATTTGGCTCGATTCGAGTAGAAACGATTAGAAATTAGGCGATCTTGGTGAATTTTTGAAGAAATTTTCGGTACAACCAATACCAGCGGTTGAAGAGGCAAATCTGCACTTTTCGGCCTACGATAATGAAGTTTTGTCGGTGTTGGGAGAGATTCATGGAGACCATCTGGTGCGTATCCCGCCATGGGTTTGATACATAGTTCTTGTGAAGACCACTTTTATGATGGTATGTCTCAGCCGTGAAGCAACTCTGCGGAAACCATGTGTGGAGGGACTTTACGAGGCAAGAACCCCGGATGAAGCCATGGACTTTTGAACTATGTAGCCAAAACCTCCAAGGCATGGGATATAGAGATCGAGAGGCGAAGAATGAGGCCTTGGGCCCATCAAAGGGGAGAATTTGCACTTTGAAAGACACGGAGATAAATAAGCGAACACTTTGACCCCGAAGGTTGGAGGCTTGAAATAAATCGACATGGAAGTGCAGCGGTGAATGAATTGCCTGCATCTCAACCAGCTTGCTATAATTGTCAGTCAAGTAGCCATCCTAAGGAGCATTGTCCTGTTGTTCCTTCAGTGAGGGACTTAATGCAAGAGCATGCCCATGTCTTGGGCCAAAATAAGCCACCTACAAATGCTCCTTATGGCAACACCTATAACCCTAATTGGAGGAATCATCCAAACCTATCATGGAAGCCAAAACCTCCTGCGTGCTCCCAGGGAGCACGGCGGTTGTAGCTCCGCCCGGCTGGCGGCGTATCACCTTCTTCTCCTTGGCGACGATTAAGATTGCATGAGTGAGTGGTACCTTTATTGGAGGAGACAAAGATGTTGAATTTTCCGACTAATCGGGAAAATTGAAACTGATGAGAGCTCACTCGACAAGAGATTAGGCGGCATGCATTACGAGTTGCAAAGTTCCATTTCGGTTGTCTAACCAGCAACGGGGTCTGAAAAAGGAAGAATTCCACTTCGAATCTTTGGCAAACCTAGGGAATGCATGAGATAGGCTCTGCCAGTGATCCCAATGCAAGAATTGATGAAGTCAAAGCAGTAGTGACTTTGAGAAGTGGTAAGGCGAGACCAGCGGTCTAACCAACCAAGAAAGCTCCCAACAGTGGTTGAACCACCCGAGGAAGAACAACCAGTAGCAGGGGAAGAGGTGAAACACAGTGTACCCCCTCCTTTCCCACAGGCACTTCGAAAAAGGAAAAATTCGGTTAACCAAACTGAAATTTTAGAAGTACTTCGGCAGGTGAAGGTGAACATCCCTCTTCTAGATATGATCAAACAAGTCCCCACGTATGCAGAATTTTTGAAGGACTTATGCACGGTGAAAAGAGGCTTTAATGTGAATAAAAAGGCCTTTTTGATCGAGCAAGTGAGTGCTATCATTGAGTGCAAGACTCCTGTGAAGTATAAAGACCCGGGATGTCCTACAATCTCAGTCAATATCTAGGGCACTTGTGTAGAAGCGCCTTTAGACTTAGGGCTAGTGAACCTCTTTGCCATATTCCATGTACAAGCAGCTTGGCTTGGGAGAACTGAAGCCCACTTCCATCACCAACTTGTCTAAGCGATGGAGTGCATTAAAATACCAAAGGGACCATTGAGGATGCTCTAATACAAGTGGACAAATTCTACTACCCGATTGGATTTTGTCGTACTTGAAAACAGGCCGGTTGATCGAGGGGCGAAACTATCATACCCCATCATATTGGGAAGGCCATTCTTGGCTACTTCGAATGCCATTATAAATTTCCGAAATGGGGTTATGCAACTCACCTTTGGGAACATGACTTTGGAACTCAATATCTTCCACTTGAGTAAAAGGCATATGCAACCAATGGAGGATGACTGTGAAGAAGTCTGCATAATAGATACAATTCTTGAAGAACAGGCTAATGAGCAGCAAGTGCAAGATGTGCTAACCCAGGAGTTATTTGAGTGCCTTGAAGAGCAACAAGAACCTCAATGCATAAGCCTGCTGCAGGGGTGTTGGAGAAAAAAAGGTGGAAATTCTACCTTTACTGACTGGAGAAGAGGAAAAGGAATCTCAACAACTGGATCTCCAACCCCTGCCTGTTGAATTAAAATATGCATTTTTGGAAGAAAACAAGCAGTGTCCTGTTGTAATATCGTCACTGCTGACCACTCCACAGGAGGACAATCTGCTGCACCTCCTCAAGATGAACAAGCAAGCTTTGGGGTGGAAAATTTCCGATTTAAAAGGCAAGATCACTTTCCACTGCCCTTCATTGATCAACTTCTTGAGAGAGTTTCTGGGCACCCATTCTATTGCTTTTTAGAGGGGTATTCAGGGTACTTTCAGATAGTGATTTCACTTACTTGTCCATTTGGAACTTATGCCTACAGGAGGATGCCTTTTGGTCTTTGCAACGCCCCTGCCACCTTAGGAGATGTAATGCTTAGTATGTTGGTGGTGGAGCGCATAATGGAAGTCTGCATGGATGGCGTCAACGTATACGGAGGTGATTTTGAAGAATGTCGGCTAATCTTAAGGCATCTTTGCGAAGGTGCGTGAAAAGAACATGGTGCTTAACTGGGAGAAATGCCATTTTATGGTGAACCAAGGGATTGTGCTAGGGCATGTCATTTCCAGCAGGGGAATAGAAGTTGACAAGGCAAAAATTGAACTTATTTCCAAATTGCCTTCCCAACAAATGTAAAAACAGTTAGGCAATTCCTTAGCCATGCAGGCTTTTACAGGAGATTTATCAAGGACTTTTCGAAGATTGCTAAGCCCCTTTATAAGCTGCTCGAGAAAGATGCTAAATTTGTGTGGGAGAGAGACTGTCAAAAGAGCTTTGAAGAGCTAAGATTTGTTGTGCTTGCACCAATAGTCTGGGCACCCAATTGTGGAGTTGCCTTTTGGGGTGATGTGTGATGCAAGTGATCTTGCTATTGGACGGAGTTCTTGGACCAAAGAAGGTGGAAGACCTTATGTAGTCTATTATGCAAGCAAAACTGTGAATGGCCCACAAAGGAACTATACTACTATAGAGAAAGAATTGTTAAGCGATGGTCTATACCTTAGACAAATTTCGAGCATACTTGGTTGGAGTGCGATAGTCACATTTCTGAGATCATTCCTCTTTGAAATATCTCCTAACCAAGCAAAATGCCAAAGGCAAAGACTTATCAGATGGAGTTAACCTTGAATTCAATTTGCAAATTAAGGACAAAAATGGGGTAGAGAATGTTGTGGCAGACCATCTTTCGAGATTAACCATAGCCCACAACACTCATAGCCCCTCCCATCAACGATGAATTTCCTAAAGAATCTCTAATGCAGTTGGAGAATGCTCCCTGGTATGCTCACATTGCCAATTTCCTAGCGATAGGAGAAATTCCAGTTAATTGGAACGAGATAGAGTATTTCTTAAGCGAAGATCCATTCCTATTATTGGGAAGAACCTTTCTTGTTTAATCGCATGCGGATCGAGATAATTAGGAAGTGTGCACGAAGAAGAACAACGGGAATTCTAGTATTTGCCGTGAGAATGCACGTGGTGGTCACTTTGCTTCCTAGAAGAGCCCGACAATGAAGGTGCTGCAGTCTAGTTTCTACTAGCCTTCTACTTTAAAGCTCACCAAATGTCTTGGGAATATGTGATAGATGCAGGCTCGAGAGTGTCTGTGGGCATATGATGCCCCTAAACCTAATTTTAGTAGTCGAGCTATTTGATGTTTAGGGCATCGATTTCATGGGACCTTTTCCTACGTCTTATGGGCATGCATACATATTGGTGGGGGTAGACTATGTATCTAAATGGGTTGAGGCAAATCCCCTGCAAAACCAATGACCACAGGGTGGTGCTCAAATTCTTGAAGGCAAACATCTTTTCCAAGTTTGGGGTACCAAAATCCATTATTAGTAATGGGGGTTCACACTTTTATGTAACAAGTCTTTCCAGAAAACCTCATGGCTAAACATAGTTATTAAGCACAAATTAGCTGCCGCCACCATCTAATGAAGGTAGTGAATATGAGAAAAGATTGGTCCCTCAAATTCTTGATTCACTTGTGGGCCCTCTGAGCTGACTCAAAGCGATTCTTGGAATGTCCCCTTATCGTTTGGTCTATGTAGAGCACCCATCTTCCAGTAATCAGTACAAAGCATGGTGGGCAATTAAGCTGAACATGGATTTAAGTAGGGCCGGGCTCAAAAGATTCTTTGATCTCAATGAGTTGGAGGAACTACGAAATGATGCCTACTTGAACTCGAAGATTGCAAAGGAAAGATCGAAAAGATGGCATGATCAGATGATATCCTGCAAGAATTTCAAAAAGGGGACCAAGTCCTCCTGTATGACTCCAAACTCCACCTTTTTTCAGGCAAACTTAAATCCAGATGGATTGGACCATTCATCATTCATCAGGCATACCCCAATGGCTCGGTAGATTTGCTCGACGAAGGATAATAGAGTGTTGAGGTCGATGAGAGAGTGAAGCCACATGTTTCCGTTACATTCTGAAGCGAGGAGGAGACCCTCATCGATCCTCGATGAAAGGCAGTCGAGCGAGTTGGTTTGGTCTCCACTTTGAGACCAAGCAGCGGCTTCAAAAATTTAGTTTTTCTTTTGGTTAATTTTTAGTTTATATTATTTTAGTATTTTTATTTTATTGTATTTTGAACAATTAAAACCTTTTTTTTTAGAATGTGCGGAGTTTATATTTATTTTAATTTATTTTATTTTAATTTTTAATTTTGTTTTTTTATTTGCGAAATTTGGTCACGGGGCTTCAATTTCACTATATAGTGAAATTTTGGCCCCTACGGCTCTTCAACTGCCTAAGCTCCATTAAAGCGCACCCAGAGCACAGCTTGAGCTTCCTGCCATCGAAGCAGGGCCCTTCCTCTCTGCCGTGCCGGACGGCGTCCACCACCCCCGCCCGAGTCCCACGCATTTCCCAGCCCCCACGATTACATGATTTGGCTACCGCGCCTCCAGCCCCCGCCGCTTTGGCCGCTGCTGCGGAGTGTCTCCGGCCCGCCAGAGCCTGCGTTTCACGGCGGCGTCGGCGGCCCATCCGGTGCGCCGTCCGGTCAGGCTATTCTATAGACATAGTTTCGCGCCGCGACCCATCGTTACGGCCCGGGGTCAGGCTTCAGTACCACTGCCCGGAAGATAAGCGGCAGCACGTCAGTATGCGAAGCCATTCTCGCTCAAGATACGACGCCTCACGCATTGACTCTGATGCAATTTGTGATTTCAGAGTCCTACCTCTTTGCTATTCGAGCCTCGGGGTTTGAGCCCCCACCAGGGGCGATACCCGGACGGGTGGGACCTCGCCCGCTTCTCACATTGCATCGGACCACCCAGGAGGGCCAGCCTTCAGCGGGCCGGACATTGGCCGGGGAGTCTTCACCGTCCTAGGCCCAGGCCTTGGCCTCCTCCGGCTGATCACGATTCATCGCGGCTATCCCACCTTCGAGGATCAGCGTTCGATGTTTAGGCGCCCAGTTCGATCCCGGGCGTGAATTATCGTGCCAGGGATTTCCACGGAGAGTCATACTATGATATGCCTACATTGGCAACGGACCCGCTATTAAGAGATTCGATGCGGTTGGTCCAGAGGTACTCATTGTTGTCGTTCATGACTCCGAGGCAGTTTTTCTATCCTCGGGTGGTACTAGAGTTTTATCATACTATGACATCCCGGGGAGCATCATGTTAGATCTCGGTCGGTTTAGTATCGATGAATTAGATCTGGAGTTACGCAAGCAGGCGATATCACCTCACACTTTAGGCCTGCCCGATAGTTAAGCCAGCTCCACAGTATCGACGGTGGCCTCGGCCGTGCTAGAGATGGTTCGCTCTCTTTCGGGATCTGACGGTTGATCTATGCTTTTAGCGAGCTTCCTTAGCGGATGCTCCTCCACGAACCCACGTGCCCGGTCCAATCTGTTCCCACTGCAGCATTATTTACAGCGGAGGGGAGCTATTCTCGAGGCCATGTGCGGGATATCAGGGTTAAGTTCGACCCGTAGGAGCTTATGGCAAGCTGCTACATTTCGAGGAGAGGCTATTCCCCTGTTGATGCCGAGGTTGCTGTGCTAGGTCTTGGAGAATCTGGGGTTCCCAAGGAGCCACGTGGGCGTCGCGACGTTGTCTCGAGATCTTATCAGTAGGTAGATTGTCTATACCACTCTCATTTCTTCTTGCGAGTAGGAGGTAAAGGATGATTCTGCAGAGGATCTACCTGGAGGTGAGCAGCCAGTTCTAGTGGTGGAGGTGGAGAGGACTTTAGTTCTGGATTCATCCTCTTCAGTTCCACCTCACGTCCTCCACGAATTTGTTGGCCTATCCTCCCACATCGCAAGAGCCACGGAGCATCCACAGTACTTCGGGGATATCTTGATTGTTTGGATCACGGTCTGCGTGTGAGTGCTGGATGGCGGCTGAGGTCACTATGGCGCAGAATTAGACCATACTTCTTCAAATTCAGAGCCACCTCGGTCTTCCACGGACATAGTGGCCAGAACCTACTCTGACCCACTACTCTGACCCGAGTTAGGCATTTCGATTCAGCTGACCTTGTTGGATGTGCGCTCATGTATACAATGACGGTCTGTATCCCTGCGCGAGTGAGGTGGTCGCACTTCCTACTCTAGCTTTCCTTTCCCTAACCCGTGAGGACACGGTTATACTTTGGTTGGGGAGGGAGAGTTAGCGTCGGAAGTGGCATTTATCTTCCATTTGTTTTGCTTTATACTTGTTGTTTTAGTTTTATCAACTGCCTACTTGTCTTGTATAGAATTTGTTTTTATATTTGTATTAGCCAATAGTAGGCAGTTGTTTATTCTGTTCAGCTATGTATAGTCTTCAACTATGATAAGCTTGTACTAGCCCTTTTGGTTATATAAAAAGCTTTATAGCAGTATTTTCATTTTCTACTTTGACACCTTTTTTTTTTATTTTTTTTATTTTTATTTTTATTTTACTTAACTTTTGTATATGCATAATGTTTAGCCTTGCAGTGTGTTGAACTTAAGCCTCTCTAATAGACATCAGCGTTAGAAGGTCCTATCTTAGGAGTTAAGTGGATGACTAGTCAACTTCTTGTCGTATTTAACTAGTCTCTTCCGCCTTTAGCTATCCACACACTTAGCACGTTAGGTCTCCATGATAGGCTATGAAACAAAAAAAAAAAAAAAAAAAAAAAACCCCCTACGTTGCAAATCTTAACCTAGTGTTGTTTACTCCCTTGAATAGATTATGATTTACGTACGTAAAAAGGCGATGTGTCTTCCCGAAAAAAAAAAAAAAAAAAAAGAAAAAGTGAAAAGAAAGAAAGAATAGAATAAAACTTGCTTTGCCTTGAAACGAGCAGCGGTCCATGGGGTATATGGCGAGCCTTTAAAACCAGTGCCTTAAACAACCAACTGGCGGTTGAAGTCATTGACTTAGTGTTAAGCTACGAGTGGATAGGTGGAGTTTAGCGAGTTGTAGGTGCTAAGAGCCGAAAATCATTCGGAGTCGGGAATTGAAACCTATAGAGTTTGTGGTCGAAGATCCTCATGGCTTGATGCCCCTAAGCCTTCATTGGTTGGGAGTCGTCGTTAATCCAGATTACCACGGACTTTGGTGAAGTCGAACCCTCGTATTGCACCTCTGGCCATAAAAAGAATTAATGTAATAAAGAGGCGAGTCTGATCTATAGGTTGTTAGCACACAAGGTTATGTCTCCTAGCTCGGTTGGGGGAAATTACGGTTTAAGTAGTTTATGATTGAGACTTGATCAAACAAACCCGTAGCTTTTTGTAGAAGAGCCTGGTTCATGCCTCGGGGAGAAAGCTTGTTGGTCAGTTAGCGCGGTATAGTTTTCATTCTTTTGAAATGGGTATTAGTTCAGGTTTTCGTGATTCACATCGCAGGCTATGCATTACTGTTACAAACCTTTTAGACCTCACATATTTTGTTCTCTGCTTGTTATTTATATTTGGCATTGTTACGGGACTAGCAATGTATCGGTTGGGGGGTGTGATTAGTGCCCCAGTCTTTATTTTGAGGCCTATTTAAGATAGGTTTGGGTGCTTTTTGTGTACTAAATCATATTAGTCGTAATTGACACGGTAGGTCCCCTTTTGGGTACTAATGATTGTATTTGAGGCTATTGTGGTAGTTTTGCAGGTTTTTCTGAAACTATCCACCATATCAAGCTAAGCATATTGAAGTTGAGCTGATCTACACCGAGTTATACGATTTATATTCGATTACATCTAGCCTGGGATGAAGAAATTGAAGATGAAATAAGCTAGATGCAGGCTGAATGATGCAGGAAGCAAGCAGGAGAAGATATGAAATTTCGCTATTATAGCGAAATTTTCGCTAGAATAGAGAAATTTTGTCAATAATAGCGAAATTTTCGCAATTATAGTGAAATTTTCGCAATTATAGCGAAATTTTCGCTATGTAGTGTAATTTCGCTACATAGCGAAATTTCGCTATAGTAGCGAAATTTCGCTATATAGCAAAATTTTTGCTATATAGCGAAAATTTTTCATTGCATAGCGAAAATTTCGCTATAATAGTGAAATTTGCGCTATTATAGCGAAATTTTCTCTATGTAGTGTAATTTCGCTATATAGCGAAAATTTCGCTATATAGCGATATTTTTTGCTATAGCGAAAATTGTTATGCTTCATGTTTCAATATCCAAACTTAATTCCGCTTTGGTTTTTTCCATTTCTACCCTCACTCGTAGTGATACTATATTTAGGTTAGATCGGGTTTTCACCCTTTTGTAAGGCTATATATATGTTTATCTATAAACATTTTGTAACCTAACTTTTGTTCAAGGCATTTTTCATTACGGCCCCCGTTTCCTACTTCCTGTATCGCTCTCTCTCTTCTCTTTCTTCTTTCTCTCATTTTTTTCAGTCGCCAAACACCCTTTCGAGGATGACAACTCAAAGGATGTTCGCTGCGCTCCAAACCTTTTGAAGAGGAGGGTTGCTAGGTTGGTTGATGTGGTTTGCTGGTGTTCCTCTGTTTTTCAAGACGTAGGTACTGCGTATTTATGTTCCAAACTTCTATAAAACTGCGCTTTAAAAAGCTATTTGATGTATTTTCCTCGTCAATACTTGGCATGCTTTTGCCTAACAGATTTTACTATATACTGACATCCATTAGATATCATTTATGGTAGCCATTGGAGGTAGGTTAAATAATCGGATTTCAACCAAGCAGGAATATTAAAATGCCTGCAAATGCTATGTTTCAAAGAGAAATGTTACTAAGGGTTGGTTTTTAAAGTCAAACAAAGATCCGGTTTTGGAAATGACTATATGTCATTTGCCCTAATGCGAGGAAATTACCCGAGGACACTTTTGCAACCCTATCATACCAAACTAGTGGCCCGAAACTTCAAGGTCTTCTTTTTACATTTTATTTCGAATTACTTTCAGTTAACATAGTGACAACAACCACTGTTTTTGTACAAATCCGAAATTCAAACAAAAGCCTCACCATTTTGAACCATTATACAAATCATTTGTAAGACGAAAACCCATCCCAATGTTCGATCCTAGAACCACTATACTGCAGTAGTCATGCTAGGGCAGTATCAATAATTTAGGTATAAATTTTGTTGATTCAAAACACCTGCTGTGCATGCGAATCACCAGCGTGATCGAATTGTTAGTTTTAGGATTTAGTAATTTAATTTAGATTTTGCTCAAATCATCACACTTGTCTGTTTAGATATTAGAGAGGTAGTTCAATTTCGGTACTTAGCATCATGTTCCTCCTTGTGAATCGATCTTTGTACATTAGGTACACTATATTACTTGGCACGAGTATACTTGCACAAATGGGCAGTAATTGCATATCCTTTTCACATAATTTTAATACAAAACACAGAAAACGCCTATCACTGTCCAATGTTCTACCATCTAGTTTGCACTCATCTAGTTTGTACTCTATAACCTTTGAGGATGGTGCAAAAGGAAGTGTTCTAGGGTCAAGATATTTGAATGTCCAGGTTTTCCAAAATTAAGAAATCTCTTACTTGTCGATGAATTGAAAGTCAATCTAATTAGCACCAACCAGTTGTGCGACCAAGATCTTTTTGTAAAATTCACAAAAGACAAGTGTATTGTCATAGATCAGGATCAGCACCATATCATGGAAGGAAATAGGTCAGCTGATAATTGCTATATGTTGGCAACTCTCAACACATGTCTAAATACAGTTCAGAACAATCTTAGCCTATGGCACAAACGGTTGGGACACATAAGTCACATCATCCTTAGAGACACCATCATTACAGAAGCCATCAAAGGAATTTTTTATTTGAAGGAGGAACTTGAAAGAATTTGCAGACCTTGTCAACTGGGCAAACAAACTAATCAGCCCCACATAAAGTCCCAAATAGGCTCAATGTCAAGAGTGCTTGAGCTGGTCCACATGGATCTAATGGTACCTATGCAGGTGGAAAGCATTGCTGGAAAAAAGTATGTTTATATGCGTGTAGATGATTTCTCTAGATTTACTTGGACAAGCTTCCTTATAACCAAATAATAAGTTTTTGAAGCATTTGAAGAACTATGGCTAAGTCTGTCTAAGGAGCATAATAATAGACTTCTAAAGACCACCGGGATAAGGAGTCATGTAAGGAATTTGAAAATTCCTTGTTCAAAAGTTTATGAGGAAGAATCGCATAGAACATGAGTTCTTAGCACACAAAACTCCACAACAAAATGGAGTAGTCGAAAAAAAGAACAAGACTCAACAAGAGATGACACGAATCATGCTAAAAGCCAAGAACATCCTAACAAAATTCTAGGCTGAAGTAGTAAATACGGCATGCTACAACTCTACCCAGCCCATTTTAAGGCCAGAACTCCTGCACCCGTATGAGATCTAGAAAGGTAAGAAAACCAAATACGAAACATCTTCATGAATTTGGTAGTTTGTGCTTAAGCATCTTGAAGGATAGAGAACCAATAGGCAAGTTCGATGAGAAGGAAAGATGATGCTTGTCTTTCTAGTTATCACAAAGAATGCGGCCTATGGTCTGCTAATAAAAAAGAACCATGGCAGTTATGGAATCAATCAATTTGTGAGTTGATGATTATCTTCCCCCAATTAGCTATTCTAGACCAATAGGCCCTCTTCTAGGTTCGTTCCATAAAGAATGGAATACCCTCAACATTCTTAAGGATGCTCTTAGCTCCAGATGATGGAAATAACAGCCTAGTCTCTACAGATGTTCAAACTATCCCAAAAATTGGGAACCTAATCTCAAAGGATGTCTGGACTATCGAAGATGCATAACAACATTAGGATGACCACAACGTTGTTGGACATGCAGACATTCAGGCACGAGAGCCCTCTTGAAAGATTCATAAGAACCATCTTGCCAATGACATAATAGGATATCCAAAAGCGACGTCCACTGCAATTTTCAAGAAATGATGGGTCTTAGTCTTGCCTGCTAAACCTCCACAATTGAGCTAAAAAGTCACAAAGAGGCTCTGAGTGATGAGTTATAGATCAATGCTATGTAGGAGGAACCATCACAGTTCGAACAAAGTTTGGGACTTGGTTCCAAAGCCCATCATGTCAATGTAATTTGGACCAAGTGAATCTTTAAGAACAAGAGTGGTGTCAGGAAGTTAAGAGAACATCACTGCACCAAAGCTCACTTGTCAGCTACTACTCCCAAGTAAAAGGAATGGGACTTCGAAGGAGACATTTGCACCAACAACTCATTTGGAGTCCATTCAACTGCGAGTGGTGTTTGCTTGCACACTCAGGTTCAAGCTTTTCCAAATGGACATAAAGAGTGCCTTAAATGAATACCCGAATGAAGAAGTGTTTGTAGCACAACCTAAAGGGTTTGAAGATCCCCTTCATCCTGATGATGTTTACAAGTTGAAAAAGGCTCTCTATGGTCTGAAACAAACTCCAAGAACTTGGTATGAGAGGCTTACATAGTACCTTTTACAAAGGGGGTACACTCGAGAGGGAGCAGATCGTACTTTCTTCATCCAAAGGAGTCAAAGGGGTGTATTTTTTTTTTGTCCAAATCTGAGTGGATGACATAGTCTTTGGCTCCACGTTCCAACAATTGGTAGAACAGTTCATGGAAAACATGAGCACGAAGTTTGAAATGAGCTTGGTCATAGAGCTTACGTTTTTCCTAGGTCTTCAAGTAAGGCAAACCAACTCAGTAACCTTCATCTCATAAGAAAAATATGCTAAGAACTTGGTTAGCAAGTTCGGACTTGGTTCAGCCAAGCATAGAAGGACCCCAATAGGGACCTATGAGAAGATTGCAAGATTTGAAGCAGGGAATGGTGTTGATCAAACACTCTTTAAAAGCATGATTGGGAGTATGTTGTACCTTACTACCAGTCGTCCGGACTTATGCTATAGTATGGGAGTTTATACGAGATACCAAGCAAGTCCCAAGGATAGTCACCTTCAAGCGATCAAGAAGATCATCAAGTATGTTAGCAGAATAAATATTATGGCCTTTGGTACACTCGAGGCACCACAATTAACTTGGTAGGAAACTATGATGCCGAATTGGTTGGAAACTCAAAAGATCATAAGAGTACTTATGGAGGATGTTTTATCTTGGAAACAACCTTGTGTCTTGGTTCAGAAGAAAACATAACTGCATATCGCTTTCCACAATTGAGGCAGGGTACATATAAGCAGGTAGTGGTTGCACATAGTCGATTTAGATGAAGAATATGCTTAAAGACTATGGCGTCTCAGGGGAAATCCTAACACTCTATTGTGACAACCTTAGTGTTATCAACATCTCGAGGAATCTAGTCCAGCATTCGAGAACGAAACACATTAACATCCAACACCACTGCATTAGGAGCATGTTTGAAGGCCAGATCATTGATCTACGACACATATTTATAGAAAAACAATTGGCCAACATCTTCACCAATGGATTGGATGCTTCTAGGTATGAAACTCTAAGGTCATCCCTGGGATTATGCATCATGTGAAAGGGTGGCATTATGCCCTATTAGACCGTTGCATCAACTAGGGCATGGAGACTGTCCTAACCGCCGAAGGAACTATCTGAGAAGATGATCTTCCTGAGGGGAAACTTGTCGTTGGAATCATCTTGAAGGGATCGACCAAAGTCTTAAAGCCTTCATAAAAAAGTGGGAGAAATAGAAGAATGAAGATACGAGATAGACAAAGTCTCAATGTCTGGAAGTTTCTTCATCACAAGTGTCCAGTGCCTCATTCCTCCTTTCTTCAATGCATCTTCTTGTTTCATTCTTCAAAGAGATGCTTTTGCCGAAGACATAGACAAAGGGGGAGAATGTTGGGTTTGAGATTGTCCATATCTCCGTCTCAAGGGTGTCTACATCAAAGCCCAAGTTTGATGAAGATTTTATGAAATATATGTGAAGTCCTTAAGAACTGTGAAGAAGCTAAACTAAGGACTCCCACAAGACGTAAAGATGTGCTAGACTCAGAGAGTCCGAACTAAGGTCAGAACTGATGTGGGACGCAGTCAGTTTTAGAGCCTTGGAGGCTAAGATACTTGGGGAGCAAATTATCAATGAGCATGAGATCATTTTTAGCAAGTGGATAAAGATCAAATCAAAAAGATCTGATCATCTAAGCCATCGAATCATAATTAAAAACAAATAAGGTTTCTAATCTAAAGAGGATACTTGAGCAACAAGTTTCCTTATTCCTCTGTGATAACTTACAGGCAAGTATATAAAATAGAATGTAAAGTTGGAGTCATATTAGGATGACCCAGCCTTATCAAGACTTCCAAAACCGAATTATAAAAGTTATAAATTCGTGGGATTGGAAGTTGCTCAACACGAATTTCAAGAGAAGAGCTTGAGGAAGAACAAGTGAAGTTCGAACGTGCTGAATGAGTTTGGAGTATAGATACTCAGTTGAGACATTGCACGTTAAAAGCTTTTCCCCTTGGGTGAAAGATGATGTATTGAATTTCTTCATCTTATCTATGTAATGTGGGTATAGGTGTGCGATGCTTTTGAGAGATAAATTAAGGGAGTTTATTCTAAATTCCACTAAGAGTGTTAGGTTAAAGAAGGGTCGTCAACAAAGAGGGAGTTTCATACCACATAAGACTAATTGGAACCTTGAATCAAATAAATGGAAATCCTTGCATCTAGGCACTGCCCTATGAACGAGGTAGTTATCCAACCACGTAAAAGATTGTGTATGCTTACATTTTTATGCATATACCTTATATCTGCTTTGCACACACATAGTCTCATAAGGGGACCGCACTAAAGTCCAAACTCTCACACAATCCTAACATTAGGAACTGTGTTCAAGAACACACACTTTTATTTAAATATACGTTATTCAAACTCATTTTATTTCGTTTATCTTTATTATATAAGATATGAAAATTAAAAAATATGAAAATTCTTGTGAAATTTTGATTATATTTTTACTTAAAACCAAACATAAGAAAATCATTTTCCTTAAATTTCAGCTGAACCCTGGAAAGTACTTCAAGAAAGAAACATATAAGGAACAAAGAAGTAAAAATGTAAGAAGTTAAAATTCGTGGAGTGAAAAAGAAATTTAAACTTAATAAATCAATTCTATATATTTATTCTAACTTATTTTATTCATTTATCTTTATTATATAGCGACTAAATAAAACTTATAAATACGTAAAATTTTTGCGAATTTCTGATTATATTCATTTTCTTTTTTATATTTTACATCAAGTAAAACCAAATAATAAGTTTATTTTCTTTATCATCTTTTTTCTTTCCTTATTACTTTTCTAATTTCAAAGGGAGCTTAATATTTCTTTTTTTTTTTTCCTAATATTTTTCAGAGTTCCAACGGGAGCTTAGTCAAAACCTGCAACATGGTTGGCGGTCAATTTGTAAATTTCCTCACGTTTTTCTACTGATGAAACTAATTAGAAAATCTCTGCCCAAACAAACACTTAACTAGGTGACGACCACGTATATCCATCCTGCAACCTAAGACCTACCCAGGGCGTAATTATATGAATGAAAATTTAATTCAAAATAATTCTAATTGTGACGGCAGACTTGGTCATGGCTTGACCAATCACTAATATCTATTTTTAATGAACGTGGAGTCTGTTGACCGTGATATATATGTTTTCTTTCAAACCATAAACCTAAGATTTGATTTGTTTTAGTCCACACGATTACGCAATCCGCTGGCCTTCACTGTTCTTCTCATGCGTTTACGTATATTTTGGTTTGCCAATGGCTGAAAATGATCTGCCATGTGCTTTTGATTTGTCAAATAACCGCTAGATAATCATTAATAGTGCTTTTGATTTGTCAAAAAACAGGTAGATAATCATTAATATCTATATTGCTAAATATAAAAGCGATTAGCATGTTGGTACTTGTGACATTTATGATAAAGGGAATTTCAGAAAGGATCAAAGAAATCTATCATATGAAAAAGTTCTCTTAATTGAGCAGAAATAATTGAAATTATTTCTCATTAAATACATGTTATGCTTTTTTTTTGTATGTATATATTTATGTATTCTAACATCATCTTGTACTTCTAGAAATATTCTGAGGTGGTTTACCAGATCAAACAATGGTTTGACTAGGTTTATTCGTAGTTACTTATGCTGCGTTTCTTTTCTTGTTTTGGGATTTTTTTTTTCCAAAAGCATATTTGGTTTATAAATACCCACCTTGAAATGGTTCAAAATGGCAATCAGTTAGATCATTGAACAATGGCAGAAGCACAGTTTTCAACTTTTCACGCTGCTCCGGTACAAAGTATTCAGGAGCTCATCAAAGCGTCCATCCCTGCAGTCCCTCAGCCCTTTATCCTGGATGAACCGCATCTCCAATTCTCTCAGCCAGCACTCCCCCGCCACTGCTCCCCACTATTGACATGAAACATTTAATCACGATGGAAACCGCAGATTCTGAGCTGGAGAAGTTGCACTCTACTTGTAAAGAATGGGGTTTCTTTCAGGTTAATTTCTCTCCAAATCAATCATCTTTGATCACTTTCCTATATTGCGTTTCAACTTTTAGGGTTGGAGAAAATAATAAGAATAATAATCATAATGAAAAAAAATGCAGAAATTAACTAACTAGTTGTGTTCATGGATGGACAGTTGGTGAACCATGGAGTGAGATCTTCAATTTTGGGGAAACTGAAATCTGAGATCGCAGAGTTTTACAAACTTCCCTTGGAAGAGAAAATTAAATACAAGATGAGGGCAGGTGATGTTGAAGGGTATGGATTGTCTGTGATCAGATCAGAAGATCAAAAAATAGACTGGAGTGATAGGCTTTATATGATCACCAACCCTATCCATAGAAGGAAGCCCCATCTATTGCCTGAGCTCCCTCCATCACTCAGGTTCTCCATCATCATCATTATCATTGTCATCATCTTCTTCTTCTTCTTTCAGCTATGCATTTATATGTTTACTTAATTTTATTTCAGGAATAGTTTGGAATGTTACATGGGGGAGTTGCAGAAACTAGCGATGAAGCTTCTAGGGTTTATGACTGAAGCTCTAAAATTGGAGAAAGGAGAGATGGAAGAGTTGTTTGATGATTTGGAATGCAATCAGTGAGGATGACTGCATTACCTCCATGCCCACAACCGATCTGGTTATGGGGGCTTACCCTCATTCCGATGGCAATGCACAGACTCGGGACTCCTTATCACTTTCTCGACATCGCAAGGACCCATTTCAATAAACAAATCTATATATCATAATATAACTTGTAAAACTACCACTGTAGTGGTATTTAAAATGTCCTGTACATATACATGCCTGAGTCCCATTTACTTGTACTTACACAAACTCCACTATTACAAAAATTTTACATTTACATTACAAAACAGAATCAAAACCTACATCAGGTGGACTCCATTGCCAGGTTTGTCCCGACGGATGGAATGCTCCTGATGTCCTCTTCAAAAGATCTTTAATTCCGATGAAACACCCGCGCTGCTCTATACTGGGCGAAACAGATAACAAATATGACCACTTCGGAGTGATCCACAATTTATAAAGATACATATATAACATAATGCATATGTCGAGTTTATGATGTGATAATGTAATTTTATAACAGAGTTGTCATATAACTTAATTCTTATAACTAATCTATCTCCCATAGGAGTTCAGAACAAAGATCTTGTATAGAAGGTACTTGTAGGTACATTACAGAACAGAACTAATTTATGATGCTTTCTTCTTGTTCATTATTCAGATTCTTATCATATAAATGTTTGCATATGTCATATTATTCAGATAGACAACATATAAGTATTTGCCTGCATAGACTGGTAACAATGAATGATAGGGACACAACATAATAGGTATCCAAAGGTACAGATAAAGATCGAATCGTAGACGGTTTGCCCATGTAATGTAGGTGCCGTGAGCACAAATGCGTGAGTGTCGTCGCATTGAACATAAACGTGCCTGCTCACGTAATAAAAGTGTCGTAGCACTAGCAGGAGTGTCATCGCACTAAACAGAGACGTGCCTGCCAACATAATAGAAGTATCGTAGCACTAGCAAAAGTGTCGTAGCACTAGCAGGAGTGCCGTTAACAACGTGAGTGCCTATTCATTTGCTATTTATTCTGGGCGTATATACAATTATATGTCTTACTGAGCTTGTTATATTGTTCTTAAACACATTAGCAAATAAGGGCAAGAAACCATGTTTGCCCAACGATAAGATTCGCTTCGCCGAGGTGACGAGGTACAAAGCATTTTTCATATAACTATTATACTTGTACGGGCCCTTTCATTCAATTAATAGGATCCTCAATTAATCCAATTTCATGCCTAATTATCTTCCATTGAAAGTCCAAACAAAAGAGTAACGAATTCTAGAATTAACTGAAGAAAGAACAAAACTGGAAATGTAGCTTGGCCTAGGCATAGCAGTGCAATGCCTAGGCGTAGAGGTCCACCTAGGCGTGGGTTCCTATGCCTAGGATGATCAGAAAATTTGGAAAACTCAGCCTCGGGTTTGCCTAGGCGTAAGGACCTCCGACTAGGAAGAGATCCACGCCTAAGCGTGCACTCCTACGCTTAGGTGTAGGAGTGTCGAGCAGAATGTAGAAATGACCAGATTTGGTCATTTTCACCTGAAATTTCCCTCCAAACCAAAACCAACTCAAAATAAACCACAAAACTCATCTTATATCAACCAAAAACATTTCTTATAGGATTTTTCCTACACAACTTAGACAAAGAGGGATTTCCATACATATAGGTTCCATACTAAGAGTCCATACCTTGATGATGAACACTTTAACTAGCTTCATTTTCTTCCTTTCTTCTTCTTCTTTTTTTCTCTTCTCTTTTTCTCCTTCTCCCACCGAAACTTTGTACTTCAAAGCTAAAATGAAAATTCTAAGACCATGTTTGGTCTTACCCAATTTTTGGCTTACTTTTTTGTTTTTGCTATTTAGTCCTCCAACTCTCATCTATTTGCAAATGAGCTTATCACAATTCCTACTTTAACATATACTCTTCTTGTTTTATGACCTTTAAGTCCTCATTTTACAAATTACCAATTTAGTACTTCAATTTCCGAAAAATACAACTTTTACTTATATTATACCATAAACATGTAATAAACTACTATGGTATAATTTGGGGTGTTACACCTTCCCCCTTCCCCCTTCCCCGACAAGGCCCACCCCTCCTCCTCCCTCCCTTCCCCCTTCCCCAACGGTCATGTGACTATTGGAAACACCACACCCCCACCCCTTTCTCCTCCTAATGGCTATCATGACCGTTGGAACCCTCCCAATTTCTTTTTTTTTCATTTTTTTTCTCTATAAATACTACACATTTTGTTTACCATTTTTCATCCACTACTTTAATTTCATTTTATCTCACAAATTCTCTCCAAATGCACTCAATTTTCACAATTTTCTCTGACATTCTTTAATATTTTATTTTCTTCCATTGTTTTTCATATTACATTATATTATTTGTGGTGCAAATCAAGCATTGGTAACTCCAATAGTTCGGATTTTAAAGAATTTCGGCTTCGATCCTCCAAATTGAGTAACATTTCTCCACCTCTACTTTCTTTATTTGTTACATTTTATTTTGATTCATTAATTTATTTTTTTTAGTATAATATTTTATTAATATTTGTAATATGGATAGTGCATGTGCATCTTTTTCTAGTCCATATGCATCATCAAGCGAAAAATTTAGTTCAAATATATGGAATTTTTTTTTATAGAATAGGAAATAATTTTAGAAAAATAATAAAAGTAAATAAAACAAAATATAAATTTGTAGCAAACTTCTTAGTGGTGGATCAAATTTGGGCACAAGTCATCTAAAAAGACATAATGAACAATGTAAAGCTAAGCATAATGTAGATATTAGAAATTATATGCAATTAGGTAAAGATGAATGTGGAAATTTAAAAACATTTTCTTATGATGAGTTTTCTTGTCTTAAAGAAATGATTGATCACATAATAAGAGTTAAAAAACCTTTTAATATGATGGAAACTCATGATTATTCAGAAATAATTCAAACATTGATTAATCCTCAATTCAAAAGTTGGTCCGGAAATACTGTTAAAAGAGGTATTATGAAACAATTTCAAATAAAAAAGAGAAAATTTTTAAAATATTTTGCAAATTTTGAAGGAAAATTTTGTTTAACATATGATATTTGGACATCTTTAATGCATAGAGGCTTTTTATGTATTACTGCTCATTATATAGATGGTGAATGGATATTAAATAAAAGAATAATTTCATTTAAAACAATAAATACTCAACATAATGGTAAAAATATAGCAACTTTAATAAATGATGAAATTATAGATTTAGGTATTCATGATAAAATATTTACAATAACATTAGATAATTCTTCTAATAATGATGCAACAATACAAAGATTAAAAAAGATTTCGAATAAATGTTATTTATCATGCAAAATTATTTCATGACGTTTATCAGGCACATATTTTAAATTTGATTGTAAAAGATGGATTAAAACAAGTTGATAGTACATTAGAAAAAAAATTAGAGACATTGCATATAGTATTAATAGTTCCCAAGCAAGAAATGAATTATTTTTTTATTGTTGCAAAATTGCAAATATGAAAAGAAAAAATATAAGTTTAGATATACCAATTAGATGGAATTCTTCTTATAAGCTTTTACAAAATATTACAAAATATAAAAAGGTAGTACAATTATATGAAATGCAATTATCTAATAACACAGCGATGTGACACGACGTATTAAATGATTACGACGCAGACATCGAGATACCTTCTACGAGATCTGAAAATTTGACGCTCAACAAATTTTTTTGGCGATGCAGATATCTAACTTCACATCTGGCCATTATGCAAATAAACTGTATTTAAGTATGCTACTACAAAATTATTTAAGTTATGAAATTTTTAATGATACAATTTTTGCAATGATAGAAAAATAAAATTATTGGGGAGAAATACTGATTTACTATAACATTTAACAGCATCCAGGTCAAACATGATCGTTTAAATGAATGGTTGCAAGTTATTTATTAAACAAGATCAAATAAAATTGAAGAAATTAAAATGAAGTAAAATTCATATTATATATTTATATAATATTTATAAAGAAAATAATATGAATGATATTAAATACGATAAAATCATCATCCACGACAAACTCCTCGTTTTTATAAAGCCCTTAGAAATGCTTAAAAGAGAAAAAAGCAACGAACAGTTTCAACAATACAACAAACATGATAGATATCTAGTGGTAGGAAACAATTTCATTTGAAAGACAATGAAGATTTTGATATTTTAGAATTGTAGAAAACAACAAATTGTACTAAATAAGTATCTATTATCGTACGCGATGTATTAACTGTGGCCTGTGAGTTACAATAAGATCGGAAGTTGCTTTAGCGCAGTGGAAGATTGTTACAGTCGACGACTTTTTGGCTACTCTAAAGCAATCAAGCAATAGTTTGTTTAAGATTGGAATTTATATGACAAGAGATTGCATGATCATGTTCGAGAAGCCGAATTGTTTACTCAATACAGGTAACTTTAAAATTATCAAGCATTACGAATGGTCCATGATAGTTCCCCGTCACCACAAAATAATGATTAAAATATTTCATTAAATGTATATTGTATTTTTATTTTCTTCTCGCTGAAAAGTACAAATGATTGACAACAAGAGCGCCAACCTAATCGGACAGACGTATTTCTAGAAGCCGATATAAAATTTTCATACATTTCCAAACGAATTATATCTACGACAAAATTTTTAAACGGTGTATTTTTATTTTGAATTGTTTTTAAGCTTACTTTTTATTTTTTATTTAACTTTTGATTTTTGAATATAATTTAAATAAAAAACCTAAGTGGAGGGGCTGCCTTTAGGCGGGCTCGAGCAGCCTCAGCGAGCCTCCTCGACGGGCCTAAATCTGGTCTGGCCGCCGGGCCTGCCTGGCCTAAAACGAAGCCCGGCCCGACCCTTCTTAAAATGGGCTTGAGCCGAGCTTGACCGTGTCGGGCTTGGGTTGGGCTTTAGCCCTCCAGGCCCAAAGGAGGCCTTGGGCCCCAAGCTTTTTGGAGATCCCCAATTAATAGTGTCCTTTTTTTTATATCACAAATTTTAATAATTAAATTCTAAAATTTAATTTCATGGAATTATAAAAAGGTCATGTTTCTTTTCTTCTTCCTTTTTTTTTTTTTTTTTTTTTGACACCAAAAGTAATGTTTCTTTAAAAGACACTTTTCCATATAAATTGATTTTTTTTTTCATATGATATGAAATTTTTTGAAAGGTGTATATTCATTTTTTTAATGGATAACTAATGTATAAACGAATGATGGAAATGAATTGTGGAAATTTAAAAAAAAAAACATTTAGTATAAATTCAAATTTATGGATCATTGTGTTCAATTTTCTTTTACCATGCATTATCAATATGAAAAG
The DNA here is from genome assembly GCA_016808115.1 of Tetrastigma voinierianum. Taxonomy (NCBI): domain Eukaryota; kingdom Viridiplantae; phylum Streptophyta; class Magnoliopsida; order Vitales; family Vitaceae; genus Tetrastigma; species Tetrastigma voinierianum. The sequence continues at coordinate 377,458 of JAEQBH010001121.1, forward strand.
TATAGAATTTGGAAAGTATTTCTTAAAAAGACATCTTTTAATACATCAAAAAATATGTAGGAAATATTTCTCTTTGCATTTTATTTTAAGTTTATTATACTTTGCCAATGAAATCTATGGTAGTAGTTAAGAGTTAGACCGGACATATGGAGGAATGGGAAGGTTCAAGCCTAGATCACTAAATTATATACTTATCAAAAAAAAAGTTCACTGTACTTTCATAAAAGATCTACACATGAGTAACTGTTAAATGGCGAAGCAAATCAAGGGATTAGGGTTTAGTAAATTGGTTTAGGCAGGAAATAGTTCATATTTTCGGATAATGCAAAATGGACCACTTGCTTATTTACACCACTAATTACAAAGTCCAAGACGTCTAGGAAGAATAATACTCAAAAACACACTTATTTCAACACTAGACTACTTTTGTATCCATAGCGGACAAGAAGTGAAATGAACCTACCCTTTTGTATTTCTCAAGCAGAAACGTGGTGTTACAAATTTTCTCTTTGTGCTTCATATGTGAGAAAATCATTTCGTAGCCCACCCCGTGACACATTGAAAGAAATCATTAATAAAAGAAATAACTTAAAAGAAATCATTAATAAAAGAAATAACTTAAAAGAACCATTAAAACAATGCTATACATGTTTAAAAAAAAATATATGTTTAGTCAGATTTTTTACAATCAAGCTTTCTAATACCACTAATATAAATTTGATTAAATAAAGGATAAGTAATATAAATTATGTAGGTATAGAGACCTAACTTAAGTGACAAAAGGGCACGGGGTGTGTGTGAGGTCTCGAACCCTTATAAACTTCAAAAATCGAATCTTTTCCCTATTGTACACCCCCACCCTACCCTGCTTGAAGAAATGAGGCCCAAGCCAACAAGCCCATTGATTGATCAATAGGCTAGGCTGAGTAAGGTAGGGCTTTATATATTTTTAAGACCTGTGGCCCGGCCCTTGGGCCATGAGGGTCTAAGACTTTAAATAAAAAATTATAAAATCTATGTAGGAGGAGAAATAAAAAGTGCCACCATCATGTATATATACATACATTTGAAACGGTCTTTGCTTGACATAGTTGAAATATAAAGTACAAACTTCATCAATTGAGTTTTTCAAGGCAGGATACACACCCAAAATGTCTAAGGGAGAAAACAGATCGCTGATCATTGAAGATTCCGCCAAACAGATTGTTTCTAATGGGAGAGGGCGAGGCTTGGAACAGATCGGAGATCTTTCTTTAGCCCTTGCTTTTTCCCTGGAAAATGGAGGAAAACTCATTATTATCTTTAGGCGTATCTGTATTATTGTTTGGATTTGGAATCCATTCTAATTACATGTAGAAATTTAGTTATTTTAATTTGATATGTATTCAAATTAAATTAGTAAAGTATATGTTATAATTATCAAGTCTTGTAAAGAAAGATTTGAAATTTTAATTTTTTTAATGCTATTTATATTTAAAAAATAATATACCAAATTTAAATGTCTATGGCAAGGTCAAGATATACTCATTGCAAATAAGGATCTTTGGCCATGATAAAAAATAAATTGTGTCTATAAAATGAAGTAGGGTCTAAATTTGATTAACTTATAGTCAAGGTCAACATCGGACCACGGTAGTACCTTACAGCTAGGGTCAGCATTTGATCATGACTATAAATGACATAGTGTGTCACATGTGAAAATCGCCAAACAACAAATCTCCAAGCAAAGTCTTAATTAAGAAACCATAAACACAATCTCAAATAGATTTAGCAAAATTTGCTAGGTTTTGATTATTGAATAAAAATAATAGAATAACTAAATATTTATAGAGGCTCAAAGGAATCCTTACTAAACAAGAATCCTGTTTAAACAAGGAAACTAGAATACTTGATGGACAAGAAAAAGTAATTAATCCTAATTAATCAAATAAAACAATTAAAAGATAAAAAAAAACTCTTAATCAAAATAATTAATAGGAGTCCTCGTCATAAAAGGCTCTTAATTAATTAAAATAATTAATAGGAGTCATCATTAAAGACTCTTAATTAATAGGTGCCCTCATCATTCACCTCCACTTTCGAAGAACTCATCCTCGAGTTATTTCTGGATACCCAAGATACATATATGGCTGGAACAAGGTAAGATCAGCAACATTGAAGGTTTTTGAAATCTCCATCCAAGTTGGCAAGTCAACCACATAAGCATTGTTATTGATATTCTTAACAATTATGTATAGTTCATACTTTCTTTGTTAAAGCTTGCTATGATCACCCCTTGTCTTGAATGTTGTCTTCCACCCATCACCTAGACGGATTCTGATATGATGACAACCACCCCTCAAATCAATCTTGCTAAACACAATTACTCCACTCAACTCCCTCAAAATCTCATTCTCTTTAGGACTTATCCTGTAGTGGGGAAGATTAGGAAGGCTAACACCAGGACTCAAATCAATGTGATGTTGAATATCACCCAAATTAGGCAATTCATTTGGTTTATCATCAGCCAAAACATTATGAAATTCGGTTAATAGTTCTTGCACCTCCATTGAAATTTTATTCACTTTGATTTGCTCACTCATATTTTCCCCCTTTACAATCATTACATGAATATATCTCGGGTATCTTTACATTCTTTGACAAAATCATTAAATCTATGCATTTTAGTAAGAAAGTTATGCCCCTCCACTTTAGTAGCTTTGGTTTGGTTCGTTTCCAAAGGCAATAAAGTATAACGCATACCCTCTTTCACAAGTTGATATGTATTTTTCCTACCCGAATGTGTAACATCAACTTCAAATTGCCAAGGTCTTCCAAATAAAAGATTACATGCATCCATATCAACAATATCACAATAAAACTCATCAGAATATTTGCCAATAAAGAAAGGTACCTTACAACGTTCTTCCACTTTAATGCCATCTACTTCTTTTATCCACCCAATTGTATAAGGATACAAGTGTTTTTCTAGGGTTAGCTACAATTTCTGAACTACATTATGCCCAATAATGTTCTTTTGGCTACCATTATCAATGATCAATTCAAGTTTCATTCCCTTCACAATACATTTGGTGAAAAAAAGCTTGTGGCGTTGTGTATTATCTCCATGCTTTTGTGACAACATAAGGTTCTTCTGACACGTAATGTACACCTCATGTTCAAAATCATTCCCCTCGTCCTCATCGTCAGGTCCACAAAGCACCTCATTATCACATGTTTCTTCCTCCTCCCTTTCTATAACATTGTCTGACTTTCTCTTGGGACAGTCATTAGATCAATGCCCAAGTTCATCACATCAAAAACACTTGGAATGACCAGGCTCTGCATAAGGATTATTACTATTATTTTTAGGAGAATATGTATTGTTACCTCAATTGATGACTTCATCTAGAGCTTTAATCGATCCATTGTTGTTTATGGGCGGTTGATTAGAGGGTTACTCACCTTAAGTCCGCTTGCCTCTTTTAGTTGTTATTTGTTTGTTGTCACCCCCACCATATCGCCTATAATTTTCAATTCGGATCTTTTCTTGATACATCAATTTAGCCTTCATAGCTTTTATCATGAATACTAGCTCGCAAACCACTCAAATAATGGGCTACCTATTGATTATCACTTCCTAACAATTGATTCGGGGCTACCAATCCTCAAAATGCAGAGGTGTACTCATTCACGGTCCTTGCCCTTTGCTAACATTGTTGATATGATTCGAATAAGTATTATTCATAGTCAGGAGGTAAAAATTTGCCCCTCAAATATTGTTCCATGTGCCTCCATGCGAGCTCCTCGTATTCGGCGACCTACTTTACTTTCCTTTCTTCAAGGATTTCCATATACTCAAAGAAATGATCCACCTCAGTAATCCAATCAAGAAATCCCTCTATTTCAAGATCTCCACTAAAAGTAGGGATATCCTGTAAAAAGCAAACTCATCCCATCATGCCTATTCTAATTAAAGTTTAAGTTCCTTTCAAATCTACCCATACCTGGATTAATTAGATCAGCACCAAAGTTTAGCTCATCATCAACAATAAGTCTTCTGCGTATTTGAGAAATTTGGTCAACTATCGGCCTACTAAGGTTACCTCCTTTGGCTTGATTCAATAAGTTGTTCTTGTTCCCTTGAACACCTTCTTGCAACAATTCACGTAGTTATCCAGCAACTTCTATCAACTGTTGTTCAAGATTGCATGTTAACAGTCTCCGATCTTTGATTGCTCTCCAAACAGCTGTTAATCCCTGATCGTCGTCTTGGGATTGTTTATCATTACTAACACTAGTATTAGTCACTGATTGGGAGAAACCCACTTTGATACCACCTGACGCAGCATGTAACGTGCGAAGATTGTCAAACGACAAATCTCCAAGCAAAGTCTCAATTAAGAAACCATAAACACAATCTCAAAGAGATTTATCAAAATTTGCTTAGTTTTGATTATAAATATAATAATTGCTTACAAGGATAGGATAATTGAGTATTTATAGAGGCTCAAAAGAATCCTTACTAAGCAGTCTTGCAAGCAAGGAAACTAGAATGCCAGTGGACAAGAAAATGAGTGAATTCTAATTAATCCAAATAAAACAATTAAAGATAAAAAACTCTTAATTAAAATAATTAATAAGTCATCATCGGCCCAGACTCTTAATTAAATTAAAATAAATAATAAGAGTCCTCATTAGGTAAAGACTCTTAATTAATTAAAATATTAATAAGGAGTCATCATTAAAAACTCTTAATTTATTAAAATAATTTATAGGTGTCCTCATCAATAGAGTACCCTATAGTCAGGGTCAACATCTGAGCAAGGCTATAGAATACCTTATAACTAGGGTTAACATGTGACCGCGACTATAGAGTATCCTATGACCGGGGTCGGCATGTGACCATAGCTATAGAGTACTCTATAGCCAGGGTTAGTATCTGATTGCAGCTATAGAGTAGCCTATAATGAAGGTTGTAAAATGGTCGTGAGCATAGATCTTGAACTATAGCCATGCAATCGGACTTGGCCACGTCTATAACATTTATCCACACCACCTATAGCTACCATAATACCACGGTTTATTTATTAGCAACTATATTTTGTAGCATTATGTTGTTTTTTAGTCGGGGTGGTGGCCGTGACTGAGGCTGTATTCTTGTATTGATGTAGCACATATATATATATATATATATATATATATATATATATATATATATATATATATATATATATATATTATCATTAAAATAAAATATAAAATAAGGTTAGGGTGGGTTTGTAGGAAAGGCCCAAAGAAATGGCAGCGGCCACCCCTTTAAATAAGCCGATGGTATGATCCTTGAAAACATGGGCTCAAACTGAGCTTAGGCCCGCCCCAGGCTTGACAAGACCTAAAGCGGACCTTGTAATGAATTGTGATGTATTTCTTGTTATATAAATAATATCGAACAAATACATAAAGAAAAACTTGTCATGATTGATTTCCGACCTATACTCCACTCACACCACAGGTTTATCATGTCTTAAATATTCAAACTAATAAGTAATGGTAAGCAAGGGCAGATTTTAAAAAAGTATTTATAGTTGTGTTTGATAATTGTTCCAAAACAGTTTTCTGTTCTTCAAAAAAACAAATTTCTTATAAAAATTACGATAAAATGTTCAACAATGAATTATTTTTGAAAAAAAATATTTTTAAGAATAAAAATAGAATATTGTCGGATGATATGTTCACTTGTTTGCTAATGATTTTCTTGAGAATATTTATTAACGTGTCTTTTAATGCACACTTTCCCATGTATATTTCCCACGCAACAACAATAAAAATAATACTTTAATAATTATAATAATGAATAAATAAAATATCAAATTGTATTTTATTTAAAAATAAATATAAATAATATAAATAAATATAATTTGTAGTTCATATTGTAAATCCAATCCGAGTTTTTAAAAAAAAAATTGAATTCAATCCTATACCATTTATAATTTTTTAAAATCAATCATCTTATTAAAAGCTAGACCGATCGTGAAAATACTAAAAGAAATCCTTTTATAAAGTCCAATAGAGGGAAAAAAAAAAAAGTCATTTGCACGTCACGTGAGAAAAAAGATGTGAATCACAAAGAATTAAGGTTTGAAAATATAGATTTTCAAAGAAAGCAAGGCTAAAGCATGTCATCCTGACTAATATAGATTTTTTTTTTCCAGTATAACTCCTGACTAATATAGTTAATTATTATATGATAGGAAAATACAAAATTCATAACGAGTCAGCCAGGTTTCGAACCTGCTTTTAATTTTTATATTATAGAAATGGAGTGGTCCAGTGGGGAGATAGGTAGATGGTGAAGTCATCCATCACCATCAAGGATACATAGTGGCAAAACCAAATTAAGATAAGCTCAAAATTAATGTCAGCTTGACAATTGTGATAGAGAAATGAATGGTTACCATTTTGGTCCCAAAAGTTTTTAGCAAAGAAGCATGGACACGCCATGTGGGTGAAGTGTCCACGTGTTGGACAAACAGACACGCGTCGAATATGTGTTGGACATGTCATGTTGCGTGCCAATGACCAGATAAGAAGTTAAAGGCTTCAGATACGACTGAGACACAGTTAGAACACGATTGGACATATTTCATGACTTTTTTTTCTTTCGTTATTTTTTTTATAAAATTATGGGCTAATATTCACAAAGCACACTGCAATTCGGTCATAATTCTTAAAAAACCATAACCTTTTGAATTTATTTGGTTCTTTTATTCACTTTAGCACTCTTTCAGGTATCGATAAAAAATTGGTGGATATTTTTATAAAAATATTGGTAAAGCAAAAATTATATAAAATTTGATAAAAATAATTTTAAAAAGTCTAAAAATGACCAAATTAAGCAAAAATACATGTGCTAAAGACAATATTCATATTTAATTGTCAAAAAAAATTCATGACACAATGCCAAAATGTCAAAATGAATCAACGTTGCAATGAAAATTATTTAAATATGCAAACCTTATTTAGATCAAATTAAAACATGAATTTTGGATAATGATCATAATTATTAAATTAAATATTCAAGATCAGGTTTTTTTTTTACAACTATACTAATTAGGGCTAAAATTTTAAATAATCTTTTAATTAAATGACTTTTTAAATATCATATACTAATTACATTTATCAAAAAATGGTGGTGCATGAGTTCTATTAAAAGATGGGTTGTTCATGGAACTTTCGCACCAATTCTTCAATCTATAACATTGAAATTACTAGGACAACCATGTTCGTCCTCATATTGTAAGATAAATTGGAGTACATATAATTTCATTCACTTTATGAAGAGAAATAAGTTGAAATCATAAAGAGTTGAGGACTTGCTTTTTGTTCATAACAATCTTCAACTTCTGTCAAGGAGATCTCCAAATCATAACGAAGGTGAATCTAAAATGTGGGATGTTGGAGGAGTTGGTTTTGACTCGATGGATATAGAGAATGCTGGATTTCTTGAGATTGCAAATATTTATCTTGATAAACTTGAATTGGAAGCCGTTTTATTTGATCCAAAAAGGAATACTACTATTTAGTTTTAGTATTACTTATGCTAGTCTTTGAGTATTTGTAAGAATAATGTTTTGAACTCTTGTTTTTTATTTATCTAAATTGGTTTTTAAGGATAATTATTTTTTTTATTATTTTATTATGTCATGTCTTTACCGTATTTGTGTCCTAATTTTTGGAATTTGTCGTGTCCCCATATCCCATCATATCATATCCCATGTTCGTATTCATGTTCATGTCCGTGCTTCCTAGGTTTTTGGATGGATTAGCTGACTGATTGTCTCATCCCGTTTTTTTATTATATAAAGTGCTGCATTTTGTATCATCTATCATGACATCTGTCTGTCCCCATAGAATACAGATATATAAAGGTTCAGCTTTCAAAATAATTATAAATAAACTCCCCTTTAAAAATAATTCATATTTATCTCCTTATTTAAAAAATAAATAAAGAAGATTCTCATTCAAGAGAAGCAATAGACACATCTCTTGGGAAATCTCATCGACTTCCCTCCATATGGGTATATGTTGTTAATTTTGGATCTTAGTCTTCATGATTTATTTTAAGTTTCTTTTTTAAAGGCCTCGAACCAATTAGATATTGTCTAAATTTGAATTCTTAATCCTTCAAATTCCCAATCGATGTGAGACTTTAAGTGCATATTCAATAATCCTCACATCAAATTAAGTTTCACCGAATCTCTCCTCAAACTATGATTTTTTTTTTTATCTTTCATCGTGTTCAGGCACACGCCTTATGTGAAACACTACTTGTCATGAACTCTTTTTGTTCGATATCCACCTATACAATTAGGCCTGACCCGGCTCTGATTCCACTTATTGACAACATCCAATTGGTATAAGGTCTTTTGAGAGAGAAACCCAAAAATAAAACCATGAAAGCTTAGACCTAAAATGAACAATACCATACTAATAAAAAGGGAAGAGTCCATAAGATTCCCAACAAAAACTTAGACTAATAAAAGGACCAGTTGTTTTTGCAAGAGCATCACTAGCATTAGTTTGCCGATTCACGAGATGAAGAGCAAATCTTTGGTTAAGAAATGGAAGCCTATCATCAGGAATAAGCATACTAAACTCAGGTATGTCAAGAGATTTGAAATAAAAATCATCACAAACATTTATCCTTTTGTTATAACGGTACAACATCCATGGATCCAAAAATTTATAATCTCACTTCACCAATAATTTTCGTTTTTTTTTTTGTTACATCTTGAATGAGTGTGTTGAAGATATTTCTTGTCATAATGTTAGGCAAAATAAATTGCATTTCAACGACGATCTTGATCCATAGTTATTGACACTACTTACCATATTTGGTCAACACATATTTTGGGTCAATATTCTACAAATCTGGAGTGAATATTCTTTGAATCAAAAGTTGATATTCTCTAGGATGGATAAGGAAGACTAGAATGTGATATTGGGCGAATCAAATATGAAATATTTAATCATATTTGGTGAGATTTCTATGGGAAAAAGATATTTAATTATGATGAATATGGAATAAAATCGTGGTCTTACAGTTGACATATTGAGACAAATTAGGAAAAATAAAGATACAAAATATTTACTAAGGATCTCCTGGAAGATATTAAATATGGGACAAGGTTTTGAAGAAAAGGCATCACAAGAAAGATGTACAAGAACAAGAAGGTGTTTTGAGGGGGCTGAATACTTGTTGCAGGTATTACCCAACTCTCTCGATGTTGGAGAGGTTTTATCCATCTTATTGAATGATGTTTTTGGTTTGGTGGGAGTCTAGAAATTATTGGGAGAATAAGGGGATCTCATTCTATGTTTCTTTATGAGAGAACTAGGTGAAAGAAGGCGTTGGAGAAAAGCCGTCTTGTCTCTTGTAAGACCAAATGTAAATTGATTGAGATATAGTGGAATTCTTTGCATCTGGGCTCTACCACGCGAATGTAGGTTTGGCAAAACTGCGTGACCAATCTCATGTTTGTACATGTTTGTTGGATTAATCTCATGTTTTTATTTATGAAAAAATAAACATTTTTTATTCTTCCAAGTGTATTGAACTAATAATTTTTTTCAAAGTACAACATATCATTTTTACAAAAATCTAAAAGCCAAAGAAAAAATATAATTAATAAACATGTCTTCTTTTTCTAAAATATAAATTTATAAGCTATTATGCGTTAAATTTTATCACATATATGTAATATCTGCGCCATTCAGAAAAATAAAGATGAATATCCATGTATGAAAATTTGAATTCAATACTATTAAGCCTTTTTTGAGTTTGATCCACAACTAGAAAAAGAAAAAAGGGAGTTAACAAATTAGTAAATTATTCATTTATTAGTGAATCAATAAAATTTCATTTATTGAGAACTTAGTAAGTTACCTCCAAAAATATTATTTTATGTTGATGTAACAAATTCAGTTGAAAATAATATTCCAGAATGTATAATTTGAACTATCAAGTCTGATATTGAGATGAGCTAAGATGGAGGAATACTATCGGAGAAGAGTAGAAGGAAAGATTAGGCGCATTAAAGTCCAGGCGGGGAAGGTGAAGAAGTGTAAGACGCCATTGTTGAATCAATTGTGAAGAAGAAAAATCACCATGGCTCTGATACCATGTTAGTATTTGATAAAATGTGGTGTCATTTAGTGATAAATCAACCATCATCTCATGGTCTCTCATAGATTACCAAATTTAGTCTTTCCTCAACACCATGCTATCTCAAACTCACAGCATTCTTCAAACCAAGATAGTGACAGTCCTGTTCCAAAAAGTAGCAATGATATTCCCCTTATTCCAGTTCCTTTCCTTCCTAGCTCACCTTCCAATTCAAGCCATATTTCTTCTCATTTAGATTCTTCTTCACAAGCTACTGGTTTCTCAAATGTTCATACTGCAACTCCTATAGTGTCAACCCCATTACAACCTCATCACCCTATGCAAACAAGATCAAATTCTAGAATTTTTAAGCCTAAGCTCTTCTCTACTTATGTGCACAAAGAACCAACCACTGTCCCTCTTGCTTTGGCAAATCCTTAGTGGAAAAAAGCTATGGAGGTTGAATATCAAGCCCTAATACACAACCACACTTGGGACCTAGTTCTATTTTCTAATGATATGAATGTTGTTCAATGCAAATGGGGTTTCAGGACAAAATTTAAGGTTGATGGATCTTTGGATAAGTACAAAGCATGCTTGGTTGCCAAAGGTTTTCAACAAATCCCTGGTGTGGACTTCTTTGAAACATTTAAGTGAAGCCAAGTCAAAGTCTCTACATTATTATTGTTCCACCTTGGCTATCTCAAAGTTGAATATTATTATGAATCATAAATATTTTGTGAATGGAGCCCACATGAAGATATGTTCGCTGTTTCTCTTGAAAGGTTTTCTGAATGTAATAACTCACCATGTGTAAATTACAACTCTAAATGGATTGACGGGCTCCAAGAGCTTGGTTTGAAAAGTTAAGAGGTGCTTCAGTAGCATGGGGTTTTGAGTCCGTGTAGATGCTTCCTTATTTTATACTCATAAAAATGAGAACCTACTACTGCTCTAGGTGTATGTTGACATTCTCATCAGGGGAGAGTTCGGGAAGACATTCAGCAAGTTATTCTGATTTAAATCACAGTTTGGTCTTAAAAATCTAGGGATATTAGCTGCTTCTTAGCTTTGGAAGTCACGAAGAACTTCTTCACAATTACACTTGAGTCAATCAAAGTATGCAGCAGATTTCCTACCCCGGACAAATATGGTGCATTCAAAACCATGCTTTATTCCAATGATCTTGAATAACAACTTATCTCTTATTGATAGTGCAACATTTGATCAACCCTCTCTATATAGAAGCACCGTGGGAGCCCTCCAATATCTAACTTTAACTATGCGGCGCGTGGCCTTTTACGTCAGCAAGCTTGAGTCGATTTTAAAGAGCACCCTACTTGTTGCTCATTAAGGAGCTTGTAAACGGATCTTGAGATATGTAAAAGGAACACTCTCATATGGTCTGACCTTCAAATCTTCTTAGCTCATGAATCTTGAAGTCTATTCTGATGCCGATTAGGCAAGTAACCTAGATGACTGGAAGTCTGTTAGTGGCATCTGTGTCTTCCTTGGTGGCAATCTTATCACATAAAGCTCTCATAAACAACAAGTTGTGGCAAGGTCTAACACTGAGGATGAGTACAGAGCCCTCTCTAGTGCAACTACTGATTTAATTTGGATTCAAAATCTGCTATGTGAACTTGGTATTTCTCTTCAGTCCCAGCCACCTATCCTTTGGAGTGACAATATGGGAGCCCGAGCTTTAGCCAACAATCCTGTGTTTAATGCTCACACAAAACATATTGAATTAGATGTCCATTTTGTTCACAATATAGTTTCTAAAAACAAACTCGAAGTCAGGTACATTCCCACAAAAGCTCAGCCAGTAGATATCCTCACTAAGGCACTGTCATTTGATCGTTTTCAAGACTCTCGTACTAAGCTTGGCATGGCTATCTCCCCAGCCTTGAGTGGGATGCGTTGATGTAACAAATTCAATTGAAAATAATATTCTAGAATGTAATGATAGTTAGAAAATAGTTGAGTTAGGAAGTGCATACTATATATAAAGGTTCAGACTTTCCTTTGTTCAGACAAGATGAGGCTGAATGGGGTCGACACTATAGAGCTTCAAGATGAACATTTGAGCAACCAAGAGCTTGTGAAGAAGAATCTGAATGAGAAGAAACATGGCCTGAATTGGAAGGTGAGCTGGGAAGGAAAGGAACTGGAATAAGGGGAATATCATTACTACTTTCTAGAACAGGACTGTCACTATCTTGGTTTGAAGAATCAGTGAGTTTGAGATATCATGGTGTTGAGGAAAGGCAGAATTTGGTAATGTATGAGAGACCATGAGACTATTGTTTGGAGATAAAGGAGTGGAGGTCATAGCATGGAGTACAAAAGCAAGGGCTTTGTAGTTGGAAGTAAATTGAGATGTAGATAAAGAGGGCCTCGACTAAAACATGGATCGAGCATGAATGAGCTGCTCATCAAATGTGTAACACTCCTAGTTATATAAATCGTGCCTAAGGGATGGGAGAGACATTTGTTCTTATGGAAAGGGCTATACTCCTAGAACAAGCATTTGGGGAGGTTTTTAAAGGAAAAAATTATGCTTATCAGAAGGCTTAAGAAAAGGGAAAAACAGTACAACCAAAGACCTTAAGAAGTGATAACTGCTTTATCAAAAAGGGACCTCAAAAGGTGATACGTCGAAGAACTCAAGTAGGTAACTCCGATTTAACAAATATGCGCTGATGAAAATTCCTACTGCACTTAAGTCCATAAGCATGAGCAAGTAAAGTTAAACCACCTCAACTATACTTCTCGATGTTTTCTCTTAGCTCTTCCTTGTCATGGATGGTGTGGAGAGGACATGGATGACATAAAAGGATGCCCAAATTATATAAGAGAGGTTGGAGTTTTCGATATTCTCCTCCCCAATATGTTTGGAGACATTTAATAGGGGTAGTAAATTGCCTTTCAACCGATCTCATGAAATGTGAAAGCAACATAGCATCTCGATTGCGTGAAGAGAGGATAGAGCGTCAATTCGCCGAAAAATAGTACATATGACTCTAAAGTGTTATCATATATTCGATTTGAGCTACCAAAATCAAAGAACTTCTTCGGATATGTCTAGTAGTACGTCAACAGATTCCCTTCAACAATCTCAAGCCTACATTGCAACTCCAATTGTTGTGAATGACAAAGGTTGGTTTCTAGACAGTGGAGCAACACACCATGTTACTGTTGATGGTGATTCTCTACCTACCAAGACTGAATATGTAGGTATTGCTAAACTTGCTATTGGAGATGGTTCTACACTCCCTATATCTCACATTGACACTGTTAAAATCCTTGCTTCAAAGACTTGGATCCTCAAAAACATTTTATTGGTACTAGAAATAACTAAAATCCTCATTAGTATCTCTAAATTTACTATGGAAAACAATGTTATTGTTGAGTTTAACCAGCAATCCTGTGTTTCATGCTTGCACAAAACATATTGAATTGGATGTCCATTTTGTTCACAATCTAGTTTCTGAAAACAAACTCGAAGTCAGCACATCTCACGTAAGCCTACCTAGCGATATCCTCACTCACAAGACCTGTCATTTGATCGCTTCTGCAGACTCTTTGTACCAAACTTGGCATGACTATCTCCGTAGCTTGAGGATGCTGATGTAACAAATTCAATTGAAAGAATATTCCACAATGTAAATGATAGTTAGAAAATAGGATATTAGAAGTGCATACTATGTATAAAGTTGTCTTGTACTCTTCCTTATTTAGTAAAAGTTCTTTGAAAAAACTTCCTTCCTGTTTGCTCTGTTTAGCATTTTATCAAATACTAACATTTTATAGGAATCTTACTTTATTATTATGATTGGAAGTTGTTTTTAAAAACAACGGTGTCATTTAACGAAGATAATACTTATCATGTGTGCATGTATGATTTATTTAACAACTTTTGAATAATAATTTATATCATTCTAACCATTTATTTAGTTTATTTCTAATCTATATCATGTGATCACTGATTCACTGATGACGATTTATGTTTTAAGTGAATTTTACACATGTCCCTTGGATGATACCTGTCCTTGTCAGGAATTCATATAAAATATACTTTTAGGAAAAAAAAAATAGTCAAACCTATTAGTTTTGAAAAAAAATTAAGCATAAAGTAATTTGTAATTAAGCACGTGTGTAAGAAGAAGCTTAAAATTCATGCCTTAAGTGGCAAGGAAGTCGAAGAAATCGACATCCATTAAGCAATCAAGACCTGTTCAAGGCATATTTATCATTTTTAATGAACATCACTTCCCTTGACGCCCACAGATTTAATGGTTTTCTTTTTTTGCTTATGCCGCCAAGTGGTTGTGTCATTGTGTGTCTCACGAGGATTTCCACGAAGCTTTCACTTTTCATATGTTCAATGCGTAATTTTAGGCAGCTATTACATAGTCCCTTTCATTTCCTTAATTTTTACCATAAAAGCAAATGCTCATGTTAAAGTGGTAAGAAGGTAGGATAGGCATGATGGAAAGCACAGGTATTATAAGATAATATGTAAAAGTGAATAAAAATATTAAAAAAAAAGAAAAAAGAAATGAAAAGTGACATGTTTAATTGGTTCTATTTTTGAAATCGTTTTCGGTAACAATTTTCAAAACAAAAAGACTATTTTCGTGTTCTTCAAAACTATTCTTATTATACTTAATTCTTAATTCCATTTTTATGTTATTTGTGTTTTACCGTAACAAAAAATACTCAAGAATCAAACATGATTTCTGTGTTTTTCTTATTCTTCTTAAGAAGTGTTTCTACAGAAACACTTTAATTTCTTTTTGTAAAATATATATTCTTAAAGTACTGAAAAATGTTTCTTTAAAAAATAATTCAAAATTTTTTTGTAAATATTTTTAAAAATTTTCCTATAATCATATAATATATTTCTTTTAATTCTTTTTACACGACAAATATTAATATTTTAATAAATTTTTTAATTTATTATAATATTTTCTTTTTATAATAAATATTATTTTTAGTAATTTATAGATATTTAAAAAAATTGTATTTATATTTTATACCACATATCATAAAAAATACTATTAAAATACTCAAACAAAAATACTTTGATTTGAAGTACTACTAAATAGGCTCTTAAGCTCGGTTCAAAAAGTATTTTCAACGTGGGGTTGTCCATGTCATGTGCTGGTTGGAAGCATTAACGGGCTTTAGGCGAATAACTTAAAAAACGATGGTTTGAGATACAAGGAATAGAAAACACAAAAAGAACGAGGGAGAGAAAAATATGAATTGCCTGAAACTTGTGGAAGACGATTACATGGTTACTTGACTGCCTTACTCAAGATAATGGCAGGCTGACGTAAACCTCGTCAAGAAAACAAGCGGTGACTCAGACACGGCCAGCTTCTTCGACGACAAGAAGAAAAAGCATGGATAGTTAAAAAAGCTTAGGCCAGATAATGAATTGCATACAATTCCTCGAGGAGCTCTCTCTGTTTTATACCGACCCTCCTTGATTATAGGAAAGAAAACTCATGGCTTTCATGATAAGATTCTCTTCTCACATCAAAGACTGGGCTTTTTCCTTATTACGATTAACGCTAAACGTACTTAGACTTTTGACATTGTGAGATCTCAGGATGAATATCCCGCCTGCACTCCTTCCTAATAAATTTTATCCACAAAGAACTCCTCATATGCGCAGAGAATGGTTGACCTGGGACTTTAGATCCCGTGACGCTTGTGATTCTACCATACTAACTCTAAAGATTTTAATACGATAGCCATTTTATCATGAGGAGGCGGGCTGTGCAATGCAAATAAGGCTGGCTGGCCCATCGACATGGGCCTGACATAAAGTGCCACGATACTCATAAGTAGGGAAATAGTGTCAGTTTTAACTCAAATTTGATTTGATGAATCATTGTAACGAGCTTCTCACTTCTACCGAGCTTGTTACTTCTCAACTCCTTGATTGATTAATAGTTGAGATAATTTGGAGGTTTCTTTAAACAATTTAGTAAAGCTAAGAAAGGACTGGCTTTCAAAAAAAATATAAAGAAAGGATTTATTATGTGAAACGCATCAATTTGATTATTGTTTTGGAAATATACTTGAACATTATACCTTAATTTAACCAAGTTATTGAATTCAATTTTGACCCTAATTAATTTTTTAAATTTTGGTTAAACTATATTTTCTAATTGGTCATAACAAGAGCTGGTCATGGGCCTAACGCCTCAAAAAATATGGGATTTGGATGCCTGTGAACTTCATCTCAACTGCATTTGTGATGGATGTAGGAGACAATTCTAGAAGTCAAATCCCTAATGACTGTAGTCGGATATTTAATTAACACGTCAAACAACTAGCTATCCATCATTTTCAAACCTAATTTATATTTTAATTAATCAGCTGCAGCATTATCGATTCCACACTTATATATTCTATTGGATTTTAAAAAATATTACCAATACGGAGTATAACACATGTATGTATTTGATGTATATAAATTCTACACTTAACGTATGCAACCATGCCAGTAACGTAAGCTCAGAGATAATTGCTATAAGACCGCATTATATTTTACCTTCACAATAGGCCATGATTGATTCCTGAGAAAATAACATTAACAGGTCGAAGATATATATATATATATATATATATATATATATATATATATATTAAAAAAGATGACTTATCTTTTTCTTTTTGGAAACATTAATGTAATATTTATATTGGGTAAGGTTTTTTTTTTTTTTTTGTAAGATGACCGTAAGAAAAATTGTTTGTTAACAAATATGTTCCATTTGTTGGCAAAACATGATGCAAAGTTAAGACATGACTTCTAAGACTAGAGTAAAGTACCAAAAAAGGAGGTTTTTAGAGCAGAATTAAAAAAGATCAAGGATGCACTCTATATGTTAATTCAAGTTCTAGAAAAATCTAGACGTATTTGGGATGTATTCTATATCAAATTGTATGGCTTCCATGTCAAGTTATTTACTTTACTTTTAATTTATTTATTTATTTATTTTTCTTAGTTTATCTTTATTTAGATTTGTTTCATATTTTGTTTCTTAGGTGTGATTTGGATTAAGATTGTAGTAGATATTTTGTTTTTTATTTCCTTTCTTAGCCAGAAATTTATATAAAGACATGTTTATAATGTAATTATACATAAGAATATGCATTAAAAAATTTGTGAGAGTCGTCTCCTCTTTGGTTCTCCAAAGAAAATTTAAAATTATCGAATTTTTCCATGACGTTCATCTTATCGACTTATCAATCACCTCAGATACTGGACAAGTGAATGCCATTCCATCACTTTATCAATCAACCTTTTCATAGTTGATTACGACGCTTTCACTATCTCCCCCCCCCTCCCTCCTCCGACTCTATCAATTAACCTTTTATAGTTGATCGCGATCTGCCTCATTCCATCGACTTTATCAACCAACCCTTCCATAATTGACATGACGTCTTTGCATCCTTAATCCACCGACTTATCAATCAACCCTTTCATAGTTGATTGCACTTCATCCCATCGACTTATCAATCAATCATTCCATAATTGATTATGGCGTCTTCACTTTTCCCTTTCGAACCTTATTGTAGAACGATATGAGAGAGTATCATGTTCCGAGTTGCGTTGGTGTGTAGCGACCTTGCATCAAATTGGTATCAGAGCTAGTTCTCGTCCGGTTTGTTTATCTTTTAAAGTTTTATTTTCAAAAAAAAAAAAAATCACATTTTCAAAAAAAATTAATAATAATAATAAAATAAAATAAAGAATCCATTTGAGGTCAATGAAGATTTGAGAACAAATCAATTTTCTCAAGAGAAGAAGAATAATGCAAAGTCAAGGCATGACTTCTAAGACTACAGTTAAAGTTCCAAAAAGGCAAGTTTTGAGAGCAGAAGGAAAGAAGATCAAGGATGTACTAAATATGCTAATTCAAGTTCTAGAAGAATCTAGACATATTTTTGATTTTTTTTTTCTATATCAGATTGTATGGCTTGCATGCCAAGTTATTTACTTTCATTTTAGTTTATTTATTTTCCTTAGTTTATTTTTATTTAGATTTGTTTCATTTTCTTATTTTAGGTGTGATTGAAGTTGAAGATCAGATGATATTTTGTTCTATTTCATTTATAGGTATGTAGCCTATAAGGCATGATGTTTATAATGTAATTATATAGAAGAATATGAATTAAAAAAATTGTGAGTCTTCTCCTTTTTGGTTCTCCAAAGAAATGTTGTACTTATCGGATTTTTCCATGGCGTTCATCCAATCAACCATTCGATAGTTTATTGTGGCGTCTTCATTCCATCAATTTATCAATCAACCTTTCCACAGTTGATTGTGGCGTTTTCATTTCATCGACTTATCAATCAACCATTCCATAGTTGATTATGACGTTTTCACTATCCCCGACTTATTAATCAATCTTTCCATAGTTGATCGTGGCGTCTTTATTCTATCAACTTATCAATAAACCCTTCCATAGTAGATTATGATATCTTTATTCTATTGACTTATCGATCAATCCTTTCATAGTTGACCGTGGCGTATTCCTACCATCGACTTATCAATCAATCATTCCATAATTGATTTTGGTGTCTTCACTTTTCCCCTTCGAACCTAATTGTAGAATGATCCGAAAGAGTATCTGCCGCGAATGTACGGGCTTGTGGTGACCTTGCATCACAACATATGATCTATCATACTTGCAACATGGTCTGCCACATTATAGACCATCTATAGAAATAGTGCAATTTTAAAAGGAATAAAGATAGGGAAACAAAATCATCATACAAGTAAGAACACAAGAAATTGATTACGCGGTTTGACTAAGTCTACATTAAGGCTTTGCCCATATACAAAGGGTTTCATTATTTTTAATCATGTTACAAATGGACTTATTTGAGACAAGACTCCCCATTTATCTCAACCTTTCTTCACCTAATTCAAATATGGAATGAATTCTCTTTAATTCACTTTACAACGGCTCAACGTTGAGAAATCCAATCACTCAGACGTCAACAGTACCCTCGCTTTCTCATTCATTCTCAACTTGTGTATTTTTCTCAAACGTATTCCCTCTTATTTAATATCCTCTTTGGGATCTTTCCTCCCTTCCCCATATTTAAATATTTTCATATCATTTCTAATATGCCAGCTTTGAGATTCTGATAATATTCCATAATTATCATAATGGAAATATTTCGTCTTACATAAAATCTTATTCAATCCGCTAGGATTTTATCATCTCTCATGATTGAGCGTTTATTACACAATTAACTCCTTCAAATCTCCCTTTCTTCCCGTAAATATCATCTCCAGAGCCTTTGATTTGTCGGTTCAAAAAGTATTTCAATGTCGGGTTGTCCATGTCATGTGCTGGTTGGAAGCATTAATGGGCTTTAGGCAAATAACTTAAAAAAAAAAACGAGGGAGAGAAAAATATGAATTGACTGAAACTTGTGCAAGACGATCAAGTAGGGAAATAGTGTCAGTTTTAACTCAAATTTGATTTGGTGAACTTTTTGTGTAACGAGTTTCACTTCTACCGAGCTTGTTACTTCTCCACTCCTTGATTGATAAATAGTTGAGATAATTTGTAGGTTTCTTTAAACAATTTGGTAAAGTAAAGAAAGGATTGGCTTTCAAAAAAAAATATAAAGAAAGAATTTATTATGTGAAATGCATCAATTTGGTTATTAAGATTATTGTTTTGGAAATATACTTGAACATTATACCTTAATTTAAATCTGGGTTATTGAATTCAATTTCACTTAATTAATGTTTTAAATTTAGGTTAAACTATATTTTCTAATTGGTCGTAACAAGAGCTGGTCCTGACCTTACGCCTCAAAAAATATAGATTTGATGCTCAGAACTTCATCTCAAGTATTTGCGATGGATGTAGGAGACAATTCTAGAAGCTGCAAACCCTAATGAATGTAGTCGGATATTTAATTAACAAGTCAAACACCTAGCCATCCATCATTTTCTAACCTAATTTATATTTTAATTAACCGGCTGCAGCATTATTAATTCCACACTTATATATTCAATTGGATTTTAAGAATATTACCAATTCGGAGTATAACACAAGCATGTATTCGATGTATATAAATTCTACACTTAACGTATGCAACCATGTCAGTAACGTAAGCTAAGAGATAATTGCTATAAGACCGCATTATTTTTTACTCACAAATACGCATTCATCCTATAAAATACTTCAATAACAGGCTCAAAACATATGTTTATTACACAGAATGATGATCATCTTTCTTCTTAAAGTTTATTTAATGGTAATTTATTTGTTAGTTTATGGTTTTTTTCTAAGTAGACCGTAAGAAAATTGTTTGTTAACAGATATGTTCCAGAATCTGTTGGCAATAACATATGAGATCTACTATACTTGGAACATGGTCTACCATATTATAGACCATCCATAAAAATAGTGTAATTTTAAAAGAAATAAGGATTGGAAAACAAAACCATGAGACAAGTAAGAGCATAAGAGATTGGTTATGCGGTCAGGCCAAACCTATATTCGTGAGGCTTTACCCAGATACAAAGGGCTTCACTATTTTTAATCAGGTTACAAGTGAACTTATTTGAGACAAAACTCCTCATTCATCTCAACCTTTCTTCATCTAATTCAAATATGGAATGAATTCCTTCATTTCCCATACAACGGCTCAACATTGAGAAATCCAAAGACCTATAACAAGTATTCCGTGACGTCAACATTACTCCTTGTCTATCTGCTCTCAACTCAGATTTTCTCAAACGTATTCCCTCCTATTTAATATCCTCTTGGTGATCTTTCCTCCCTACCCCATATCTAACTCCTTCAAATCTTCCACTTTCATCCCCGTAAATATTATCTGCAGAAATATTTTGATTTGATTGAAGATTTTCATCACACAAGCAGATCTCATGCACAATCTTTTTGTGACTTCAAATTTTTACAGCTAAAACATGTGATGAATTTTTGCCAAAGACTATGACAATCGATAACTCCAACATAGACAAATCAAATCCACCACGATCATTATTAATTCAATTTTGGATGCTTATTCTAGACACTTCAACACAATTCTTCCACTATTCCTTGCTATGTTTGGGCCTTGGAAAATTTTGATGGAAAATACAAGGCAAATAATTAAAATAGAGAGAAAAATAGAAAGAAAGAAAAATGAAGAAAAATTAAAATAGTGTTAAAAGCCAATAAATTATTTTTATTTGTATCTTTAAACTTATTATATTTATTCTAACTAGTGAATATTAAACAAATTTAAAAATATAAATTTTTAACTAATGTTAATTATACTTTATTTTCTTTAAAAAAATTCCTTACAACAACAAAACCTAAAACCTAAGAAAATCATTTTCCATATTTTTTTTTAATTTTTGTTGGTTGATACTTTTCCAGAGCCAAACACAACCTTGTAGTTCAACATTAATTGCGGCCGATATCATCCAATCAATTATTTTGATAGGACCCAGCAAGTTAAGTGGAGGCTGGCTTGGCTCTCTATTTATTTAGTCAAAACCTGCAACATCGCTGGCGATAAATTTGTAAAATTCCGCACGTTTATATACTGATGATAGTCAAAACTTCAACTAACACTTAAATAGGTGAAGACTATGTCTATCCATCCTGCAACCAAGACCTGTCCAAGGCGTAATTATGAAAGGAAATTTGAATTAAACAAAATTTTGATTGTACGTGATAGCACATTTGGTCATGGCTTGACTGATAGCTAATATTCTAATTTTTAATGAACGTTGGAGTCACTTGACCGTTATCCATCCACACCATTATGAGAATATGCTGGCCTTCACTTTTCTTCTCATGTGTGTACTTTTAATTTTGGTATGTCAGTGGCTGAAAATTATCTGCCATAATATGCTTTTGATTTGTCCAAAAATAAATAGACATCATTAGTGTCTTAATTGCTAAAAAAAATGCGATTAGCATGTTGGTACAAAGTTGTTCACGTTTGTTTATACTTCTAGAAAAGTGGGCATGGCATTGTGATAAGGGCACTTCAGAAATCCTGGAACAAATAAAAAACTTCATGGATAATGGATGGGCAGAAACAGTTAGGTTGAATGTTTGTTTGAATACATTCTGGTTGTTTTTTTGGTTGTATTTGATTCTGGAAAAGTACTAAACAAAAGAAAAAATATTATTGAAAATGATTTTTTTATATTTGGTTGTTGCATGTGACAAAAAATCTCAGACAAAATAAAATATAAGTAAAATTACTTGAAAACTTAGATATTTTAAAACTATTTAATGATTATATTGATGAGTGAAAATAAAGAAAATTGATTTGAAGTACCAAATAAAAATAATATGTATGACTAAACTCTTTTTATTTTTCCTTCATTGTTTTCTTTATTCTATTTTTCCTCTCAATTTTTTTTCTCTTCCATTTTTCCTCAAATTTCCAAACCAAATAGAGTCTTTCCAAGCTTCTATCAATTTTGTATGATAAGGCCCAAACAGAATGGAGAAGGTGCAATAAATGCTCCCTAGTTATGCGCATATATCCCACTTTATTCCTAAACTTTTTTTAGGTCCCAAGATATTCCTAACATTTACTTGAATAGATCAATCATGCTCCTATAGTTTGAAAATGTCACAAATAGATAGATGCCTATTAAACGGCCATTAAACACCCCACATGTCAGAGTTTTCAGCCTAGAAGTTACTTTTTTTAACAGGATGGATATGAGTATCTTAGAATAAAAAAAAAGGAGTAAACTGACGGACATAAACTGAGTATTTGGTGAATTTTATCCAGGCAGAAAGCATTTTATTTTTTTCTTTTTTTCTTCATTTTAGTTTAATTTCTTTTCCCTGCAAGTATATTTCATAAATACCTAGCTTGAGATGGTTCGCTAAAATCGCAAACAATATTAGATCGCTAGGGATAGCAATGGCATCAGCAAAGTCTCCAACCTTGGCGATGTTCTGTGCAAAGTGTTCAGGAGCTCATCAAGAGCCCATCCCGAAGTCCCCGATGTAGACAAAAATACACTTATCCCTCGGATCTAAGCATGCTCTTCGATACTAAACTACGTAGCTCTCGGCTACTAAGAATAAAAGAAAACGAATAAAAGAAACGAAACTAAATTCCGAATATTTCAATATTAATCAAGTCTACTAAAAACACAACATGCGGCTATTTATAAGCACAAACAAAAATCCTAATGGATAATCTCTTAAAAATCATAATGGATAAATCCAAAAATCCTAATAGATAACCAAAAATACTTAATAGATAAATCCAAAAATACCTGATAAATCCAAAAATAAAATTAAATAACACCATTAATAAAGCCTTCATCGGACTCGCTCCTATCTCGTTTTGTGCTAGATACGGGGCCTACTCCATGCCCCATCACTCAGCCCTTTATCCTCGATGATCCCCAGCCTCCACCCTTCTCACCCACCACCCCTTCCCCTGCTCCCCACTATTGATATGAAACATTTAATCATGAGTGAAACCGCAGATTCTGAGCTGGAGAAGTTGCACTTTATTTGCAAAGAATGGGGTTTCTTCCAGGTTAATTTCTCTCCAAATCAGTCATCTTTAATCACTTTTATATTGTGCTAGCTCTTCAACTTTTAGGGCATGAACTCCAGTTTCAGAATATATGGGGCTAGTGACAATTATTCAGAAATGAATAATTTGGAACTTATCATCATCATGACCATTACAATTTTAAATAAAGTAGCTGTACCCAGGGTTCCAGCAAACAGACCCCTATAATCCGTTATCACCTTTCATGAAATATGTATTTAGAGAAAGATATAATAAAGCAAATAGAAATGGAAAAAAATAATTTAAAAATGCAAAAACCAGCTAACGTGTTGTGTTCATGGATGGACATACAGTTGGTGAACCATGGAGTGAGATCTTCAATTTTGGAGAAACTGAAATCTGAGATCACAGAATTTTACAAACTCCCTTTGGAAGAAAAAATGAAATACAAGATGAGGGCAGGTGATGTTGAAGGGTATGGATTGTCGGTGATCAGATCAGAAGATCAAGAAATAGACTGGGGTGATCGGTTTTATATGATCACCAACCCTATCCATAGGAGGAAGCCCCATCTATTCCCTGAGCTCCTTCCATCACTCAGGTTCTCCATCATCATCATCATCTTCTTTCAGCTATATATAAATATGTATGTTTTCTTCTTAATTTTAATTCTATTGCAGGATAGCTTTGGAATGTTACTTTTGCGGAGTTGCAGAAACTGGCGATGATGCTTCTAGGCTTATGGCCAGAGCCTAGAAATTGGGAGAAAGGAGAGATGAATGGTTTGATGATGGGATGCAATCAGTGAGGATGACTTACTATCCTCCATGCCCACAACCAGAGCGGGTTGTGGACTTTGACCCGCATTCGATGCCTCCGAATCACTTATTATCCTTCTACAAGTGAATGGAGTGGATGGTCTCCAAATTAAAAAAGATGGGGTTTGGATTCCCGTCAGCTTCCTTCCAGATGCACTTGTTGTCAATGTTGGAGACATTCTTGAGGTTTCCCCACATACCATTCTCTCTTACAAAAAAATAAAAATAAAATAAAATTGAAAATGCCAAATGTAATTAAGGAACTTTTTGCAGATGGCAAGCAGCGGAGTTTACCCGAGCATAGAGCACAGGGCAACTGTAAATGCCGAAAAAGAGAGGATCTCCATTGCCATGTTCTTCAAACCCAAATTCTCTGCTCAGATTAAACCTTCAAACAGTCTCATAAAGCCTCAAAATCCGCCACTCTTCAAAGAAGTAAGCATGGAGAAATACTTTCAAGATTTCTTCTCCCATAAGATGGTAGATGGAAAAATCATTCCTCGACCATATGAAGATCAAGAATGAGGAAGAAGAATACACCATTTGAAGCCTGCATATTACAGCCAAGATGCATATGTGAATGGTTACTTGCGTTTAATTATGGTGTTGTTTACATTGCAGTTGTATGATGCAATAAATAAATAAATATGTTAGCTTTGAGGTTGGTAGCACTTTATTCCTACTCGACATGTGCAGTTATTATAAAATTCATGCATATAATTAGAGTTGTAGCAGTTGCATAGAGCCCCGCTCCATGGGGCCACAACTCACCTGAAAAATAAGGATTCCGTACGTGTAGCCGGTGTGTTGTAGCAGTTCCTTGATTTATAAGAACGTAAATAAGATTGTATTGTTATATATACAATGAAGTGTCTCCTTGACAGCACAACTGCATGCTGATCCATTTTCTATTAACTTCAATATTTAAAGAAACTAGTAATGATCAACAAAGGTTAAGTAAACATTAAGAAAACTACTAAAATGTCAATTTATATTAAAAGTGTCTTGTTTATATCATGTACTCACACCACTTAAATTTTAATTATGATTCAAAATATTTGATTCATGAATTTGCATTAAAGTTTTTTATTGGGTTGTGAGAGCATTCCTATTTATTGACATTTTTAGGTATCCTTATAGTTCAAGGCGAAGTGATGGCTAGATGGTAAATCTAGCATTATTAGGATTTTTGTTTTAGACATTATGTTCTCGCTATTGTTAAAAACATAATCCTATTTTTATCAAAATTGTTTTATTTAGGATTATGTAGACAATACTTTACTCAAGTGTCAACTTTGAAGTTGAAAATTGATAATTTAGAATGTTAATTATTTACTTTTGATATGAATTTGCACCTGACAAAATCTAGTTAATTTAGTGTGTTTGTGCTGGCTCACTTCCAAGCCTTTAGGTTTGAGGTGAATGACTCGCCATGCACTTGCAATGGGTTTCAAGGCATGATAGAGGTGACAATATTTATATGATTGAAAAGTGTGTCATTATAAATTCAGATAGGGACCGATTCCTAACTTTAGTAAGTTGTGTTTGTTCGGGCTCTTAGTGTGTTTATTTGTTCAATTTGGCCTCACAATCCCATGGCATTACAGTGATGATGTAATAGGACACGCCTTAAAACTACGAGCTCCTTAAGTTCAAAGTGAAATATCTACATGATTGAGTACGAACCATTACAAAACAACTATCATGCAAATAATCAACTAACCTAACTAATGGTTTAGAGTGAAATTTGTAAGTTTAACTAATGATAATACCTATACATATTTTAACTAGTGAGTGAAATTTGTAACTCCTTAAAGCATTAAGGAGTCTAAAAAAGTATAATGGGATGTATTGTGAATATGAGGTTAGGTATAGGTTTTGAGTGTTACTGCCTTCTATCGTATTACAGGTTTGGTGGAACAAGTCTTAGATTAGGTTTAAGTTTTGGGATATGATTCTTATGAGTAATAACTATTTATGTAAACATGTGCCTCTTTTCTTTATATTTACTAGATTATTATTATAGTCTCTAGCCATATAGTTCCTTATTTTGCATGTTTCGTGGAAATATTTCATATTAAGATTTTTTAGCTCTTTATTGGCTTATGCTTTCATAAATTACAAGGAATGATTTAAAATATATAACTTTTGGACTTAAAAAGATTAAGAACGTACTATTCACTCTATAAGTATTTTCATATTAGATTTAATAACTTAGGGTTATTTTTTCTGATGCAATGTTTTTTTTTTTTTTTTTTTTTGCATTCCAAATATGTCATTTTCTACTAACCAACAAGGGAAATAAATATAGCAATATAACTCGAGCCATTTAAGTTTATACAAATGAAGTTAATTTCAGTCATATTTATTGAGTTTTTCACTGAAATGAACATGTTCAATTTTTTTATTTGTTTGAAATTTAATTTAATTAGGGGTACATCCTTATTTTGAATGAGGAGAAGACAGTAAAAATAACAAATGAAATGAACAAATTTTTTTATTGAATCTCAAATTATGAATCTATCTAATCTTTAGTCTATTTAACAAAAAATATCAAGAAATGTAAATAAAATTAATCCTAATACTTCAATGAGACCTGATTCAATGGTTAAAGAGTTGGACATGACATAGGGAAGGGACCAGATTTGCGTCTCCATGAAAACAAAAAATTGCAATGTTGTAATAAAAAGTGAATAAATGTCTAAAAAAATTTAACCCTAATACTAAATAAGTAAATAATTTTCAAATCCATCAAATTTAGATTTTAACTCATTCCTTGATTTCTTATCCTAGAAACTCCATAAATTCCTTTATTCGATGTATTACGTGCAATTTATTCGATTTCCTCAATAGTTAGAATCACATCGACTTCCAATTCTGTTCACAAATAGTTAGAAATTGGCAATCCAATCAAGGATTTTATTATGGGACAGTAGATTAACCATCCATATATCAAGCGCCAACCTCTGAAGCTGACATCACAGATGATTATTATGGTATTGCTTCAAGCACATGACTTTTTTTTTTTTTTAGTCAAACTCATTTCATATTTTGGCAATAAATTTGTAAATTTTGCACGTTTATGCAGGAAGTGCTAAGAAAATTTTATGCCCACCATCACTTAGATGAGGCAAAAAATAACATCCATTCATCATGCAACCAAGACCTGTTGAAGAGGTCATTATGAGAGAAATTTAATTTTTATGATGTTATAATTAAAAAGAATTTTGAGCATGACTTACGCCTCACTCTGATGCTGCTGGCATCACCATTCTTCTCCAAATCAATGTAGCGACGACCTCCAAATTAAAAGGGAAAATATAACTGACCACGACTTGAAAACATTATACATATATTCTGTAACTTGTACTGCATCTTGTATACTTCTAGAAAAATACTTGTGATTTGTACAAAAAGTACAATTGCAAAAGTAAAAACCGAAAATGTCATTCATTCATCCAGCTAGAATTTAAAAAAGAAAAAAGAAAAAACTGTTTTGGTTTTCTCCTCCATCCTTTCTCCTTTCCAACCGTTCACCTTCTCCTTGCCGACCATTATCTTTCCCGATTCTTTTCCTTGTTGGATGTCCTTGAATACCCAAACGATAAACTCTTCCCACCTCTTCCTTGCGATTTTGCGATCTCCCTAGGACAAAGTCAACTCTCTCATTGCCCAGTACTCCATTTTCCCAACATAACTTTGCGCGATTTCTTATTTCCCTTGTGCTCCTATTCTTCTGACGGTAGCTAGGGCAAAGGTAAGAGATCAAAGTTTGGTTTTTTCTTTTTTAATGGTTGAGCTGGTTTGTTTTTGTAGTCCAAATGTAGTTTTATGCTTGTTTGTTTTGCTGTGATCTGTGTTGAATGAACCAAGATTGTTGAAAATTCTTTTTTTTTAGTCCAAATGAAAATTTGTTTGCCATGTACAATCATACCAAAGAACGACAACAATAGATAGTCAATGTAATACCTTGGAAAATGAATGTATTGTCAAGTAATCAGTAATATACTAATGCTAATTAATAAGTCAATGTACTACGTTAATTACTCAATGCAGTATCATAAGTAGTGAATGTACTACTGATATGTAACTAGTGAATGTACTACCTTAAATAGTTAATGTACTAACTTAACTAGTCAATGTACAACCTTAACCCGCCAGTGTACTACCCATGAGTAGTGAATGTACTATCTTAACACTATATTTTTAAGGAGTTTTTGTGATACCTATATGGTTGTTGTATCACTAAATATGCTCCTATAGAAGCACTAGGTAACATAAAATACTATTATGTTCCATATGTTTGATCGTAACTGGTAAACCTTCAAATTGGAAATGTCATTTAAATGTGTGTAGAGTTGAACAAGACTAGACAAATAAAATGTTCTATTATGTATGTGTAAAGCCAAATGAAATGATGCAAATGGGTCAAGTGAATATAAAGGTGGATGAATCATAACATTGCTAGTTAATGATCATATGCCCTTGATGAGCTTTGTTTCAATTAGCTCAGGGTTAATGACCTTGACTCAAATTTCGTTAAATTTCACTACACATGTAAATTTGAACTGCTGTGATTTCTGTGTTATTTGTGTTTTATCATAACAAAAAATAATTAAGAATCAAACATGATTTCTGTGTTTTTCTTATTCTTCTTAAGAAGTGTTTCTAGAGAAACACTTTAATTTCTTTTTGTAAAATATATATTCTTAAAGTACTGAAAAATGTTTCTTTAAAAAATAATTCAAATTTTTTGTAAATATTTTTAAAAATTTCTATAATCATATAATATATTCCTTTAATTCATTTTATTACCTACAAATGTTAATATTTTTATAAATTTTTTAATTTATTATAATATTTTCTTTTTATAATAAATATTATTTTTAGTAATTTATAAATATTTAAAACATTGTATTTATATTTTATACCACATATCATAAAAAATACTATTAAAATACTCAAACAAAAATACTTTTTATCAGTACTACTAACAGCTCTTGGGTTCGGTTCAAAAGTATTTTCAACGTGGGGTTGTCCATGTCATGTGCTGGTTGAAGCATTAACGGGCTTTAGGCGAATAACTTAAAAAAAAAAAAACGATGGTTTGAGATACAAGGAATAGAAAACACAAGATGGTTTGAGATACAAGGAATAGAAAACACAAAAAGAACGAGGGAGAGAAAAATATGAATTGCCTGAAACTTGTGGAAGACGATTAAGTAGGTGTAGTTATTTGGGTCTTTTGACCTTTAGTAAGATCAAGAAAGACGACGTGTGAAACCTCGTAAACAAAGGGGGACCGGCAGTGTGCGCGCCGTCTCTTCGACGACAGCTCACAAAGAAGCGTGAAAAGAGAAAGTGAGAATTTGCATACATTTCTCTCAGGGGGTGCCTTTGTTTTATACTCAAATTTCTCTCGATTATGAAAGATTATCTCATGATTTGGTGATAAGATCTCTTCCTTATCAAAGACTAGCTTTTCCTTTATTCAGATTTAATGCGCTTTGAACGTATAGTGATTCGATACTGTGAGACCGCTGATGAATATCCTGCCCATAATTCCCTGCCTAATAAATTTATCCATAGGAAACTCCTCATATGCGGTAGGATGGCTGACTGGGGGACTCAGGATCCTAAACAGGGTTTAGGATTCTACCGTTTGGTTAGCTCCCAAAAGGTTTTAATATGGTAGGTCGTTTTGGACCGCTTTATGAGGCAGGTCAGGCAATGGGCCTGCGCGGGCGTTGGACCTATTGGGAGAGAGCGCGTCTGCACTCAAAAGTCACTAAGATCTACATAGCAGGGAATAAGATCGTTTTAACTGGAAATTTTATTTGATGAATCATTGTAACGAGCTTCTCACTTCTACTGAGCTTGTTACTTCTCAACTCCTTGATTGATAAATAATTGAGATAATTTGGAGGTTTCTTAAAACAATTGAGTAAAGCAAAGAAAGGACTGGCTTTCAAAAAAAAAATATAAAGAAAGGATTTATTATGTGAAACGCATCAATTTGATTATTATGATTATTGTTTTGGAAATATACTTGAACATTATACCTTAATTTAACCAAGTTATTAAATTCAATTTTGACCCTAATTAATTTTTTAAATTTAGGTTACACTATATTTTCTAATTGTCATAACAAGAGTCATGGCCTTACGCCTCAAAATATGGGATTGATGCATGTGAACTTTGACCTCAACTGCATTTGTGATGGATGTAGGAGACAATTCTAGAAGTCAAATCCCTAATGAATGTAGTCGGATATTTAATTAACACGTCAAACACCTAGCTATCCATAATTTTCAAACCTAATTTATATTTTAATTAATCAGCTGCAGCATTATTAATTCCACTCTTATATATTCAATTGGATTTTAAAAAATATTACCAATACGGAGTATAACACATGCATGTATTTGATGTATATAAATTCTACACTAAACGTATGCAACCATGCCAGTAACGTAAGCTCAGAGATAATTGCTATAAGACCGCATTATATTTTACCTTCACAATAGGCCATCATTCATTCATGAGAAAATGGGCAATAATAGCCCAAGATATATATATAGTATATATATATATATATATATATATATATATATATATATATATATATATATATATGTATGTATTAAAAGATGGCTTATCTTTTTCTTTTGGAAACATTAATGTACTATTTATATTGCAGAGTTTTTTTTTCGTAAGTAGACCATAAGAAAAATTGTTTGTTAACAAATATGTTCCATTTGTTGGCATATTTGTTGGCAAAACATGATGCAAAGTTAAGACATGACTTCTAAGACTGGAGTTAAAGTTTCAAAAAGAAGGTTTTTATAGCAGAATTAAAAAGACTGCGCTGACGCACTAATACGCTAATTCAAGCTTCTGTGGTTAATCTAGACGTATTTGAGATGTTTTCTATATCAAATTGTATGGCTTCCATGTCAAGTTATTTAATTTCCTTTTAGTTTATTTATTTATTTATTTTTCTTAGTTTATTTTTATTTAGATTTGTTTCTTCTTGTTTTAGGTGTGATTTAGATTAAAGATCATGATAGATATTTTGTTTTTATTTCCTTTCTAACAGAATTTCATATGTTATTAATGCTTATAATGTAATTATACAGAAGAATATGCATTAAAAAAAAATTGTGAGAATCATCTCCTCTTTAGTTCTCCAAAGAAATTTTAAAATTATCGAATTTTTCTGTGGCGTTTATCTTATCGACTTATCAATCAACTCTTCTATAGTTGATTGTGACTTATTCATTTTATCGACTTATCAATCAACCTTTCCATAGTTGATTATGACGTCTTCACTATCTTCGACTTATCAATTAACCTTTTATACTGATTTACGCCTTCATTCCATCGACTTTACCAACCTACCATTCCATAGTTAATTACGCATTGCCCTCAATCCATCGACTTATCAATCAACCCTTCCATAGTTGATTGTAGCATCTTCATCCCATCGACTTATCAATCAATCATTCCATAATTGATTGTGGCGTCTTCACTTTTCCCATTCAAACCCGATCGTAACGATATGAAAGAAAGATTGCCATGAGTTGCATCACCAGAGCTTACCTTGCATCAAATTGGTATCAGAGCTAGATCTCGTCAGGTTTGCTTATCTTTTAAAGTTTTATTTTAAAAAAAAAAAAAATCACATTTTCAAAAAAAAAAAAAAAAGAATCCATTTGAGGTCAATGAAGATTTGAGAACAAATCAATTTTCTCAAGAGAGGGAGAATAATGCAAAGTCAAGACAGGACTTCTAAGACTACAGTTAAAGTTCCAAAAAGGCAGGTTTTGAGAGCAAAAGGAAAGAAGATCAAGGAAACACTTAATATGCTAATTCAAGTTCTAGAAGAATCTAGACATATTTGGGATGCTTTTTCTATATAAGATTGTATGGCTTGCATGGCAAGTTATTTACTTTCTTTTTACTTTATTTATTTTCCTTAGTTTATTTTTATTTAGATTTGTTTCCTTTTCTTGCTTTAGGTGTGATTAGGTTAAAGATTGTATTAGATATTTTGTTTCTATTTCCTTTATAGTTTGTAGCCTATATAAAAACATGTTTATATAATGTAATTATATAGAAGAATATGAATTAAAAAAACTGTGAGAGTCTTCTCCTCTTTCGTTCTCCAAAGAAATTTTAAACTTATTGAATTTTTCCATGGCATTCATCCAATTGACTTATCAATCAACCCTTTGATAGTTGATTGTGGCGTCTTCATTTCATCGATTTATCAATCAACCTTTCCATAGTTGATTGTGGCGTTTTCATTCCATCGACTTATCATTCAACCATTTCATAGTGGATTGTGGCGTTTTCACTATATTCGACTTATCAACCAATCTTTCCATAGTTGATTGTGGCGTCTTCTTCTATAAACTTATCATCAATCAACCCTTCCATAGTAGATTATGATATCTTCATTCTATCGACCTCATCAATCAACCATTTCATAGTTGACCTTGGCATATGCCTTCCATCGACTTATCAATCAATCATTCCATAATTGATTGTGGCGTCATCACTTTTCCCCTTCGAACCTGGTTGTAGAATGATCTGAGAGAGTATCTTGTCGCGAGTTGTGTCAGTTCGCCAAGACCTTGCATCACAACATATGATCTATCATACTTGCAACATGGTCTACCCTTTTATAGACCATCTATAGAAATAGCAATTTAAAAGCTAAGATAGGGAAACAAAATCACTGGCAAGTGAAACATGCGCAAATCGATTACGCGGTTTGACTAAGTGTACATCTGTGAGGCTTTTCCCATATACAAAGGGTTTCATTATTTTATAATCATGTTAAACTGATTTATTTCCAGACAAGACCCCCATTTCTTCCTTTAACCTTTCTTCACCTAATGCAAATATGGAATGAATTCTTAATCTTACTATACAACTTATTCAACATTGAGAAATCCAAGCACACCTACAACAAGTACCGTATCGCCACAAGACTCTTGCTTTCTCATTCATTCTCAACTTGTGTATTTTTCTCAAACGTATTCCCTCTTATTTAATCCTCTTTGGGATCTTTCCTCCCTTCCCCATATTTACATATTTTCATATCATTTCTAATATGCCAGCTTTGAGATTCTGATAATATTCCATAATTATCATAATGGAATATTTTGTCTACATAAAAATCTTATTCAATCCGCTAGATTTTATCATCTCCCATGATTGAGTTTATTTACACAATTAACTCCTTCAAATCTCCCTCTTTCTTCCCATTAAATATCATCTCCAGAAATATTTTGAATTTACTTGTCTAAAGTATTTTTAATGTCGGGATGTCCATGTCCTGTGCTGGTTGGAAGCATTAATGGGCTTTAGGCAAATAACTTAAAAAAAAAAAGATGGCGTGAGATGCAAGGAATAGCAAACACAAAAGAACGAGGGAGAGAAAAATATGAATTGACTGAAACTTGTGCAAGACGATCAAGTAGGGAAATAGTGTCAGTTTTAACTAAAATTTGATTTACGAATCATTGTAACGAGCTTCTCACTTCTACCGAGCTTGTTACTTCTCAACTCCTTGATTGATAAATAGTTGAGATAATTTGGAGGTTTCTTTAAACAATTTAGTAAAGCAAATAAAGGGCTGGCTTTCAAAAAAAATATAAAGAAAGGATTTATTATGTGAAATGCATCAATTTGATTATTATGATTATTGTTTTGGAAATATACTTGAACATTATACCTTAATTTAACTAAGTAATTTGACCAATTTCACCCTAATTAATGTTTTAAATTTAGGTTAAACTATATTTCTAATTGGTCGTACAAAGCTGGTCCTGGACCTTACGCCTCAAAAAAATATGGATTTGGATGCTCAGAACTTCATCTCATTGCATCATGACATGAGTATAACTGAAGTCAAACCCCTAATGAATGTAGTTTGGATATTTAATTAACACGTCAAAACACCTAGCCATCCATCATTTTCTAACTTAATTTATATTTTAATTAACCGCCGCATTATTAATTCCACACACTTATATATTCAATTGATTTTAAAAATATTACCAATTCGGAGTATAACACACACATTTGATGTATATAAATTTTACACTTATCATGCAATCAGCGTCAGTAACGTAGAGATAATTGCTATAAGACCGTAATATATTTAATTCTCTACAATAGGGCCAAGTGACTGATTCCTGAGAAATATCAATAACAGGTCAGAAGATAGATTATATATTAAAAGATATTTTATCTTTTCTTTTGGAAATGATTAATCATAACATTTATGTCGCAGGTTTTACGCAGCATCAAAATATACCTGAGTTACAACAGATATGTCCATCTGCTTACAAACATACAGATTCAATTATACTGCAACACATCATCATATTATAGACCATCTATAGAGAAATAGTGAAACTTTGGGGTGAAATAAGGATTGAAACAAACCATGAGAGACAAGTAAGGACACGGGAGATTGGTTATGGTCAGGCCATAATGGCATTCATGAGGTTTTACCCAGATATTGCTGGGTGTCATTATTTTTAATCAGGCTACAAGAACTTATCTGAGACAAAACCTCATTCCTAACCTTCATCTATCTAAACATGGAATGAATTCCTTCATTCCCCAGAATCGCTTCACATTGAGAAATCCAAGTACACCTATAACAAGTATTCGCACGCCAACATTACCCTTTGCTTTCATTCGTTCAACTCAGATTTTCCGTGATTCCCTCCTATTTATTCTCTTGGTGATCTTTCCTCCCTACCCATACTTAACTCCTTCCTCTTTCATCCCCAAATATTATCTGCAGAAATATTTTGATTTGATTGAAGATTTTCTATCACACAAGCAGATCTCATGCACAATCTTTTGTGACTTCAAATTTTTACAGCTAAAACATGTGATGAATTTTTTACAAAGATCATGACAACGATAGTTCAATATAGACACAACCAACCATCACGATCACAAGAATTCAATTTTTGATGAATCGCACACTTCAACACAATTCTTCCACTATTCCTTTAAGTTATGTTTGGTTCTTGAAAATTTTGATGGAAAATAAAAGGCAAATAATTAAAATAGAGAGAAAAAAAATAGAATGAATGAAAAAATGAAGAAAAATAAAAATAGTGGTAAAAGCCAATAAATTATTTTTATTTGTATCTTTAAACTTATTATATTTATTCTAACTAGTGAATATTAAACAATTTTAAAAATATAAATTTTTAACTAATCTTAATTATACTTTATTTTCTTTAAAAAATATCCTTACAACAACAAAACCTAAAACCTAAGAAAATTATTTTCCATTTTTTTTATTTTTTATTTTTGTTGCTTGATACTTTTCTAGAGACAAACACAACCTCCTAGTTCAACATTAATTGCGGCCGATATCATCCAATCAATTATTTTGATAGGACCCAGCAAGTTAAGTGGAGGCTGGCTTGTCTCTCTATCTATTTAGTCAAAACCTGCAACATCGTTGGCGATAAATTTGTAAAATTCTGCACGTTTATATACTGATGAAACTTAGTCAAAACTTCAACTAACACTTAAATAGGTGAAGACCAAGACTATCCATCCTGCAACCAAGACCTGTCCAAGGCGTAATTATGAAAGGAAATTTTAAATAAAAATAATTTTGATTGTACGTGATAGCACATTTGGTCATGGCTTTACTGATGGCTAATATTCTCATTTTTAATGAACGTTGGAGTCACTTGACCGTCATCCATCCACACCATTACGCGAATATGCTGGCCTTTACTTTTCTTCTCATGTGTGCACTTTTAATTTTGGTATGTTAGTGGCTGAAAATTATCTGCCATAATATGCTTTTGATTTGTCCAAAAATAAATATCATTAGTGTCTTAATTGCTAAAAAAAATGCGATTAGCATGTTGTTACAAAGTTGTTCACGTTTGTTTATACTTCTAATCGCATGTTGTTACAAAGTTGTTCACGTTTGTTTATACTTCTAGAAACATGGGCATGGCATTTGTGATAAGGGCACTTCAGAAATCCTGGAACAAATAAACAACTTCATGGATAATGGATGGGGAGAAACAGTTAGGTTGAATGTTTGTTTGAATACATTCTGGGTGTATTTTTGGTTGTATTTGATTCCGGAAAAGTACTAAATAAAAGAAAAAATATTATTGAAAATGATTTTTTTATATTTGGTTGTTGCATGTAGCGAAAGGCAAACTATTTTATTTTAATAAAATTACTTGAAAACTTAGATATTTTAAAACTATTTAATGATTATACTGATGAGTGAAAATAAATAAAATTGATTTGAAGTATCAAATAAAAATAATATGTATGACTCAACTCTACTTTTATTTTTCCTTCATTGTTTCATTTCTTCTATTTTTCCTCTCAATTTTCTCTCTTCCCTTTTTCCTCAAATTTCGGAACCAAATAGTCTTCCAAGTTCTAACAATTTGTACTTGACAAGGGTTCACAGTTGTAGGTGAGATAAGATTGCACAAATGCTCCCAAGTTGGGCATATGTCCGCCTCTGAACTTTTTCGAGTTGAGATACTCTCCTACGTTTACTTCCATAGCTCAGTTATGCCCCTATCGTTTGAAAATGTCACAAATTGATGGACGCCGGTTAAATGGCCTTTAAACACCCCACACATGTCAGAGTTTTCAACTTATTAATGACTTTTTTTAACAGGATGGATATGCGTATTTTGGAATAAAAAAAGTTCAAGAGCAAAATGGGACAGACATGCAAATATCGGGGGCATTTGTGCACCTTATCGGAGTTGTAGTTACTTTTGGTGCTTTTCTTTTCTTTTTCTTGTTTGGGGTTTTTTCTTGCTACTGAAATATATTTGCTCTATAAATACCCAGCTTGAGATGGATTTCAAAATCGCAAACAATATTAGATCGGCCAGTATGTAATGGCATCGGCGGCAAAGTCTTCAAATTTTATCACTGCTCCTGTGCAAAGTGTTCAGGAGCTCATCAGAAACCCATCCTGAAGTCCCTCAGCCCTTTATCCTCGATGATCCCCAGCCTCCCAGTTCTCTCACCCACCACTCCCTTCCCTGCTCCCCACTATTGATAGCAAAACATTTAATCATGAGTGAAACCACAGATTCTGAGCTGGAGAAGTTGCACTCTACTTGCAAAGAATGGGGTTTCTTTCAGGTTAATTTCTCTCTAAATCAATCATCATTAATCACTTTTATGTACTTCTCTTCAACTTCTAGGGCATGAACTCCAGTTTCAGTATATATGGGGCGAGTGACAATTCTTCAGAAATGAATAATTTGGAACTTATCATCATCATGACCATTACAATTTTAAATAAAGTAGCTATACCTAGGGTTCCAGCAAACAGACCCCTATAATCCGTTCTCACCTTTCATGAAATATGTATTTAGAGAAAGATATAATAAAGCAAATAGAAATGGAAAAAAATAATTTAAAAATGCAGAAACTAGCTAACGTGTTGTGTTCATGGATGCTATGCAGTTGGTGAACCATGGAGTGAGATCTTCAATTTTGGAGAAACTGAAGTCTGAGATCACAGAATTTGCAAACTCCCCTTGGAAGAGAAAATGAAATATAAGATAAGGGCAAGTGATGTTGAAGGGTATGGATTGTCGGTGATCAGATCAGAAGATCAAAAAATAGACTGGGGTGATCGGCTTTACATGATCACCAACCCTATCCATCAGAGGAAGCCCCTATCTATTTCCTGAGCTCCCACCATCACTTAGGTTCTTCTTCATCATCATCATCATCTTCTTTCAGCTATATATAAATATGCATGTTTTCTTCTTAATTTTAATTTTGTTGCAGGGATAGCTTGGAATGTTACTTTGCAGGTTGCAGAAACTGGCGATGATGCTTCTTGGGTTTATGGCTGGAGAGCTCTGAGGGTGGAGAAGGAGAGATGGAAGAGTTGTTTGATGATGGGATGCAATCAGTGAGATGACTTACTATCCTCCATGCCCACAACCAGAGCGGGTTGTGGGACTTCACCTCATTCAGGATGCCTCGGAATCACCATCCTTCTACAAGTGAATGGGTGGATGGTCTCCCAAATTAAAGATGGGTTTGGATTCCCGTCAGCTTCCTTCCAGATGCATTGTTGTCAATGTTGGAGCATTCTTGAGTTTCCCACATACCATTCTCTTACAAAAATAAAAAATAAAATAAAATTGAAAATGCCGAAATGTAATTAAGGAACTTTTTGCAGATGGTAAGCAACAGGTTACCGAGCATAGAGCACAGAGGCAACTGTAAATGCCTGAAAAGAAGGGATCTCCATTGCCATGTTCTTTAAAACCCAAATTCTCTGCTCAGATTAAACCTGAAAAGTCTCATAAATCCTCAAAATCCGCCGCTCTTCAACAAGTAAGCATGGAGAAATACTTTCAAGTTTCTTCTCCCATAAGATGGATGGAAATCATTTCCTCGACCATATGAAGATCAGAATGAGGAAGAAGAATACACTACTTGAAGCCTGCATGGCTACAGCTTACATGCACTTTGTATGGTTACCCATGTTTAATTATGGTGTTTGGCATTGCAGTTGCATGGTGCAGGACAATAAATAAATATGGTAGCTTTGAGGTTGGTAGTACTTATTCCACCACATTACGTGCAGTTATTGTAAAATTCATTCATATAATTAGAGTTGTTGCAGTTGCATAGAGCCCCGCTCCATGGGGCCACTACTCGCAAAAATAAGGATTCCGTACGAGTAGCCGGTGTGTTGTAATGCTGTTTCCTTGTTATAAGTACGTAAATAAGATTGTATTGTGAGTTTTAGACGGAAATGATGCATTTGAAAAAAAAAATTCTTAAGTTAGTTTGCAGGCCAAACAATTAGCTGAAGTTGTGCTTAATGCCGCAATTGGTCTCCATAAATGCCGTAACCGACAGCAGCGGCAATTAAAAAATATGTCAAATACCGTTGACGGAAACAACGACAAATAGGAAAGTAAAATGCCGTTGACGGGAATAGTGGCATTTCAATTTGGTGCCGTTGACAGCAGCAATAGCGGCTTAGGAAGTTGATTTCAGTAACAAATCAAAAGTTCGCATTTGTTGATTTCTGCTTGAGGAATATACTCCGTGACTGTGTGGATGAAAGTACATCCATCTCACCTCTCACCTCTCACTTGTCACCTCTCTCCTCTCTCCTTTCTCCTCTCTCCTCACCTAATTCTAGATGGAATCGGCAAACCAAAGGACCAACGCCTACACAACTACAAAACGTTGTCCCTTTGATGAGTCGCCATTGCGAATACCGACCCAAAAGAAATTGTTGTCGTTTTCATATGCATCGAAGGCTCGAAGCTTACCCTTGTGATGATGCTAAAAAGTTATTGCTTGAATTTTGAAAAGATATATAAAAATAAAAATCATAAATTAATTTATTTCAAGGCATGAGGTTTTTATGCTAATCAAGAGCCTATTGAAAGTCGATGTCTCAAAAAAAAAAAAAAAAAAAAAGGCTAATAAAAGTAACAAAAATAAGATTCTAAAAAAATATGTTCAATAGGAAGAAATATGAGAGGAGTGTATAAAGTAGGGGTCTCAAAATGAGCCCAACTTATTCAATAAACTAAAGCTCTTTTTTAAGCTCTTTTACTTATAAGGTTTATATATATATATATATATATATATATATTCAATTGGTCCAATCTATGGTTTGTTCTATAATGAACACTCTAGTTTTCTTGGAGTTATTGGAGGGTAATTGGTTTATATATAAAAGGTTTATAAAGTTCAACCACGGTTATTATTGGAATCCCTAAAGATTGGAATTGCTTTTATTTATAAGGTTTATATATATATATATTCAATTAGTCTAATCTTTGGTTTGTTTCTTAATAGTTACTCAATTTTTCTTAAAGTCATTAAAGGGGTAATTATCTAATTGTTAACTTCAATATCTCATTAGATGCAAAGAAATTAGTGCGGACAACCATGGTTATTAATAATTTTTTATTGGGAGAAGTGATACCATTAAAATTAAAAATTATGTCCGTATACCTACTACAATATTAAATTTACATTATCATATTCAAAATATAAATGTTTTTAGTTTTATTTAGTGGCTTGAATCCTGATTCCATTCCAGTTATGCCTTAAATACCAAGTGGGACCTATTTATCTGGAAATGCAAGATGAGCAGTTATAAAATGTTTATAGTAAATTATAAAAAATATAAATATAAAAACAAACCATTTGAACTCTGAAATAAAATTGCTTTTAATAAGAATCTAAAAAACTAACGCTGGCTTTGTCTTATCTTCAACGAATGGTGAATAATTTGGACTTAGTAAACTAATCACATAATTGATTAGGGTGTTGCTATACGATATTGCGGTGTAAAAAAAGTCATCATAATTTTTATAAAGATAGTGATTTTATCTCATTTATTACAAGGATGGGAAGAAAATGGGTAGTTGATATTTATGTCATTTAACTTTTATATTTTTTAAGTTTACCCTTAAAAATTTGTAATTGTTGAAAATTGGAAGCATTTTCCAATTGATTAATGCTATAAAATTGGTTTTGAAGTGAGTACATTCGCATTGTTGGCTTACCAAATTTATTTTTGATTAGTATATCTATTTTCTATTATTCATATTATTCATTTGATATCATTCTTCATACTTTGGTTTTAATAAACTATATAAATTGTATTACATATTTTGAGTACTTCAAATACAATAAGTTATGGGTATAATTTATCCAACTAAACTATTAAGTATTTGATGCTTAATATTATAACTTATTGAACAAGTAAATAACGACATGAAGATGATGAGGTCATAGGAAAGCCACATGATGAATTATTTAATATTTCTTTATAATTTTGTAAAGGTGATTGATAAATATCCACAATAATAATTCTAAAATCTTTAGAGAAATTTGATAACTAAATTTTTTGAATTTATAATATTAATACGTTTTTCAACTATATAATTCGCAGTTGTATTTGTTTGTTCAACTTATCCTTATATTGTTTTCATTAACTTTTTTAGTAAAACTGGACCCTTAAAAAAAAAGAGTTTAATTTTTTTATTTTGAAAAGGGACTAGTCATTATGCATTTGCTAAAACAAAAGAAGACAAATGTGTGTCTAGAAATTTTGTCATGGAGCTCTGTCATTTGATTTGTTTTTGTACATACCTAATAGCGGAGGGCTCGATGAAAGGGCTAGAGCTTGACCCAAACGAGTTTACCCAGGGGATGCCCATACAGCCAGTGCCCCAAGACCTATACAAAAGCAACAAAAAACACAAGCACCATAAACTAAGATCTTAGCAAAGACACTAGCTTTCTAATTATCAAAGAATCATAATAGACAACAACACTAGCCGAGGAATACTAGCCGATTATGACCTCCATGCATAAACAAAATAATATAAATATATTAAACATTGTATACAAATATCAATATATAAAAATATCAACATATATCAATGAGTCCCACAAGATGGTGTCTTTATATTTCTCTTAGGACGGCGGCTTAGAATACACATCTTGTTGGACAATAGGGTCCCGTGCA
Source organism: Tetrastigma voinierianum (assembly GCA_016808115.1). NCBI lineage: Eukaryota > Viridiplantae > Streptophyta > Magnoliopsida > Vitales > Vitaceae > Tetrastigma > Tetrastigma voinierianum. Next base: position 419,559 of record JAEQBH010001121.1, read on the forward strand.
ATCTCAAATGGAGCTGATGGAGCCGAGGGAGCCGAGGGAGCCGATGGATGAAGTATTCGACGTATACGTGGAGCACGAGGTCGCCTAGCTGGAAGTGGACCCAACTCGGATACAAGGTCAAGGATGGTGTCACCAATGGGAGGCAATGTATGGGACGATAAATGGTGGGATGAGAAGGTGATATCTACTGCTATGGACGCTGACTCCGGCGACAACGGATATGGTAAAGATGTGTAAGTGTGTGGGGGTATAGAAGGTGATGTGTAAGTGTGTGGGGGTATGGAAGGTGATGTGTAAGTGTGTGGGGGTATGGAAGGTGATGTGTCAGTGTTTGGGGGTATAAACATCTTGGGTGAGGGGTAAGTTTATATATATATATAAACCTTATAAGTAAAGAGCTTAAAAAAGAGCTTTAGTTTATTGAATAAGTTAGACTCATTGGACCCCTACTTTCTCCCACTCCCTCTCATATTTTCTTCCTATTGAACATTTTTTAGGTCTTATTTTTGTTACTTTTATTGGCCTTCTATCCCGGACATAGGTTATGAGGTTTAAGTCTTAGATTAGGTTTAAGTTTTGGGATATGATTCTTAAAGAGTAACAACTATCATGTAAACATGTGCATCTTTTCTTTATATTTACTTGATTATTATTCTAGTCTCTAGCCATATAGTTCCTTATTTTACATGTTTCGTGGAAATATTCCATATTAAGATTTTTTAGCTCTTTATTGGCTTATGCTTTCATAAATTACAAGGAATGATTTAGATATATAACTTTTGGACTTAAAAGATTAAGAGCATTATATTCTCTATAAGTATTTTCATATTAGATTTAATAACTTAGGGTTATTTTTTCTAATGCAATGTTTTTTTGCATTCCATATATGTCATTTACCAACCAATAAGGAAATAAATATAGCAATATAACTTTATCATTTAAAAAAAAAAGTTTATAATAAATGAAGTTAATTTCAATCATATTTATTGAGTTTTTTCACTGAATATACCCTAATCTTTTTATTTGTTTGAAATTTAATTGGTGGGAGTACATCCTTTATTTTGAATGAGAGAAGGGATGAGTAAAAATAACAAATGAAAAGAACAAATTTTTTTATTAAAAACTCAAATTGATCTATCCAACCTTAGTCTATTTACCAAAAATATCAAGAAATGTAAATAAAATTAATCCTAATACTTCAATAAGACCTGATTCAATGGTTAAAGAGTTGGACATGACATAGGGAAGGGACCAGATTTGCGTCTCCATGAAAACAAAAAATTGCAATGTTGTAATAAAAGTGAATAAATGTCCTAAAAAAAAATTTAACCCTAATACTAAATAAGTAAATTATTTTTCAAATCCATCAAATTTAGATTTGTACTCATTCCTTGATTTCTTGTTCACAGAAACCTTAATAAAATTCTTTGTCGATTTGTATGTGCACTTATTCGATTTCCTCAAATAGTTAGAAATTGTCATTGACTTCCACCCTGTTCAAATAGTTAGAAATTGGCAATCCAATCAAGGATTTTATTATGGGACATTGCAGATTAACCATCCATCAAGCGCCAACCTCTGAAGTTGACATCACAGATGACGATATGGTATTGTTTCAAGCACATGACTTTTTTTTTTTAGTCAAAACCTGCTTCATATTTTGGCAATAAATTTGTAAATTTTGCACGTTTATGCAGGAAGTGCTAAGAAAATTTATGCCTCGACCATCACTTAGATAGGCAAAAACAACATCCATTCATCGCTGCAACCAAGACCTGTTGAAGGAGATTATTATAGAGAGAAATTTATTTTATTTATTTTTATGATATAATTAAAAGAATTTTGAGCATGACTTGCACCTCACTCTGATGCTACTAGCATCACCAATTCTTCTCAAATCAGTAAGTGGACGACCTCCAAATTAAAAAGGGAAAAATAAGTATCAGGCCATTAATTTAAAAATATTTTTACATATATCACTAAGAATTGCATTTCTATGATTCAGGCTACCCTAGAAAAAATATTTGTGATTTGTACAAAAAGTACAATTGCAAAAGTAAAAACCGAAAATGTCATTCATTCATCCAGCTAGAATTTAAAAAATAAAAAAAGAAAAAACTGTTTTGGGTGGCTACTCCTCACCTTCTTTTTCTTTCCAACCATTCACCTTCTCCTTGCCCACCATTATCTTTCCCGATTCTTTTCCTTGTTAGATGTTCTTGAATACCCAAACGACTAAACTCTTTCCGCCTCTTCCTTGCGATCTTGTGATCTCCCTAAGGCAAAAGCAACTCTCTCATTGCCCAGTACTCTATCTTCCCAATGTCGCTTTGTGCGATTTCGTATTTCCTTATTGCTCCCATTCTTGATGGTATCTAGGGCAAGGTAAGGGTCAATTTTTTCTTCTTTAATGGTTGACTTTGGTTTTGGTACATGGTCCAAGTGTAGTTTCTTGTTTGTTTTGTTTGTGATGTGTTGAATGAACCGAATTATTTAGAAAATTCTTTTTAGTCCAAATGAAAATTTGTTTGCCATGTACAATCATAACAGTGAATGTACAACAATAAACAGTCAAAGTAGTACCTTGGGAAATGAATGTACTACTGTAAGTAACTAGTGAATATACTACCATAATTAATAAGTCAATGTACTACGTTAATTACTCAATGCAGTATCATAAGTAGTGAATGTACTACTAATATGTAACTAGTGAATGTACTACCTTAAATAGTTAATGTACTAACCAGCAGTCGTGGCACAACCTTAACCATGGTATTTTCACCCCTGTGAGTGGAGAAGTAGTATGTCTGCACTATATTTTTAAAGGAGTTTTTTGTGATACCTATATGGATTGTTGTATCACAAAATATGCCTCCTATAAAGAAGCACTAGAGTAACATAAAATACCAATATATTCCACATCATTTGATTGTGTCTTCAAGAACCTTCAAATTGGAAATGTGTTTGCAATGTGTAGAGTTGAACAAGACGGACAACAAAATGTTCTATTATGTAATAGTAATGTTTATTGTAAATGGTAAAATGATGCAAATGGGTCAAGTGAATATAAAGGTGGATGAATCATAACATTGCTAGTTAATGATCATATGCCCCTTGATGAGTTTGTTTCACTAGTTTGTGGTTAGTTGGACCTTGACTCAAATTTCGTTAAATTTAACTACATATGTAAATTTAGACATCAATGTTAGTTGGGGTGAAACAATGATAAGGAATTAAGAGGCAGCTTAAGTTATATGCATTATAGAGTGTGCTTGTCTCTGAATACCGAAGTTGAAGTGTCGTTTAGGTATCGGTTTGGAAGTAAATTGATTATTCAGCGTTTTATCCTCGCATTATGTTTCTTATTGGTAAAAAAAGGACTAAAAAGTTTATTTGTTATGTCTTGATAATAGTATTACATACTATTATTGATTCTAATTCCGAATATGGTCCAAGAAAAGGAAATCCAAATGTTAATTTGTCTATGGATTTTTCGGAAGTTGCGCTAACATTACATTCACATAGTTTATCTAATAGAGGTGTTAAAATAGACGTCCTTCAACGTAATTCAAGGCAATTAGAAAAATGAAATTGTGTGTAGTGGCCAAAGGTTTCCCAAGGCTTCTGTATTCCAAGATGCTTTGTAACTAATGTCCTTAGGAGGGAGGTTTCAAAACTATTTCAAAAGAAAGGCCTATAAGCACATTACTGTCGTTTGCACTGTCAATGGATGCCCTTAAAAGATAACTTGTCGTGCCATTGGTGCGTTGGATGTCGTCCAAGTGCGTACATTCATAAATAAACATAGTCATAGTGTTGAGGATGTAGTTGCCAATCAACCATTAGTGAGATCAAATCAAGCAGCCATGGTGATTGACCAGGTAGCGTTTAGTCAAATACATGAATACCAATCACATTAAATATGTAAAGACTTTTGGTTTGTGAACATGGGGCGGGGTGATTCTTATTCGAAGCAAACAAGTGGGGAGAAGGCTAAGGAGAGAATATCTGGTCTTCCTCATAATCACTATAAATTGTTGCCTTGGATGTGTGAATGGATGTGTGATCGAGTTGTCCAAATGAATCCAAGATCAATTATTGATTTGACATACTTAAATTGATGGTCATTTTGAACAACTATTTATTGCACATGAGGTGTCTATACAAGGGTTTTTTGTTAGGGTATCGGCCTTTCATTGAAATTAACTCATCTCACATGAGTGGGCCATATGGTAGTACCTTATTTTCAACAACAACATACGATGTGAATGACAACAAGCTCCGATTAGATTTTGGAGTGATTATTTAAGAGAATTACGAAGATTGGTCTTGGTTCTTACAAAATTTAAAGAAAATTCTTGGGGATAAGGAGGTCTTGATTATATCGGATAGACACCCTATCCTGCTGCGTAGCATACCATAAATATTTGGAGGAGAGAATCATGCATATTGTTACCGTCACTTAAAAGAGAATTTTAGCAACCTCTTTAGTAAGTGTTAGGTGTGCTACATGTTAGCTTTTATCATTGTAAAACATCGCATATTTTGTGTTTTGATGCTAACTGAGCACCCTTTTAATTTATTTTCATGTCTAACCTCTTGTCTATGTGCATTTGAGACCCACGACTCCAAGCTGAAGAATTTGCATTCATCTTGCGGTGTGATTACGCTTTGGTCGTGACCATGACATCCTGTGAATCAGCACCTACAGTGTGGTCTCGACCATGGTCTCCTATGATTCAACATTTTCAATGTGGTCGCGACCATGACAACTCATAGTCGAGACCACAAGCATATTCAATAGCCACTACGTTTTAGCATTAGCAGTGTGGTCGTGACCATAGAGCATTCATGGTAGCACCACATGACTTTTGGACAAGCGATTTTCCTTTTTTTTGGGCTAATTTTGACTAGCTTCCCAAGGTATTTAAGGGATACTTTGAGTCAATTTTAGGGATTGGATTTTGGAAGTAGAAACGATTTCGCTTCTAGGGTTTTTCTCTTTGTTTTAAAATCAATTTAGGTTTGGTGTTTTTTTTGGTTGAACTTTACGTGTTTGATTAAGATGAGAGGATTTATGGAGATTTTTCTAGAAGGATTGAAAACTATAATCTCTTCAGAGTTTCTTGTTCTCCTTTCATTATGTTTTCAATTGTTCTTATTTCGTATCAGTTCTCAGTGATGTTCCAATTCATTAGCTTAGGGTTTTGATTGTAATTTGGATATGAACCTTATATTAATGTGTTGATTTTTATCTCTTGGGTCTATTGGTTGTTAATTGTTCATTGATTCATTCTTGTGCTAATTCATATTGATTCTTGATCACATTCAATATGTTTGTGACCTATTACAAGATCTGAGAAGTGTGTGATAGGTTAGATCTAGGTGAATCAGCATAATTTAATGTGTAATAAAGATATTGACAGGAATTATGAGGCATAATTGAGGCTCTTTTCCGTTAATGCATTACTAGGGCCTGGGGTTGAGTGTAAAAGCAATGTACCTGGTTCTAGTTGATAGATCCTTAGCTATCGAGAGAGGTTAATGATTAATTTTGTGAGACTTTCCTTGAGCATATGTCCAATTAGCCTAGAGAGAGAGAGAGAGAAGAAGAGAGAGAGAGATCACCTTAATATTTGGGAATTATCCATCCACATCAAATCCTTAGGGCCTTTTATCCAATCACTTTTACCTTTCAAAGAATTTTAATCCTGTTTTCCTCTAATGGTTACTTTTGTTATTGGAATTTTTCGAATTAGTCTTTTACTTAGCTTGGATATAAGAGAGATCACCCCAATTTCAATAGTTAACACCCAACTCCTTATGGTTCGATATTCGGACTCCTTGAGTCCATTATATTACTTGTAGGCTCGTACACTTGAGGAAGTTAGTAGTTCAATTTTAGCCCAACAAGTTTTTGGCGCCGTTGTCGAGGAGTTGGAGATTTGCCTTAATATTGATACCAAGTGTTTTTTTTCTTGTACTTCAAGAAATTTTTGTTTTTCTTTATTTCTTTGAGTCTTTATTAGGATTCTTGACATTTGTTTCCTCTCTTATTGCAAAATTTCAGGAACCATTGTTTCATACAAAAGTTTGGTGATAAAGATCTAGTACCCTTAGATCCAGAATTAGAACGAACAGTGAGACGAATTAGAAAGGACAAAAAGGAACAAACTGAATTTGAGCAGAAATCAATGGAAAATGATGAAGGGTTTAAGGGAAGAGAAGAGGTAGACATCCAATCTACAAACGAGGAAGATGTGCCCAATTAGCCCCTCCCATGGAGGATTTGGAGAAAGCTTTGAGAGATTATGCTCTTCCTCCGGTCGGCATTGCTCCAGTGATTAGGCAAGCTGCTATACAAGTAAACAACTTTGAGCTAAAGCCTATCACTTTGAAATTGATTCAAAATATTCAATTCATGGGATTACTGAATGAAGATCCCAACACACACATCTCTAATTTCTAAGACGTGTGACACGATGAAATATAACAGGGTGAGTGACAACGCTATTCGCTTGAGACTTTTTCCATTCTCATTAAAAGACAAAGCGAAGCATTGGCTAAATTCGGAACCTCCCGACTCAATCACATCTTGGGACAACTTGGTGCACAAGTTTCTTTTGAAAAATTTCCCTTCAGAAAAAGCAACAAAGATGAGGATCGAGATACACAAATTTTCTCTATATGAGGGAGAGACCTTTTATGAGGCATGGGACCGTTATAAAGATCTCCTTAGAAAATGCCCTTACCATGGATTGGAAAAATGGATGCAAATGCATAACTTCTACAATGGGTTGACCAGGACTATGAGAACACTCTTAGACACCTTAGATGGAGGTGCATTGATGAGAAAAAGTGCAAATAAAGCATATAAATTGTTGGAAGATATGGCTTTGAATAATGGCCAATGGATGAGTGAAGAACAACGCCTAAGAAATCAAATGGAGTGCATGAATTGGATGTTTTCAACAATCTAGTTGTTCAAGTCTCGTCACTTACAAAGAAACTTCAATCAACTGATTTAAAATACTAACTGTAAGAAGAAATGTAATTCAGAGCTATCCTACGTACGATTTCTATAATGGACCTCGTTCGATACGGAGTGTGCCGGTTGGAAACCCTTTTTAGACCCGAATGGAGTGTGGAACAAGCCCAATACTTGAGCAAATTCTCTCAACCCTAATTCAATTTGTATGCAAACAATTTCAATCCAGGGTGGAAGAATTATCCTAATTTCTCTTGGAGAAAGCAGCTCAAAGTAATTGCACGGTGGGCTTGATTAAACTACCTCCTCAAGCGAAGAAAGCAAACTTGAAAGACACTATAAGCGAATTAGCTCAATTTGTCAATGAGACAAGAACCTCCCTTAGATTTTTAGTATTTTTATGTTAAATAAGTGTCCTAATGCTCTAAATGTTCATCTTATGATTAGGTTAACCATTTGGAAGAATTGTGCAAAAAATGAGCGACAAAGGAAGAAAAATCAACAAATTCCCCATATAGCATAAAGCAGCTCCACTGGTTCATCACAACAAGAATCACCTTCATTGTGACGAACGTAAAGATCGCAAAGAAGTTTGCCTCAGGTACGTAACGACGAAGACACCTTCGTAGTGATGAAGGTCGGGGCCCAACAGCGAAAATAACCCATTTTTTTTTACCTAATTTGAAGGGAAGCATAAAGGAGGCGGAGAGCGGCCTTGAGGTTCGAGGGTTAAGTTTGACCGTGGGGTCGAACTGTCGACACTTTGGGACCAGAGAGGAGGCTTAGTAGCAATTCTTCAAGATTGGGAGGCAGACTAGGGTTTGGAGGGAGAAGACCCCGGACTCATTATCATTTTGATCAGCGGGTTTCTTTTTCCTTATTTTCATGTTTTATCCAAATTTTATAGTGTCTTTGTATCTCCATTATGTTTTTAATTAAGTAGTCTAGGGTTTAGTTTGTATTTATAGACCCTAAAATCATATCTAAATGTTGATTTTCTTATTTTTATTGTTTATCTTTGATTGTCTATCTATTGATTCATGCTTGGTTGTTATTTACATGTTGATTTCTGATCAATTTCAATATGGTGAGTGGTTCCTTGCGAGATCTGAGAAGTGAGTAAGGAATTTGACATTGATGAATCAACCTAATTAGCCGGGTAATGTAGAAATTATCCGAGTAATGTAGAAATTATCGGTAATTAGGAGGCGTGTGAGATTCTTGGTTCTTAAAGCATCCTAATGCTGGGTTTGAGCTGAGAAGCAAAAAACCTAGTGTTAGTTGGTAGGTTATTTGACCTCGAGAGAGGCTTATAATTAAAATAGGCAATAGTCACCTTGGAAAGCATTTTCATGAGATAATGGCCTAGATATAGTAGAATAGTTCATATGCACCAAATACCCTAGGATTTAATCATCTCTTGGTATCCCTTAGTTACACATTTCATTCGTTAGATTGAGATTTCTTTAGTTTAGTTTAAAATATGTTTTGATCTCATCTTTGATTGTTTAGATATTAGAGAAGTATTCTAATTTTGGTACTTAGCATCCCCATTTTCCCTGTGGATTGATCTCTGTACATCTCATACACTGTATTACTTGACAAGCATATACTTACGCGAATAGGTGCTCATTACATCTTTTATTACACATTTTATATACAAATCACGACATACGCCTATCAAGTTTTTGGCTCCGTTTTCGGGGAAATTGTGGTGTTTTATGCTGATATCAATGGCAAGTGCTTCTTTCATACTTTAAACCTTTTTTTTTAGTTAGTCTTGTTTTATTTTCTTTTTCTATTTTACTTTGGATTTTTGTTGTTTTTGTTTTGTAGGTTTAACTCACAATGGATCCTATCATTGAGTTGACAAATGCATTGGCTCTCCTTAATCAACAACTAAGAATGAGGCAATTGACCAATGAACATCAAAGAAGAGTGAAAACTCAACTGAGGAATCAAGTGTGGCAACCATATGCATAAATGGATTATGCTCAAAATGGAGGTACCCCATACTTGAGCAATCATAATTTTGGATGGAGCCATCACCCAAACACCTCATGGAATACAAGCTACACTTTTCAAACTCCACAAAGTCCAAAGATCGAAGCCTCGAAGGAAACCATGGCTACATTAGAAAGAGTTCAAATGCTTTGAAATGGACTACTCTCGGGTTAGGTTGCTGGGTTTCTTAATCAAAATGAGAAAAGTCAACCTCCACATGAGAGAATGACCAAGTTAGAGGTAACGGGGAACAAAATTTTAGATATTTGAAATTTGAAATATCGGCGAAATTTCGGGTTATCGTGAGTCGATAAGATATCTCCACCGAAATTTCATTTTTTCAATTTTTCCTACAATTTTCTATTTTTCCCTATTTTTTCCTTTTGTTCTTTGGCTCCAAAAATCTCAAAAAAAAAAAAAAAAAAAAATGCTTCTGGAGGGTTTCAAACCCACCAAAAATGCTGAAGTAGTGGCGCAAACCCATAAACGGTGATTGCACTTATTATATATAGTGCAAACATTTTTTATATTCTCTTATTATTTATTTGTTCATAATCCCTACCACCATATGATTATAATATTTTATTTTATTTTTATTTTACATTATAATTTATAATATTTTTAAATCAAATATTAATTTGAAAAGGAAAAGAAGTAAAATAATATCATTTAAAAATTTAAAATTATAATATATAATATTTTGAATCTCACTCTTATCTACATAATATTTATAATAATAATAACAAAAACAAATAAATAATATATCCTTTAACATAATAATATATGAATAATATATTAAATATAACATATTTAATTTAATAATTACTAAATCCATTTGATTTTAATCTACCTTAATTAAAAGATATGAATCATTTCTCATCATCTTTCTATAATTAAAATATAAAAAATTTAATCGAGCAGATATTTTTGTAAAATATCCACCGATATTCAGATATTGTAAAATCAGGTGCTCGATATATGTGTTTCTACGATATTTTCTACTGAGTCATGGAGGTAATATGGCTTAATTAGAAGAGCTTCATGTTAGATACTTGACATCTCGAAGCTACACTCATGAATCTCCACAAGAGGAGTCAATTGTTGAAAGAGCAATGGCTGAATTGGCTAAGTATCAAGCTAAATTTGCCAACTCTCAAGTTCAATTCATGAATGAGACAAGGGCAACTCTTCAAATTCAAGCCAACTTGAGAGATTGGAGGTGCAAGTGGGGCAAATGGATAAGATACTCTTAGAAGAACAACAAAGAAGTTTGCCTACACTTGAGGAACCTATAATAGAAAAGTAATATGATGGCAAGGAATTGAAAGACTTAGTTGTGAAGGAAGATGAGCTAACTTCTCTGGAATCACATGAAAAGATAAAAGATGACGTTGTAAAGATTACTTCGGAGATGGCTCCATTGGGTGAGATGCATGAGGAATCAAAAATTGCGAAAGTTACCCATATTAAGGTGGAGAGTACCAGAACTCAAATGAGTAAAGGAAATGGGAACCACCATTGTGATAAAAAAAAATTAGAAAATCTAAAAAAAAATAATGATCTTCATCGACTATGTGCCTAAGATGCTATTGTAGCACAACTTTCGGTTCCTTGGAATGGATGGAGGTGGGAATTACAAACATATTTGTAGTTGGTAGAGTCGAGCTGGACTCTACAAAAACGGAGTAGCTTCTTGGGAGGCAACCTAAGCTTAGTAATGTTTTCTTTTTTCCTTTTTCCATTTTTTTTTCAGTCGGCTTTAAGTTTGTTTTTGAATAAATTTCCTTGCTTGATCTTGAGCTATTCTTTACTTTTGTTTTTTTTAGGTTTTTGGAGTTCAAAGTTGGCTATGGAGGTGGAGATTCTTGAAAAATGGAAGTTTAGCATCTTGGAGGCTCAGAGAAATTTTTTTTTAGCACTAAACTTCCATATATTCTTCCTCTTTTCAAACCTCACTTCATTTGAAAATAAAGCCTAACCCCTCTTAATACCTTTGCCTTTTTTAGAAACCAGTTCAAACCTTCTCCATCCCTTTCATCTTCATTTTGAAAGCCATATAACTATGGAAATTGTTAAGGGTTTTTGGTTGTGATGTTCTTGGAGCATTGGAGATATTTAGTTGAAGAATCAAGAACATCAAGAGAAGAGTTTGCCAAGTTGTGCATCACTTATGGAGATTGTGCACTCATTGCACATTTCAAGTTTTATGGAGAAGAAGACACAACTTGCATTTCATAAGCAAGTCATATTCATTAAAGCAACTTTTGGAGGCTTGCGCACCCTCAGGGGAATCCTCGTTAACCCTTCTTGCTTTTGTTTCACATTGAGGACAATGTTTATTTTAAGTTTGGGGGTGAGGAGTAAATTCAAGAATTTAATTTTTTTTCAAAAATCCAACTTTTGTATCTCCTTACCTGTTTTAGTTATAGTTTTTAGTTGTTTGGTTATTTGTATGTGTTTTTCATTCTTTCTTTTATTTGTTTTGTGTCTCGTATGGAGATTTAATTAGGTTCCTAGTAATTGTTTTGAGAATGCATTGGTTTTGTGCTTAAATTGTTTTCTTACTCAATTTGGGATACCTTTGTATTTCTTTGATCTAGGACTTGAGTGTATCTTTTGGTTTAGGGCGACTTGGCTTGAATAGCCCCCTATTTCTCAAGAAATAATTTCTTAATGAAACTCCTACGCACACACACACTAGGTCTCATTTATACACTTTGACTCCATCCTCTTCTCGAATTAGACTTTGTAGAGACCTTAGCTTCTATAGTGATGGGACATAATAAAGAGGATTGCCAGATGTGCCCCAATAAACAAGAAAAACAAAAGAAACAAGGAAAAAGAAAGAAAAACATAAAATAAAGAAGAAAAGCAAAAAGAAAAAGAAAAGAAAAAAGAAACAAATAAGTGGGGTTTACTCCGCAGTAGGTGCTGGTTTTAATTGAGTGTTCGAGGTGAAATTTGGAGTGAGACTGATGCCCGATGCCATAACCCGACTAGCAAAGAAATTCGCCAATGGATCTCGTTACATGGACACTTCCCTAAAACTCCTTGGAATTGCTTAGTACTTTTTAGTCTTAGTTGTCAAATAAAAGGTATGTTCTTATCCCGTTTTAGTTAATTCTCTTTCAAAAGTGTGGGTTGAGTTTGGTTGAAGAGTGTCTTGAAACCTTAGTTTATATTTGAGACCTAAAACATCATTTACACATAGTTCCTTTAGGAAATATCTATTGAGGGTTTGGGGGCAAAACTTTCCCATTTGAATGACTCGCCCTTTAGATATGATAAATGATTTGGGATCCCATTTTGGATAACATGTTATCTTAGAACATTTCCAAGCTTACTCTTAACTTGTTGCTAGCACCATACTCACACTCATATCTATCTTAGTGTTTTGTTTTTAGGGTTGTGTATTGCTTGAGGACAAGCAAGGATTTAAGTTTGTGGGTGTGATGAGTATCCTAAATACTCATTTTATCCCTATGTTTTACTTAGATTTTTAGTATTTTTTACGTTAAATAAGTGTCCTAATGATCTAAATGTTCATCTTATGATTAGGTCAACCATTTGGAGGAATTGTGCGAAAATGAAGCGTGGTGAAAAATGAATAAATTCCCCATATAGCATGAAGCGCTCAACGGTTCGTTGGCCGAAGGTGTTAGGTACGACAAAGAATTGTTATTTGTGATAAGTATCAAGATGCGAAGTTGGCCTTGGAGTAGTTGCGTGAAGACACCTTCGTAGCGTAGTATGATCAACAAACTCATGTGTTCGTCACGACGAAGGTCAAGGCTCAATAGCGAAAATAGCCCATTTTTGACTTAATTTGAGAAGGCTTATAAAAGGAGAGCAGAGAACGATGCAAGGGGGTTCGAGTTTGATTTTGTTCGACTAGGGTCGGACTATGGGACTAGAGTGGAGGGTGGTTCTTCAATATCGGGAGAAGAACTAGGGATTTAGAGGAAGAAGACCGAGACCATTATCATTTTGACCACTAGAGTTTCTTCTTTCCCTTATTTTCATGTTCTATCCAAATTTATGATGTACCAGACCTCTATTATGTTTAATTCCATAGTCTAGGGTTTTGGTTGTTTTTTAGACCTAAATCTTATATATAAATGTTGATTTTCTTATTTCTATTATCTATTTGTGATTGTCTATCTATTGATTTATGCATGGTTGTTATTTACATGTTGATTTCTGATCAATTTCAATATGATGAGTGGTTCCTTGTGAGATATGAGAAGTGAGTAAGGAATTTGACATAGATGAATCAAACTAATTAGCCGGGGTAATGCAGAAATTATAAGTAATTGGGAGGTGTGTGAGATTCTTGGATCTTAAAGCATCTCTAATGCTTGGGGTTGAGTTGAGAAGCAAAAAACCTAGTGTTAGTTGGTAGGTTATTTGACCTCGAGAAAGGCTTATAATTAAATTAAGAAAGAGTCGCCTTGAAAAGCATTTTCATGAGATATTAGAGTGGAATTTTGGCCTAGATATAGTAGAATTGTTCATATGCACCAAATACCCTAGGATTTTATCATCTCTTGGTATCCCTTAGTTGCACATTTCATTCCTTAGATTGAGATTTCATTAGTTTAGTTTAAATTCTATTTCGATCTCATCTTTAATGGATATTAGAGAAGTATTCTAATTTTGGTACTTAGCATCCCCATTTTGCCTGTGGATCGATCTTTGTATATCTCGTACACTGTATTACTTGACAAGTGTATACTTGCGAGAATAGGTGCTATTTACATCTTTTATTGCACATTTTATATACACATCACGCCATACGCCTATCACTAATAAAGCTGCTCAACTGCAAAATTTGGATGTTCAAATGGGTCAGATGGCTTCCATGTTCAATGAAAGACAACAAGGAAATTTGCCTAACACTTTAGAAGTGAACCCTAAAAGAGATGGCAAGGAGCATTGCAAAACCATCAAACTTAGAAACGGAAAAAATGTAGAGAGATCTGCCCAAATCATTGTTGAAAATGATGAAGACATTGCTAAGAATGAAGAGGGCAATGCTGGAAATTCAGAAAACAGTGATGAAGTTGTTGAAAAGAGTGTTGGATCCATTGGAAAGACCGAGGAGTTGCTGAAAAATTCAGCAAGTAGGGAGCAAAGAAAAACTGAGCTGAAGGCTCCTTCAAGAGAAGATTCTCTGATTGTTCCATAACCTCCAAGATTGAAAAGGAACAAATAGGATAACCAATTCGGCAAGTTTATGGAAATTTTCAAGAAGCTCCACATCAACATCCCATCTACCTATGCGTTGGAGCAAATGCCTTCATATGTCAAGTTCATGAAGGACATCCTCTCAAATAAGAGGAAGCTCAACGACTATGAAATTGTTGCTATTTCCAAGGAATGCAGTGCTATATTCCTCTAAAGAAAATTGCCTCCTAAACTAAAGGATCTAGGGAGTTTTACTATACCTTGTACTATTGGCAATTCCATTTTTGAAAAAGCCTTATTTGATCTTGGTGCTAGTATTAAATTGATGCCCTTATCTATTTTTAGGAACTTGGTTTGGGAGAGGCAAATCCTACAACCATTACTCATCAATTGGTAGATCAATCTCTCACTCATCCTTGGGGTATTATTAAGGATGTACTAGTGAAGGTAGACAAGTTCATCTTCTTGGCTGATTTCATAGTTCTTGACATGGCAGAATATAAGGAAATGCCTATTATATTGGGAAGACCCTTCTTAGCCACCGATCGGCCTTGATTGATGTACAAAAGGGAGAACTCATACTAAGGGTACAAGATGAAGAGGTGACTTTTAACGTGTTCAATGTCATAAAGCACCCCATGGAGAGTTAAAGTTACTTTAGAATGGACTTTATGGAGGCTATAGTGTCTAACCAAAAGGATCACATTGATCCTTTGGAAACTAGCCTTATCCATGGAGATTCCCTCGATATTGTTGATGATGAGACATGGGAATATGTATTGTGGATAGACTCGTTCAGGCAGAACAAATGAAAGTACTTTGAGAGCTTAGGAGATAGTCCTTCTCGTCCTATCCCTTCAATTGAGAAGCCCTTGGTTCTTGAAGAAAAATAGCTTCCATCTCACCTTAGGTATGCTTACCTTGGTGAGTCTTCTACCTTACCGGTCATTATCTCTCTCAAGTGGAAAAGGAAAAGCTGTTGAGAGGGCTTAGAGAGCACCAAGAGGCGATTGGATGGTCTTTGGCCTATATAAAAGGGATTAGGCCATCAATGTGCATGCATCGAATACTCTTAGAAGATGATAGTAGACCTGCAATTAAAGCCCAAAGAAGACTTAACTCAACTATGAAGGAAGTTGTACACAAGGAAGTCTTAAAATGGCTTGATACAAGAGTAATTTATCCTATTTATGACAACCCATGGTGAGCCTAGTCCAAGTAGTGCCCAAGAAAGGTGGGATGACAATCATTAAAAATGAAAACAATGAGTTAATCCCAACAAAAATAGTAAGCAGTTGGAGAATCTGCATTGACTACATGAAGCTGAACAAAAGCCACTAGGAAATATTACTTTCCTTTGCCATTCATTGATTAGATGTTGGATAGGTTGGCAGGTCACGAGTTCTATTGTTTCCTAGATGGATATTTTGCTTACAACCAGATTTCTATCGCTCCTAAAGACCAAGAGAAGACAAATTTCACATGCCCCTACGAAACTTTTTCATTCAAATGAATTCCATTTGGGTTGTGCAATGCCCCGGGCATATTTCAGTGATGCATGATGGCTATATTTTTAGACATGGTGGAGAAGTCGATTGAAATTTTTATGGATGAATTTTCAGTGGTAGGTACCTCATTTGATGATTGCCTTGGCATTCTTGAGTTGGTCTTGAAGAGATGCAAGGAGAGCAACCTTGTCCTTGATTGGGAGAAATGCCACTTTATAGTGAAGGAAGGCATTGTCTTAGGACATAGAGTATCCGATAAGGGGATCGAGGTAGACAAGGCGAAAATTGAGACAATTGAGAAATTGCCACCCCCTACTTCAGTAAAAGGAATTAGAAGTTTCCTAGGCCATGCGAGTTTTTATAAGAGGTTCATTAAAGACTTCTCAATAATAGCAAAACCCCTTTCAAGCCTGTTGATGCATGGAGTCCCATTTTGCTTTGATGAGAATTGCATGACCGCTTTTACCACCCTCAAAGATAAGCTTACCTCCGCACCTATTGTGATAACTCCGGATTGGGAACTTCCATTTGAACTAATGTATGATGCAAGTGACTATGCAATTGGGACAGTTTTGAGGTAGTGGAAGAATAGAGTGTTTCATGCCATATACTATGCTAGCAAAACTCTAAATGAAGCTGTTGACTAGACCAAAGAACACATACAAATTTACGACGTTATTACCAAGGACTATTGTCTAGTCCGCAGCGCCATAAAAACTTGTTAAAACTTGTTGATCAAACCAAAACATCTCCTAGAGTAAATCATTTCAATATTGGTTTTACCTAATATTCGCAAGTGTGCCGACAAGTAATAAATCGATTTAAGTCCGTATATCGATCCTACGTAAATCTCAAGAATTCTAGATCAACTACCCCGACTAATTAAGCTCCATACTATTTGGACTATAAATGACATTGTGTTCCAAATTAAGAAGCCGGGAATTATACAAGTATATAATAAAAGAATGTGAACAATCGAATAAACAGAATCAAAGAATAATGAATAAATTTAATAGTTAAGAAAATAAATGGAATCCAGTAATTATCGCTTAGAGTACACATTAAGATCAATGCTATCATGGAAGTATCAATTCCCGCTGTTAACACCGTTAATTTTTGCTTGTGTATTTCGTGTTTTAAAATCCGTCCAAGGCGTTTAGTAGTACAAATGATCTCTCCATTACACTCATTACTTCTGTTATCAATTTTTACCTCGATCCTCTCGAATAATACAGGAATGAGATAACTACTTAACAGACTCTTAATTCGGGTATTTTTCTTGCAATAATTTCATACCCATTTTATGGATCAGAACCTTAACCCCCAAGTTATCGGTCAAGGATATACAACTTCCGTGTTACTTTCCCAAAATTAAATAGATCACCCTCTCCGACAGATCTCAGCTAACACTCGGATTGGCTTCACTATTCGACTGAGGTGAACTCGCTTGTTTAAATTGATAACTCATTCAACTCATTCTGATTTCAAGTGAGAAGAGGATTTATCAAGTAAACTTACAAAGCTCATTAGATTTAATAGCAAGTTAATATACCTTCAAAGAAATGTTCATAACTCCCAGATTGTCATCTCTCAGGTCACCTCGAGACCTCCTTGAAATCAGAGCAATGAAACAATTCTTAACACGGGTATAAGAAACTGATATTCGAATCAAAACATTAAACTCATATAAATCAAAGTAAATTCATAAACTCAAATTAGCAATTTACGGAAATACATGTGAAAGATAATTTCGGGACAATAGCATTCACTTAATGGAAGCCGGGTTCTCAATTACCGACCACTACAACATTCCTCCTGATCATAAGAATAACTTACATTATGAACCTGGAGGAGTCGAATTCCGTAAATTTGTCTCGAACTTCCAAATATTCCAGTAGTAATTTGAAAGAATTGAATTCTCGCATTCGGGCCAAGCCAAAACGATAACATCCGGGGCCTTAAAACAAAACGAAAAACTAAATGATAAATCGAATCTAACTTAACTATCAACATTGAAGAAAAGAAAAGAAAAGAAAACTAAAAGAAAATAAAGAAATCGAAGCCTTCAGCCACCCGCATCTCCTTCGCGGTCGCTTGCCACCGCATGAAATGGGTAGTCGCAGATTTATGTGGTTTCGCCGGGCCCTAATCCCAATGCAGTCTTTATCAAGTGGATCGCCCATGTTAATGTTCAGTCGCGATCCCTTGTCAGCGACATCATCCATGTCGTGACATCGATCTCACGTCGCGACATCAGCTTAAGTCTTCGCAGCTTCAACTGATATCTTCTCGATGTCACTTATTATCAACTTAGTCGCGACATCAACTACATAATGATCGCAGCCTAATCGATGTCTTCCTGATGTCGCTAATTCTGGCCCCTTGTCGCCACATCACTTTATACCTTGTAGGCTTCAATAGGCTCCTCCGTCGGTTATCATGTCTTGTCGCGACATCGCCTCATTCTTCAGAGCTTTAACCGAATCGCTCATGATGTCCCAACCTCAATCTCTTGGTCGCGGATGCTACTCATTTCTCGCGCTATTTGATGGTTCTAAGTCGCGATATCAACTTCGACATCGACTTAGTTCTCTGAGGCTTCAACCGGTTGTTCGTGTCGCGACGCCATTCCTTTCGTCGCGGACATCGCTTTACAGGAACTTACAAGCTTCCACCGACGCTCGTGTCGCGCAAGAATAATCTCGTCGCCACATCACCTACTGGATCCGCAGCCTTCACTTGATGTCCCCGCTGTCGCGACGATCAATCCCTTGTCGCGACATCAATTCATACCCTGCGTTTCGCGGCTGCCATCGATGTCGCGATTTCCAATCCTCGTCGCGACAACAACTTGAGTTACATCAGCCTTCATCTCACCGCCCGCTACAGTTTCAAGGCGATTCTCCCTCGTCGCGAATTTCTATAAATTTCTTCCATGTTTCCTCGATGTCGCGGATAAGCGTGATCATTCAGCGGGATGTCGCCACCCTTCTTCACTACCGCTGTCGCTGATGTACCATCGCTTTTATGATCGCTTCCAGATCATTGTCGATGTCACGACGCATCCGTATGTCGCTGGTACGGTCTTCTTCTTCATTTCCCCGCTGCTTCACCGAGTTTCTTTAAATCCCCACCTGCCTTGTTTCAAGTAAGTCATTTCCGACCGGAGTTTTATCAGCGCAACCTGATATGTGCATTTTGATCACGCTAAAGCTTCACGACATCAAAGTTCCTTTATCTTTTGTGTCCCTTTTCACAAACTTGCTTCAAATTTAATTATCTCATTAACGCTCATCCACCTCTCTCGTTTTTCTCGCAAATATTCTTCTTTTCTTGAATTCCCCGGCCATTTAACAATTGTTATTCCATACTCAAGACATAACCGCCTTATATAAAAATAGATCAAAAATGGACTAAAAATAGATGACTTTCAAGCTCATCAAACCCCCAACTTAAAATTTTGTCATTCTCAAGAAAGAAAAGAAAAATTGCTCGTCCTCAAACAAATAAAAGAAAATTTTTTAAGGACATTTTTCTCGATTTTGCTTCGCAAAGAGCATTCAATTTAATTGAAATACAAGGTATGCATTATTTTCAAAGTATCTAGCTTTCAAGTCCAGCTCAAGGTTGGTTTCTACTTTATAGTATACAAAATTAAACTGAAATTGTTTCACAAACAACATAATCATTGGATCCCGTTGAAAAATAAATTGTTTTTTCATCTTCATAATTATTCACTTAACTCCTAGGTCCTTCGCTTTTATCATGATGTTGTTTTCCAAATTCCACAAGCTTTATTATTCATATTGATCTCACTAATGTAGGTAATTCTAATCTCTTCAAGATCAACTCAGGTCTGCTTGTAGTTAAAGCTGGGGTAAGGGTGATAGAAAGGAACTTTTTGGTTTAGATTACCCTGAACTTTTCTCTCTTCTTTCTCACTACCGCCCTTTTCCTTGTAGTTTCTTTAATAAAACTCCCCCAAACTTCATTTTTGGACATCTCCTCGATTTCTTCTTCTATCTCAGAACTTTATGCCTCGCATTTTTCATTTGTAATTTAACTTGCTTTGTTTGTCACCATTCGTGGATAGTGCAATGTTTTACCTTCTTAGGCTTTCTAACAACCTTAGCTTAACTTAGTTAGTAACTCCCACACTGTGATATGGCATTAGGGTACTAGGTGCTGAAAACACCCTCAAGAACTTAATAGTTCACAGAATTAAATGTACAAGGTAAAACCTATCCCCTTTTTTTTTTTTTTTTTTTTTGTGCTTCGCACTCTTTTTCTTTCATTCCCTTTTCATCTTTTTCTCCTTGAGTTCTTCAAAACAACCTCCCCAAACTTGATTTCTTTCTTCCTCTTCGCTCTTGGGTAATCACTGTGTTCTTACTCGGGAAGATTGATTCTTCGAAGGTTCGGGGTTTAAATTACCGATCTTTAGAAATAAGGCTTGATTGGCTCAATGAACTAAGGTATATGCTTTAGCATATAGGTAGGGATGGCTTGAATGGCTCAAACTTTCCAAGAATGGCCTGCATCATTTCTTGTCAGCTGCATCACCTAGGATTTCGCCTCAATCAATAATCTAACAAGTTCTAGAATTTGCTACATCATATTGACCATTAGAGTTCCTTGTTGGAATTTTTGCTGATGAGTAGTTAAACTCTTTAGTATCCAATTGTGTTCCTGACTCATTGTTCATACTACAATCTCAAAATAAGTTTTGTTCCTTCACTTACTACTCTCTTATTCGACTCAACAATAAATTTAAGTCATTTTGCACTTTGTGTTTTAATAAAATTGTATTCAGTCAATTTTTATTCTAGATTTCAAATTATTTCTAATCTAACCGCTTCATTCAACGCAGCTCAAGATTATCTCGCCAGCTTTTTCTTCCTGAACTAATCTACTTATATTTTCCCAACTATGCATCACAAAGCAACACAATATTGAACAAACAACTAAAATAGCACGCACACAACAATTCAATTCAAATTTTTATTTTATTTCTGATTCAATTGCAACAGTTGGATACAATTCAAATGGGAATAAGAGGTAAAGAAGGTTAGGCAGGGAGAAGGTCTATTTTTTTCTTTGAAATAGCCGTGGAGCAAAGATGTTTGGGGATCTAGGTCCAAGCAGGAACAAATGAGCCGGGAATCTCAGAATTTCAATTCTCTTCTTTCCTTTCTTCTTGGTTTCCATTTGTTCTTCAATGAAAATCTCATTAGAGATCAACCTTTGTTCAACTCCATCATGCCTCTTCCCCCCAAACCATTCATTGTATTCTCCATTTCAATCATGACCTCTAACAATTTGGAGAGATTATTGTTAATCAGATCCAAATTTTCTAGCCATTCTTTTGCTCAGGATTCAAAAGATCCTTGCTTCTGTCTCTATCATCCAGCTTTATTTTCAAAATCCTTCTGTAGATTCTGTATAGGAACTTGAAGCCCTTGATTTACTCCCTCAAATTTAGCTTCGTCTGTATCTTTTTCTTTATCAATGTTAGAGTTGAGAATCACGCTAAACCGATTGTTATAAAAGCTCATGACTTAGTTTGAGTTTCAGAATGTGACAGTGATCTCTTCCTTCATTTCTTCTTAAATTCTTCCCTTGTTGCCTAAAATTTTTCTCATCCTGCCTCTCTCTTTCTGCTTCCAAATTTTCCCACTCCGCTGTTCTCTTGCAGCCCAATCTCATGCTCCTTTTCCTTCCCTCGCTTAGCTCTTCCTCCCACTGCTGGTCTCTTATTTTCAATTCTTTTTCATAAATGCCTTCGACCTCCCGCTTTCCACTCTTCGTTTTTCATCCATTCTCTTTATGGCATCGGTGAGCTCCAAGATCGAATCGTTTCAGGTTCCCTTGAGCTTCCATGTTGGAAATTTCGCTTCGCACAGGAGGAGAACCCGCAAGGGAATGAGAAGTCTATCGGGTCGCTTCATCCTCATTTCTTCATCACCGCAGAAATCATTGTTGTCGTGAGTTTTCCTCGTTGCTCGCCTCGACAAGAACCCTCTCGAGTCTCCTTTTTCTCGGTCTTTCCGTCAGGGCTTCATCTCTTTCACCAAAGACTTCTTTTTCTTCTCGTTCTCGTCCTTTCGCAACTCCCCCGCCGTATGAGCAGAAGCCTGGTACTTCTTCTTCTGATTCCCATATTCCTTTCACCCCAGCCTTCAAACATAGAATAGTGATTGTTGCTGGGTGAGGAATAAGACCTCTTTTGTTCCCTTCATGATACCCTTTCATGATAGAATTCTCAATGAGACAACTCCTATATCGAGATTCAGATCCTTAGATGGCATACAAAGAACACAAATTTTCTTGTTCTCTCACCGGCACACATAGCCAGAAAGAACCAAAACAAGCCGTGAAGTAAAACCATACCTTCGCTTCCCTCGCCAGCTTCCCTGCTCACCGTTTCGCCTTCCTTCTTCTCGTTTAGCCTGCCATTAGTGAGCTTCTTGGCAATCTTTCCAAAAAATCTGGTTTTTCCAAAAGTTTCTTAAATTTGAACCATGCTTAGCACTGCCATGCCATAGGCCTCGCTGATGGCCTTAGCTTCATATATGAAACCTGCATTCTTAACTTAAAACCACTCCATCCTTCCTTCCTGCACCAAATTTGAATAAAATTCTCACTGCCGTATACCGATGGTGTGCGCAGAGACTCTCCCATCTTCGCTCTTATCATCTCCTGAAAGGCGTAACAGGATTTTTGAATCTCCTCTCCGCGACAAACCCCTTGTTAGCATAATATTTTTCCACTGGGAGTACGCTTCGTCTGACACGAAATCTTCTACTTCTTCTTCTTCTCTCATCTTTCCTCTCCCCTTCTCGTCTTTCAGAAGTCACGGAGTTTCGGTGTTTCGATGGCACCTCTCCTCGCTTTGTTCTTCCGACGAATCTCATCTAACTGCTCTTCGCAGTTTCTTCCTTCCGTTCATGTTCCTCATAACTTCGTCTAGGTCAGTGGACTAGATAAATTTCGCCATTGGAAATGGGAGAAAAGCTTTAAGGTATGGGAAGCTAGTATTGTGGGTTGAGATTCAGAAGGAGGAAGAATAAATAGCTATGTGGTTTTGGAGGAATGAGAAAGCTCAAAAGTCAGCAGAATTCAATCAATGTTTGTGGGCTAATTATCGCTTCATTAAAACACGCCGCGACTTCACTAAGGTTTGAGATCATTGAATTTAGGGCTTCTTAAAGTGAGTGAGTGGCACCTGTCCCTCTTTATGTCGCGACATACTAAGTTTGTCGCGACATAACTAGGTTTTCTAGGAATTGTTTGATTTTCATGTTGCGACATCTATTTTTTTCATTTTGAACTTATTCACGCGACTTCACAAAGCAGTGTCGACATATAATCTTCTTCCTTCACTCACCCGCTTGCCCTTTCAAAACAAAAGTCACGACATCAATGTTTTGTCGCTGACATCATTTCACTCGCGACATAACCTTCGTCGCGACCTAAGCCCTTAACCCAATGATCTCAAGAACCTTTTTCTCTTATTGTTCCTAACCTTAGACATTACTCGATCTCCAAGCAAAGATTTAACAAACAATTCAAGTATAATTGGTGCACTGGGTTAGGGACAAAGCCACTCCCTTTTCATGTCAGACTCTCCTAAGTCACTGAATCAAGTTCCCGTGATTGCCTTGGCCATTCATGTCTTTTGAACCTTGCGTGCTTACTCGCAATATTCAAGAAAATCTATAATTAAACTACAATTGATTTCTAAAAATTAAATCTATCATTATAAAAACAAATCGAATTCCTAATTTAAGTAACTAAAGAAAATATTTCAAAACTTAAAACCGTAAATTAAATCCTACGGGTCGTTTCCCATTACCAAGCCGCTTTGAGTCCCATTGGATTTGCTCGTGGTACTCTTTCTTTTACCTCAAGAACCAGTTGTTCTTCATTTTCTCTTCCCGTTTGTATAATGTTTAACCTCTGGTCCACCACCTTGAATTCTTCGCAAAAGATCGCCTCCTGTCACTGCCTCCAAATGTAGTACTGACACCACCGTGTACGGCTCCACTCCAATTGGATTTTAATTTCCTGGAAACAATTTCGGGCCTAGAATTAAACACAGAACTCCTGCTCCCCTTCCTCAACTCTTTCAAAATTCTCTAATCATGCCATTTCTTTGTCTTTTATTTTCAGATATTCTAGCATTATCATAGGCTTCATTTCTCGCTTCTTCCAATCCTATTGGGCTTGGTTAAATTTTTCTTCCTTTGCAGGCCTTAAAATCGGTTTAACTTCTTGGATGGCCCATTGCCTTGTATTCTAATTCAAGAGGTAGATGACATGGTTTACCAAACAACTCAGATGGGGACATTCCAACGGGGTTTTCAGATGCAAATTCAGAAGCCCAAAGTGCATCATCAAGTCAAATATCTAATCCTTCCCGCTTGAGCTCACAGCCTCTTTCAAGTATTCTCGATCTCCCCCGTTGGAAATTTCGCATCCAATGGGTCCGGGATGATAAGTTAAACTCATTACATGCTCGATCCCATACCCGCCATGATTTTGCGTAAATACTTTGTTTGCAAGGGGTTCCCCCATCACTCACGATAGTCTCGGGCAACCAAATCAAGCCAAAATATTCTTTGCAAGAAACTCACAACCTGTATTAGCATCATTCCTTGACAAGCCATCGCCCACCCATTTGGAAACGACCCATCAAGTGCAGCGCATGTATATAGGTTTCCAAATGACGGTGGAAGGGTCCCATAAAATCTATTCCCAAGTACATCAAAAAAATTTGTAGAATACCATAATACCTTGAGGGGCATTCCATTCCTCGCCGATATTTCCACCTGCATCTATCACACACTTTAACCCATCAAAGACACCAAGATAGCTGGCCAATAAAATCCCATCGAGTATCTCATGGTCGTTTTCCTCCGTAAAATGTCCCCATATATGGTGATGCATGGCATTCATTTATAATGCTGCCTTGGTTTCACTTTCTCGCACACATCTTCTTATTACTATGTCGCGACTCTCTTGAATAATAGCTGGTCATCCTTAAATATAATACCCTCGTCAGTTCGAAGCTTCTTTCCGTTGGTAGTCGAATTCTCAAGGCACTCCACAAGCCGCATAATTCACAATATCAAGATATCAGTAGTCGAAGGAAACCTTAAACAATCGTCATCCCAGAAGTTCTCTCATCACATTTTCCCTTCACGCTTCTTTCTACTCTGATAAGTGATCACTATCACATTGTCACATCCCTTTGATCCTTGATTTCCAAATCAAACTCCCCGCAAATGCGAGCACCCACCTTATCAATCTGACTTAGCTTCCGCTTTTGACATCAGTATTTGATCGGCTGCATGATCGTGAATTACCACATGAGATCCTAAAATGTACGCCTAAATTTTTCACAAGCAAATACTATGGCTAGCATCCTTTTCAGTTGTTGAGTAGTTCTTGTGCTTCATTGAAGGTCTACGCATGATACGGCCCCGAATACTTTCTTTGCCCCAACACGCCTCCCATGGCAAAATCATCGGCATCACACATTATTTCAACCTCGATTCCTGTGCAAACATTATAGGTGTCAGAACAATCTGATCTTGATTTCTTCAAAGCATCCTTGCGTGAGTCATCAAAATCAACTCAGATCTTTTCCCAAGACCGTATGGTCCTGGCTATTTTTGAAAAGTCTTTGATGAATCTCCTGTAAAATCCAGCATGCCCCAAGAAGCTTTTACCTTACCGTGGTAGGTGGTGCCTTGATAATGGATACCTTGACTGTCAACTTCTAGTCCAAGAAGGTAAATACCTGGTGCCCAAGAACAATACCTTCCAGGTCAACATAAATGGCATTTTCCCAATTCAAGCAGCCATGGTCTCGCATCTTTGGGGAAGTAATCAAGCTCGCATTGTTTAAACATTGATCAAAGTCGGATCCATACGAAATCATCCATGAAAATTTCCATCACTTCTTCAACCAACTGAGAATATAGACATCATACACCGAATGTAGCCGAGATTACATGTTTCAAACGGCATCCTTCTAAGGCAAAGGTGCCATAAGGGCATGTGGAATGTGGTCTTCGATCCTGCAATAGCAATCTGATTATATCCAGTACCCACCCGTAAAACAAAGTGAGGGTGTCCCCGCTATCCCGTCCACACATATGATCAATGAAGGGCAAAGGGAAATGATATTTTCTGGTGGCAGTGTTCAATTTCCCGTAATCAATGCATACCCTCCATCCTCACGTTTTGTTGTAATCAATTCATTTTTCTCATTATGATCACAAGAACCCCCCTCTTTGGAACCATGACCGGGCCTACCCAAGGACCGGTTCGAAATCAGATAGATAAACCAAAGATTCAAGAATTTATGCCTCCTTTCTCATTACTTCCTTCATCACTGATTCAGATTTCCTTCGTGTTCCACATGGTTCTCAAGTCTCTTCAGTAATCTTATGCATGCAAATTGACTTCCGACCGATACCCTTCAAATTTCTTCAATGGACCAAGCTAGCGATTCCTTACGCCTTTAATATTTTCAAGAATCTTGTTCCCCATCATCAATGAAGTCCGGGTCAAATGATCACCGGCTTTTCTTTGGTAATTCTAAGGCAAGGCATACTTTAAAATGACATGGCAACTCTTTCAAAACTACAGCTCCCTTCGCACGGTTTCGATGAATTTTTCAATATTTTCCCATTATCGCTTCGTTTTGCTTGCTCAAATACGCTTTCTATAGAATGAAAACTCTGAAGGAAAATTCGCACGTATTATCTTCGCATAATCGGGAATTCATCTCTTTTCATTGATAAAATCGGGAGTGTTACAATCATTGTTAACATCGATCGAAGTATAGACAAAATCGCCTACATTGCAACTTTCCTTGTTCGCATTTCATACTTTTATCAAGGCAGCACCATTCTTTCTCCAACCCCTGTAAGAACTCCCTTTTGCATGTCAATCAAAGGCGCCTCCAAGAGGCTAGGAATGGTCTTCCCACAAAGGGTGGGTACTTGTGAATCTTTCTTCCATGTCCGTAATGATGAAGTCTACTGGAAAACAAACTTCTAACAAAGACCAAGACATCTCAATGACTCTTCAAAGTTTTACCATCGACCACCACGATATTCAAGAGTACTGTGGGAGTAAGCCCCTAAACTTAGCTCTCAAATGTAAAGAGGCATCAACTTCCAGCCCCGAGGTCACAGAGAGCTTCCCCGAATTCACCCCTCCAAATAATACAAGGAATCGAGAAGCCCCCGGGTCTTTCATCTTTACTGTAGTTCTTTCTCGACATCGCAGACTGGGGCGGCGTGAGATTCACTATTCCTCCTCTCTACTATTTTTCTTTTCACAAGATGTCCTTCGTAAATTTTGCATAGAGTGGCATTTGAGTTACCTAATTTCCGCAAAGGCATACTGATCTCCAGCTTTCCGGAAAGTTTTCGTGAACCTTGTAAACTCGGCCTCCTCCATCTTCGACTTCGCAGCCTTGTGGAAATTGACCGCAGCTTGGATCCTCGATGTTCTTCCTTTCTACTCTTCTTTCACTCTAGTACCTCTTCCTTCCTCGGGCTTTCTTCTCTTGTCGCTGTCATTTTTCTTCTCTTTCATCTCTTCTAACTCCTTCCACTCCTGCACCCGGTACGTACCATGCGCCTGGTTCTTCCTCGTGTCACTGGGAAGGCATCTTTCCTCCTGCCTTGCGTGCGAGCCAGCGCCCTATTTGTAGTTCCGTGTTCTTCAGCATGCGCATTGGTGGTGTTCAAAATTTGAGAATTTGGTAGCAATGCTCTAACCTACAAATTCTTTGCTCATGAGATTAATGTAGCCTTCATTATCCCCCATGAACTACAAAGATCTCGTTTCAAAAGATTACCCTCCTCCGACCCCTTATATTCATTTCGTGGCTCATTTCCTTGTCACGTTGTCGGAACCTTGGTGGTCAAGTGGATAACCCCGTGGAGGCCTGCTTCATGCCTCAGCCCTATGAGCCCCTCCACCATAAGAGAAATTCACGGTTCCTCGTTGTTTGGGCAAAAATGTGCTGGCAGGTTAGTATTGGGTTTAAAATGGTAGTTTCTTGGCTCACCCAAGATAATAACCCTTCAAAGATCATGTAATTGTTCTTCGGCCATCTCTCAAAGACTTCCTTCAATAACTCTCTTCAATTGCTCCTGTATTTCATGAGCAAGGTGTGTCTTTCTTCTCGCTTGTCCAACCCCACAGGCATAATGGCATCCAATCAAGCCTCCAGGGCGGTTGCCATTGGTCTTTGTTCAAACTCCATGATCCCCTTCTCTCTGCTTCTTTGAAAGCCTGTATTTTTATGCCATTTAGCCGTGTCTTCAATCGCCTCATTTCTTCAAGACTTTTTCGCTTGAATGCGCTCCACAAAGATGAAGCATCAATGATCCCTTTGATAGTGGGTCATTCCAAGGCATGATATACAAATGTCCATCTGAGTTTCGTGATCTATCCCATGCATTGGACATCTTCTCAAAGAACCGCTTGAATCTTCCCAAGCTACATACGACTTTCATCTTCCCCGCGAACACAATGATTTCCTCCTTCTTTCGTGGTGAGGGTCGAAAGAATCACCCAAGTAGGCCTCTACTAACTCCTCCCAAGTATCACGTAACCATATGGTAAGATCTCCATACCATGTAGTCAGCCAGATCTCTAGAGAGAATGGGAATAGATGCGCTTGATGACTTCGGTCTCACCCTATTCAACTTCATCAGATACCCATCCCAGAAATCTTCCTGTGTGCTCGCTTAGTCTTCAGTAGGATGACCAGTGAACCGATGTTGTTGACCATTGTAACTGCAGGCTTCGGGGCTCAAAATTATTAGCATCAACTGTGTCGCTCGATTGCCGAAATATTCATCCCTGTATAATGGGTCTCCAGAGTCCTCCATTGTATCGATTGGAGGTCTTCTAGCTTCTTCTATGTACCTCATCCCGATCCTGCTTTCATCCGCCATGGCTGAGTTTTCTGCCTTCTTTTATCTTTCTCGCTTCGATGTCCTCTCTAATTTCGTGTCGTACCGGAACGATCGTTGTCTGCTTCCTATGCATTAAATTTGTCCCCAAACACACTTACATTAATAGATTAGCTCTGTCAACAAATATTTTCAATATGGTTTGTTAAAGGTTAGTGGCTAAAAATAACCACTGCTTGAAAAGCTATTTTTGTTCTTTTTCTTCAAAATGTCCAAATTAGTAATTCCTTTTTTCGTCCGAATATTGATTTACTGAATTCTTTCGATCCTCTAATCCACGCCAAAACTTGTTGACTAGACCAAAGAACACATACAAATTTACTCACTATTACCAAGGACTATTGTCTAGTCCTGAATCGCGCCTATAAAACTTGTTGACTAAACAAAAAACATCTCCTAGAGTAAATCATTTCATCATTGGTTTTGGCCTAATATACCGCAAGTGCAATGTGCCTGATTAAGTAATGAATCAATGATTTAAGTCCGCATATCGATCCCACGTAGACTTCAAGAATTCTAGATCAACTACCCCGACTACTCAAGCTCCATACTATTTGGACTATAAATGACATTGTGTTCCAGTTTAGTCGTAAATTATACAAGTATATAATAAAAGAATGAACAATCGAATAAATCGAATCTAAAGAATAATAAATTAATAATAGATAAGAAAATAAATGGAAACCGAAAGAATTATCGCAGAGTACACATTAAGATCAAATGCTATTGTGAAGTATCAATTCCTGCTGTTAACACTGCACTTTGCTTGTGGCTGTGTTTTAAAATTTGTTCAAGGCGTTTAGTAGTACAGCTGGATCTCTCCACACTCCACATTTCATTATCTAATTTTTACTTGATCCTCTCGAATACAGGGAATGAGATAACTACTTTTTAACAGGGACTTCCTAATTCTGGGTATTTTTCTTTTGCAATACTTCATACCCATTTTATGTGGATCATACCTTAGCTCCTGCCATTTGGCCAAGGCAGTGTCATTTCCTGTGTTACTCAAAATTAGAATGGGACAATTTCCTTGATTAGATCTCGCCTAACACGGGATTGGCTTCTTCACTATTCGAATTGAGGTGAACTCTCGGCTTGTTTAAATTGATAACTCATTCAACTATTCTTGATTTCCAAGTGAGAAGAGGATTTATCAAGTAAACTTACAAAGCTCATTAGATCTCCATAAGTGTGTTAATATACCTTCAAAGAAATGTTCATAACTCCTGTGGATTGTCATCTCCGTGTCAATGAGGACCTCCTTGAAATCGGGCCAAGAATGAAACAATTCTTAATACGGGTATAAGAAATCGATATTCAGATCAAAAACATTAAACCCATAACCGAAAGTAAATTCAACCGAAATTTAATCCTGGTCGGAAACAAACTACAGAAAGATACTCACAATATCACTTAATGGAAGCTGGGTTCCTCAATTACTAAATTACACACTACAAAGATTCCTCCACTGCAAGAATTTAACCGCATTATGAAACCGAGTGGAGCCAATCTGCAGAATTTGTCTCGAACTTCCAACATTCCGTAGTAATTTGAAAAGAATTGAATTCTCGTAGATTCGCTCAAAACGATAACATCCACCCAAAATAAAACGAGAAAAACTAAAATGATAAATTCATCTAATCTCTAACTATCAACATTGGAAGAAAAGAAAAGAAAAAGAAAATAAAGAAAATGAGCCTTCGCCACCCGCATCTCTCGCTCAGGTCGCCAAGCTACCCATGAGCGGGTAGCTGCGCATTTATAGGTTTCGCTTGGGCCCTAATCCCAAATGCAGCCTTCTTGTGGATTTTAAGTGGACTGGCCCATACATGTTCAGCCGCAACTGTCCCTTTGCCGACATCATCCATGTCGCAGCATCGATTCACGCCGCTGAGCACGCCTAAGTCTTCTCGCACTCTTCAACTGATGCCTTCGATGTCGCGATATCAATCTCTGTCACGACATCAACTACATGGATCGCAGCCTTCCAATCACATGCTGATGTCGCGACTCTCATTCCTCGTCGCACATCACTTATACCTTTGCAAGCCTAATAGGGTTCTCCCGCAATATCGATGTCTGCCCGACATCACCAATTCTTCTATAGCTTTAATCGAACGCTCATGATACCCGACCTCAATCTCGTCGTGATAGCGCTTCATTTCTTTTGCGCCTTTCATCTCGATATAGTCCTCGTCAAAGGATATCAACTTTAACGACATCGACTTAGTTCTCTCGAAGGCTTCAACTGGTTTGCTGCGTCGCGACGCTATTCCTTTGTCATGACATCGTACCTTAAGGAACTTACAAGCTTCCATCGATTGTTTGGTGTCGCGATAACAATCTTCTCTTTTTGTCGCGGCATCACTATGGATCTCGCAAATTTCACTTGATGGTGCCTCAAGCCGCGACATCAATCCCTTTGTCGCGACATCAATTCATGCCTCGCAGTTTCAAGTGGTCGCATCGATGTCGCGACTTCAACTCTGTCATGCATAAATAACTTGAGTTACATCAGCTTCATCTCACCGTTTCGCATAGTTTCGCGATTCTCCCGCCGCGGACTCTATCAAATTTTCCATGTTTCCCCGATGTCGACAAGCTTGACGACATCCGATGTCGCGACCCCTTCTCTTCACTCATCATACGCGGCAGCCTTTACCGCTTTTTATGACTGCTTCTGTATCATTGTCGATGTCACGACGCATCCAGATGTCGCGACATGAAGTCTTCTTCATTTCGTTGTTTGACCGAGTTTCTTTAACTCCTCACCGCTTTGTTCTTCAAGTGCTTCGCCTCGATCGAGTTTTTGATCGCCGCAACCCGGATATGCATTTTGATTGTCGCTAAAGCTCACGACATCACAGTGTTCCTTTATCTTTGTGCCCCTTTTCACGCAAGAACTTGCTTCATTTAATTATCCTATTAACGCCTATCCACCTTCCTCGCTTCTCGCAAATACTTCTTCTTTTTCTTGAATTCCCCGCTATTTAACAGCTTATATAGTTATTCATAATTCCCGCACATAAATCGCCTTTGTTTATATAAAATAGATCAAAATGGACTAAAAATAGATGACTTTCAAGCCCATCGTCGTAAGCACAATGAATTATGCTACAACCTGCAAAGAGTTGCTAGCAATAGTCTTTCTTTCATTAAATTTCTGGCCATTTACAAGGCAACAAGGTCATTGTCTTCATGGATCACTCGGCCTTAAAATACCTAATGACAAGAAAAGGATGCCAAGCCTTGCCTCATACGATTGATCCTTCTTTTGCAAGAATTTGATGTGGAGATAAAAGACAAGAAGGGTTGGTAGCCGACCTTCTTTCAAGACTAGAGATGGAGGATAATGAGGCCTCACAAGTTGACATCAATGATAGCTTCCCAAATGAGAAATTGCTAATTGTTACCCATGATGATTGGACTCCATGGTTTGCAAACATATTGAACTACCTAGTTGTTGGAATTATCCCTTCAGACTTAACTTCTCAACAAAAGAAAAGGGTCTTTGCTAAGTTGAAGCATTATTTTTGGGAGGATCCCATTCTCTATAAACATTGTGTTTATCAGATGATTAGAAGATGTATCCTAGAAAATGAAATGCTAGTTGTCCTTTTCCATTGTCATTCTTTGAAGTGTGGTGGACATTTTAGTGGACAAAGGACAGCAGTAAAGGTGTTACAATTAGGATTCTATTGGCCTACCTTATTCAAGGATGCTCATTTATTCATGAAAACCTGTGATAGATGCTAAAGAACAAGAAATATTTCAAGAAAAAAATGAAATTCCCATGAATTCAATGTTAGAAGTCAAACTGTTTGATGTTTGGGGCATTGATTTCATGAGTCCATTCCCGCTCCTTTGAAAAACAAAACATACTATCAGACTACATCTAAGTAGTGGAAGCCACCCCACTGCCATTTGTGATGCTAAGGTGGTCCTGAAATTCTTCCTCAATACCTTCTGTGTTTAAACTCTTAGGAAATTGCAGTGATAAAGGGACGCACTTTTGTAACAAGTTGCTTGAATCACTTTTGTCCAAGTATAGAGTAAGACATCGCACAGCTCATGCCTATCATCCACAATGTAATGGCCAAGATGAAATTTCCAACTGGGAAATCAAAAGGATCCTAGAAAAAGTTGTGAAGGTATATCAAAAGGAGTGGTCGACAAAGATGGATGATGCACTTTTGGCATACCGGACAACTTTCAAAACTTTGATAGGGACCTCTCCCTATAGGTTAGTGTTTGGCATGTCATCTCTCGATGGAACTCGAGCATAGAGCTTATCGGGCAACAAGGAAGTTGAATATGGACGTCAAGGTGGCTGGAGAGAAAAGGTTGTTGCACCTCAACGAACTTGATGAATTTTGGCATGAAGCCTATGAGAATGCCAAGATATACAAGGAAATAAACAAGGCATGGAATCATAAGCACATTGTAAGAAAAGAATTTGAGCCCGGTCAATAGGTATTTCAATTCAAGGTTGAAATTGCTCCCTGGAAAACTGAAATCAAGATGTTACAGTCTGCTTCTTTTGACCCATGTATTAAGTATGCTTAAAATTTCATTCGGGACCCTTCGTCATCACTCAAGTATTTCCATATGGGAGTGTGGAATTGTCTCATCTAGAAAAGGGAAATTTTTAAGCAAATGGACAGCGTTCGAAGCCTTATTTTACGGGTGCAAATGAAAGAAGAAAGTCCATTACTATATTGAAATCTTCATAAGCTACGGGGATGTGCTGAGTTACGTTCTTTTTCGTTACCGAGTGTGGTCAACATCAAGTTTCAGGGAAGTCGAGCTAGTGACATTAAACTTAGTGCTTCTTAGGAGGCAACCCGAGCAACAATAAGGATTTCAATCCATTTTCTACTTTCGTTTGTTTTGGTTATTTTAGTTTGTTTGGCATGTTAAATTTGTTTTTAGTGTTTATGTTAGTTCAATTTGTGTTTGTTAGGGCTTTGAAGTTGCCTTTATGCATGACGCCCTAAAATTTGGGGGTCCGTTGATCAACCATCAATCCGCGGAAAACTTGTGGATATCGGATAACCCGATACCATACAATTGTGTCCTATTCACTGGTATCCATTCATCCATATTCTTACAAATAAACATGCAAGGACATATGCATATTAAAATAGTCCATATGTTTTTAAATTCTCACCTTTTACACGCACATATATGTGAGGCAAGTTTGCCCAAAAGATTTTACAAAAAGAATTATCAGCTCACATCTTCATTCGCGGTTCGAATGAGAGCCACCCACTGGCTGGCATGTCTCGCACCTGAAGCTCTTTTCTCATAGGGTAAGCCACGCCTTAGTAGAGAAAATCTCTACGCAGGCTTACTCCCCACCTAAGTGCACATGCAAATACCCACTTTACATTCACATTAACAATCCTAAACAAGAATATGCAATCCTATGTTGGAATTCTACATATATCATGAATGAGATGAGACCCACTGTATGCACCATACTGAAGGTCTTTACCACCTGCCTTACCACCTTCATACCCGAGTCTTTATCGACTCTTACCATACAATGCGACGCCAATGTGTGATAAAATCAGTCATTGATGGATTACATCCAATGATCATTTTCAAACAAAATTTGCTTGTTTATAAACCAAAAGCTTTTTGGATGTTACACCTCAAATGATTATTTCATTTACAAAACTCATGTGTCTTTTCGAGCAGCGAATTTTCAGGGTCTCACTGTAGGCTCCACAGGCCTACCGACACTTTTTGGACTTTCACCATTGGAGTGTCTGAACCAGTCCTGACCTTTCACCCAAGGGAGTATCTAGCCCTTCTTGCTATTACCCGACATGAGTTTTTACCATTTCATGCAAATCAGTATGGCTCGTTGAACTTCGGTCCATCCATCGAGCTCAACAATCAATCACCCATGTGGTGTTGATCAACCATGCACTCACACCCACATGAAATGTGATGTCTCTGAGCATATGCAATGCGATGTGCCATTGCATATCAATGTCATGTCCCATACAAAGCGGCATTCCACATAACACTCAAACCACATACTCCCATACTATGATTAATTCAGATCAAATGTTACACAGTAATTTCCATATAAACTTTCACATCTATAAATGGTCAACACTGATACATCAGCAAGATATAAAGCATGTTAGCAAACTTCAGAAAAGAATGAAAACTAGAAACAAGAGATACAAAGAGAGTCACCTCCTTCTTCTCAGCAACAAAGCACCTGCAGAATGACTGATAGTCAGCAATTTGGTTGCTAATCATTTTTTTTACTCATCCAGTAACTTAGCAAATGATCTAACTGATCCTTAAACATCTGCATTATTCAAATCCACTGACTATCACTATGTTCACGGGGAATTTCGATCCCTACATTCCGATACCAAATAATGCATGTGCTGGGGATATCCATTAGAAACAACAACTTACATTCTAAACTTGGTACCATCTAAGTCGGCACCCACATCTAACTGAATGGACAGTGGCGCTAGTCATGGTTCACATTCAACTTCTTTGGGTTACCTAGCACATAAATAGCGGGAAAATAGATAAGTCGGGAACCAAGAGCGTGTTTGTTTCGTAGGTATCCTAGAGGAACCAAAGGTGGTTTGTTCTATAGTTCAAAGGATCAGAAGGACATTGTTAGCACCAATGCCCGGTTCTTGGAAGAGGACTATTTAATGAACCACAAGCCCAGAAGTAGAATTGTTCTAGAAGAATTGAGAGGAGATAGACTAGTACAAACTTCTTTAATACCCATAATGTAAGAGGAAACACCACAAGAAAGTGTTCTTGACATCCCATTGACTCATCGTAGTCAATTGTAGGGATCAGAATTCCATGTGAACATAGTGATAGTGCGTACAGATTACAAAAAAAAAAAACCAATCCGAATACTATACGAGAGGGGGGCTTGAACTAAACCCAAAGATACGCCTATATCGATCTCACAAAAAAAAAAAAAAGATCTGCAGCAGATCGCTTCGAATCTCCAGTCTTCTACCATATTCTCAATGCCGTAACGAAGAGGAGTGGCTATCTTCGTGCTCTTCGACTCGGGTCAGCCTCTGTGGTTTTCCCGAGGCTGCCCAACATGGCATATAAATAGGCTACAGTAGGGACCTAAAGGCAAATAAGATTTTGGGCTCCCAATGTAAATATATGAACTTATTTACATTAATTATAATTCACTCCACTAAAGAATCATGATTGCACTCCCTCACTTATTCGAAAGTATAATTCGAGCCTTTTGTTATTAAGTACTTATTAATCTCCCCACGTTAAGATTATAGATACCCGTAGATTAAATTAAATTACAAATAGTTTTATTTAATCAACATCTGATAATCACATTGAGACCTTCCACTTAACTTATTTGATATACACTTGATTAAATCACTCCTAGGTTTAACTTTAACAAAACTTTATGTCCTGATAGTATCACATCAATCCAATTAATAGGATGTGGATTCCGCATACCAATATTCACTATACAATTAATGCAGTTATCCAACTCACCGAGATTATTGATCTATAAAGATCTTCCTCTTTATGAATAAAAATAACGAACAATAAATGCACGTGTCTATTAATTATCTCGAGATTAAGAGTAATAGTTTTCATAATAACCATGAGGAATTAATTATTTTATGTGTCAGTATAAAATAATTACCCCAAGTTGGTCCCGTTCAATACACTCGAATGTACTAAAGATGCTAGTTTCTGAATTCAAAGCCTATTCCCCAGAAGCCAAGCATGCACTCCATCAAGTCTGAGGCTGGCAATCTACTAATGAAAGGCCAAATTCCATTTAGATTGCGGAATCAATAGCTTATATTCTACAAGAAACTAATGATTTGATCTTTGTGCGAAGCCAACCACACACCAAATCATCTACTACTTGTAATGTTAATACACATGCATTTATATTTAAACGCAAACATACTTATTAGATTCTTTATTGAAATGAAATAACAGAATTTTATTAAAATAAAATAAACATCCATAACAATAAAATGGCTTATGGTATATATAGTAACCTCTGTTTTCCAGCGTTTTGTCTTGCTATTATGGTAACATGAATGTATGATTTTATGTGTGGATGAATGTTTATTTTATTATGGGTTTAGTAAATTGAAGTTTCAGGACGCTTTTTATCACAATCGGTTTGTATAATTGTCATTGCAATTTTATTTTCAATCAATCTTGTGTACTCCTTAATGGTGTGACGCCTTATCCCAGGGTCCTGACAACCCACAACTCCATGAAATTAGATATCAGTGCCCGATAACACACTCACATGTCTCATATATCGAGACCCATTTATGTATAAATTTCTCACAGTTAACCAATTTATTATAATATTTTACAAGAGTTTGATGTACAACTCTTTTATACTTTTACATGCCAAAATATATAAAAAAACTAGATTATTCTAATATATTTTTACAAAATACTTCTGGGCCACAACCCGACCTGCACTCACGACCCTCGGCTGAGCGCCCCGTCTTCTCAGGTACCCGAAAAGGATCCCACGACGGGGTGAGCAAAGCCCATTAGTGATAATCTCCATAAGGTTAATCCCCACCCTAAGGCTCATGCAATGATCACACACTCACATCTGGGCAAAATAAATATGCACATTCCTATCAATGTCTATGCCATGGACGAGATGCGACTAACCTACCCTACGTCCCAGCCTTCACTGACTCCCTCACACACATGCAATTCCCATATGTGAAAACCTGTCATTGGTGTTTCACCCAATGACCACTTTTTCTTTTTTAGAATGAAAGCTTTTTGTTTTTAAAACTTGTAACCCATTGGACAACCCCCAATGTTCATTTGATTTGATCAAATTTTTGTGTGTTTATGTATTTGTAGGCAACGGATTTTCAGGATTACACCACCGGATGCCGCGCACCTTTTCAACATTTTTGACGGGCTTTCACCGTCGGTAATCATGTCTAACCTCAATAAATTTGGGTCGTTCACCCTGGGGGGAGGGGGGGATCTACCCCATCTTGCTACACCCAACACATGTATATTTATTTTCATTTTATACCATCGTGAGTCTCAAATGGACGTTGTCTGTTTTGAGCTCTCCACACATTCACCAAGAATGGTGAATTAACCGTTTCTATGCACCCACACCCGACTCGACGTGATGTTATTGTGCACATGCAATGATAATGTCACTGTAATTTCTCATAGTACATGTATGATGCACACTACATGAATCATTCTCATCAGTAGTACTTCATATCAATCACCATGCAACATATATCACAAGCATATAATTCCATATACTTCATGCCAATATATATATATATATATATATATATATATATATATACATACATAGTATCAAACATATTAGCATTCATCAATCCATGACTAAACAATTCATGTCATGCAACCTTCCTTAGGCTAACTCATGGCAATTCCTACCCAACACAGTAGCCCACAACATGCCATGCAATGGTCATGTCAAAACCCGGCTATTCATATCGACACAACTAAGCAAACTGAACGCTTGGTACAAAACATAGAATTCAGAAAAGTTGTAATCACCCACTGTCCTCCACATCATATGTCTATAATCTTGACTCAATGGGCTTTCCATAGAGTACAAGAACACCCGAAACGGAGTTCGGACAAAGAAGTTGTGGCCGTCCCAAGTTGGAGGTCATACATGTCTAACAAATCCTAGCCGGCCAGCACTAACCGGCCAACCCTAGTCGGATGATTTTCCAATGTCCTCCAAAGGAACATGGATGAAATCTTGACTCAATGGGCTTTCCATAGAGTCCAAGAACACCCGAAACGGAGTTCGGACGAAGAGGTTATGACCTTCAGAAGTTGGAGGCCATGCATGACTAACAAATCCTAGCAGACCAACACTAACCAGCCAATCCTAGCCGGCCCCATTGCCCAATGTCCTCCAAAGGAACATGGATGAAATCTTGACTCAATAGGATTTTCATAGATTCTAAGAACACCTGAAACGGAGTTTGGACGAAGAAGTTATGACCTTCCGAAGTTGGAGGTCATGCACGACTAACCAATCCTAGCCGACCAGTACTAAAAGGCCAACCCTAGCTGGTCTGATTTCCCAATGTCCTTCACAGAAATATGGATAAAATATTGACTCAATGGGCTTTCCATAGAGTCCAAGAACACCCAAAATGGAGCTCGGATGAAGAAGCAAGACCTTCGTTGATAACAAAGGTAAAGTGCATGACTAATAAACTCAGCCTACCAGCACTAACCTGCGTGAACCCATCCTGACCTCGATTACCCAATGTCCTCCACAAAACCATGGCTGAAATCGTGACTCAATGGGATTTCCATAGAGTCCAAGAACACCCAAAACGAGTCTGAAGAAGAAGCAGACCTTCCGAAATTGATGGGTCATGCATACCACTAATCCTAGCCAAGCCAAAGACTAACCGCCAACTCTAGCCAGCCTGATTCTCAGTATAGAAATACATGATGAAATCTTTTTAATTAATAGGATTTACAAAGTCCAAGTGAACACCTGAACGGAGTTCGACGTAAGGCGACCTTCCGTTGGAGGTCATGCACTAATTAACCAATCCTAGCCGACTGCGATCTAAAAGGCCAACCCTAGCCGGTCTGATTGGCTAATGTCCTTCACAGAAATATGGATAAAAGATTGACTCAATGGGCTTTCCATAGAGTCCAAGAACACCCAAAACGGAGCTCGGATGAAGAAGTTATGACCTTCCGGCTGGAGGTTACATGATCAACAAACTCTAGCCTACAAAGACTAACCAAAGAACCCTATTCCTACCGATTGCCCAATGTCCTCCATTAAACACGGTTTAAATCGCGACTCACTAGACCTTACAGAAACTAAGAACACCGAAACGGAAGTTCTAAGAAGAAGCAGACCTTCCGAAGTCTGGAGGTCCACATGAACCCAGTCGCCAAATTTCACCCCGTCGGGACTTTAGGTCGCCTCACTGGCCGACTTCCAAATTCTACCAAACCCTAACTCGACGACTTTAGCCGGCCAGCCCGACCAACCTTTCTACTTAGACAGTTCAGGGTAAACGTGCCATAACTTGAGCTACAGAGGTCTGAATGGAGAAATTCAAAAGCCTAACATCAAGTTCACTGATGTGGCTACAATTTACTGGAAGGACTCACCGCTAAATTTTTATTTCTACCCAAAACCCGCCTTAAAGTCTGGCTACTCTTATGATCAAAATAGGTAATCTCCTTGTCTGTAATGCAACCAAACACCTCCTGGGGCAAGACAATCTCACCACACAACCCTAGTAGAAGGTAACTCAGTAGGAGAAGGCCTACCTCTCGAGCTCATTAAACTCCCCGATCTCGCCTCTCTACTCAGCTCTTGTCACAAGGAAACACTTTCCTCTGATCGCACTGGGAACCGATGGTTCGACGTCGAAATCTAGAGAGAAGGTAGAGCCTCTCTCTTTACTTCTTTCTTCTTTCTTCTCCTTCTTCCTTTCTTCCCTTCCTTCCTATCGAATTGTTTGCCCATGATCAAGGGATGTCCGATGAGTAAAACTCATTGAATTTGTAGTCCATTTTTCTCGATTAGTCTCTACAATGTAATTGCTTGTTTTTATGCAGAAATATGTACTATTTACCAAATTTCTATTTTGCACAAATAATTAGTAGAAATGAAAATTCCAACAAGTATCAGAAGTGAAAACAGTTCAATGGCCACGCGAGGTCGCGATAGACAATCGAGGCCATGACCAGAAGTCATACTATGCTGAATGAAAAGCTGTCGTGACAAAGACGAAGTTGCTGATAGAGTCAGAAGGGCTTCAAGGAAGGATTTCATGTCGCGACACCATTCTGAGGTCACGACACCGAAGGAGAACAAGTCTGGTTACAATAGATTTTTAAGGTCGCGACAAATGATTGAGTAACACATCAGTTTGGAAGTCATGACAGAGAATGCAGGTCATGACTAGAAGTGATGGCGAGCCAAACAAAGTCAAGCCAGAACAGAATGTGTTAAAGACACCAATTCAGATCCTGAACTGATGTCGCGACAATACGAATGAGCTGTCCAAAATGTTGTGACTAAGAAGTGAGGTTGCGACCGGATGGGCGTAATTGATGTTGGTATGTTTTTGGTCACTACATACATCTTCAAAAGATGGAAAGAAACGATTAGGTCGTGACCTAAATCCCATGTCGCGACAAGACAATGAAAAGACAAACAATTTTAAGTCACAACATGAGAAAGGGAGCTATGGCCAAGGACTGTTGGTCGACAAATAAATGAGGTCACGACATGCTTCGAGGTTGCTACATGTATCACAAAAGAGAAAACAATACAGCTAGGCCTTGTTATGGAACAAGTCATGACATAGAATTTATTAAAGGGCCAGAAAAACATGGTCGCAATAGAGATCAACATAACTGGCAACAGGAATTAATGTCACGACATCAAAAAGAGGTCATACATCAATCGAGGTAGCGACACAAAATGCAAGAGCGCGCAGAGAGCGAGGTCGTGATATCAATCGAGGTCGCAACACCACCCCGAACAAGAAAATGAGGTCGAACTGCACTCACCGTTGACAACCAACATAGACACAAAGAAAGAATTCATGTCGCAATTCACTCACTAACTTGAAATCGAAGAAACAAGTCACAAAAACATCAGCCGCAAACGCAATTGCAAGAACAAAATGAAGAGACGTCGCGATCAGTTTCCTGAGGTCACGACAGACTTGACAACCAAACTAGGATTTTACGTCGCGACAAGCTTCTGAGGTCGCGACCTAAAACTGTGAGCTGGGCCATTGATTTTAGGGAAATCCACCTAGAGCCTTGGAATCAGGCCCAATTTCTGAAAGTTATAAATAGGCGTACACAGTTTTAGTAAAGCAATTTTTCTTTTTGGTAACCCAGAACGGGGGAAGAAGAAAACTCACTGTATATTTTAGAATAGATTTTTTTTTTCATTTCTTTGGATCTGAACCAACAATCTGTTAGAATGTCGAAGCTGGAAGTAATATTTCAATTTACTGCCTGAGTTTGAATGATATCTAAGACTATTTCTGGAAATTGTTTCTTCTTTGTTTATTGCAACTGTAGTGGGTGTAATTTATTAGTGCTCCATTGTCGATTGTAATGTAGTTTTCAGAAGCACAACTTCCACTAGATTGAATTTATTGTTAGTTACAGCCCTTCCTATACAATAGAAGGCACTCAGAATTTGGGGAGGATTTATTTGATTGATGTGTTTTTCATATAATTGTTCCCAATAGTAGTTTCGAATACCCGTCCAAGGATTGTATCCTGCTCTAATTTCCAGGAGGCCCTTTGAATGACACAAAGTTGGCGATTCCTAAGAGTTAGGAACATTCTAATTGTGGGTATATTGGACAATTATTGAATAACTATTGAGCTCTAAGAGTTCACTAGATAAATACCAGTTCACTCTATAATTGATGCTGGTGAACATTTACCAATTTAAATAATCAGAGATTTCATAATTTTGTTGGAAATCTCTTCTTGACCCTGTGTTAGTTGTGATCTAAACAAAGGAAGAGAAATATTCATTAGATTTCAAGGCTGAGTCATCAATCAGGTTGTTGAAATCTTGCGATACCCCTGACTTGGGAAGTAAGAAATCTGCAGTC
Source organism: Tetrastigma voinierianum (assembly GCA_016808115.1). Lineage (NCBI taxonomy): Eukaryota > Viridiplantae > Streptophyta > Magnoliopsida > Vitales > Vitaceae > Tetrastigma > Tetrastigma voinierianum. The sequence continues at coordinate 461,932 of JAEQBH010001121.1, forward strand.
TCAAGAAATGGGTATGAAGTATTGAGAAAGAAAAATACCCAGATCTTGTAAAGAGTGTGCAAAATACAAGTAGCTGGTTAGACCCCTGTCTTCGAGAGAAACAGGGTCTTCTAATTTGTGAAGTAAAAGGAGAAATCCAAGCTGCATTAGGAGGCATCTTTGACAAATCCCTACCCAAATTTAGGATAGAGTTTCAATGATAACGCAAATCGACTGCTTCACAATATTTTCTTAGTGTCCATTTTTACAGAGAATTGATTTAGTCCAATTCATTCTAGTTAATATGATTTAATGAGCTTATTTTTAATATCCTAGGTGGGGATGTCCCTCTTTTATATTGTTATCTTAATTTCTAATTGATAAATTTTATCACGAGGTCCAAGAGCAGTATGGATCTCTTAGAAGTCGGGTAGTTGATTCGAGAATCCAAGTAAATCTTGGAATATATCTTGACTTACACTAAATTTTTACTACTTGAATGACCCAGTAATTCTGCAAAGTGTCATAGACTAAACCTCATTAATTCCAGAACATAAAAATCAGTTTATTTTCATTATCAAACAACTCTATTGAACTTGGACATAGATGCAGGAGAATTGTAAGGCTCATGTATAAGTGTTAAATTGAGTGGTTTAGTCTATACTCTCACAGATAATCAGCCTTATGGCGCCGTTGAGCCTGGGATTGAAAGGATTTGAATAATCAATATTTTGACAAAAGAGAGAAATGCCACTTTGACATTTTTCTTCAATTTATAAAAAAGAAATACACAAAAACAGCTTTGATAAAGCAGTGGGTTTATGTTACCGAACTTTTAGAAAGCTTAAAAGATATATGATTAGTGATACCACTGTTTCCAATTCATTTCAATATATCTCCATTTTAGAAGATACCTAATGCAATGTAGCCAACAAGACCATTCCCGTAGACACTGGTCTAATGTTTTTTTCTTAACTTAGAAGCTCAAAATTGGCCAGGAGCCATGAGTTTCCAACACAAGTAAGCCAAACCACATGGCGATGAAAGAATTGATCGACGCCTGAACAAGAAACAGCAAAGCTAGAAAAGACCTCCAATCCAAGATACAATGGAGGATTTCTAGAGGCTTGTCATCTAAGTAGAATGCTTAGCAGTCAGACAACTTGCTGTAGAGGCTAACAACTTTGAGCCAAAACCAGCCTTGATCAACATGGTTCAGCAGAATCAGTTTACTGGTCATCCCACTGAAGATCCTAATGATCACCTTGGAAGATTCCTCATGATGGTAAACACAGTTAAGATAAATGGTGTGAGATCGGAAGTGATAAAGCTACACCTCTTTCCCTTTTCCTTAAGAGATATTGCAGCCACATGGTATGAATCATTACCATATGGCCTGCACTGATACATGGGAAGAGTTGGTGGAAGCATTCAGGCAGATTTGTCCCCCATCCCTCACAACCCGAAAGAAGAAGGGAATCATAGTGTTCCAACAAGTGGAGTGATGAAAGCTATACTGTACGGGAAAGGTACAAAGGTCATTAAGAGATGTCCTATGCATGGCATAGATCTGAAGACACAAATGGATATTGTCTATCACTCTCTGAATGATACTTCTAAGGGGTATCATAGATTTCTCATTGTGGCATTCAAAAGAAAAAGTGCAGAGGAGGCAAGGGATTTGATAGCAAACCTAGCCAAATGCAACATGAAAGCTCCATTTGAATTTACAAGGAGCTATAGCAAAGCAAGAGGGAGTAGAGTCATTGAGTTAAATAAGATGACTGCCATGGAAGCAAAGCTTGATGCTATAATGCACAGGATGGATAAACAGGAGAAAAGACTGCACTCTGCTCATGAAATTGGAGCAGTGGAAAGAGATGGGATAAGAAGAAGTGCTAAGGGACCAACTGAAGAAGATCCTTATGCAGTTGAGGAGGCCAATTACCTAAATGAATAGAGAAGCATTGGCTCAAGCCAACCTAACTTGCTCCACACACATTACAAATCTAGCACTCGAGGAACCATGGAGAACTTCATGGTGGAGGAGATCACAAGGTTAAAGATCGCGCACTTCCGAAGAAGGGTATCATCCACTAAGGTTCCAGCAACAACAACAACAAGGAGATCAAAGAAATGAATATCAAGGTCAGAAGAGGACCCAGTCATTTGAGGAGCAGATGCTGCAGTTCATGGGGGATAACAAAAAGCTGCTTCACACCCATGAACATAAATTTGCTGAGTTGGAAACCAACTCACAAATGTTTCAATCCAACACAAATGCTTCCGTAAAGAACTTGGAAACATAGGTTGGGCAACTTGCTTTGACCTTGCAAAACCAGAACAAGAATGCATTCCCCAGTGACACTCAGAAAAATCCAAAGGACTATATGGCAGTCCAGCTAAGGAGTGGTCAAAGAAATGAGGTCAAGAGAGCGTAAGAGAAGAGAAGACTGATAAAAAAGAAGAGAAAGCAACTGGAGGAGATAATGGAAGAAGCAAGACAGAGAAGACTACAGAAATAGAAAAGTAGGTGCACACTGAGAAGCATGAGAAAAGCAGTGAGCAGAAACAGAAGGAGAAGGTTAAAGTTTACACCCCTGCAGTCCCATTTCCATAGAGGATTCATAAAGCAAAGAAGGAAGAACAATTTTCTAAATTCTTTGAAATTTTCAAGAAAATAGAAATAAATATTCCCTGGGTGCAGGCAATCAAATCAATGCCAAATTATGCAAAATTCTCTAAAGGAGATATCATTGAGCAAGAAGCAGTTAAGATTGATTGTGAAGGATAGAGGAACTTAACTGCCACTTTATAGCGCTAGCTTATTCAGAGAAGTTTACCAAGAAATGAAGGACTCCAGGCAAATTTCACCATTCCCGCCTCAATAGGGAAATATGAGTTCAAGAAGGCCTTATGTTACTCAGGAGCCAGCATCAACTTGATGCCCTTATCAGTGGTACAAAGATTGAGTTTAGGGGAACTTACCCCAAAAACAATTATACTACAGATGGCTGATAGATCCATGGCTCAACCAGAAGGTGTTCTTGAAGATGTGCTGGTCAAGGAAGGGAAATTTATCTTCCCTGTGGACTTTGTGGTTATGAAAATGGAAGAAGACAACCAGGTTCCTCTGTTGTTAAGAAGAACCTTCTTAGCAACTGGAGCTGCCTTGATTGATGTGCAAAAGGGTGAGATGACCCTGAGGGTGGGAAATGAAGTAGTACTCAACCTCGACAAAGCTTTCGACACAATCGATGTTGATGCGTAAAAATTGTACGTTGTAGATACGTAGTCTTATCAAGCTGACTGATCTCGATTGTAACCTTCAAGAGATTCTATCAATGAAACTGAGATGAATTTCCAGTATATTAAGAGTGTTGATTATGAACTATTGCATTCCAGTTTGCAAAATAGGGAAATAGTCTTGTGTTTGAATGAAAACAATCAAGAAAATTCAAGCAGCTAGGAAAAGAAAGTTACTAAGAAAGAGACTAGTGCAAAAGGGTTAATTTTGAAAGAATTGCCCAGTCATTTGAAATATGCTTTCTTAGAACCAGAACAAGGGAAACCACTAATCATATCAGCTGAATTGATTGAGAATGAAGAACAAAGGCTGTTGTAGATTCTAAGGGAATATAAGGAGGCTATTGCCTGGTCAATTGAAGATCTAGCGGCATCACCTTCATTCACATGCACAAAATCCCTGCTGGAATGATGATGCCGCTTGAACACCAAAGCGATACCAACTGCGGACGAAGATGCAAGAAGAAAGGAAGTACCGAATGGCTAAATGTACGCATTTATTTATGCACATCGTACAACCCTCGTGAGCCCAAATATGGTTCCTACATGGTGATTCATTGTGATAAAAAATAAAAGGAATGAACTGATTCCCACAAGAATCTGGACAGGATGGAGGTGCGGTATAGATTATAGAAACGAATAATGCAACTGTGAGATCATTTTCCTTGCCTTTCATTGATCGATGTCGACAAAGAAGGTGACATCCTCACTTATGTTTTCGATGGATATTCGGATATAACCAAATTGCTATCAGACTTGAGGTCAGAGAAAACCATTTCACATGCCCTTACGTACTTTCGCTTTTTAAGACTGCCATTCGGGTTATGCAATGCTCTGCTACTTTCCAAAGGTGTATGATGTCAATGTTATGTTCTCAGTTGCGGAGGAGGTTATGGAGATATTCATGGATGACTTCCACCCAGTTTATGGATCCGATTTGAACATTGCACGCAAAAATTTGGGGGCCCGTGCTTCCACCCGAGTGCCAAAGGCAAGAACCTAGCTTTGAATTGGGAAAAATGCCATTTCATGGTGATAGAAGGCATTGTACTTGGGCATAGAATTTCTACAGTAGGGCTGGAAGTGGACCAAGCAAAAGTTTCCATTATAAAAACTCTTCTGTCACCACCAATAGTCAAGGGAATAAGAAGTTTCTTGGGACATGCTGGTTTTTATAGAAGATTTATTAGAGACTTCTCAAAAATAGCAAGACCATTATGCGGTGCTGGAGGAAGGATGCCAGAGTTTAGTACAGTGAGTCCACACTTGATATTCATTTGAGGAGATCAAATCCAGATTAGTTGAAGCTCCTATCATGGCCAAACCAGACTGGAACAAATAATTTGAAATTATGTGCGATGCCAGTGACTATGCAATGGGAGCTGTATTGGGACAAAAAGCTGAAAAAATGTTTAGGGCCATATACTATTCTAGAAAAACCTTCAATGAAGCTCAAGAGAATTACTCAACTACTGAAAAGGAGATGCTAGCTATGGTATTTGCATGTGAAAAGTTCAGGCCATATATATTGGGGTCCCATGTCATCATCCATACTGATCATGCTGTAATCAAATATTTAATGGCCAGAAAAGTAAGCGAGGCGATCGGATGGGTGTTGTTACTACGAGATTTGATCGGAGATCGAGATAAGAAAGGTTGTGACAATGTGATAGGCGATCACTTGTGCTGAGAGTTAGACTACTATGAAGAAGAAGAAATGGAAGTAGCGAGAAAATTTTCGGATGAGACGGTTATTTTAGTTGTCATTCAGTGCAGCGGTTTCTTGTGTGTGAACTTTTAGATCGTGGAGTGATGCCACCCGAAATTAGCTACCAGCAAAGGAAGAAGGTAAGGACTGACAGTAGGTTTTACATCTGGGATAACCCATTATTATTCAAAAGAGGAGCTGATATGATCATTAGAAGGTGTGGACCAGAAAGTGAACAAGGAAAATTTTTACAAGAATGTCATGCATCACCTTATGGAGGGACCGGTTGCGGGAGAGCCAGCGACCATGAAAATTCTCAGTGGGTTTCTTGTCTGTACCAAAAGATTGTCTTGAATAGGTGAAACTTTGTGATCGATTGTAAAGGATGGGGAATATCGACAAAGGCATGAAATGCCCATTGCATGGTATCACAGTGAAGTGCAATTATTTGATGTATGGGCGAAGAATAGACTTCATGGAGACCTTTTCCATCTTCTTTTGGAAATATATACATACTCTATTGTGGATTATGTATCAAATAGGTGGAAGCAACGAGGTATCCCAAGAATGATGCTAATATAGTTATGGGATTCTTACAAGTATCTTGGCTTGATTTAGAGATACTTAGGGACTATTATTAGTGATGGAGGCCATTTTACCAAAACAAGGTGTTTGAGAAAGCTTCGTGAGCAGGTATGGAGATAAAACACGTAATGAGTTTGGCTTATCATCCTCAAACAAATGGGCAAGCTGGAAATTTCCAACGGGGAGATAAGAAAATTCTTGAAAAGGCGCGAGTTCGGCATAAAAGATTGGTCTTTAAAGCTTGATGATGCATTGTGGGCCTACAGGACTGCATATAAAACTCCCATTGGAATGTCCCCATATAGACTTGTTTTTGGTAAACCTTGTCACGTACCTCTTGAATTGGAATATAAAGCTATGTGGCCCATCAAGAAGTTGAATTTTGACTTCACAGCAGCTAGGAAGAAAGACTACTCCAGCTGAATGAATTGGAAGAGCTGAGAAATGAAGATTATGATAATCTTTAGAATTCTGAGGACAAGACAAAGAAATGGCATGATCAAGAAAATATTTTGAGAGGAATTCAAGACAGGAGATTAGGTCACATTATTTAACTCGAATTAAAGCTTTTCGGGGAAAAGCGGGGAATTAAAATGGAGTGGCCCCTATACAGTAGTGACAAGTACAACCTTTGGGACAGTGACATTGAAAACTAGTAAGGGAGAAGAGTTCAAAGTGAATGGTCAGCGATTAAAGCAGTATTATGGAAGAAATATGATTGATTCCTAGTTCTGAGTGGAAGAAAATTGTTGAAACAAGAAGTCATAGCGATAAGTCATTTAAGGACTCAAAGCGAGTAGCTTTGTGGGAGGCAACCCACATCAAAATTTCTTTCTAAGTTTTATTAGTCAATTTATATATTCTAAGTTCTCTAGCTAAGCTTTTGTTTATTGTTAAATATTATATATGTTTTTCTACTGCTTTGTGCTTATAAGTCAGTAAGGGCATGAATAGAGATGGAGTCTGTATGTACCTACAACTTACAGTGTTCACACAAGACTACAAGGGGAAGTACCATACTATCTTATTTATATTATTTGTTTTGGGAGAATGAATGATTAAAGTTTGGGGAATTTTATTTTCTAATTAATATTGAATCTGATGCTTCATGAGTCGATTTGTTGCATGTTTGAATGATGAAGGTTGATTGTTTTTGTTTGTTTGAATTGGTTTATTAATTCAGTCTTTTATGAATTTGAATTGTTCCTGAAGACCAGAAAATCTCTCATGTCTCGACATGCTCTTGAGGTCGCGACCCTGGTTTGAATTGAAAACAAGAAAAATTAGAAAAATTTCAGGTCGCAACATTAATTTATGGTCGCAGCAACACGTGTTAGTGTCGAAAGACTGAGATAAGGCTCCATGTCGCAACATCATGATTTAGGTCGCGACCAGAATTGTCTAAAATGCAATAAATTGAGGTTTAAAACCTTCTAATTTGGGCGTCGCAACTTTAATTAGGACATTAAGTGTTAGCAATTAGTGTTACATCGTAGGCATTAATGTCACGACATTCCATAAGACAATGATGACCTTAAGCCCATTCGTCATAAAGACTGAAACTGAATAGCCAAATTTCATCTAGAACTCCAATCCAGTTGCATCTTCCCCCAACTTCACATTCTCCTTCTCTCTTCGACTACCAAAACCCTAGAAACAGAGCCAATTCCTAATTCTCACCCATGGCAAATAACAAAATCCCTGTTCGGATCTTAACAGAATAATAAATGAGCTTATGAGTGACCATTGCCAAGGAATGGAGGAGGTTCATCTGGAACCTCATTACGAGGCCCATATTGAATGCAGAACCCGAGGAAAAACGTAGAAAATGGAGGAACCATTTGAGGAGGAAAGGGCCGTAAAAAGATAGAGGGTAGCAGAACAAATGGAAGAAGGAGAATAAGAGGAAGACAAAGACTTTGTCTACTGCGGTAATGACACATGAATTGCAAGGTCTTTGGTGACAAAGAACTTTAGTATGCGAAGGTTTGGGGGTTAATCTCCCATTTTTCTGAAATTATAGAAAAGAGAGGTTGGGAGAGCTTCTGTGCACACACAGCGCCTGGATTCTCTGCTTTGGCCAGGGAATTCTATGCGAATATGGTGGGGATGAGAGAAGATGCAGTTTACGTGCGAGGAGTCTGGGTACCCTTTGGGCACAAGAGAATCAATGAGATGTTCAAATTAAAGGAACTCAAGCATGGTTCCAATTTTAAGAAGCTGCTAGAAAACCCTGATCATGAGAAGATTATCGACCTCTATTTCTTTGGGCGAGGGAAGTGGGAAGCCACGAGGAAGAACCCTGCAACAAGCTATAAACGGAGGATCCCTTCTCTTGTGAAGGCCCCAGGTTTGGTTCTACTTCCTATCTTCGGTGATCCTTCCAACTAAACATCTCTGTGCAATGAGAAAACAGGAGGCAATCATTCTATATGCCCTTTTAAAGGGCTATAAAATGAATGTTGGAGGTTTAATTGAGGGGTCGATAAGAGGATACCACTTGAGAAGCTGACAAGAGGGTGATCCCTCGCCCAATGACAATCAACATACTATGCATCTTTCTTTGGGGTGAGGATCATGGGATGAAGAAGAAGCACGTCCCCAGGTATCTCCTCCTAACCCTTCTTGGGGGTGACAAGGGGCAGAAATAAAAAGCAACAAAGGATGGTGGAAGTAGAAGCAGAGCATGCTGAGGATAATGATCACAGAGAGATGGAAGCTATTCCAAAGCAAAATCCTCCAGTTGAAGAAGAAGAGGTGCATTTCAAAATGAGCCCATTGAGTCATTCCTATCCTGATTTGACAAAGAATTTCCATGAGTAGCGAGCTCGGAAAGGAAGAACCTTGAAATCGAATGCTAGGGACAATAAAAAAGATATGGAAGAAAGAGAAAAGAAACTGGAAGCAGGCAATACGGAAGGCTCTTAGAAGCTGAATTTAGGAGGAAAGAACAATTATTCGAGCAGACTCTAAGACAGAGAGAGGAAGAATATATAGAAGAGATGAAGCGAAGAAGAAATGGGAGAGAAAAGATGAAAGTTTGGAAGCCTTCTACAACAACCGGTTTAGAAGAGATGAAGAAGTGCTTGCCATTACGAGAAGAAAAGAAAATTTGAGATGGAGGTAACATGATAAAAAAGATTCGAGCCTTCAAGTACACGTATAAGGAGGCTTGATTCGAGACTTTCTGGGAAATTGATGAAAGACAGAGATAAAGAGCTAGAAGATAATGATGTTTATAGAAGAAAAATCTGGCATGAGAGTTTAGATTTGATAAACAAAAATTTATCATACATGCTAGGTTGTATTTCTGAGCTAGAAAAAACAGTGAATCAGATGGGCTCGAAACAAGACAACTTGATCAGATTTGTGGATTTAACAAATGATTTAATCTTCACAGACAACGTAGAACCTACACCCTCTGAAAAGACCAGATATGACCTTTTCCTAATTTTCCCTATGCTTAGCAAGCTTTGACTTAGATCCTCCCCACATCATACCCAAAAGCTTTTATAAGAAAAGGGAGAAGTGAAAAGCACAATTATACTTTTCTTTTCCTAACTGTACTTCTTCATCATCATGAATATAAATTTAGAAAGGTTCATTGAAAATGTCTTGTGATGTGTTCTTTTGAATTAATGAATTGCGTTGTTGCTTCCAATAAGTTTGTAGTAAGAACTTATACAATGGTGAAATGCTTGATTGGACTATGAATGCTGAATAAGTGATTTGTTTTGGATGCATGAATCTGATTAAGTGAATTGTGTTGTTAGTGTCATTCATTGTTTGTCTGCAAGAAATGATCTATGTATTCAAACATATTGAATCCTGATGACACAATGACAAGCTGTTTAAATTGAACAACGTGCTGTGAGAGAAATAAGAGTAGGCTCTAGTGAAATGAAATAAGAAGTTGCAGTTTTAGTTTGAATTAGGTTTAAACTGTAGAATTTGGAAAAGGTACCAATTAAAAGAACAAATAAGATGATTGAAGTTGTGTGATAGACAGTGAGTCAGTACAAATCTTGGAAAAACAATGCACATGGTCAAGAAAATTCTTCAAACTTTGAGAGGGATTAGGAACATCTTCTGGGGTGATTCACAATCAAAGTCTGAGGTCTAAGCTTGTTAGATTATTGGTCAAGGCGAAATTTTAGGTAAAAACAACTATCAGGAAGTGATAGAGGCCATCTTTGGAAGTTTGAACCTTTTCAAACCTACCCTCATTATATGCAAAGGCATACACTCTAGTTCCCTGCTTTGAGCCAAAAATGCCTAATTTCTTCAAATAACTGACATTTAGAAATTTTAAATCCCTCATATAATAATCATATAGCAAAGACCTCATTATGAGTTTTGGAGAATAAGATCATTTCTGGTGCAGAAAGATAGTTTGAAGGAACTCTCTTTTGGATTGCAAGATGATAGGAAAAGATATTAGAAGATTCAAAGAAAGAAGAGATGTGAGTTGAAAAGAATAGATTTTGTCTTTATTTATCTCTTGAAAAATTAAGCTCATAGAGGTGTTTCAACACCTAGTACCTAATACCAACTGGTATGGAGTTTGCTAGCGGATTACGTAAAGGTGATGAAAGCCTAAAAAGACAAAAAACATTACCTATTCGATTCTTTGTGATGAAGAGAAACTAAAAGAGTTGAGTAAAGGAATGAGCTTGTAAGTTGAAAGTGGCAACCAAAGGAACCACAACATCCAAGTTAATGTACAAGGCCAATTTTGGGGGAGTTTACATTGTTCAAAAAGGAAAAGTGGAATCTGAGTAATTTGCAGCCTAAATTTTCCAATTGTCACTTTAATTACCCCAGAAGCAACATTATAAGCCTAAAGATTTTCTATTTGATCTTGAAGGTTGAATTTACCTACATTAGTGGAGATCAATATGAAGAAAGCGAGAAACATGGGACTTTTGACTGATGTTCTAGGAGATCCCCGGAAGATTAACTAATTAAAAAAAGATGAAAAAGAAAGAAGACCTACACACGCTCACGAAACGAGATCTATCAGTGAATTGTTTCATCACGGTATTCCTTATTTATTTGTAATAGAGGTTGAAAACATTCCTTCTTCTTAGTTGAAAAACTAAAGTTTGAAGTGATACTGCAATCTTCTTGTTCAAGTCAAGGAAATTAGATAAGAAAAAGATTGTCTTTATTAGAACGGAAAAATGTCCTTAAAGAAAGTTAAATTGTTTGAGGACAAACAAATCTTTCTTTTCTTTTGCTGAGGACAACAAAATTTTAAGTTTGGGAATTTAATGAGTAAAATCATTGAATTTTTAGTCCATTTCTGATTGTTCTTACAATGTAATTGCTTGTTTTTATGCAGAAATATGTACTATTTACCAAATTTCTATTTTGCAGAAATAATTGGCAGAAATGAAAATTCCAGCAAGGATCAGAAGTGAAAACAGTTCAATGGCCACGCGAAGTCGCGATTGAGAATCAAGGCCGCAACCAGAAGTCATACTATGCTAAATGAATGCTGTCGCGACAAAGAAGTTGCTAAGACAGAAAGAAGGGCTTCAAGGAAGGATTTCATGTCGCGACACCATTTTGAGGCCGCGACACTAAAGGAGCACAAGTCTGGTTACAACAGATTTTTAAGGTCGCGACAAGTGATTGAGTAACACATCAATTTGGAAGTCACGACAGAGAATGCAGGTCACGACTAGAAGTGATGGCGAGCCAAACAAAAGTTGTTGCGACATAAATGTAAGCTTAGGACACAAATCTAGGTCGCAACCTGGAATTGATGTCGTGACAATACGAATGAGCTGTATAGTTAAAAATGTTGTGACTAAGAAGTGAGGTTGTGACTGGATGGGCAGAATTGATGTCGCGACACACTTTTAAGGTCGCGACATAGATTTCAACAAGGAAAGAAACGATTAGGTCGCGACCTAAATCCCATGTCGCGACAAGATAATGAAAAGACAAACAATTTGAAGTCGTAACATGAGAAAGAGAGCTGTGACCAAGGATCAGTGGCTGACAACATAAATGAGGTCGCGACATGTTTTTGAGGTTGTGACATAGAATACAGTAGAAAATAATACAGCAAGGTCATGATATGGAATTGAAGTCGTGACATAGAATTTATTGAAGGGCCAGAAAAACATGGTCGCAACAAAGATCAACATAATGACAGCCGAGGCGATGTTGCTTTGCTACATCAAAAGTCAGCGACATCGGGTCAGGTCGTGACATAGAAATCACGATAAAGCGAGAGAGAGTTAGGTTGCGACATCAATTGAGGTCCACGACAAGCAATTCTGAAACAAGAAAAATGAGGTGTGACGAAATTCTCCTTTGTGATAACTAACATAGTCATGACCAGAAAGAATTCATGTCGCGACCCTTTAATTAACTTACTTGTTGAAGAAACAAAGTTGCGACGGAAAGCTGTCGGTCGCTGACTCGGCCAATTGCAAGAACAAAATGAAGAGACGTCGCGACCAGTTTCTTGAGGTCATGACAGACTTGACAAACCAAACCCGAGGTTACTACGTCGACAAGCCGAGGTCGTGACTGAAAGCGGTGGTGGGCCATTGATTTTAGGGAAATCCACCGTGAGCCTTGGAATCAGGCCCAATTTCTGAAAGTTATAAATAAGCATACATAGTTTTAGTAAAGTTGTTTTTCTTTTTGGGAACCCAGAACGGGGGAAGAAGAAAACTCACTGTATATTTTAGATTAGATTTTTTTTTTTCATTTCTTTGGATCCCAGACAGTGATACATTAGAATGTCAATTTGGAAGTATTTCAATTTACTACCTGAGTTTGAATGATATCTAAGACTATTTCTGGAAATTGTTTCTTTTCAGTTTATTGCAACTACAGTGGGTGTAATTTATTAGTGCTCCATTGTAGATTGTAATGTAATTTTCAGAAGCACAACTTCCACTAGTTTGAATTTATTGTTAGTTACAGTCTTTCCTGCATAAATTAGAAGGAAGTACCCGGAATTTGGGGAGGATTTATTTGATCAATGTGTTTTTCATATAATTGTTCCCAATAGTAGTTTCGAATACCCGTCCAAGGATTGTATCCTGCTCTGATTTCCAGGAGGCCCTTTGAGTGACCTGAGGAGTTGGTGATTCTAGGAGTTGAACATCTAATTGACAGGTATATTGGACCGTTATTGAAGAACTATTGAGCTCACGAGAGTTCGCAGATAAATACCTAGTTCACTCATAATTGATGTTGGAGGGAATATTTATCAATTTAAATAATCGAGAAATTTCACATAATATTGGAAAACTCTTGACCTTTATGTTAGGCGTGATCTAAACAAGGGAAGAAATATTCATTAGATTTGAGTGAGTCATCAATCCATTTGTTGAAATCTTGCGATACTCCCTTGACTTAGGAAGTAAATCTGCTGATCTCGAGGCGTTATGAAATATTGAAAGAAAAATACCGGATCTTGTAAAAGAGTGCAAAAATACAAAGGAGTTGGATTAGACCCACAATCTTGTAGAAACGAGGGTCTTAATTTCAATAGTAAAAGGAAATCAAGAGTGCATTAGGAGGCATCTTTGACAAATCTCTACCCAATTTAGGATAGAGTTTTAAATGAGATCACAATACGAGAAATTGACCTTTCACAGTATTTTCTTGTTAGTGTCCATTTTTACAAAGAATTGATTTAGTCTAATTCATTCTAGTTAATATGATTTAATGAGCTTATTTTTAATATCCTAGGGTGTAGATGTTCTCTTTAGGACAATTATCTTTTAATTTCTAGTTGATAAATCTTATCATTGAGGTCCAGATAGTATGGATCTTGAGTAGTTGGGGTAGTTGATTTGAGAATCCAAGTCAATCTCTGTGGGAATGATATCTGGACTTACACCAAATTTTTACTACTTAAATGACCTGTGCACTTGCAGTGTCATAGACTAAACCTCATTATTAATTCCAGAACATAAAATTAGTTTATTTCATTATCAAACAACTCTATTCAACTTGACATAGATGTAGGAGAATTGTAAGGCTCCTGTATAAGTGTTAAATTGAGTGGTTTAGTCTATACTCTCACAAACAATCAATGTCCTCTCTTACCACATGTCACTCTCCTATTGGCTCCTTGGATTACCCTTATCATCTTATCCATCTACCTTGGATTTCCATCCAATCGTGTGTTGCCACATGTCTCTCATGGGTCCCACTTGAGCTCATGTTTGACTAGCTCTCCACTTGACACGTGTCTCATCTTAAGCCACTCAAATGCGCCAAGTGTCTCGCACTACTCTCAGTGACTCGAAAAACGTAAAATTTTGACTGTCTCGGAATTTGATGAAATTAGACGTGTTATCTAGATATCATGAGATAATTCCAACGATGAAATCCGTTTCATCATTCGAGATTTATAAAAATTCCATATTTTTAATTGAATTTACCGTTCCACAATTTCTCAGAAATCTGGATTTTTCAGGGTTTCACATTCTCTCCCCCTTAAAAGAATTTCGTCCCGAAATCCCACACAAATAAGCATCAAACCACATGCATATGTAACCCTACACAACTCAAACACCTTTTAGTGCGTAAGCGATGACCTTCCTAAGGTCACAATCACTAACAACCCGATGGGCTGCCAACCTAATCCATGTCGAGAACGACACCCAATTCCGACATTGTCTACCACCTGAAGGTCCACCATGAGCATAATCCTTGAGATCCATGACTCACAATCCCGACCTATCAGGTCACCCTTACCCTAGATCCTAGGGGAGAACATCCATACAACGGCTTTTCCGGAGGCCTCAACCTCCAAGCCAAATTCTATCACACAAGATGCAACAACAATGAATATGATGCATCCTAATTTAAACAAGACTATTGTGGATCGTAAACGTACCTCGCATACCTGACTGATTAGTAAGCTCCGCCTGCAGTACCACGGGACCCTTGCCTATTAGGACAATCTCGTCTCATGTGCCCAGGCTGGCGATAATAGTAACATATCGTCTGTCCCGTATGGTTAGAAGTCTTGACCTACGAGCCATGCCCTTGGCCTCGACTTGTACTCTGGCCTCTTTGAGAAACAAATCGTGTAGCGGAAGAAGCTTGTCACGGCACCACAGGCGATCTTGGTTCGCTGACCCATGGCCCAGGGGGTGGAGGAATAAGCGTAATCCCTTCTGTCCAGCGATGTTTGGGATTGCACCGTCCCGAAACCTTGGGATCCTTGCCTCTGGGGGCAATCTCGTCTCATATGTCCAGGCTGATGGTAATAAAAGCATGTCATCGACCTTGGCTGGCCCTGCACCTAGGGCACTCGTGGGACAGAGAGGCCCTACGCCTTTTCCCCAGAACTTAAAGAGAGTGATCCTCAGTATCTTCCATTTAATTACCCATGGCTTGGATACTGCGTCGTCCTCTATATCTTTCTATGGCCAAAATTTGTCGAGCCATAGAGTCCATGTCTTGTAGGAAAAATCCTACTATCTTGCCCTGGATGGACAACTTTAGACCATCCTCAAATTTCCTCACCTTGGCCATGTCTGTGGCCACATCGTCATCCCTGAAACGTGCTAACTCTGTGAACTTAGACACGTATTCGAGCACCATCATGGATCCTTGTCTCAACTCAAGGAATTCGCGGGCCCAGCATACCTAGCCTATGCTAGGAAGAAACTGCTCATAAGAGCTCTCGAAAATCTCCACCAATGTCATTTGCCTCCCGACTTTACGGAGGTCTTTGATCCCGCCACGGGACTCTGTGCCGCGGGAATGTTGCTAGTCGTATCCATGTGTGTCATATCGGAGGTGGCTCCATAGCCTCCAGTACTCTCTGCCTCTTTGGGTGGTTGCCTGCAGTTTCCCACTTCCCCCTCTGAACGTAGGAGGATGATGCGCTCTAAACCCCTGGAGCTCGCTCGACCCTCCTTGACCACCAATTGCACTAGTCTATGCAAAGGTGGTAAATGTAGTGCTCATCGCCTCCACAAATGCTCGCTGATCAAAGCTAGGCGGTGGTCGGTTACTGCCCCGCGGACGACCTCTACGTCCATGCCCTCGACTTGCCATCTACACATGTTAAATGGAAACAACGTTATTAAATTTTCTATCCCAGTCTAACTAGTAGTGCACATGCCAACTACTAATAGACTTACTCATCATGAACTAACTGGTTCATCACCTACTTTTCCTTTAGTGGTGCCAATTTCCAACCATAACCTGACCTAGTCGATTTTCGAATTTAGAAGATACTCATTTCCCATATACTATGTACCAAGTATATGCTTTATACAATATGTCACATTCGGTTTATCTTTCCGAACCCCTAAGGTTATATTTCGCAACCCTAGTGTTCCATACACAATTTACCATGTGTATACATTTCACATACATCCTACCACGTATACTTAAATTCACCTTGATTTGTAACCTTGTGATCATGAACATCTGATCAAAGCATACGAGAAAACACCTGATGCATGTGATCTAATCCTATCCGAGTGGACTCTGGGTAACCTCCATAGACCTTGATACCAAACTATGATCTGGACATCAAATTCCGAGCACTCGGTAACTATAACTTAAGCTCAAACACCAAGCTATACCAAGTTGTGATGTTCCTACACATCAACTGACATGTCTAGACCCATGCCCAGAGGCCCTAGGTATTCGGTATGCACATGCTCTAATTCCAAGCTGTGACACCTCTATCCCGGGGGTCCCGTTGACAACCTGTCAACCCACGGAAACCTGTGCACCCGATATCACACTCACATGTCTCATATATCGAGACCCATTTCTGTATAATTTTCTCACAGCTAACTAATTTATTATAATATTTCACAAGAGTTTGATGTACAACTCTTTTATACTTTTACATGCCAAAATATATAATAAAAACTAGATTATTCTAATATATTTTTACAAAAATACTTCTCAAGGCCACAACCCGACCTTATTTGTACTCACGGCCTCGAAGGAGTGTCGTCTTCTTATGTACCTGAAAGGGGGGGTCCCACGACGGGGTGAGCAAAGCCCGGTAGTAATAATCTCCTACAAGGGTTACTCCCCACCTAAGTGCTCATGCAATGATCAAGCACACTCACATTCAAGTAAAAATATGCACATAACTACTCGAATGTCTACATGTCATGGATGAGGATGTGACTCAACCTCCCCCATGTCCCGAGTCCTCACTGACTCCCTCACACACATGCAATTGCCATATGTGAAAACACGCCATTACCACCCATTTAGTTTTCTTTAAATGAAAGTTTTTTGTTTTAAAACTTGTAACCCATTAGACTGACCCCTGATGTTCATTTGATTTGATCAAATTTTTGTGTGTTTATGCATTTATGGGCCCGCAGTTTTCGAGATTACACTAGTCGGATGCAGCGCACCTTTCGACATTTTGGCCAGACTTCCGCCGTGGTGATCATGTCTAACCTTAATAAATTTGGGTCTTTCTGCAATCTACCCCATGCCCCCTTTCATGACACAAGAATTATATTTATTTTCATTTTATACCACCATGAATCTTAATTGGGCGTTGTCCAGCCCGAGCTCCACACATTCACCAAGAATGGTGAATTAGCAGATTTCTATACTTACGGGCTGAAGCCCAGCGTGTTACTATGCACATGCGTGATAATGTCAACGCAATTTCTCATGTTACATGTATGATGCACACTACATGAATCATTCTCATCAGTTGTACTTCATATCAATCACCATGCAACATATATCACAAGCATATAAATTCCTTATACTTCATGCCAATATATATATACATCGTATCAAACATATTAGCATTCATCAATCCATGAATTAAAAATTCATGTCATGCAACCTTCCTTAGGATAAATCATGGCAATTCCTACCCAACACAGTAGCCCACAACATGCCATGCAATGGTCATGTCAAAACCCGACTATTCATATCAACCTGGTAAGCAAGCGAGCGCTTGGTACAAAACATAGAATTCAGAAAGGTTGTGATCTCCCACTGTCCTCCACAGAATATGGCTAGAGTCTTGACTCAATGGGCTTTCCATAGAGTCTAAGAACACCTAAAACGGAGTTCGGACGAAGAAGTTGTAGCCGTCCGAAGTTGGAGGTCATACATGACTAACCAATCATAGCCGGCCAGAAGTAACCGGCCAACCCTAGCCGGCCCGATTTCCCAATGTCCTCCAAAGGAACATGGATGAAATCTTGACTCAATGGGATTTCCATAGATCCTAAGAATACCCAAAACGCAGTTCGGACGAAGAAGTTATGACTTTCCGAAGTTGGAGGTCATTCATGACTAACAAATCCTAGCCGGACAACCCTAACCGGCCTAATTTCCCAATGTCCTCCCAAGGAATATGGATGAAATCTTGACTCAATTTATTTCCATAGAGTCTAAGAACACCCAAAACAGAGTTCGGACAAAGAAGTTATGACCTTCCGAATTTGGAGGTCACACATGACTAACCAATCCTAGCAAGCCACCACTAACAAGCTAACCGTCGCCTTCCCAATTTCCCAATTTCCTCCAGAGAATATTTCTGAAATCTTGACTCAATGGGCTTTCCATAGAGTCCAAGAACACCCAAAACGGAGTTCGGACGAAGAAGTTATGACCTTTTGAAGTTGGAGGTCACGCATGGCCTTAACAATCCTAGGCGCCAGCACTTACGGACAACCTATCAAGCGGAATTACTGATATCCTCCATAGGAAGATATCTGAAATCTTGACTCAACGGGCTTCCATGTAGCCCCAAGCACCTCGAAACAAGAGTCCTGACGAAGAAGTTACGACCTCCGGGTCTGAGGTCCGACATGAAACCCAGCCTCTACCGCGACTCAGCCGGGCCAGCCCCTCTACCTGGGTTGGACTTCCCAATGGCCAAATTTCTACCCTCAAGCTGACTCTTAGCTGGCCATCCCCCCTACCCGGCTGACTCTTAGTCGGCCAGCTCCCTAACCAGCTAACTCTTAGCCGGCCAGCCTTTCTACTTAGACATTTCAGGGTAAACGGGCCATAACTTGAGCTATAGAGGTCTGAATGGAGAAATTCAAAAGCCTAACATCAAGTTTACTGATGTGGCTACAATTTACCTAAAAGACTCAATGCCAAATTCCCTTTATTTCCTACCCAAAAACCATTCCTAAAGTCTGGCTAATGCATATGATCAAAATAGGGTAACTTCCCTTGGTTAAAATGCAACCAAACACCTCCCTTGGGGCAAGACACACCACCACCCCCAGGTAGAAGGTAACCAGTAGAGAAGACTCCACCTCGGGAGTCTGGTCGAAACTCCCGATCTCTGGGCCTCTACTTGTATCTCTTGTCACGAGGAAAGACTTTCCCTCTTGCTTTGCTAGAAACCGATGGTTTGATCGTCAGAAAATCTAAAGAGAAGGTAGAGCCTCTCTCTCTAATTTCTTCTTCTCTCCCTTTTCCCTTTCTTCCCTTCCCTTTCTTCCTACCGAAATGTCATCTAAAGTCACATGTCCCTCTCTTTCCACATGTCACTCTCCTATTGGCTCCTTGGATTACCCTTATCATCTTATCCATCTACCTTGGATTTCCATCCAGTCGTGCATTGCCACATATCTCTCATGGGTCCCACTTGAGCTCATGTTTGACTAGCTCTCCACTTGACACGTGTCTCATCTCGAGCCACTCAAATGCTCCAAGTGTCTCTCACTACTCTCGGTGCCTCGAAAAACGTGAAATTCCGACTATCTCGGAAGTCGATGAAATTAGACGTGGTATCTAGATTTCGCGAGACGATTCCAACGGTGAAGTCCCTTTCATCATCCGAGATCTAGAAAAATTCCATATTTTTAACCGAAATTTACCGTTCCACCCTTCCTCAGAAATCTGGATTTTCCGGGGTTTCATAAATAGAGACATAGATTGATGTAAATAAATTAGTAGCAATTTGTGAACTCCTTGATGGAGGCATAGGTTTTTAGTATCCTTTGTTGTTGTTCTACGGAGGAGTTCATGGTGGTGCTACGCCTCGTCGCACGTACTATACAAGAGCATCGTTCATGGCGCATAAACCCCACAGCATGCCAGTAACATGAAGGAACATATTAGGGTTGCGATTTTTTGTTAATCCAACGTTGTTGTTTTATAGAAATGACGATGCAGTGTTACAAAATAGTACTGGACAGTTACAAATTAAGAGTAATCGATATAACGGTTACATATTAATTACGACTGTTAAATATTAATCAGGATTGTTACAAATTAATACTGGAATGTTAGAAATTAATATTGGAAAGTTACAAATTAAGAGTAATCAGTATGACAATTACATATTAATTAGGACTGTTACATATTAATTATGACTCTTACAAATTAATATTAGATAGTTACAGATTAAGAGTAATCACAGGATCAAGCATTGTCGATCCTCGTTAGTATGCTGCCTAAACCCCCTCGGGGCTTCCAAATGGTGTCTACATTTGCTCAAAGCCAGACTCCTTGATGCTTTAGAGTTGAAGAATGACCATAATAGTTGGGCTTTTATCTCTTTTACGATTATTTATCTTGATTGGTATCTTTTTAATTTGTTAATTAAGTGATAACATGGATAATGGTTATTATGGATTTATGTTTAATTATCTAGATTAAAAATCACAATTTTGGATAATAAATTTGAACAGAGATTAAAATTAATTCCCATGTTTTAATATAAATTATTTTCTCAAAGGGAATTGTAATTTTATTAGTTTCCTATTTATTAGTTTCCAATTTTGTAAATTTTCATTTATTTAGAATTAAACATATATATTAAAACCCTCATTCTTTCCAAATAACTAAGTGGGTGAGGGAATTTATCAAGTTTAAATCCCATGGTCTCCATCACTAGTTTGTAAGTGATAAAAATTAATTAGTGTTGGTCTTGATACCTTCCTCCCTATCGAACTAATTGATTAGTGGACTCAATAAGTACAAACTTCCTAAGGAATAATTCTACTAATTATTAATGTGAATCACTTCTCCATCTGAGGGATTCATTATGGAATAATAGATCTAGAATTAAGTGATGGTATACACTTAGCTATAAATAATAGTATCCTCTCCATCTGAGTCACTACTATTATTTATAGGACCAAAGCTAAGTCATCTATTTAGTTTTATTTGGCACGGACCGTTGCCTAGATAACAAGATTAATAGGAATTGGTCTAATTGAACAAATGTTGGATAGTAGACGTCCTCCCATCGAGGCATGCTATTCATGGTGTATCAGGCTGCTAGCGGATTCATTTAAAAATTGGTAGAGTGAACTAATATTTAAAATGGAATTCAAAGTTAATACGCTCTTTATAATTTTTAAATTATGTGTGTTTCTCAGGTTTTTATTATGGCTTTCAATCCACTTGTTGTCATTCTCAAAGAAAATAAACTTGATGGAACTAATTATATTACTGGAAAAAGAAACCTGGGATATTGTTTTGATTGCGAGGACTATAAGTTTGTGCTCACATGTGACTCATTTCACCTAAACCTCATGAAGGGGCAACATAACGGAAGCTGCCTTGGCGGAGAAGTGGGTTATACGATGAGATGTCGTGGGTGTTATATATTTTGGCTTCTATGTCAAATATTCTGCAACATCAGCATTAGTCTATGCCCACAGCCTATGATATGATGATGAACCTCAAAGAAATGTTTGGGGATCAGACTTGTTCTACTAGGCAAAAGGCAACTTAGTAATGGGGAGATTTATCTTCACATGGGCAATGCTACGAAAGTGGCAAATTGCTGGTAAAGAGGGAGATTACTATCTTAATTTTAGTAGAGATAGATATTTATTATTAAAGGATTGTCTTTATGTACCTTCCATTAGAAGGAATTTTATTTAAGTTTCTAGTTTGGTTAAGGATGGATATTTGGTTTTGTTTAATGATTATGTTATTATCAAGTTGAATAAAAGATTTATCTATTCTGGTACATTGATGGACAATATTTATATTATTAAGCCTGTCTCTCCATCACTGCAAAAAAAAAAAAAAAAGAAAAAAAAGAATTGAATAACACTAATGTTTTGCCATGTAAGAGAAGGGAACCTTCCCAAATGAACCAAACATATCTTTGGTACTTACGCCTAGGTCATATAAATCTAAAATGAATATCAAGACTGGTTCAAAATGGACCTTTGGGTTCATTGGAATTGGAAGCACTTCCAGTCTATGACTCAGGCTTAGAAGAAAAAAATGACTAGACGGCCTTTCACGGCTAAAGGTTATAGGGCCAAAGAACAACTAGAATTGGTTCATTTTGATTTATGTAGACCCAGGACTATCCAGGCTAGAGGTGGATTTGAGTATTTCATCACCTTCATTGATGATTACTCAAGGTATGGGTGTATTTATTTGATGCGTCGTAAGTCCGAAGCCTTTGAGAAATTGAAAGAGTATAGAGTGGAAACAGATAAGCGTCTCAATAAATGTCTCAAGACATTATGATCTGATCGTGGTGGCGAGTACCTCTTGAGAGAGTTCAAGGACTACTTGTCAGAATAAGGGATTACATCCCAATTGTCTTCACCTGGTGTACCACAACAGAATGGTGTAGCAGAAAGAAGGAATAGGACTCTTACGAACATGGTGAGATCAATGATGAGTTATTCAGATTTACCTAATTCCTTCTAGGGATATGCATTAGAAATAGCAGCTTACATTCTAAACTCGTACCATCTAAGTTTCGCATCACTACCTAATCGACCAGGATAGGGCGCAAGCCTAGACTGAAACACATTCGACTTTGGGGTTGCCCAACACATGTGCTGAAAGGGAAAACAGATAAGTTGGAACCAAGAACAGAAGTTTGTTTCCTTGTAGGGTATCCTAGAGGAACCAAAGGTGATTTTTTCTATAGTCCAAAGGATCAGAAGGTCATTGTTAGCACCAATGCTCGATTCTTGGAAGAGGACTATGTAATGAACCACAAGCCCATAATTAGAATTGTTCTAGAAGAATTGAGAGGAGATAGGACTTAGTACAAACTTTTAATACCTATAGTGCAAGAGGAAACACTACAAGAAAAGTGTTCTTAACATCCCATCACAACTCGTCAGCGTTGGGATTGTTGAGACGCTGCAGTTAATGCCTAACTTGTAACTCTTACCATCAACATGCCGGTTTCACAACCAAAAGAGCATGACCATGATGGTTTACAAGAATTAGCATCTGAACAGCGTACCACTGATAGTGCACAGCCACAGGGAGTGTCTTGTCGTAGTGGGAGGGTTATTCGTCAACCTTTGCGATATACACTCTTGGGATAGTTTTTTGACAGGATCCCTGATGAGCTAGATATTGATCCCTGTAACTATGATGAAGCACTTAAGGATAAAGATGCAGATCTTTTCCAAAAGGTTATGAAATTTGAGATGCAGTCCATGTACTCTAATCAAGTCTGGGATCTTATGGAACCACCTGAAGGGATAAAACCCATTGGATGCAAGTGGATCTATATATAAGAAAAAGAGAGGAATAGCTGGTAAGGTTGAAAATTTTAAGGCTGGCTTATAGTTAAAGGGTTTACTCAGAAAGAAGGGATCGATTATGAGGAAAATTTTTCGCTAGTAGCCATGCTTAAGTTTATCCAGATTCTCTTATCCATTGCAGCTCATTTCAACTATGAAATTTGGCAAATGGACGTAAAGATTGCACTTCTGAATGGGCATCTTGAGGAGTGCATCTATATGATGCAACAAGATGGTTTCATAGAAAAGGGCCAAGAACACATGTTGTGCAAACTTAAGAGATCCATTTATGGACTTAAGCAAGCATCTAGATCTTGGTTCCAACTTATATGTTTTCCCTTTCAGCACATGTGCTGGGCAACCCTAAAGTCGAATGTGTTTCAAACTAGGCTTGCGCCCTGTCCACAATTCAGTTGGAGTAATAGATACTGACTTAGATGGTACCAAGTTTAGAATGTAAGCTGCTGTTTCTAATGCATGTCCCCAAAAGGAATTAGGTAAATTTGAATAACACGTCATTGATCTCACCATGTCCATAAGAGTCTTATTCCTTCTTTATGCTACACCATTCTGTTATGGTACACCAGGTGCAGACAACTGGGATGTAATCCCTTGTTCTGACAAGTAGTCTCTATACTCTCCTAAGAGGTACTCGCCACCACGATCAGATCGTAATATCTTGAGGCATTTATTAAGACACTTCTCCGTTTCCGCCCTATACTCTTTGAATTTCTCAAAGGCTTTAGACTTACGACGCATAAAATAAATATACCCATACCTTGAGTAATCATCAATGAAGGTGATAAAATACTCAAAGCCACCTCTAACTTGGATAGTCATGGGTCCACATAAATCAGAGTGAACCAATTCTAGTTGTTCTTTAGCCTTATAACCTTTAGCCGTGAAAGCCCGTCTAGTCATTTTTCCTTCTAAGCAAGACTCACAAACTGGGAGTGCCTCCAATTCCAATGAACCCAAAGGTCCATTCTAAACCAGTCTTGAGATCCATTTTAGATTTATATGACCTAGGCGTAAGTGCCAAAGATATGTTTGGTTCATTTGGGAAGGTTCCTTTCTCTTACATGGCAAAACATTAGTGTTATTCAATTCATTTTTTTTGCAATGATGGAGAGACATGATTAATAATATAAAGATTGTCCACCAATGTACCAGAACAGATAAATCTTTTATTCAAGTTGATAATAACAGAATCATTAAACAAAACCGAATATCCATCCTTAACCAAACTAGAAACTGGAATCAAATTCATTCTAATGGAAAGACAATCCTTTAATAATAAATATTTGTCTCTACTAAAATTAAGATAGTAATCTCCTACTACAACAGCTTCCACTTTCGTAGCATTGCCCATGTGAAGATAAATCTCCCCATCACTAAGCTGCCTTTTGCATAACAGAACAAGTCTGATCCCCAAACATTTATTTGAGGTTCATCATCATATCATAGGCTGTGAGCATAGACTGATGCTGATGCTGCAGAATATTTGACATGGAAGCCAAAATATAACACCACGACATCTCATCAGCCTTAACCCACTCTTATAAGGTTTGGCATCCTATTCGGTTGCCCCTTCATCAAATATATAAGTAAAGGTCTCAGGAGCACAAACTTATTGTCCTCAACAAATAAAACAATATCTATAGCTCTCTTTTCCAATCAATATAATTAGTTCCATCAAGTTTATTTTCTTTGAGAATGACAACAAGTAGATTGAAAGCCATAATAAAAACCTAAGAGTCACACATAATTTAAAAATTATAAAGAGCATATTAAATTTGAATTCCATTTTAAACATTGGTTCCCTCTACCAATTTTTAATGAATCCGACAGCAGCCTGATACACCGTGAATAGCATGCCTCGATGGGAGGGCGTCTACTATCCAACATTTGTTCATACAAACCAATTCCAATTAATCTTGTTATCTAGGCAACGGTCTGTGCCAAACAAAACTAAATAGATGACTTAGCTTTGGTCCTATAAATAATAGTAGTGACTCAGATGGAGAGGATACTATTATTTATAACTAAGTGTGTACCATCACTTCACCCTCCTAGATCTATTTCATAATGAATCCCTTAGACGTGAGTAAGTGATTCACATTAATAATTAGTGGAATTATTCCCTTAGAAGTTTGTACTATCGTATCCACTAATCAATTAGTCCGATAGGGAGGAAGGTACCAAGACCAACACACTAATTAATTTGTATCACTTACAAACTAGTGATGGAGACCATGGGATTTAAACTTGATAAATTCCCTCACCCACTTAGTTATTTGGAAAGAATGAGGGTTTTAATATATGTTTAATTTTTAAATAAATTAAAAATTACAAAATTGGAAACTAATGAATAGGAAAATAATAAAATTCCAATTCCCTTGGAGAAAATAATTTATATTAAAACATGGGAATTAACTTTAATCTCCTGTTCCATATTTATTATCCAAAATTGTGATTTTTAATCTAGATAATTAAACATCAATCCATAATAACCATTATCCATGTTATCACTTAATTAACAAATTAAAAAGATACCAATTAAGATAAATAATCATAAAAGAGATTAAAGCCCAACTATTATGGTCATTCTTCAACTCTAAAGCATCAAGGAGTCTGGCTTCACCGAGCAACAAATGTAGACACTTCGACTGGAAGCCAGGGTTTGAGGCAGCGCCCCAACGGGGATCGACTTAATGTGTAACAGTCCTACTGATTACTCTTAATCTGTAATTGTCCAATATTAATTTGTAACAGTTCTAATTAATATGTAACCGTCATACTGATTACTCTTAATTTGTAATTGTCCAATATTAATTTGTAACAGTCCTAATTAATATGTAACCGTCATACTGATTACTCTTAATTTGTAACTGTTCAGTATTAATTTGTAGCAGTCCTAATTAATATGTAATAGTTCTAATTAATATGTAACTGTCATACTAATTACTCTTAATTTGTAACTGTCTAATACTAATTTGTAACATTGCATCGCCATTTCTAAAAACAAGAACAGCCAGATAACAAAAAATCACAACCTCTAATTTCCAGGCCATCATGTTCTCGCGCCACTGCAGGTTTGCGGCCGCTCGAACGATGCTATCAGATAATTTTAAAGTGGCTAAGAATGACCGCACTACTCATGAACTCCTCCGCAGAATAACAACAAAGGATAGAAACCATGCTCCACTCAAGGAGTTCACAAGTTTCTACTAATTTATTTACATCAATCTACGTCTCCATTAAGGAGTACACAAAAAAATAGATTGAAAAATAAAATTGCAATAACAATTATACAAACCAGTGTGATAAAAAACGTCACACAAAACCGCAATTTACTAAACCCGTAGTAAAATAAACATTCATCCACACATAAAATCTTACATTCATGTGACCATAATAGCGAGACAAAACACTACAAAATAGAGGTTAGCACAACCTACATTCTATCCATGGCATATATGCATTCCTATATTCGGATTAAAACTAGGTTAATCCATACGCAGTATCACAGCCTTGCTCTAATACCAATTATAGGGTTCGGAATTCCCCGTGAACATAGTGATAGTGCGTATAGATTACAAAAAAAAGAAAAAAAAAACCCAATCTAAATAAGGCTATGAGAATACAATTCGAATCCATACCTAGAGATCTGTCTGGATTGATCTCAATTGTAGGGATTGGAATTCCCCATGAACATAGTGACAGTGCGTACAAATTACAAAAAAAAAAAAAAAAACTAATAATCAATCTGAAAAAGGATACGAGGATACAATCTGAATCCATACCTAGAGATATGTCTGGATTGATCTCAATAAAAAAAATGATTCGCAGCAGATTCTCCAAATCTTCTACCGTATTCCCTAATGCTAGAACAAGAAGAGGGAGTGGCTCTCTTCGTGCTCTCCTTTGGACGGCTACCTCTAGGGTTTTTCTCTTATGCTTAGAGGCTACCCAACATGGAATATAAATAGGCTACGGTAGGGACCTAAAGGCAAATAAGATTTCGAGCTCCCAATGTAAATATATGAACTTATTTACATTAATTCACTCCACTAAAGAATCATAATTACACTCCCTCACTTATTAGAAAGTATAATTCGAGCCCTTTGTTATTAAATACTTATTAATCTCCCCACGTTAAGATTACAGATACCCGTTGATTAAATTAAATTACTGATAGTTTTATTTAATCAACATCTGATACCTTGAGACCTTCCACTTAACATATTTGATATATCGGATTAAAAATCCACCTGCAAGGTTTGACATAATCAAACATATAAGTATCCTCAAGGGGGTATCATCAATCCAATTAACAGGACGTGGATTCCGTTAATAATTAATATTCACTATATAATTAATGCAGTTATCCAACTCATCGAGATTATTGATCTAGAAATATCTCACTCTTTATGAATCAAAATAACCAACAATAAATGCACGTGTCTATTAATTATCTCGAGACTAAGAGTAATAGTATTCATAATAACCATGAGGTATTAATTATTTTATGTGTCAATATAAAATAATTACCCCAAGTTGGTCCCGTTCAATACACACAAGTGTACTAGCACAAGAAGTAGGAACTAAGCCATTCCTCATAGTCAAGACAGACCTATTGAAGTCTTGTGCTACAATCTTACCAATGCTGTGTCAAATTTCATTTAGATTGTGAACCAATAGCTTATATTCCACAAGAACCGATGATTTGATCTTCTATGCGTAAGTCGAACTCTATACACCAAATCATCTACTATGTAGAATAAAAGACACACATGCATGATATTTAAATGCAAACATAGCTCATGTAGATTCTCATTGAAATGAAATAACATAATTTTATTAAAATAAAATAAACATCCATAACAATAAAATGGCTTTTGGTATATATAGCCCTAACAAATAAGACCATTGATAAGGCACAACCAAGGTGGAGTGTCTCTAGCTGGAGGGTTATTCGTCAACCTCATGTATACACTCGGGAGAGTCTGGACAGGATCCTAAGAGCTAGATACATCACTCAGAATTCATGATGAAGCACTCAAGGATAAAGATGCAGATATTTGGAAAAAGATTATGAAATCTGAGATGCAGTCCATGTACTCTAATCAAGTCTGGGATCTTATGGAACCACATGAAGGGATAAAACCCATTGGATGCAAGTTGATCTATAAGAAAAAGAGAGGAGCAGATGGTAAGGTTGAAACTTTAAGTTAGGGCTTGTAGCAAAAGGGTTTAACATAAAGAAGGATCGATTATGAGGAAACTTTTTGCCAAGAGTCATGCTTAAGTCTATTCTGATTCTCTTATCCATCGCGTTCTCATTTCAACATGAAATTTGGCAAATAGACATGAAGAATGCATTTCGTGAACGGGTACCCTGAGAGGGAGTGCCCATATGATGCAACCGATGGTTCATAGAAAAGGGCCAAGAACACATGTTGTGCGAGATCCATTTATGGACTCACAAGCATCTAGATCTTTGGAATACTTTCGATCGCTTCATTAAATCTTATGGTTTTTATCAATGTCCCGATGAGTCCCTGTGGTGTACAAAAGTGTGGATGGAAACGCAGTGGTGTTCTTAGTGTTATATGTGGATGACATCTTGCTCATTGGTAATGATGGGGGTATTATCTTGCTAAGGTATGGTTATCCAAACTGGGCCGACATGAAGACTTAGGAGATTCTAGTCACATTCTTGGGATTAAGCTTCTACGGGATCGCAAGCAAAGAATGTTAGGCTTATCACAGGCTACTTATATTGATCATATTCTAGCCCATGTTAGCATGTAGGATTCTAAGAAAGGTTTTCTTTCTTTCAAACATGGAATCACTCTATCCAAGGAACAGTGTCCCAAAACACCTGATGAGATAGAGAAGACGAGTTATTTCCTTATGGATCTCGCAAAGAGGGAAGCCTTATGTACACACAAGCTTTGCACTATTCTGACATCCCGCTTGCTATTGGCATGGTCAGCAGATATCAGTCTAACCCTGGGCAAGAACATTGGACAGCGGTAAAACATATAATCAACTACCTAAAAAGGACTAGAGATTATATGTTAGTTTACTAGGCAGACAGTCTAGTACCTTTAGGGTATAAAGACACAAACTTCCAGTCAGATAAAGATTCCTAAAAGTCTACCTCTGGTTATGTGTTTACCTTAGGGAGTGGAGCCATAAGTTGGAGGAGTATCAAGAAATCTTGCATTGCTGATTCCACAATGGAGTCCGACACATGTAGCAAATTTCTTAGCCATGAGGCAAGCCAAGCAAGAAACTTCCTCGTTGATCTGTGGAGGGTTCCTTCAATGCAATTGCCTATTACACTTTACTGTGATAATAGTGGAGTAGTTGCTAACTTAAAGGAACCTAGGACCCATAAGAAGGGAAAGCACATTGAGCACAAATATCATCTGATTAGAGATATTGTGCAAAGAGGAGATGTAGTGGTGACCAAGATAGCATCAACAGACAACCTGGCAGATCCTTTTACAAAGAGCTTACCAGCTAAGAATTTTGATAGGAATGTAGAGGGAATTGGAGTGAGATGTGTGGCATCATGGCTTTGAGTCTAAGTGGGAGATTGTTAGGGCTATATATACTAAAAGTCATTTTATTGTTATGGATGTTTATTTTATTTTAATAAAATTCTGTTATTTCATTTCAATGAGAATCTATGAGCTATGTTTACATTTAAATATTGCGTATGTGTGTCTTTATTCTACATAGTAGATGATTTGAGTGTAAGAGTTCAAATTATGGTATTAAGATCAAATGATTCTTAGCTGCGTTTATCGTTCACAACCTAAATGGAATTTGACACACTTATCAGAAGATTGTGTAGCACAAGACTTCAAGATCCGTCTTCGAATACTGTGGAATGGCTTGAAGTTCCTACTATGCTAGTACACTGTAGTATTGAATCGTGACTAATTGTGGGTAATTATTTTATATTGACAAAATAATTATATTACCTTATAAATTACTAGTACTTTAATCTCGAGATAATTAATAGACACGGTATTTGTTGGTTATTTCTGATTCATAAAGAGAGTGAGGATCTTTATAAATCAATAATCTCTGAGTTGGATAACTCATTAATTGTATAATGAATATTAATTATTACCATAATAATCCACTTCAATCGATGATACCCCCTTGGAGGACATATAAGTTTTGATTATGTCAAAACCCCAGTCGATTTTTAATCCGATATATCAAATAAGTTATGGAAGGTCTCAAGGTGATTAGTTGATTAACAAACCCACGAATTTAATTTAATCAACTGCATATAATCTTAACGTGAGGAGGTTGACAACGCGACAACAAAGGGCTCAAATTATAATTTCAATATGATGGAGTGCAATTATATCTTTAGTGGAGTGAATTAGAATTAATGTGTAAATAAGTTCATACTTTACATCGGGAGCCCGAATCTTATCTTAGGTCCCTATCAACTATTTATATGTCATGCCTGGCAAAATTCTTTTAAAAGGAGAAAAACCCTAAAGGCAACCAGAGCAAAGGAGAGCAATGAAGAGAGCTACCTCTTCAAGCAGGTATCAAATAAGGTAGAAGACTTGGAGGTCTAACAATCACGCGATTTTTCGGTGATCAACTACTTCTGTATGGATTCGAACTATATCCTCTGTATTCCTATTCGATTGTTTTTGTAATCTATACACACTATCACTATGTTCACGGGGAATTCCGATCCCTACACCTCCACATCCACAACCGTGATCCTAAGTTACGTTTACCCTCACTGATGTTAGCGCATCACCTTCCTTCTCCAAATTGTGATGATGGTCTCCAAATTAAAAAAAGATGGGGTTTGGTTCCCATTTCCTTCCAGATGTATCTTGTTGTGAATGGAGAGCCACTTCAAGGTCACAATCTTTCTCCCTCTATAAAATAAAAATAGAAAATGTTCATTGGAATCCTTCCTCTATTTTGTTTTTAATTCATTTCGCACCTTTGGCATTAAACAAGGCAAGTTTGTGCTTCTTATCTGGATAGATTTTTTGGGTGACTAAGTGTATGGCAACTGGACGGATCAAGTTTGGAAAATTATCATACCCTTTTCATTTAACTTTTATTTTTATTTTTAATATTTGTTTTTTTTATTATATTAAAATTAATATATATCATAAAAAAAATTAATTTTTTTATAAATTATTTTATTAAAAATATATTAATTATCATTATGATATATTAGAAAATAAAATAATTATAAAATCATTTTTTAATATAGCCATGGCGATGCCCGACTAAACAATACACAAACCCATCATTTAGGAAAAAAAATCTCAAATCCATTAAAAACCCAATTACACTTAAATTATACCAGTTATAAATGGGTGGGAATCTGAAAAAAGAAACCTGCCTCATTGTCATCCCTATCATTCTACAAATGATTCCATCATTTTAACCTTAAGCTCTTCATAACTACTTTTCAACTTCAATTTAAATCATCTAAATTTGGTTCCATATTTTTAAAACCATCCCAAACACTTTATTTCATAATCTAAGTACCATCATCCACAACCTAGAAAAACCCTAAATTCATGAATTTTAAATAGTATTTAAAGATAAATTAATAATTTAAAAAAAAAAAAATTTCACTTTCTTTTTTTCTTTATACTTTTCCTTTCTAACCTAGGATCATTATTTTGCAGATTCTACAACTGCATACACTAGCATAGAGAGCAAGTAAAAGTAAATGCAGAAAGAGAGGATCTCCATTGCCATGTTCTTCAGCCCCAAATCCTCAGCTGTGATTAAACCCGCAAACAGTCTGATAAATCCTCAAAATCCGCCATTGTTCAAGCAAATTAATGGGCGTCGAAAAATACTTCAAAGATTTCTTGTCCTGTAAGCTGGATGGTAAATCGTATCTAGAGCATATGAAGATCAAAAGTTGGGAAGAACACAGTACCTGAAGCTTAGACATATGTATATGGTTATGTTTAATTACGATATATATATATATGGCATGCAGTTGCGTGGATGCATGTATGAAGTATTATAACTTTGAGCCTTTGAGGTCGGTAGTACTGTTCCTATCTCAATATTACGTACACTCATCAAATCAGTTCTGCAAAATAAGATTTCCCTGTTGTGATGTTGCCTTGTTATGTATAAATAATATTTGTGTCCATATAAAGATGGAAAAACTTGTCATGATCGTGTTCCCTTGACATATATAGACCCTTGTTGCTTAGTTAATTTTCTTAAAATTCAAATTTATATATAATAGTAAACAAGGGCGCTTTAGGAAATATATTTATAGTGGTGTTTTTAGTCTATGATCAATTTATGCCTTCTAGGAAACATTATTTTAGATGTTTGACTTTAGAAAAATATAAAGGAAAAAACTATTAAGAATATTATTTTTCTTAGGTTTAATTGATATATAGAAAATGTTGGGTTTGAGATTGTCCATATCTTAGGCTTAAGGGTTCTACAAGATGATGGTTACTTCAGAGCTCGAGTTTGAGGAAGATTTGATGGTTTAAACAAGAAGTCTCTAGGAAAACCAAGAAGTAGTTCAAATTAAGGTCGTCCCTAGTGCAAAGACGGCAACCCTAGTCCGACTAGTATCAAAGCCGACTTTAGACAAAGTCGGGCTCAAACCTCGAGGCAATGTACTTAGGGAGCAAGGTACCGATGGGCATGGGATGATTTTTGGCAAGTGGATAAAGATCAAATCAAGAGGATCCAAACTTCTAAGCTATCAAACAAGAATTAGAAACAAATCATGTTTCTATTTTGAAGAGGATACTTGAGTAGCTAGTTTCCTCATTCCGTAGTGATAGCTTAAAGGTTAGTATAGAAAATATAAGGTAAAATTGGAGTCATATTAGGATAATGATCCAACCTTATCAAGACTTCCTAGACCGAATTACAAGGCTATAAATTTAGGGGTTTGGAAGCTTATCATGTTGCATTTTAGAAGCAAAGCTGAGGGAAGAATAAGCAAAGTCCTAGTTTCAAGGAGTGCCAGAGTATTTGGTTAAGGTGTATATTGACAAGTTTTCACCTGGGTGAAAGGTGATCTTTGATTTTCATCTTATCTATAATGTGGTACGGGTAAAAGGGCGCTTTGGAGAAGGAAACGAAGAGACCTAATTTACTCAGAGTGATCAAGTTAAAGAAAGGTCGTGGGCAGAGAGGGAGTCTCGTACCATATAAGACTTATTCTAACCTTTAATCAAATTAGTAAACCGTATCCGAAAGATAGCCTCGGATGTATGAGCTACCAAATAATGTAAGATATCAGGTGTGCTTGGCATTTTTATGCATATATTTTATATCTATTTTGACACATACCCCACATGGGGAGTTTGATGTACCTGACTAAAGTTCAAACTCTTGATAGTCCTAATCGTTAGGAACCATTCCAAGAACACACACTTAGTTCTATCAATTAGTATCAGAATGGGTCACTCCAAGTTGCTGAGTGAGATTCATGTTTACTCTAACTATTTGTGTGTGACTGTCAAATGGATTTGATGAGAGAAAGTTGATCTACAAGTCGTCCCCCTCTTCTTGATGGGATGAACCATGACTATTGGAAGGCAATGATGCGAACCTTCATAAAATCAATTGATGAAAAGGCATGGAGAGAGTTCATAATAATGAAGTCACGACAATGCTAAAGTGGAAATTTTTCGAAGATGCTCTATCTCTACATGTCTTGAATGCAATCTTCAATGTTGTTGATCCCACTCAATTTAAGATGATCTCCACTGTCGAAGTAGCCAAGGAAGCATGAGATACCCTTCATGTTGCCTTTGAAGGAACTGATGCAATGCATGAATCTATGTTTGAACTTCTTACAGCCAAGTTCAAGAACTTGCGAATGAGTGAGGAGGCGACTTCAATGAAAAACTATGCGACATAGCCAATGAGTCAAGCCGCTTCCCTTGGGAAATATTTTGTAAAGAAAAACTTGTCAAAATTCCTTGCTACAGGGTGCAAGGCACAGCACAAGAGAGGTAAAAGACTTAAAAAGGATGAGATCGACCCCAAAACAACTCAAGAGTCTCCGTGAACTTGGAACAACCGGCGAAGAGTTCAAGGGAAGGAAGAAACTTGTGGAACTAAGGGGCTGAGTCTCGAATCCACCACGATGAAGGTTGTGAGTTCTCTGAATCAATGGCCTTGTTATCAAAGAAATTTGAAAGAGCCTTAAAAAGATTGAACACTTTGGAAAAAGGTAACTCTCAGACTCGTAAATTTGCTTATGGGAATTGTAATCCAACAAAGCCAACTCAAGGAACTATAAGGTCAAACCTTAGAAACAAGCCAATCCAGTGTAGAGAATGTGGAGGATATGGTAACATCCAAGTGGAGTGTGTTAATACAAAGAAAATCCTATCCTCACGCTTGGTAATGGTGAATCAAAAGCCATAAATAAGATGAGAAACAAGTCGGCCACAAACTATTGTTCGCAAAATGAATCCCGCTTCAACTAAAACAAATCATCAAGAAGTTCTTGAGGATGTGGAAACTGACGTTCGAACGCTCCAAGTGCCTGATTTGGTTTCATAAAGTTCCTAAACTCTCCCATTGTCTGAAAAAGAAGAGGATGAAATCTCAAATGAAGAACTAGCATGGTCTTATACAATATTGTATGGAAGCTGGGTAAATACAGTAAAAATCAATGAGAATCTTCAAGGCCAAGTTCTTCAACTCAGTCAAGATAATGGAGCCTTAAAAAAAGAGGTAGCTACTCTAAAAGGGGAAATTCTTAAGAACGGTATGGCTCTACCTGGAAGTTAGATCATCTAGAAAATAGTGAGAATGATGAACTTAGGAACTATGTCCCTAGATCACATTCTCTGTATGGAACCACTTCAAGGTCTGGGAAGGATAAAGGTTATTAGAAGTGGATCTCAGACTCAAAGCCAATGGGGTCAGGCTAGAACTCGCCTTAATTCTACAAAAATAAAGAGATAGTCTAAACGCTCCCAAGAACTGGAACATCGTGTTTAAACAAGAAAAACAAGGTCTTGAAAAAAGTAGCCAAGGGTCAAATAATACTCATCAGAGTTTGATGGGGTCAAGACAGACCTAACGTGAGACACTACAAACCTTACTAGAAGAGGAGACTAAAGGTAAACAAATCAGTTGGGAAGCTCACCTGGGTAGAAAAAGGAAAGGCTAAGAGCTTTATCGTGCTTA
The DNA here is from genome assembly GCA_016808115.1 of Tetrastigma voinierianum. Taxonomy (NCBI): domain Eukaryota; kingdom Viridiplantae; phylum Streptophyta; class Magnoliopsida; order Vitales; family Vitaceae; genus Tetrastigma; species Tetrastigma voinierianum. The sequence continues at coordinate 497,206 of JAEQBH010001121.1, forward strand.
CCTTTTTCAAGGCTAAAATAGAACAAAGGTGGTACTTTGATAGTGGAAGCACACGGCATATGACTTGTGTGGCTATTGTCCAACGTTCTACCATCCATTTTGGATTTTGTAACCTTTGGGGACGGTGCTAAAGGAAGTGTTATGTGGTTAGGATCATTTAGCATTCTTGGTTTTCCAAAACTAAGGGATGTCCTTCTTATCGATGGACTAAGCCAACGATCGTGTATCGATCAATTGTCTGACGAATCACATTTGTAAAATTCCCAAAACACAAGTGTATTGTCGTAGACCAGGATTATCATCATATCATGAAAGGAAATAGGTCATCAGATAACTACTACCTATTTGCAAGTTTGAACACATGCCTACACACAGTTTAGAATGATCATAGCCTCTAGCACAGACAATTAGGACATATTAGACATAGTAGTCTTATATACACCATTGTTGTAGAAGCAATCAAGGGAGTTCCTAATCTAAAGGCAAAACTTGAAAGAATGGGCGGCCTTGCCAACTAGGAAAAGAAACCATAACATCCTACTCAGAGTCCCAACAAGGCTTTACCACTAGAGTGCTAGAGCTGGTCCACATGGATCTAATGGGACCTTTGTAGGTGAAATGCATTGTTGGGAAAAAAAAAGTATGTCAATGTGTGCTTAGATGATTTCTCCATATTCTCTTGGGCAAACTTCCTTAGGACCAAATTAGAAGCTTTTGAAGCATTTGAAGAAGTATGACAAGAACTATCTAAGGAGCAAAACAATAGACTCCTAAAGTGTTAGGTTAAGCACGACCTGCATCATGGTTAACACAATGGAAAAACCAAAAAATTCATGCCTGGTCCCTTCCATAGATCTCTTGGACCATCAAAATCAACCAACAAGCATTGAAGAGGAGAAAGTGGTACCTTTTTAAAGTTTCAAACTCCTAATGGGTGTATACGACTTCCTTTATTATAGATCGACCCTAAATGGTGTAGATTCACAACAAGACCACAATGACCAGTAGCTAGACGTCTCCAATGATGACCCAAGCGAAGGTTGGAGAAGAAAACCTCTAAAGTAGATGGCCAGGTTTTTATTCTTGGTGCTAAAAAAGATAAAAACCTAAGAGGGAAGCTAAGAGAAATGTTTTCTCTCTTCTCTAATATGAGAATAACAACTTAATGTTCAGGGTTTAGATATGAGGCTTTTATATAAGCTTGCAAGATGATAAAAAGACTAGAGTGCCCCTCATTAATGAAGGTAGCTGGCCACATGCATCTCTAATGAGTGCATTTCATACCATGATTATCATCCATTTTTCTATGCATTTTAATGATTTTGATGATGATTATTAGAATTTTAATGTTTAAATGTCTCATTTTGGTGATTAGATCAATTTTGGAGAAAAAATAACAAAAAAATGAGCTTAAATTGAATCAAAGAAGACTAAGAAGCAACCACACAGCAAGCATATGATATTTTGATTTTTAGTTGTTAATGGCAAAATCAAATGGCTCTTACCTGCCTAGTAATGCGTTCTAGAGTTCAAGAGTTTTTCATCGAGTCCAAGAACACTCAATTTGGAGTATGGACAAGAAAGTTACAACCTCGAGAAGTTTGATGCCAAAAAAAAAGTCATACTGCAAATGAACAGTGCATGTCGCGACATTGCGCTATATGCCCTAGAATTGAAGTAGAGAATAAATTAGCATCCAGCATTGGTATGCCGCAACATCACCGCTCATTTGTCGGCTATCAGGCCCGTGATTTGACAATTTCAATCGCTTTTCTCGCCTATTTTCGTGGTCCATTTCCTAAGACTCTATATAAACACTCCTATTTCTATTTTTAAGGAGAGGGCCTCACCGGAGGGCAAAGGAATAAACTTATCGCTTCTAACCCCAGTGGCAGCTCTCGAGGAAGAAGATTGAAAATAAGATCATTTTGCGCGTTTTCTATGCCTCTTTTGGTTTTATTTCTTCACCTCATGTTTTGATTCTCATTTCGAGGGTTTTATGTAGTTTTTAGTTACTTATGTATTTGAAGACGGATGTACCTTGTATTATATTTCTATCACATTTCTATTAATTGTTCTACTCCAATCTTCATGTCTATTTATGATTTATCATCATTAATGCGATTAGTAGTTCAATTCGAGATCAAACTCCCTATAGAAGCATGATTGGGAGTCTATTGTATTAGAGTACTGCTAATCATCCAAATTTATGCTATAGTATAGGAGTTTGTGTAAGATACCAAGCAAGTCCCAATGAGGGACTTCTAGCTGCCAGTAAGATCATCAAGGCGGAATAGTGGAATATGGTCTCTAGTATACTCAAGACACAATGGTTAGCCTAGTAGGATACTATGAGGCTAATTGGGCTATAAACTCAAAAGACTGGAAGATTACTTTTGGAGGTTGTTTCTTCCTTAGAAACAACCTTGTATCTTGGTTCAGATGAAAACAGAACTATATATCGTTTTCCACACTCGAGGCGGAGTACATAGCGGTTGGTAGTGGATGCACACAACTTATTTGGAAGAAAAATGTGCTTAAAAACTATGGCGTCTCTAGGGAAGTCCTAACACCTTATTGTGACAACCTTAGTGCTATCAACATCTTGAAGAATCCAGTTTAGCATTCAAGAACCAAGCACATTTACATACGACACCACTACATTAGGAGTTTGGTAGAAGACAAGATCATTAATCTATGACACATATCCACTGAAAAACAACTAGCCGACATCTTCACCAAATGATTAAATGCTTCAAGGTATGAAATCTCTGGCACCATCCATGGGCCATGTGTCATGTGAAAAAATGGCGTTCGCCCCTACTGAACCAGTACATTAGCCAAGGCATTGGGAACATCCCAACGGTAAGGGATCAACATGAGGGGGAGTCATGCATGTGGAGCCATCTTTTCGCCTTTAGCAAAAGAGGGGGAGAAATAGAAGAATGAATGAGTATCTTGTGTCACTTTTCTCTTCAGTGCATCTTTTTGTCTCATTCTTTAAGAGTTGTTTTTGCCAAAGACATAGACAAAGGCAGAGAATGTTGGATTTTAGATTGTCCAAATCTTCATCTCAAGGGTTCTATAAGAAGATGGCTACTTCAGAACTCAAGTTTGATGAAGATTTGATGGTTTAAACATGAAGTCCTTGGGAAAACCAAGAAGTAGTTTGGACTAAGGTCGTCCCTAGTGTAGAGACGTGGCAACCTTGGTAAGTTTGGACTTGGGTTAGACTTGACGTGGCGCTTGGGGAGTATAGTACCAATGGGCTTGGGATGATTTTTTTCAAGTGGATAAAGATCAAATCAAGAGGATCTGGACATCTAAGCAATCAAACTAGAATTAGAAACAAATTAGGTTTCTTTTTTGAAGATGATACTTGAGTAAGAAGTTTCCTTATTTCATTGTGATAGCTTAAAGGCAAGTACAGAAAATAGAAGGTAAAGTTGGAGTCATGTTAGAATAATGATCCAACCTTAAGACTTCCAAGACCGAATTACAAAGTTATGAATTAAAGGGTTTGGAAGTTGTTCACCGCGGATTTCAGGAACAAAGCTTGAGAAAGAACGAGTGAAGTCCATACTTGTTAAAGGAGTGCCGAGTGCAGATACTTGGTTTAGTATGCATGTTCAAACCCTTACTCAGCAAAGATCATGCTTTGATTTTCTTCGTTTATCTATGTAATGTGTGTGCTGGGGCGTGGGATGTTTTGAGAGGGTAAACAAGGCAGTTCATTCGAATTCCACTAAGGAGTGATTAGATTAAAGAAAGTTCATTGGCAGAGGAATCAGCACCACATAAGATCAATGCAACTGAATCAATTACGGTAACTTTATCCGGGCAACTTCAATGGATGTAGCCAGTTGCCGAATCACGTAGAAATTGTGTGTGCTTCCGCATTTATGTAGATACTTTATATCTGCTCTACACACACGCAATCCCATAAGGGGAGTTTGAACGCACCGCACTAAAGTCCGAACTCTCACACACTCCCAATGTTAGGAACTATGTTCAAGAACACACACTTAGTTCTGTCAGAAAATGTTAATGGAAATCAAAATATGATTAAAAATAGTTAGAAATTCATATAATGTCAAATTATTTAGTATTATATAAATAATTTCAAATAAATTAAATAAGTTTGTAGTATTAAATACAAATAATATTTTAATTTATTTTGTATTTTTTATGCTCCTCTACTTTTTCTTATTTTTTCTTTTTTCTTTTCCTTACATTTTTCTCAATTTTTTCAAAAACCAAAATAACTTCAAACAAACTTCTTTCTATTTTTAATCTCATCTATTCTTGAATCCTAATCAACATCAAAACCTAATTTATCAAATCTTTCCAAAAAAAAAAAACTTAATTTATTGCAAAATATTCATACAAAAAATCAATATCTTGATTTTTTTTTTTTACTTATGGTCCAAAGTCATATCCCCATTCTATGTTGGAACTTTTATGATAGTTCCCTATTTAACCCAAATTTGAAGTTGAAGTTATAATTATGCTTCTTAAAATAATATTGGTATTGTAAAAGTTTTATTTAAAATGAAAAAAAAAGAAGAAGCTTTTTATAAGTCAAAATAAGGGTATGACTAGAAGCAACGTTTTCTAACTTGGGGATAAGATACATAAATGCTCTTGATGTTTGGTTATATGTCTAACTTGGACCTATAACTGTTTTTGGGTCGAATGATGTCCATAATGTCCGTTCTGTAGCTTAAATACACATCTACCATCAACAGAGTAAATAGATGGACAAATAGGCATATAACGTCGCTGACATGTCACCCACACATGACATAATTTGTTGACGTGTCACACGCCGCTAACGGGTGATACATTAGTATTAGACGATCGTTTACCCATTTGTTCACTTTGGTAATAGTAGGGGCATATTTAAGCTACGAAACAAACGTTATGACAGTATTTGACCCAAAAAAACAAGGTACCAAATTAGATATAAAATCAAACATCACGGGCATTTATGTACCTTATCCATGTACCCTGCATGCTGAGATTTTTGTTAAAGTCATATGATCTAAACAAAATTAATCAAATAAAAGCAAGAACAAACACAGTTACTCAAAAAACATGAGAGAAATGGATTTTTGAAAATTGATTTGTTAATTAATGAAATTAAATATGATTTCTCAACGCCCTATTCATTTTCAAATGGTTTCCATTTGCAGATCAAAGATTCATTTTCTCATATATGTGTGCTCACCTTTTTTTATTTGAAAATGTGTTGTAAAGTTGAAATTTAAGTGAACATTCGAGGTTGGAGATGGTGCCAAAAATCGGTTTTATTATATGGTAGGTGTAGTTTTAATGATGTATGCATGTGTGTTTGGTGTTAAAAAGAAACATTGGCTTGAGCTTTCAAAAAAGAAAGAAAGAAAGAAAGAAAGAAAGAAAGAAAGAAACCTTGGCTTCTATATATACAAGTATAAGAAATAACCTTTTTAAATGAAATGACAGTTTTTGTGATTTTTTTTTCTGGTAAGAATATATATAAGAGAAAGAGAAGTAAATAGTGCATTACTACTTTATCAAAAACCCATAAAGATTAGTGCAATATCCCAAGATTATATACGAGTAATGTCATCAAATGTTACTTAACAGAAGGCTGCTTTAATCAAATAGAATAAAGAAAACTAAAAAAACGGTGAGCAGAGGAATTTTCTAGTCCGCTCTTTTCCACAATTCCACCCCACTCTTTATTTATATATATATAGAGTATATATATATATATATATATATATATATATATATATATATATATATATTAACTAAAAGATAATTTATAATTAATTATTCATACGGTGAAAGGTAAGATAATAACTAAACCGGAATTCAAGTTTTAAAAGATAAAAATTAAATTCACTCATAGACCATTTATAACTTTTTAATTAGTCATCTTCAAGGCCGGACAAATCGACAAGATACTAAGAAAAAAATAATAATTTGTAAAGTAGGAAAAAAAGGTCATTTTCAATCACGCGAGGAAAAAAAGATGTGAATCATAAATAATTTATATTTGAAAATCTGGGTCGCCGGAGTTATCAGGAGTTGGAGAAAGAAAGGTTAAATGAACGTCATCCTGAGTAATATAAATAATTAGAATATTACAAGAAAATACAAAACTAGTAACAAGTCAGCCAGTTTAAGAACCTCCTTCAGCATTTTATGTCATAAAAAAGGAGTGGTCCAGTGGGGGTAGATGGTCAAGTCATCAATCAAAGATTATAATGGCAAAACCAAGTAAGATAAGCTCAAAATTAATGTCGGCATGATACTTGTGAATTGTGATAGAGAAATGAATGGTTACCATTTTGGGCCCAACAGTTTATGGATGGATTAGTTGACTAATTGTCTCTCCTTTTTCTTATTATATTATATAAAGTGTTGAATAATGGGACTAGCATCATGTGTCATGTGTCATGTATCTGTCCCCATACGAATATTTGTTGCAGTATAAACCAAAACCCACCCTTTATGTTTGAGATTTTTGCGTTAAAGATTCTTCTGAATTATTTTGTGGTTATAAGTCACAGATTACAATATCCACACAGTGGGATAAGGTGCACAAATTTACTCAAAGGTTTTCATGTATGTCCCATTTTATTTCAAAACCTCTTTTTCTCCTAAGATAATGTTTAAAACTATAACTAATTAACTATGCTCTTAACATTAAAGTTGTTGGAAGGAAAAACAAATCACATAACTGAGAGAAACAGAACAAAATCGAAAATTTATTTTCTTTCCCAACCCAATACAAGAGAGAGAACAGAAAGTGATTACACAATTTGCTAGTCATGTAAGTTTGTTACATTTATAAGGGAGTGTTTGGCTATCAGCTTTTTTCATTAAAAAAATCACAATCGCATTGGAAACTTTGGCACGCATGAGCTGTTAAAAAGATGTTTAGACTGGTATTTATCCATTTATAACATTTTCTAACATTGGTACATCTAGAGGAGACATTTTCTTGAAATTAGAGCCATTAAGTAAGCATGACCTGTAAATTGAACTAAAATTTTGTAAGCTTAACCTTATATGAAAATTGATAATTTCATGTGATCAAAACTTGACTTGGTGTGGAAAATTTTAAAATAATAATATATTATCTTAATGGATTTTCAATCTGGAACTTGTCATCATCATTGATGACGATTTTTTTTTTTAAGTGAATTTTACACATGTCCCTTCGAAGATGGTGTTTCTTTTTTAGGAATTCATACATATATAATATGCTTTTTGTATAAATTAGTCAAACCCGTAGTTTATTTATTTAATTTTTAGTACGCATGTTAATGGGTAATTAAGCACGTTTACAGCAAGAAGTGTTTAGAAAATCTACGCCTTGAGTGACACGGAAGAAGAAGAAATCGACAGCAAGACCTGTTCAAGGTGATGGTATGACATATATTTAATGAAACATCACTTCCCTTGTCTGCCATAGATTTAATGTTTTTCCTTAGACCACCACGTGGATGTTGACGAGTATTTCCTTCAATCTCCCACTTTTTATACGTGTATATATATAACCGTAGTTGTCCCACCGTCATGGACTTATTCATCCTTAAGGGTAAACCTATTTAAGGGAGACTTGAACTAGTAATTATTAAATAAAGTGTCTCCATCAATTTACGGGCATCTTGATTAATCTATAAGAACTTGAAATTAACATCGGGCAAACCTCCTATAACCTGGAGAGGACTCAAACTGTTAAATATTGAGGAATAAACCCGAGGCTAAACCAAGGGGCTAGGGTTATTTTACAAAACTATAATGTAATCCCTCTCATTTCCTTATTTTTTATCTGTCAAATGCACCCTTTCATCAACCCAAACATCCAGCCATTATCTGTTTCCTTTGTGTATCATTTATATATCCCTAGAGACTTTACTAGTTGATGTGCAATTGTGACTTTTAGACTTCATGCAAGCAGTTGTTGATGGGATTATTGGAGAAATAGTTAGGTGAGTTGGTTTTTATTCTTCTGCTTATGCTGGTCTTTTTAAAGCATTCAGCTTTTTTCATTAATTTTATTTGAGAACATATGTAATTTTAAAATTTTATTATCTCAAAATTTAGACAAAAAATTGTACCACTAAAAAAAAAGAAAAACTAAATACTTAATCCTATTAAACATTATTCAGAACAAAATTTCTAATAAACATTAAATAACAAAACAAATGCCACCTTCAGCTTGGTTTGTAAAGTGTTGTCAATGGATGTTGTCTCTTCATTCATGTGAGTTGATACAAATAAATAGGCTATGACCCAATTATTTTAAACAATAATAGTAGGGATTGTGTTTGATTGTCCATTAAATAATTCAGAAGAAACGATTTAATATGCCAAATGCATCAATCTTATTATTATGGTCGTTGTCTTGAAAATCATATTAATTTCTAGGTAAACCACAAAATCACGCCAGTTTTAGTGTAGAATTTTATATTTTATTTTTTAGAACCAAATTTTTGTATTCATAATATAGCTGAGTGGCGATTGGTCTATGTCATGCTTGCATTGGTCTTCTTTTGAACTAGAAAATTCAATTTTATCAAGAAATGTTAACTGACAGGTAAGTATATACGAAAGAGGGGCAATGGCAAACAACGCAGGAGGCATAAAGGCACGAAAGATTAAATTTTCCAAAATCCAAGGATTATTTAGGAAATGCTGTCATATTTTTGAAAACTGTTTTTTTTTATTATGAAAAACAAAGAAAATAAGAAAATCATAAAAAACACAATTAGTTTTTTTTTTTTAGAAAACACAAATTTGAGATTAATGGCCAGTTTTCAAAAACAACATCATTCATGTTCTCTTTATTTTCAAAAACTGTTCTCAACAATAGTTTCCAAACCAAGAAACAAACAAATCCTACATATTTCAATCAGACTTGTGGGAAGCTCAATTGCCCTCTGAATGGACCCAAATATTAGTCATTAGGTGTTCTCCTTACAATGTGTCTTTTGAGTAAAAAAAATCTCAACAAAACTTAATTTGATACTGTTCTTATCCTATCAAATATGTTCCAACTTTCTCAATATTGAATCCTCATTTAAATAAAAGTTATTAATAGTTTGTATAAAGTCATCTCTATCTCACGATTTTTTTCCTTGTGGCCTAAAATATTTATAATGATATATTTCTAACAATTTTTCTTAATTTATAAGGAAATGGTTGTTTATTTTGTGAGAAAATCACTACAGCAATAATATATCAACCAAACATTTTATATAATATTCTTCATTAAAATTAGAATTTAAAACATGTTTTAATTTAATTTTCAATTTTTAATAATTCATTAAATCTAATCATCACAACTAACAGTTTAGTGTAATTTAATCCTCAATTAACTAAAATTCTTTCATCTTTTACCTTACAGGCTATAATTTTTTGTTCTTCTAAAGATCTTAAACCCAGCTACCAATTAGCATGCTAAATGAAAGTTTTAATACAAACACACAAATGATAGAACACCACATAAATATATACAAGATTTTAACTTTACTGGTCTAACTGTACACATATCTATGATAGAGAACATCAAAAGCATATAAATAATAATTATTGGATTTTAAACCTCTCATGTTTCAATCCTAGCATCCACAAGTCTTAACTATGAGCCCTTGCTCCATCAGCTATCAAATTCTCCATCCTATAGTTATGTCAACTCTGTCTCCCCTATAAATTAAAATATTTATAATTACATTCTAAATAACTTTCCTTATTTGCGCAAAGTTAACACTACAATATAACCTAAATATCATATATGCAACGTTCTTTAAAAAAATAAAAGAAGGAATGCGTATTAATTAGGATTTCGAGACACATTCCAACAAATTCAATAGCATCATCCAAAGGTTTGACTAACTTGAGCTCAAAGTATTGAAACTAACCATTTTGTATTTTTAGATCTCAGCCACAAAATTTAAAAGCTTTGAAAAAATCCTAAAATTCAAGACTTTAAAAATTTTAAACTCTTTAAAAATCTTCTTTTAAATTATTTATTGTAAGATTGTTAATTAAATTTGAGAATTTGTTCCAAATTTGTTTTTAAGGATAAGACTTTGGTAAACGAGATAGACGGGAACGCCTATTTACAACAAAAAGGTGATGTTATGACAAGAATTGGACCACCATTATGATGATATTTGGGAAAATTCCAATGATTGAGCTCACATATGAAAACGGAATATGGAAGATAATGATTATGTGAACATATTCCTCACTCGCCTTAATCAAAATATAGATGAAGTTAAAGGACAAATTCTGGGGCTTAAAACCACTACCCTCTACTTGCCAAGTTCTATTTGAAGTCCAACGTAATGAGTGCTAGCTAGAGGAGAATTCATAGCCTACTTTGTTCTAGGAATAGGAGGGCCCTACTCAAACTCAGATAGTTATAAATTCATAAAGCTATATACTTTCCTACTTAATGCCATATTTAGATTTCTTAATTTATGTAAAGATTTGTACTTAGTTTGATCTATATATCTAGCACTTTATTACTCAAAGCTCTCCTTTTCGAACTTCAAGAATAAGGAATGGTTAAAATTAAAAATAATTTTTTTTTCATATTTAGTTTCACCTTAAAAAATATATATAAAAAATAAATAAATATAATCAAAATTCTTTAAAATTTTATATATATTTTTAATTCCCAATCTTTATATGACATATATATTACAGAAATAAAATTAGTTTGAATACATACATACCACTTCATTAAATTTAAATCTATTTTTATTTTCTTCAATTTTTTTTTTTTTCTTTTAACTTTTCCTTTTATTTTCTTTTCTTAATAATTTTCAAATTCTAAATGGAGCCTAAGAAAAGTTTTCTTTTCTCCAAAATTACAATACATATACACCTGAATACTAAGGGGCTGTTTGCTTTTTGTTGTTAGAAATAAAAATACACTAAAATTCTTAATGTTCATAAGAATCTGCCAAGAAAATGCAAATTAAAATAATTAAGGGGTGTATTAGATTAGGATTTTTAATGATATTTATAAATTTTTTTAAGATGATGACTTTTATAGAGTTTGATAGATTTTTAAATACTTCTGTAAATTTTTGTAGAGTTTAAATGCTGATGACTATTTTAAAAGACTTTTATAGGCTTTGACATAATTTTGTTGATATTGATAGACTTTTATAGAGTTTGTAAATGTATTAATGATTTTCATAGACTTTTATTTTAAAAGACTTTTACATAATTTTGTATATATTAAAAAACTTTTGCAACCTTTTACAAACTTTTACAGATATCGACAAGGTTTAAAATTTTAGATATATCTAATATCGATGAGGTTCAAAGCGATATTGGCCATTGATAATCGGTTGATCAAAATTTCTAGAAAATGTGGGTAATATCGGTGATATATCGGTTAAAGACTGAAATATAGTGAAAATGTTGGGTCTGTGGCACATGCGCACATGAAGGAGGAAGCAATTAAATTTTTGGTAAAATATCTCTGATATATCGGAGATATATCCAAAGACATCCAATGGTCAAGATCTTCCTGCAGATGATCTAACGGCCCAGATTACACCCGTGTTTTGAAAAATTTCCAATAACTATTTTGACTGATCCATGGCTTAATTTATCCGATGGTCCACCCAAATTTCACCTAAATGAATGCCTCTGGTCTGCCATTTTGATCAACTGGTCAAATTTTAAATTTAACTTGATCTAACAAATATGGATTTATCCAGATTATTTAAAGAAGAAGATCTAATGTATTCATATTTGCATCAAAATTAAATCTAACATATAGAATTAAATTACAAAGATTGTGAGTATTGTCGGAATACCATGTCTTGGTATGAGTATTGTCTTCACCAAGATGGGATCCCTTCATCAAATGTTACAATGGAGCCACACTAATCTCCATTTTGGTTTTAAAAGCTCATTGCAATGTAATCTCAATGTGTATATTTGATTATTAATGTAATTTTTACATTTTTACAAAGTATTTCCATGAATTTGCCATTTTTGTTAATTTCCTACGTATCGATACTACGTAAAATATCCACCGATATATCTCCGATATGGGTAAAATCTATCGATATGTCCGGTCGAAAAACCGGAGACATTTCCAACATTGGATATTGATAGACTTATAAACTTTAAATAACTATATTGGAATTCATATTTAATAAAATAAATAAAAGTAAAATATCATAATTAAATAATTTGTCAAAAAAGTACTCAATCTTCCATTGAAAAGTATGTTGAATAAATAATTTTTCATAACTTCTTTGTTTCAAATTTTCATCTAGACATTTAAAAATAAATTTTTATTTATTTATTTTATATTTTTTTTCAACTCAAAATTTCTAATTCCACTCATCACTTTTAAGAGTATTTAAAATTTAAGAATTACTCAGACGCCTCCTTATCCTGGGTCCAATGACTACCTGTCAACCCGTGAACACAAGCGATGTCGTTACCCGGGGTTACTGGGAAAACCCAAGTATCTCCCTTTGTACGGGGAGCTCTACCCATATACAATACCTGTCCCAAAAAGTCCAATATAGTCACAATGACACAAATATGGATAAAAACGGCCTCTTGGGCCCATACTACAATATCCATAGAAACATACCAACTATGAATCCAACTATATCCAATAGTTCTAAGAGTTCAAATATTTACTCTTATACAACATATATTAAAATACTCGAATTCTAATACATGTAAACCACCAAAGCCACATTCCGGCTTTCTTCTGTACAAATTCAAGGATCTAACCGTCTCGCATCAAACATCTCTCGTACCAAAAGGGGGATCCCACGACGGCGTAGCTAAAGCTCAAGAGGAGAATCGCCCCAAGTGGGCCGCCTCCACCACCTAAGCGCAAAGGCACGTCTAAAGTAAACACACATTCCTCCACAAATGCATGATCCTACTTGGAATGTCTACATGACAAACCTCGTATCCCGACCACCGACTCTCTCACACTCGCCAAGCCTTGTATGAGAATTATTGTTTTATTAGTGGACAACCGATGTATATATATATCAATCAGCCGCTCCGACGATTGATATTAATTGTTTGTGGACTACCCTCCGATGAATATCAATTGGGCCGCCCAACAACGATATTATTTGTTTGACCACCCGATATTTACTGTTTTAGACTACCCTCCGAACCATTTTCAATGACTCATCTCACACTAACTCCTATAGTCCTAGGATGTTCCAGCAGCATATGGAATGCATGTATGCCAATTCCAATACGCCTAATCACATGCAAAGTATAAACGGAATATACTGCATAAAAAATTAAATCACACAAATATGCTATGTAATTATCATTTCAAACATCAAATATCACTTGGGCTAATAAACACAAGCAATTCGACGAATTACTTAAATCAAACATAATTTCACGAAAACCCATTTTCATGTCACTATTCCTAGAACAAAGAAAAACCTAGGTTTTACGGTTCAAACACATGATCATCCATCGGGTTCACTTAGTGAACTCACTGCGGCCATTTCCTACTCTATGCATATATCACAATACAATTCATTTCATAATTGCAATAATTTAGCCACCCAAAACAGCCCGTAATAAACCGGCCATTGTTTGCACATATGGTTTAAATAAATTCCAACAGTTCGGTCCCAAGTTTTTGGGACCGATCAAACGACCATTTAAGGCCTCAAGCTAACCCATACATAATTTATTGAAGCATTCATCACATTACTTCACCCAAACAAATTCAGAATAGAACAATACGCAACGGCCCGTGGGTCTCAACCAACATTTTTGCCCAAGGCTCAATCACCCAAATGGTCGCTGCTCAAGGCCCCAACCAACCTAAACATTCTCCTGCAAAGTGCTTAAAAAGAGGAATAAAACAAAGTAGGGAGAAACTCTACCTCTTGGAGCTGAGAAACTCCATAAATTCGTACCCACGCGACGCCCCTTCGCTGCAGAAATGGTTTCTCCTTTTCATTCTCGAAGCATCAATCGTTTGACTCGCAGATTCTGTAGAAGCGTGGTCCTTTCTCTCTCTAAAAACCAAGCAAATCGGCTACTGCATCTGTTTCTCCCCATTTCACGTTTTCTCTTGATTTAAAATGAAGAAGAGGGTTACTGTTTGCAATTTTGTTTTATTCTCATTTAATCACTAAATTGATTACTACCTTCTTTCTCCGGGGCTGATATCTGCATTGTCCCCTTTAGTCTACCATCATTTCACTTTATACAACTTATGGTACATGAGTAATTTATATGCATTCTCGGGTCGCATCGAAAATCATTTTACCAAGACCCGAAACGATGCCCAAAAACGCGCTGCCAACCCGACCAGCTCTTCGGAATATTACGAAATTTTACGTGCTCTCGCGAGATCGATTCCAACGGTGCAACCGCTTCGCCAACCGAGACTAGAGAATTAATTCCGGATTTTTAATCGAAATCACAATTTTATAATCGAAATTACGATTTTGCCCTTATCCTAGAAATTGGAATTTCTCGGGTCTTACAATTACACATTCCTCATTTTTTTTCCTTATCTAAATAATCAAAATTCCTAATTTATCAAAGTTCAAAATTTCCTAATTTCCAAAATTTATCAATTTATGAAATACAAGAAAATGTATTTATGATTTCAACATTAACATTAACAATGTAAAAATATTATTTTTATTAATATACTTATGTGAAACGATTCAAACAAAAAAACAATACATATGTGATTTTAGGAATAATGAAGAACTATAATTCCAATAAAAAATTAATATTTTATTTCACCAACTACAATATGCATACATTGATTTTAAAATTAGAGCAAAAATTTAAAATCAGATTAATCAAAATACTATAATTCCGGTTAAACCCTTACCTCAAAAAAAATTATATTATATATAAATAACTTTTTCTGATAATAAATAGATCATAGGTTATATAAATAGATCTCTACTGATAATGAATCAAGAAGAAGAAAACAATAAAAACAATTTATAATGAATCATAAGAATGAAATTTTATCGCAGTGGGATAAGATAGAATGATTAGAAAGCGGATATAACTTTGCCTTCTTCCTCAACCGTTCTTCCTTCATCGACAGTGAATGAAAATCATGGAAAACCATATATTTATATACATTTTGGTGTGAGTGTGTTATTATAATTTTGATTTTGATTTCTATTTTGACCGAGACAATATAGTGTATTTGAATAAAGTTGTGATTTTGAAAAAATATCAGATTTTTAGTTCTTAAAATATCATATTTGTATATGATTCTAATTATGATATATATTTTTAGAAAACTATTATGATATTTTTAGTTTTTAAAATATAAGATTTGTATGTAAAACGATTAAAAATAATAATTTGTATGTGATTTTAGGAATAATCATATTGTGACATCCCAAATCCCGGGGGTCCGTTGACAACCGGTAACCCACAGAAAATTTGTGGATGTCAGGTAACCTGACACCAATCCATTGAGTCCCCTTTTCCTGTGACTTGGATTTAACAGTAACCCGGCAGTAGTCTCCTTTTGGACTGGGAGCTCCTCTACCCAAAATGCACCCCGCAATTTCATGGCAACCTATCCCAATATTATACAACGATCACATCGGGTCCACACAGTAAAATAGCCACGTAGGGGCCCATTTTATCCATATAAATACAATCTATATCAATTAAGCCACCAAGAGTTATCGTGATCACTTCTGCATTACAAAACATTATATTAAAACTAACATGTTCTAATATAATATACAAAACATGAATCAAGGCCACAATCAGCCCGCTTCATAATCCTGGCCTCTAAGGAGCACCATCTGTCTGCACATGTCCTGTACCTGAAAGGGGGGTCCCACGACGGGGTGAGCTAACGCCTAGTAGATATAAATCCTACAAGGGCTATTCCCCACCTAAATGCACATGAATGGTCAAACAACCAAGCACACACCAACCTAGGACATGCAATCCTAGCACAGAGTCCTACTTGTCATGAATGAGACGCGACTCATCATGCCCCATGCATCGTTTTTCCACCGACTTCCTCACACATGATGGGGAACCCCATGCGTGATAAAAACTTTTATTTTCCTGATCACATCCAATGATCATTTTAAAAGTCATTTTCATTTCTTTTTCAACCAAAGGCTTTTTGACGATCCCTTATTAAATATTTATTTACATAAACAAAAGCTTTTTGTTTTATAAACCCATACCCAACCGGTTTTGTTCTTCGGGGCGCCACTTGACGTAATCAAGTGTCGTGGTGTATACGATTTAGGGCCACGGATTTTTGGGGTCTTACCTCCGAACGCTGCACGTCGACCAACATTTTTTCGGGTCTTTCACCGACTCTGGGGTCATGCGTTTTTAACGAAGAAAGTTCCGTGTTCTTCACCCGAGGGGGTGTCTTCATTTAAATCAGCCTAACACATGGGTATTAATTTCATGCTGCAATCGTGGAGACACAACGGACTTCGGTCTCCATTTGCCGGCCTCCCGCATCGACACCAAACACAATGTTGATTGCCAACCATGCAAAACCGTGGATTTCCATTGACTTCTCCAAAGTACGAGTCTGAAGACCCATTCACCAAGGATGGTGAAGAACGACTATGCACTCACACCCATACCACATGATGTCCAGCCATGTTTCAGCATGCACTGCGCTTATCAGACTCTAAGTCATGCCCAATGTATAAAGACCTCTACATGGACACCCTATACCGTACACTACACCATGTACCATGGACACTCATGTCTAATGCACACAAAAGTCCATACATTCATTAAACGTTAATATACATGCAGTCATACTAACATTTATCACATTCACGTCAACACATCAAACAAGCATGCATCAACATCATTCTGGACAAGTAATGTCATACTAAAATCCCTAGGCTAGATGGAGCACGCCCAATAAATTAGGGTCATACTGAGCCAGCAAATAGCCATGTCCACACGAAACACATCACAAACCCAATATGTTAGGAGCAACATATCGACATCCAAGCATGACACTCCTGCAGAATCCAAGAAATGCCATTTCAATCAATCGCACAAACATGTTAATATTTCATAAAGTCACTACATAGGCAAGTAATAACACACCTCATTTCCTCTTTAGGTTAATTCATGGAATATCATGCACCTAAGATAGCCTAACCCAGAATGTAAATGGCCACTTCAAAGACACAACTCCTCATCCACACACAACCACCAGTATACTTGTCAACAATCAATTTTTCAACAAGGATGTGAGCACCAATTTACATTGAAAAGTATATGGTCAGATTCTAGACTCCAAGAACACCCCAAACGAGATTCTGACTAGAAAGTTATGGCCAGCCCTGTTGGAGGTCTCGTGGCGAACAAAGGATCGACGACCGAACCAATGTGGGTCATTATTTTGTCATTTTCGGACCAAATGAGTTCAAATTTTATCAAGCTATATATGGATGGATTCTAGACTCAAAGGGTTTACAGAGTCCAAGAACACCCAAAACTGAGCTGACGGTGTTATAAAGTTATGACCATCCAAAGTTGGAGGCCCAGACAAACAAGGTACCGGGCAATCTGGAAACCCACGAAATCAAGGCTCCCGGCCCTTAAAGCTTCCGTACATACTATTTTTCCTACCCAAACTTATCCCGTAAACAACCCTCTCACCTGGCAACAAACCCGCACCAATTGAGTCCACAATTCAGCCATAAACATGACACAAAACCCGTCCCAAACTCAGCCCGAAAGTCAACTTAACAAAAACAACTTCAAATCAGCTAAATATGATTTTTGTGTTCGGGAACACAATCCAAACAGCCCTTAGGGCCCAAACAAGACCAAAACAGCATTTAGATAAGAAATAAACCCGAGTAGGAAGGTTCCCTACCTCTTGAAGCGAAGACGAAACCTTTTGGAGTCCCGAAGACCCGAGACCCTCGGCCTTCCCAAACTTCCACTCGAATCTTCGATGAAATTCTTGATTTCGGTGTCCACGCGTTGCCCTCGATGAGTACTCTGACTTTAAGTCTTGGCCCAAAAGAAACCGAGCCACCGATCGTAGTAAATCTTAGAGAGAAGGTAGAGCTTCTCTCACTAGCTTTTCTTCCCCAAACCCGAAATCTTCGGTGAAACTACGTGTTGTTGTTCACTGCAGCCTCGTCGAAGAGATAAACTTTTAAATCTTGGCTCGAAGGACTCCGACCACCCATTCCTATAGATCGTAGAGAATGAGGAGCTTCTCTCCTTTCTCTCTAACTCAACTCTACCGCCGGTTCCAAAATTTCCAAAATGAGCTTTTCTTCCTTTTGTTCTAACTTAAATTAAGTTATGTGTGTGACCCTCATGGCGCCACCTGTAACGTGATCCTCGCTTGGATCCATTCCTACCTCGAAACAATTTATTTTCGGTTCCGGTTCAAGTCCAATTTATTTTAAATGAACTTAACCCGAAAGTATTCCTAATCCGAGATTCCTCGTGAAATCTTGTTCATGGGAGTCACTAGACGCCATAATTTTCGTGTAATCGTGAAAAATCCGACCGGCCTCTAATTTAATGAAAATTTTCTAGGTAACTAGATTTCATAAGACGAATCCAACGCGCAAAATTGCCATCATCCAAGATCTGTGAGAATTTTCTATGCCTCCTCGAACCATTATGACAATTTATTACATATTATTTTAAGCAGTTTTGAAAATTTATAATTTCTGTGGTTTTAAGTATATTTTTTAACTTTTTAGTTCTTAAAATATGAAAACCAAAAAAAATCAATGAAAAAGTTGAATTGATTCTTTTATTAGGATCTAACTCATAGGGTTAAATCCTTACCTCTAAAAACTTTTATTGGTTTATCTTACCTGATGAAAAAGCTGCTTTCAAATTTAATTTGAAAAGTATAGGAGAATTTTAAAGAGTGTATTTATACTTATACTAGAAAAGTCATAAAAAATAATTAAAAGTCTAATATCTATAGGAGTCAATGACTTTTTTAATACTGGTATACTTTTAGAGAATCTATAAAAATTGTAATTAAATACATTTTGACTTTTATAGACTTTTGTAAAGTCTGTGTTCTATTAATCTAATACATTGGTGATTTTTATAGATTTTTATAATCTTAAAAAGTCTTAATCAATATACCATAACTTTTATAAACTTTTTAAAAATCTTAATGGAATGCATCATAATTTTTATAGAATCTTTAAAATCGTAATCCAATACATCTTCATTTTTATAAACTTTATAATTCCATAAAAGCCATTAAAAGTGCTAGTCCAATAAAGGCAGTGACTTTAGGTACTTCCTTTGATTTTAATTTTTAAATGATAGAAATGGACTGCTCCAGTGATTCAGTCAAATCGATGAGTCTATTTACAGATATACATTACCTGCAAAACCAAATTAAGATAGGCTCAGAATTCACGTCAAAACGACAGTTGTGAGTTGTGACAGACAAGTTAATGGTTATAATTTCTAGACTTCATAGTCTTTGGATGGATTATGCCCACTAATTGTCTCTTGATGACTTAATATTATCACGTTTTTCTTATCACTTAAAAGTGATGAATGTTGGGACCCACATCACCCCACTCAAGAGTCAAGGTTAGAGATATCCACTCCATGACTTCCCAAGGAAGATTTTGATCTCTGCTTGCTTTTTAAAAAGGAAGAGGAAGATCAACGAGAGCTTGGTAGGGATTATTTTTAAATCATTTATTATTATTAAAATTTTTAATATATTATAGATACTATGTTGAAATTTTTTATTCAGACAACGTTTGATTTTAGGAAAATTCAAGAAAAAAATAAAAAGTAAAAAACATAGAGAAAAAAATTTGAAGAAAAAAATAAAATAGAGTTAAATATAACATAATTGGCTTGTTTGGTTATAGTTTAAAAAAAATTATGAAAAATAAGGAAAACATATAAAACGTATTTTTTTTTTCTTTGAATTTTCTAAAAACATGGAGAACATGTCTAAAAAACATGAAAAACACTAAATTCATATGACACAGAACAGTTTTTAGATAACATTAAAATAGTTTTTTTTGTGTTTTTAAAAACAGTTTTTAAGAATATTTTAAAAACAAGAACCAAATAGGTTTTTATTTACTACTAAACTTATTTTATTTATTTTAAATTTATCAATATAAAATTAAATAGTTTATAATTTGAAAATCTTTCACTTAAGTACAACTAAATATAAAAATGATTTTCTTAATATTTTTTTTTCTTTCCTATTATTTTTCAGACCAAACACAACTTAAATATCATATTAATTATTATTCTTACAAATTTGGATTCTTCATTATCTCACATGAAACCTCTCTAAACCATAATGCTCAGTTTGAATATTTTTGAAAAATTGAGGAAATTAAATGCACCTAAAAAAATAGAAAGGAAAAGTACTAAACGAGAAGAAAAATAAAAATAGATTTAAATCTAACATATTATTTTATTTTAAAATTTTAAAATTCATTTTATTTATTTTAATTCATTCATATAAAGATTAAATAATTTAAAAATATATAAGTTTATAAACAATTTTATTAATTTCTATTTGATTTTTTTTTTAAAAATTTCCAACCAAACATAATTAAGAAAATAATATTTATTAACATTTTTTCCTTGTTGAATTATTTTCAATAACCAAACACAACCTAAGATACATGTATTTTTACTCGATCATCACAAAAGAATTGCTGTCACGACCATGCAGGCCAGATATGCTCATGAACAGCTGGCTAGGAACCATTTAAATTCCATGTAAATGGATGACTCAATACCATAAATAGATTTAAAAATGGTAAGATCAAGAACTCTTTTGAGTAATGAT
This sequence comes from Tetrastigma voinierianum, assembly GCA_016808115.1. NCBI lineage: Eukaryota > Viridiplantae > Streptophyta > Magnoliopsida > Vitales > Vitaceae > Tetrastigma > Tetrastigma voinierianum. The sequence goes on from JAEQBH010001121.1 coordinate 518,054, forward strand.
GCCATGGCCAACAATCCATTTGGTGGGTTTCCAGTCCGGAAGTTGACACATCACGGATGATGATTTATTTTTTTAAGTGAAATTTTTGAAATATGTTAATAGAGGATGGCCTGTCTTAATCAATAACTATAATATATACAAATTTTTAGTTAGTCAAACAACATTCTAGTTAATCTTATCTATATAAAAGTAATTAATGATTAAGACTGTTTATATAGAAAAAAGCTAGTTAATTACATACCTTGAGGAACACTTGGCACCAGAAGAAAAGACAAACCAGCAACACCTATTATGCAATCAAGACTTGTTCAAGGAATAATCTTTGTATGTGACTTGGTCATACCCTAGTGCTTAAGTAACAGCTCGCATTATCTCCTTTAATGAAACATAACTTCCAATGACCGTCATACATATATTTGTTTTTGTTTTGTTTAATATTTTGTTTAGCCGACGTAGCTGTACATGTACCGTGATCAGGTGTACTTCAATCAAGCTTTCACTTTTCATGTATATGTAATTTTGGAAGCTATGATTATATTATAATCTCTTTGGTTATCTTTTAGTTGTCAAACACAAATACTCATCCATATCCATCTTGTTCAATATAGCTATTACTCAGCCCGGCCCCTTTCATTAACTTGAGTTTATATGCAAAGGCCATTATTGCAAAGTAAAAATGTTGTTTTCTCCTTATATGCTTGGTGTGGTAGTTTATATCGTGATATTTCATGTTAATCTTCTAAAACAATACCCAAACCCGTCATACCTTGTTAAAAACCCGAATACATGAATCCAAACATACTAAAAATCCAATAACACTAATCCAATGCCTGTTCCATCGCGAGACGGGGCTAACTCAAAAATATGTTTTGTTGTCATCCATAACCAACACTGGTTAGGATAAAAAAAAAAAAAAAGAGTGATAATAGAGCAGTGATGACAACCAATCTGATGATACCTAAAATACGCAGATGGCCTGTAACGCGACCAAGAGACAAACCACCAACATGGCTTACAGGGCTTAAGGCGTGCTGGTGTCGGCCCGGGCCGGAGCTCACCCATGACGACATCCCAATCACTTCTATGTGCAGCCCCTATTGGGAACTAAGCCCGCCCATCGGATAAATAGGTAACACAGAATGGTCCACTCATCCACCAAACGACGTGATAAAAGAGTATAACCCACTCTCCATGATCGACTCTCCACACATTGAGGGAGGAAGGATCTCTCATGATCACTGCTCCCTAATTATCCTTTAATATTCAAGAAGGAGCAAGAATACAGGGAGATTCACCCACTGGGAAGATGTTGTACGCTCGTCTAACAAGAAGTCACCGTGGATCTACCATAAATACCGAGCAATTCCATTGAAGAAAGGTACGTAATCATAAAACCATCATCAAGATCTTTCCTCATTATAGTGAAAGAAATTGACTTAGTATGTGAGCGGTCGATATTCCCCACTTAACCACCCTTCGTAGTTGTACATTGATCCGGCCCGACGGATCGCCCATGGATTTTGAAGAAGCCCAACACAAGACGATGGAAGAAGACCATCGCTTGACGCCGGGAGGCGGAACGGACTGCCTTTACAAATCAACTGATTTCAATGACCGATGGTATCACCAAACATGAGGAGTCGCCCAACCCTCGGTGGGACGCTAGACCAACAAGTGATGGCGCGCTGATGCGCATAAACTGTAAGACGCCGCTTCTTCGCCGCTAGCAATGATGGGAGGCACTTCGCCTCACAATCAACGCTCGCGTAAGGAGTCATAATCCTCACCGTGGGACAGGCAACGCCTCATAGAGGCACAACAGTCCGGTGGAAGGTTTAATACCGGCTCCATTATACAAGAATACCCTACTCGAGAAGTTGACTGAGGAGGAGAAAATAGCCGGACTAGGGGGCACATGATCCCTACATACCCCAGATGGTCGCAATGAGGGACACGTCGCAGAAACGACGGAGGGTGATGAGCCAACCCCTAATGAAGGGAAAAGGGAATAACCAAGAGCAAGGCCTAGACATCCAACAAGAGCTCACCACACGGCTGAGGTCAGAAAAGGCTGAGCCCCGCCTCATGGAGGCTTTGCATAGCAAATTTGAATCCCAAACACAATCTGGTACTGCACTTCCTCTCCCTACTGAAATTCAAGATGCCACACAGACGAGGCTCGACAGAAAAAGGATCCCGTAGACCACCTCAACACCCCACAGACAGATGCAGTTGCACGAATATTTCGTGACCTGCGCGGCGTGTGGTGAGCCTTCGCCATCACTCTAAAAGGCTCAGCATTGGCCTGGTTCAACAGGCTCCTACCAGCCTCAATCTCATCCTTTAGATAGCTCTCCATCGCTTTCGTATCCCACTTCATCGAAACCCGTACATACAGGAAGCCGAGCTACCACCTCCTGACCATAAAGCAAGGCCCACAGGAGAATTTGAGGTCCTACGTCCAGAGGTTCAACTCAGAGTCATCAAAGGTAGACATCCCATATGAGAAATTTGCCACATCGCTTTATCGCCAAAGCTAGGCATAAGGCCCAAAGACTCAACGCTTCCATCTCGAAGAACCCTCAGCAAGCATGGCCAGGTGCCGCGCAGCAGTAAAAAATAATACATCAACGGCGAGGAGGCCCTTATGTCTAAGCGGGGAAGCTCTTCCACGTAAAAGGAGACAAGCAAGGAGGAGAAAAAACGGGGATCGAAGCCCCAGACGACGAAGAGACCGAGATAGAACTCCATGGAGGAACAGAGAAGACGAAGATCGATCTTCAAAGAGAAGAGGTAACGTCAGGGACCGCTTGGGTCCACCCTAGCCTGAGCTACAACCTCGATACCCACCTCAGCAGTTCACCCTCTTAACGGCCTCGATGTCTCAAGTCCTATACGAGGTGTAATTGCGAGAAGCTTTACGTGGCCATCTCAAGTGAAGACTAAATCTGAAAAGAGACATAACCTAAGACTACGAGTTCCACGTGAGATCATGGGCAACTTTAATGTGATGACCTGTATTCGCTGGAAGAAAGAAACGAATTCTCCTAATCCCGACGCGGACATCTCCGTCGCTACGCGGGCCCAAGTAAGATTGGAACCAGTACCTCCACTACCATCAACCAGCCCTGCTCGCGATCAACAAACTCGAGAGATCAACAGGATTTCCGGGGATTCGGGCTGTGGTGGGGAATCTAGTTCAGCCGTGAAGGTTCACCCACGCAAAGATCGCATCAGGGAGACACCGCTGTATAGGTCAGTCCAAACTCCCTTGTTGATACCACCATAACCTCTCGACTTTAACATGGAAGGTCGCTTAACATCCCTGGCTGACGACTACTGTAATAAGGGTCGCCACAACAAATGGGGGCTTCACAGTGTCTCCACGACAACGGAGTCGAGGACATCAGTATTCTGGCCAAGATTTGACAAGATGGGTATAGGAAGGGAGAAGTTGGAACCGGTGAGTGCCTACTTATTGGGATTTTCAGGGGAAAAGGTACTGCCACTTGGGTCAACTCAACTGGTACTCACCTTAGGAAATCCCTTATGTCAGGCTACAACAATGGTAAAGTTCCCTCATGATGCCCTCATGCATAATATGCCATCAAGTGCCTTCAATGCTTTTAAGGGTCGTCCCCTCCGCCTATCATATGGTTATCAAGTTCCCAATAGAGAACGGAGAAGGAGTGGTTCGAGGAGACCAGCGGGTGGCCAGGGAATGCTACTAAACGTCAATTAAACAGAAAGCCATAAAAAGTGTCCACATGGATGAACTCGACATGAGAGATAAACTGGACACCCGACCAACACCCTTAGAAGAGCTAGAACCAAAGTACAACTTGACGACCAGCCAAAACACCTCGCCTACATCGAATCTAAATTGGTCGAGGACATCAAAGACCTCCTCATCCACTTCTTAAAGCAAAATGTGGAAGTATTCGCTTGGAAGTAAGAGGACATGGGAGGAATTGACCCAAAGAAGATCACCACAAGTCGAATGTCGCCCCTCCTTCAAACCCGCCAAATAGAAAAGAAGAAGCTACCAGAAAGGTAGAAGACTCCATCAACGTAGGAGGCAAACTCCTGGGTTCCCAGCTATCCGAGAAGTAGATTATCCCGATTGGTTGGCTAATGTGGTTCTCGTCAAGAAGGAAAATGGCATATGGCGACTCTGCATTGCCTTTACCGATGTTAACCGGGCTTGCTCGAAAGATAGCTTTCCCCTGCCCTGAATCGACCTTATAGTGGACGCCACTACTGGCCACAAGCTCCTTAGCTTCATGGACGCTTTCTCGGGTTATAATCAGATCAGAATGGACCCCCACGACCAAGAAAAGACCTCATTCATGACCGGACAGGGAACGTAATGTTATTCGGTGATGCCTTTTGAGTTGAAGAATACTGGGGCCACCTATCAAAGGTTCGTAAATAGAATGTTCCAAAAATAGATTGGAGCATCCATGAAAGTATACATAGACGACATGTTGGTGAAGTCAGTCAAGGCCGAGCTCCATGTAGACCACCTAGTTAAATCATTCCACACGGCGACCGACTACTACAAGATGAAAGGAACCTACCAAGTGTGCTTTCATGCTCAGAGGGAAGTTCTTGGTTTAGTCAATGGAATAGAGGAAAATCAAAACAAGATAAAAGCCGTGCTTGACATGCAACCACCCTCAAACACTAAAGAAATCCAACCGAAAGGGAGAATAGCCGGCGCTAGTCGCCATATGTCCGTATCCAAAGGACAAGTAACAACCCTTCTTTGTTCTAAAAGGCCTTCCACTAGATGCCCATTGTGAAGAGGCGTTCTCAACGCTAAAAACCTACTTAAGCTCCCCCCCTATTCTGGTAAGCTCCTTCGAGGGGGAACTCCTTACGCTCTACTTAGCCATTTTCGATTTCTCGACTAGTACTGCCCTGGTCAGAGAGCGGGATAGAGTGTAGCAGCTGGTCTATTACTGCATCCGAGCTCTGAGATGAGCAAAGGAAAGGTATCCGAAGATGGAGAAGCTAGTTCTATCATTGGTGACCACCTCTAAAAGACTTCGACCATACTTCCAAGCTCACACCATCGAGATTCCGACATAACACCTAATGAAGCAAATACTGCATAAACCATAAACTCGTGAAGACCGGTAAATGGGCCATAGAGACGAAAGGAGTTCGAAATTAGGTATAAGCAAGAACAGATCAAAGGACAAATGTTGCGTATTTCATCATGGAATCTCACTCGATGTGAGCCTACTCCGAAACTTCCTCCCTACCATGCCCGACCCTCCCCATCTCTGGAGGTTTCGTCCATACGAGCCGCCAACGCCAAGGGAAGTTGCGTCGGTTTGATTTCAACCTCCCCGGATGGGATCTGACAGTAATTTTAAGATCTGGTTCCGTGCCCAATAACGAATCCAAATATGAAGTTGTCATTGCCAGACTTAACCTCACCCACTCCATGGAGGCTGATCAACTAGAGGTATATAGCGATTCCTAATTGGTGGTGAAGCAGATAGAAGATTCCTATGAAGCGAGGGGTGAAAAAAGTGATCCTTTACCTCAAAAAGGTATGTGAACTGCTAAAAAAATTCGTACGGGTTCAGGTCAAACATGTCCCATAAGTGTACCATAGGCGATTATCGGGCAGCAGCAAATCTATTACTCAATGGAAGACCTAGATAGTGGATACTCACGAGCACCCTCCCTGAGCTCCTCAACAAACATCAACAATGAAGAAACTTTCCAGTTGATGATCACAATAGCCGGATGACCCTATTCGGGACCACTTGTTAAACGAGACATTGCCAAGCAATACGAAGGAGGCATCTAAACTCATAGCAAGGTCAGCTAGATTTTCTCTTTTGATGGGAAACCCTTTATAAACGAGGTTTTTCTGCACCCCTCTTTAAATGCATAGGAAAGGAAGATGCCAACTACGTACTTTCAGAGAGGTACCCAAGGCGATGTGGCAACCACTGAAAGCCCCACTCCGCAAAGAAAACCCTAAGGCAAGGGTATTATTAGTCCACGATGCTCAAAGACGCCACATAACTGGTTAGAAAATGCAAAATCTGTCAAGAGCATGCCAAGATCTCCCACCTCCCATTTGAGCCACTGATCTCAATCATATACCGGCGTCAGCAAAGGGTTTAGATATACTAGGTCTCTATCCGCTGGGAAGGGCTGCAGTTCACCATTGTAGAAGTGGACTACTCACCAAGCGCGCGCAGGCCAGCCATTAGAACAATCACCGAAAGAAAGGTAATGAACTCTCGCTTCTTCAAGGCCCATACGGTTCAAGTCCCAAAAGCTTTGCAACTGGAGCACGGGTCGCTTGACAACCTAAAATTCAAAACTTCAGCCGAGCCTAATCAAGAATTACTATTCGCCCCAACATCCGTTACCTAACTGACAAGCAGAAGTCGCTATAAGGACTCTCACGGCAACATTTAGCACTGCTGAAACCGCAAGGAAATGGGCAGAATACCTTCCCGAGGTACTATGGGCGTACAGAACTACACGCAAGTCTGTAACTCGAGAAACTCCATTCGCCTTAGCATCAAGTACTCGAGGCAGCCCCCGGCGGAGGTCAGCCTGTCACCTTAGGGTCGAGTTCTCACAATCTCAGCACAATGATGAGTCTCTCCTTAAACCTGATCTCCCGGAGGAGAAGTAAGAGCAAAAGCTTAAACACGCCTAAGACTACAAAATGAAAAAGGAAGCAAGGTACTCATGGATTGAAAGGTCAGCCTAATAGTTTTAAGCCCTGGCGACCTAGGTTCTCAAAAAACCCCGCCAAGAAGGGAAAGATCCTCACTACTGAAACTCGACCCAAATCGGGAAAGGACCCGCACACGTATCACGGATAATCCGACCTGGCAACTATGAGCTTCAAAAGGAAGAGGGAAAGACCTTGCATCACTCTTGGAATTCCTAGCACCTCATGCGGTTTACCCATAAACCTCATATAGTATCTATTAATAAAGCATAGCAGTTCTACTTTTGTTCAAATAACAATTTTTGTGTTATTTTTGGCCTGCCTACTCTCGTAAATTATAAAGAAAGAACCAGGGAGCTCGGTTTATCAGAAATCCAAGGGCCCTAATCTCTTAGTTACATGAAAACAGCTAGGGGCAAGAATATTTGTTTCCAAAAGATTGTACTTTTATTTCAAAAAGAATTACAGCTTATTCCAAAATTACAATCAACAAACCGCCCCTACATCTTTAAAATTACACAAGCAACACCACTAAGGTAAAAACCACAAGAAAGAGAAGCCGGAAAAAGAGAAAAGAGGGGAGGAGAGGTATAACATAAGAAACGAGACTTGAAGCATTCCCTCTAAACACACCGCCCCCTCTGAACATGTTCCTTGACCCAACTCCATCAAATGGCAGGACTAGGGAACAACACAACTCAAACAAATGGCAGACCAATGAAACCAAACGTCGGCCTATGACCATCAAACAGACTTCGCACAGTGGCAATCAAACCCTGAAGCTTCATCATGTCCGAACTTCGACGCTGGTGAAGGAAGGAAGGATAACGAGAGCGGCGTATAACATACATCCTCAAAGGAAGGCGGTTGTCAATAAAAAGCTTGGACACCTTAAGAAGTCACGCAGTCTGTTTCGATTCTCCATAGACCGGCATTAAAACTACATTTGCTTTCCCAAGGGAAGGAAGATGAAAAAGCCTAGGAGCTCGGATATTAAAGAGCCATGAGCTCAGTTCTTAAGAGCCTAGTAGCCGTATGTCGCGAGCTCCCGACTCTCAATAAGAACCTCAGAGCTTAGATATTAAAGAGCCATGAGCTCGCTTTAAGAGCCCACAACTCGTAAGGTCAGAGATTTCTTAACCTCAATAAAACTTCAGAGCTTGACGTTAAAAGAGCCATGTAGCTTAGAGCCTAAAGGAAGTTTTTCATGTAGCTTAGTTCAAAAAAGAATATGGAGTTTCGGGCTTGTTGGCATTATGAAAGAGCCTTCGCTTTGTTAGGGAGCCACGAGCTCATTCGCCAAGAGCCATGTAACTCGCTCGCCAAGAGCCATGTAGTTTCCGCTTTGTTAAGAGCCACGTAGCTTCAGCTCAATAAGAGCCTGAGTTCAAGCTGACAGTGGAGCTTAAGATAGCTGGGGTCGCAAGAGTCACGAAGCTCTCGGCTCTCAAGAGGCCACGTGAGCTCAATCTGGTCAAGAGTCCAATAGCCTACCAATAAGAGCACAAGAGCTCACCCAATAAGAGCCTGGTGAGTCTAATTTGTTAAGAGACACGTAGCTCAGACGCTAAGCGCATAGCAGTTCAGTTATTAAAGGAGCTGAATAGCCCGGAAGCCCCGCATCCTAGGTTGTAAAATAAGATGGTAAAGAAGACGGAAGGTCTAAAGGGTATAAAGGCAAATATCCGGGTGAACTGACAAAAAATCGTGGTCAAAGATTATAGAAGTCCAAGGCCCAGAGCCCAAAAAGTTAGCGTATCAAGCGTAAACTATAGGAAAAGCATAAAATGTCCGGGCAGACTCGAGCGTAATTCTCTAGTTACCCGAACCTCCAAACCATGTAAGTCAGAAGGTGAAGTCCCAATGACCGAGGTAGGAGAGCCTGCCTCTATAGGAGCCTCAATCTCAGGTTCACTAGGGAGAGGAATAGACCTGGGGGCATCTGAAAACTTCACGGGGGGTTTGCTTCATTGCCGAGTAAGATTCTTCGCTCCCCGCCAGAACTCTGAAAAGCTGAAATCCAAACCCACGGAAAACCTTAGCACTTTTGGCGCCGAAGCAAGCCACCCGGAGTCCCACAAGGTATAGGCCTTGTCTTTCAGCTAGGCAATCACCCCTTCCTTCTGACTTATCAAGGCCTCCTACCTCTGAAGATCTTCGCGAAGCCCATGACATTCCTCAATTAGGCGCACCATGGAGCTCAAGGCCATAGAAGCCTCTTAGCTGACTCAACTTAACATCGTGGCTTTGATGCTCAGCTCGTCCCGGACCACGTGTAGCTCGTCCTTGGCTACTTGCAGCTTGTCCCTGATCGCCCACAACTGCTCCTGACAACCCTCGCCTTCCCCGAGCCTTCTTTCTTTGTCTTCAAATTTCGTGCTTTCAAGCGGTCGTGTGTGCTTCGTCGATTCATACGTCACGACATCCTCAGCAAGGCGTTGCATCCTAGCTTGAAGGTCGACCTTCTCGGAGGTCAGGGAGGCAACCTTGACTTTATACGCTTTCACTGCTCTAGCAAAGCCCTCGGCAAAGTTGGCCCTCCTTGCCAGGCTTTTCATATAGATAACCATTTACAGAAATGAGATAAATTTAATGGATAGTTTGAAACAACGGTGGAATGAACAAATAAAGGCATCCAGATATACGATGGCCGCTCCCTGAAGCGATAAGGCCAGAGCCTCCTCAACGAACATTTTATCCTCCCTCTTGAGGTTAGAGTCCTCAGAGGATGGGATGACATACCGACGTGGCGAGCTCGAATTAGTGTTGAAGAAGTTCTCATCCCCGCCCAAAGCAATCCCTTCCCTCGTCCTCCCGTGTCGTAGGAGGGAGATTGGCTTTTTACGCTAAGGGACTCCGAACAGAAATGGGCAGGACTTCTAAAGGAGGCTCGGCGCTCCTCCTCGAAGGATTTTTTGGACCCGCCACCTTGGACACCTTGGACACCTCGACACTCACATGGAAGGAGGCGCGACCTCGCCGGACTCTGTCGACGACCCCCCACTCTCGTGGCAATGACGGCGAAGAAGATGCTCCCACCCTCAGGATCTTACCCTCGAATCGTGAGGTCGCTTCCTGGAGCCCTGCTTTGCTTTTAACACTTCTCTTCTTTGCTAACGACTAATTTGTTTGAAGCTCTTCCCGAAAGGGTTTCTACGCATGTAAGGCCCTCACGAAAAGGCTTCATACTGCAGGGCGAGGGCCTCAGCTGGGGTCGAGAGGGGTTCACACCAGAAGGCCCGGGAATATCTGATCTAATCAACTCAGAGTACACCATCAAGAGACACTTGGCCAACTGCTGCTTCACCTTCTTATCCTCGGAACTGAGGTTGGGACAGATATCTAAAGGCAACATAACCAAAGAAAAGTTTAGAATGCCTCATAACCTTTAAAAGCTAGCCCCCGACCAAAGATCGACTCGGAACTCACGAAGATTCTAGTGGCGCTTCCATACTATCTAATGCTGAGCATATCCTCTTAGTTAGCAAGGTTGTACTCCCAGTTGTGACCCTTAATAAAGAAATAACGCTCCTTCCAATGTTTGTGGGAAGATAGAAGATCAGAAATGATCAGCCTGGCACTCGACCGTTTGGAAGTATACAAAAAGCCCTTTTCGGCCTCTTTCACACTTAAGAAGTCCAACAGCAGAGCTATGCTGGGAACCCCAAGGCCCTTGTCCTTAAAAATGACCAGAAGGCCGATCAAAATACCTCAGAAATTAGGAGAGAGTTGGGACGGGCAAACATTGAAGTGTTGTAAGATGTTCTTGATAAAGGGGCGTGGTTGAGATCGTTAAGGCCGCTTCAAAGAAGTGCACCATCTCGGGGAACTCCGGGACGATGCAAGAGGTGAGAAGATTAGGCACCGCATCAGAATGCCAAGAGGGTCTATACGTAATCTAAGGTTTACAAAGGGGCTCGACCCGACTAGGACCCACGACGTCCGCATACTTCACGGTAGCCTTCAAATATTTGGAATCACTAGGGTACCTAATCTCACTAATATTTCCCTTGCCTTTGCCAGACAGGGATGGATGATCCGCTGGAGGGGCTCTATCGACCATGACGGAAAGACTACCGGATCCACCGTCGGTCCGTCTTGACTCAGACTCCTCAGTGGGCCTTTCCCCTTATGCGCAGACCAAAAGAACGATTAGGCCCAGAGGAAGTACGCATGATTGGGCAAGTATAAGGGAGGTCGAACGAATGATAAAAAGGTGGAATCCCAGCTAAACACGCCCTAATAACCTTAAGGTCAGAACAATAACTCCCCACGGCTAAAATGCGCTTGAAAGAATTCCAGAACAAGAAAAGGTAAACGGGGGAAGAAGAAGAAAGACATACCAAACTAGGGAAGAGAACAAAGAGATCGAATTTATGAGATAGAATATTTAAACCACCAAGAGCGCTCGAGCGACGATCGTAGAAGTTTCAGGAAAGAAAAAATTCGAGACCACGAGAAAGAGATTTGGTTGGGAATACAACAAATAGCCGTGGGTTGCTTTTAAAAACACTAGAAACGTCAACCGAAATGGGTGCGAAAATCGAGAAAAGGCATCATCATCGCAGAACGTTTGACGGTGACAAAGCCCTGATCAACCATCCTTAATTAGCCACGTGGAACCCACAGCCGATCCAAGAAACTATTCAGCCCTTGCCAAAGCTCTCTTTAGCCAAGAGTTGGGGGGTAACTGATGATGCCTAAAAACATGCGACGTGGGCCTGCACGACCTAAGTAGACAACCACCAACAAGGCTCGAAGTGAGCTCGCCAAGAGCCTCCGCCCATGACTGATATCTCGATCACTTCATGGCCCAAGCCCGGTTGGGAATCCGCTTCACTCGTCGGATAAACAGGTAACATGGATGGTCCACCATCCACCAAACGAGATGTATCAAAGGGAAGTACTCACTCTCCATGATCGACTCTCCACACATTGAGGGAGGAAGGATCTCTCATAATCACTGCTTCCTAATTATCCTTTAATATTTACTTAGCGATAAGGAAGAGGAGGTTCCCTACCCAATTGGGGAGATGTCGTATCGCCGTCTAACAAGGAAAGTCATCGTGATCACCCATGATAAATACTGAGCAATTTCACCGAAGAAAGGTACACAATCACAAAACCATAATCAGTTGATCTCTTTCCCTGTCGTAAGAAAGGACCTGACTTAGGCATCTCGAAGAGGCGACCGACATTCCCTCGCCAGACCACCCTTTATGTGTATGTTATACATCGATCCGGCCCGACGGACCAACCTAGCGACTCTAGCAAGCTCCAGCCCAGTATCGATAGAAGCAGCACCATCGCAATCAATGGCTAATACTAGTGCTAGTGATGACAATCAATCCCAAGATGGTGATTGGGGATTGCAGGCTATTTGGAGATTAATTAACAAGCAGCAACAATCAATCTAAAATTTAACTCAGTTGTTGGAAACAATACAACCCTAATTGCAAGCGTTATTGAGGATCAATGGACAAGGGCGTAGGAATGACAATGACGAACAAGGCGGAGGAATTGGCCCTGCGAGACCCACCTTTAAACACATTCCAAAAATAAAAAATTAAAGAAGGCCAACCATAGAATTTGATGACACTTTAGATGAGGATGTCGACTTTGGTGAATTTGCAAATCCATGTGGTACACAAAGAGAAGGGAGGCAGTGGCAACCAAACTACAGAGACGACAACGAATACAAACTATAGGTATATATCCCTAACTTTAGTGGTGATCTTGATATTGAGGGTTTTTTCGATTGGTTGACCGAGGTAGACATATTATTTGAATATACTAAGTTTCCCAAGGACAAAAAGGTTAAATTTGTTGCTTAGAAGTTAAAAGGGAGAACATCAGTATGGTGGGATAGATTGAGGGAGATGAGGGATGAGAGAGGGACAAGGTTCGATTCAAACATGGCATAGGATGAAGCAATTATTACTAGATATATTTTTGCCTCCGGACTATGAACAATATATTTCTTATGCTTATCAGATATGTACACATGGTAACAGGAGGGTGAATTTAATATATCAATAATTTTTTAGATTGGTAGAGAGGAATCAGTTACCAAAAAGTGAGAACCAACCCAAGGCTTTACAAGTGATGAGAAGGAACTTTCTAACTATTGTTCATGACCCGTCCTCACTTATGGATGAGTGTAAGGAGACCCAAGTAGTACATTTGATGGTTGTGAAGGGAGAAGTAGAATCAAACTTTGGTGGAGATGTAGAGTTTGATGACGTGATTCTTGAGGATCTACCGACAAATTTACCTCCTATGCATAACATACAACACCATATAGATCTGATTCCAAGTGTTTCTTTTCCTAAGGTGCCTCATTATAGGATGACTTCCAAGGAGAACAAAATCTTAAGGGGGAATGTAGAAGAGTTGCTAAGTAAGGGGCATATTCAGGCTAGCATGAGCACATGTGCAATACCAACTTTGTTGACGCCTAAGAAAGATGGAAGTTGGCAGATGTGTGTTGATAGTATGGCGATCACCTTACTTCAAGGTCGATGATATGCTCGATCGCTTAAATCGAGCGGCCAGAGTTTAGCAAGATTGACTTGAGGGGTGGCTATCATCAAATCAGAATCCGTCTAGGTGATGGGTGGAAGCCAACATTCAAGACAAGGGATGACCATCGCGAGCTTCAACAAAGAAAGTATGGGTCGTACCAGATTGTTAAGAAGAACAATAACAATGCTTATGTGGATGACTTACCAAGTTGGATGTGGATTTTAAAGATCTTCAATGCTGCTGATCTTACCTTGTTCCAACCACATATGAGTCTTGGATATCCAGAAGTAACTCGAGGATGAGTTCTTTGCAAGTGGAGGTGTCTAACGTAGGGCATTAAATCAAATAAAAAAAAATCGTTATTTTGGTTGTTTTGAGATATTATCTTTATTTTTTTGGGATATTATTTTTATTTTTCATTATTGTTTGGGGAGTGTTATTTTCTTTTCTATTATTTTTTTAGGGGTATTATTTTCTTTCCATTGTTGCTTGGGAGTAATTTTATTTTTTGTTTCATATTATTGTTTTGAGATATTATTTTATTTCCTTTTATACCCATATTATGTCTATGGTATAACTAGATGTTTTAGAATTTTTTTAGGGACTTTTTATCCCTTTTATCAATTTATCAATAAAAATCAAAGCTTTTGCTTTATTTTGTTCTCTGGATTAATTGAGATTTGGTATCTGGATTGAGACGTGTTATTTTTTTTTTATCAATCATGTGTTGATCAATCGTGCTACACGCTACGTCAATATATGTTTGTTCTGTAAATACCATCTTATGATAGTTCAATGTATGTACTGATTAATCTAGGTCATAAGGAATGGCATCAACACAGTCTCCTCTTATACCAAGTGTTCAGGAGCTAATTGCCAAATAGCCCATGGCTGCAGTCCCTTATCCCTTTCTCTTGGATGATCATTAGGATGAGATTTCAGTGTTGTACTTAGAGATCCAAATTTCATTATTGTTGAGACGAAGATTGAAGCTCAAATCACTATTTGTTCTCTCACTCCTTATCTATTGATTTCTTTCTTCATTTTTTTACTTGTTGCTTGATTGGTGATGATTGGAATCTAGTAATGGAACATTAATCATCCTCTAGGGGTCGGGATTAATTGTTGAACATTCATATTTGTAGATTTATAGTTTATTTTGTGGGTTTGAAAACTAAATTTATATTATCAATACTGTTTTTGTAATGAACTGTTTTAAGTATTAGTAGATTATTGATGAGTCTAAAACACATATATTTTTAAGCCCATTTTCAAGGATATTTCAAGCTTAAAAGTTCAGTTTAATGTAAAATTATGGAGCTTTCACCCATATTTATGTTTTGTAGGAAATTAAGGAAAAGAAGCAGAATTAAGTAGAAAAAGAGTAGAAATCAGCATTGTTCAGAAAAATGGCCAATGTTGCGACATCAGATTTCCAATGTCACGACACTGTGTGGAGAAGGTCTTGACACTACTACAATGTCGCGACATAGCCGCGACATCAGCTGAAGAGGGGAAGGCAAAGATATGCCAATGTTGCGACATCATAACGACATTGTTGAGACACCAAACCAATGTCGTGACATCACAACTCAATGTTGCGACATCAGAAGTAGCCTCAGCAGTCAAACTACATCATACATCCAATGTCGTGACATCGCCACGACACGACTACAACATGCTATAGTGAGAAGAATTGAAACATTCAATGTCACGACATCACAACTCAATGTCACAACATCAAGGATTGTCAAGTGGTAATATCAGTTAACCAGTGTCGCAACATCACCACGACATCGTGGAGACATTGGAACAAAGCTTCAACTAGTGAAGACATCCGTTGAACAATGTCACGACATCAAAGCAATGTCACGACATCAAAGCAATGTCGCGACATCAGATCAAAGCAGCCTAAAGGTGAAGTTTAACTGACCAATGTCGCTACATCGCCACGACATCGTTGTGACATCAATGTAATGTTACGACATCGGCAGCAGGACTAACAAGCAATGTCGCGACAATAGAGCAAGACTGTAAGAGCAAAAATTAGCAATGTCGCGACATCGTCACGACATCAGCCAAGGCTTAAACACTGGAGATCTAAACATCCAATGTCGTGACATCGAACCAACAATGTCGTGACATCAGCCATGACATTGACAGAGGGCTTCAGAACATCAAGATTCAATGTCGCAACATCACAACAATGTTGCAACATCAGCTTAAGGTGGTAAAGAACTTAACTAACCAATGTCGCGACACTAGGTTAGCAATGTTGAGGCATCAACTAAAATGATCATATTAGTAGGTCCAGTGTCGCGACATCACCCCGACATCAAAGTTCAATCATAATGAGCTCACTATAAGAAAGAAGCAAATTAGAAACGGCCAAATCCGTTTCTAATTCCGTAGCTATTTGCAAATAGCGACGGAATTAGAAGCGGAAATATTCCGTTTCAAAAAGGCTCCTTTCTAAATTTTAGAAATGGAATTTGCGTAAAGTGCTTCTAATTTTGCTGGCGGAAAATTTCAAGCTTAAACATAGCAACGGAATAGAAACTCTATTTCCATTTCTAAATGTGCAAAATAGAAAGGGAATTTCCGTTTCTAATCCGATACTAAAATAGGGACATAATAGAAATGCTATTTCCGTTTCTAAATTTTCAAAATAGTAAGGGCAATTCCTTTTCTAACCCGATACTAAAATAGCGACGGATAGGTTTTGCAACAAAATTGGAAACGGAATTTTCCGTTTCTATATTAGCAACGGAAATATTTCCGTTTCTAAATAGAGATGGATGTTCCATTTCAATTTTATGACATTAGTAACGGAAATATTTCCATTTCTAAATAGAAACGGAAATAGAAACGAACTATTCTGTTTCTAAAATAGAAATGGATTGATTTCCATTGCTAAAATGTTGTTCAATTTTGGAATGGATACAAAATAGAAACAGATTTGAAACGGAACTTCCGTTGCTAAAAATAGAAACATAAATAATTCAATCTCTATTTTGTTTGAAACCAATTAGAATCGGAAATAATTCCTTTTCTATTAACTAGACAAATAGAAATGTAATTTCCGTCGCTATTTACAAAATATCCATTTCAATAGTAGCAATTTTCACCCCAATTTTTTTAATAATTTATTAAATTGTTTATTTTTGGTACGGAACAAATATTTTATTAATTACACTTTTTTGGACAAAAAATTTTCATTTAAAAATAAGTTTAAATACACCCATCTTAATATTTTTCATATTACATGTATAAATTCCAATAACATACAACAAACTTTAACCATCTGTATTGCATATAGATTACATATATAAATTGCAATATCGCACAACAAAGTTTAACGCAACAAAGTTTAATAAAATAAAAAAACCTTTCACTCAGAGTCAGTAAGAGTAGTCACCTATGGAGATCTGGATGGATCTTTTGCTAAAGGTTGATAAATGGATGAAGCCTGGGCTAACTTACACATAATTTGCTTCATCTGTAAAATCTTATGTTGTATTTCATTCTCTCTTTTTATTCTTTATTCTTCTCTTTTTTTCATCTCTTCAATTTGTTTTTGCATCTCTTATTCTTCGCTGTATCTCTTCATTTTTCGTGCAAATTTTCTTGAATTTCCAAGTAACTCTTCCTTCAAGAATCGCCATCAAATAAAGTATTGTAATGGGAAGAAGCAGAGGATGAGCTTTCGAGACAGAATCTGATAAAATGTAGATGGCTGGTACCAAACCAGACACTCTCAGCCGCTTACCCACTTAACGACCAAGGTAAAAAATGAGCAACATCAACTGAGCCTTCAGAGATTCATCTGTCAATTGAGAAGCAAAATTGCAAACTATATATTCTCTCACGGGCCTTGGGCATAATTGTATAATACAATAATATATAGTATATTAGTTCAAAAAAAATAAAAAAAACAAACACAAGTGCATGCATATCATATAATTTTTATTTAAAGGCAAAATACTGTTATAATTCACATAGGAAGACAACAATTATATGTATGGATTGTAAATACAAAATTCATTTAACAAATAATACTCGATTAGTCAAAACCCCACAAAGAAATTACATGTTTCTATAACAACAATTGACAAAAGTTTAAATTCATCAACGAGATTCTAGATATAAACCCCAATAAAGAATAAGTAACTCTAGTTCAAGTGAAAGGCCAAATTATCTACATCAAACAATCAATCAAAATAAACAAAAAAGATATAAAAATTGAGATTTCGTGACACAATAATAATATAGAAAAATGATACCATATGATATTCTCTCCACATCTTCCTATAAAATTCAACATAATAAAACTTGTAGATATAAAAAATAATAGAAATTCCCAACAAACACAAATCAACCTCCTCTTATAGAAAAAAAATTACACTTGTAATTGCTAACTTTAACTATCACTAATCCCCTCCAATTCCACAATATTCAATAAATTCTAAATGCAATAAGCATGCTAACACTAACATACATATTACATTAATATCATTTGACCGCTTGTCTACAAAATTCATCATTCTTCTTGTGCATGCACTTAAACACCTCAAGCGGTATTGGTGGACGTCCTAACTCAGCCTCCTAAAAATAAATAATATTAACAAATTATGTACATGACATATTTTGATTAAATTAGTATTCTTTGCATACACAAAGTTAACAACAAAATTAAATTGGAAAAAGACTTTTACCAAATCTATAGAATGTTGGATGCTCATTTTGGAGCCACCAATATGTTTTGAAGGTCCTGATCCTTCACCTGCTTTCTCTTATCGGCGATTTTGGGATGCCTTCTGGGATAAGACCTTGAACTATTCGCTATTCCAATATTCCCACCATTTGTTCCAAACTTCTTGAGGAACACTATTTGTCTTTGCATCTTTACCATACTTCTTTCTCCATTTTCCAAGCTTGTCATTGTATCGGACACTAGCCACATGTTTCCATGTATCCTTCACAGAGATCAACAAAGCAGGATTCCATTTATATTTTTTCTCAAGAACAAAAAAAAAAAAATTTATAGTAAAGGCATTATTTTATTATAATTATTACTGAATTCACAACACTTATCAAATAGGCTAAATGCATTAAATTGTATTTCAAATTCTTCCCAATAATATTCCTTCATATTTGAAGGCACTTTGCTCCACTTAATACCCTCCTCATCTAGTTTCTCCTTAAATATCTTCCCGATTCTACGGTGTCGGAGGAATAAACCTCAGAATAAAATAACATAAGCATAAGCATATACATATAAAAGAAAAAAAAAAGACTTTGTTAAAAAATTTGATATAATTTTCATTTTTATTATTTTTTAAAAATAAAGTAATGCAAACATAAATTAGAATGATATAATTTTTTATTCTTGATGATGATGATGATGCAATAAAAAAAGAAAAGTTAGTTAATCACAAATTATACAAGATTATCAACTAAAAATAACTACATTTACAAGATAATCAACAACTATAAAAAAAAAAAATCCTTCAAAAAACAAAACAAAAAATAATAATCATGCATGAGGTAATAATTTTTTGTAAAAAACGTACTGTTTATTGTCGAGAGTGGGCCGAATAAATATTTTATCATTGGTTTGCATGCTGGGCATGGATTGTGAAAATCTAGTCATTATCGATGATGCAGTAGCATCGGATGTACCTCCTAAGGTATGTGGGATAGAGATATATTGGCCACCAAAAGCAGAATGAGATGAAGATGGAAATGTCAAGTATGCATAAATACAGTGGGGCCAAGAGTGAGGTGATGGCACGTATCTCCGGTACATATGTGGGTGAATGAGGTAAAACATTTGTAGTATTGTTCCCACTGAAGAATTGTTGAATTCCTCCTCCACAAACTGTTTGTTGACTTCCTCTACCCCGACCTAGGGATTGAGATCCTCAGCCACTTGAATGGTTACCTCTCATACCTAATACAATTTCCATAAACATCCAAACATTCAAAGACAACAATTATATTTAATCAATAATACATACTAACAAAAGATCAATACAAACATATTAACAAATACATAAGTTCAAAACAATTGTTATTCAGTAACTGAAATATAATAGTTAAAAAAAAGAAATATAATATAACATCCAAGTTAATTAAAGTCTAATCATCATCGGAAATATCAAACAAATCATCTCCATCTAACTCTTCATCCTCATATGATTCTACAATTAATTCTTGCTCAGTATCTTCTTCAACATGTGCATCATCAATGTCTAAATAGTTTCCATCTTCAGCAATTAATGTTTGAGGTCCATCATATGCCACAGGATTAATTGGATGAATTTCCACAATATTCTCTTGAAATGCAGGTGCATGCGATGGTGTGACTTTGACATCCGTTTTAGGAACTTCTACAACTAATCTAGCTTTTATTTTACAAATAGCCCACTAGTCACCAAGATTTCTTCTTGTGGTTGGATAAGTGGTATAACACACTTGTTCTCGCTTGAATCAAGAAGAATGAATGACTGCATTTCCGATAAGATTTTTATGGTGCACATCCACAAAGTTGTATTGATGATGAATTCTAGTACCCAAATTTGGAATTAGATCAAACTATCTACACTTAAAACATAATTGTCCTTTTTAATTGGTAAAGCAGATATCTAATTGTAGAATTTCAAACTAATCGACCATAAAAGTCTATATTAGATGCACTATAGTTAGACCCTCACGCATACACCACTCATTCATTGTAGCTCTATTCAACCATGTTTTAAAGTGTGAAATTTTGTATCCATTTTTTACATAATGTATAGGATACATCCAGAACTTCGCACGGCCCTCTTGCAAGATCCTTTATGTCTATTAGAGATATTTGATGATGGATTATGTGCCTAATGAAGGGAAAAAAATACAATCAAACTATCATACTTAGGCAAGTTATTTATTTGAAGGACAAATCAAAAGTTATTTACTGAAAAATTTCTCAAACCAAGATGCAAAATCTTGGTCAAGATTAGCATCAATCGTAGCATCATTAATATGCGGTTGACTTTGCCTTAATTCATTAGCATAAATTCTACAAAAACAAGATTGAAGTAATTTTGAATATTAAAATTGGTATATGACATACCATGAGAAATAAAAGCTTATGTAAACTAAAATTAAATCTTACTCAATATATGGTTTAATCCTCTTACGCTCAATCAAATATATGTGTGAGCAAAGATGATACTTCGGCCATCCAAAAATATCTTGATTTTGCCTTACCATATGATCAATGTAATTGTATTATTGAAAATGGAAAGCATACCTTCTTGTTCTGATCCTTCCCCCATACCATAATCATAATTTCGTGGCACTTTTCAATGCCTAGTATAAACTTGTGGCTCAAAGTAGTGCGCACAAAATGCCGAAGCTTCTTCGACCAAGTACGCATTGTATATCGACCCTTCAACTTTTGCTTTATTTCTAACATTGTTTTTCAATTTTCGAAGATATCTGAAAAAATACTTCATTACAATAATGTTCATTTGTAAGATACATTGGAAATTATAGATGATGAAATGAAAAATATATAACTCCTCAATGGCATCCATCTCAGACAGAGTTCAAGGCCTGCTATCATTGCTTCATAAGCTAAGTGGATCAGAAGATGTTCCATGGAGTCAAAGAAGCTTGGAGGAAAAATGCGCTCAAGTCTACATAAAATGATGGGTATCTCCTTTTCTAAGCGATCCATGTCTTCCTTTGTTATGACAGTAGAAGAGAGATTTAAAAAAAAATGCTTATTTCGGTCAAGGCTCGCCAAACATTTCCTGGAAGTAATTCATGGAATGCTATGGGTATTAGCCTCCTCATAAACACATGGAAATCATGAATTTTCATCCCAAATAACTTACGCTTCTTCATATCAACACATCTTCCCATGTTAGATGCATATCCGTCAGGGAACCTGATCTCTTTCAGCCATTTGCACAAAGCTTCCTTTGCATCCTTCTCTAGATTGTAACAAACCTTAGGGAATTTATTTGTTGTTTCATCCCTATGTAACTCTGAACATGAACAAAACTCTTTTAAATCCTCTCTTGATTTAGCATTGTCTTTTGTTTTTCCTTCTACATTCATGATAGTATTAAAAATATTATCAATAAAGTTCTTCTCAATGTGCATGACATCTAAGTTGTGTCTAATTAGGTTTGTTTTCCAATAAGGCAAATCCCAAAAGATGCTTCGTTCTTCCAACCACAATGACAATTCTTGGAAATTCATGCATTTTTCCCATTAGCATCAATTTATGTAACCTTTTTGAAGCCATAATGTTCAATGAACTCTAATATTTCTACACCTGACCTAATAGGTGGTGCACCTTTTAGAACCGTCTGCCCTTTCCTAAATGCCTTCTTATTCCTTCGAAATGGATGTTCCATTAGTAAGAACTTACGATGGTTATCAAACCAAGATGTCTTTCCACCTCTGCTCAGAGAAAATGCATCAAAATTCTCCATGTAGTAAGGACAAGCTAATTTTCCTGCAATACTCCATGTCGACAACATAGAATATGTTGGAAAGTCACTTATAGTCCACATAAGTGCTGCTCGCATCCATGAAGAGTATTGTTTCCTTGTTTAGCCAAATGGCTGAAATCCATCCGTGCAAAGCCCTAATCTAACATTTCGACTTTCAACTGTAAAAGATGGATGAATTTGATCAAAATGTTTCCAAGCTGGAGAATTGTTAATGCCGCATTTATCACCTTCTTCTTCAAGATATACTCTTGTGCCACCATGTCATTAGCGGTGTGGCTTTAGATGCATATAATCTTGCAAACGAGAGCGAGCTAGTAATATATCTTCTTATAGGGAAACATTTGCTTTTGCCTATTAGATCCATGATATCTTTATACCGAGGATGGTTACACTTGCAACTAATTAGTTCACCTGTCACTCCTATTATATCATGACTCCATTAATGCAAAGAATGAATTTTTTCTCTCTATAGGCAAACCCAAACCTCAGATTAATTTCTTTTTGTGATCAGAAAAGCCATTTGCCATGACATTATTCTTTGGTAACAACTATAAGAATTACAAAATGTCATCAAACACTTTAAGAAAATGGATGTTTCAATGAATTAATACCCGTCACCGCGATAACTTTGAAAGTGGCCATACGGACACTGTGCCAAACCTCTCGTTTCCGATGCTTAAGCATTTCATATAGCTTCAGGTTTCTAGTTCGGGATATCCTCGCTGAGATCGGGATTGAAGGATCTCGCCAATAACATCCATTAACACACAGACAAGCATTGTTAGGTTGGGCATATTCTATTGCAACATCTTATTCAACATTACTCTGTACATTCTGGTTTGAAGTTTGTTGCACAACTGTTTCTCCATGTTTATACCAAACATAATAGTCTCTAACAAATCCATTTTTTGCAAGATGGAATCGCACAGTGTCTAGCTCTTGAAAACTCCGATTATGACATTTACGGTCATTACATGGGCATCTTATTTTTGTTCCATCCATTAATTCGGGGTGCCTTTGAGCAAAATCAACAAACTCCTCAATCCCCGCTTCAAACTCATCAGTAAAAAACCGATCTCTTAATATAACATTCATCCATTGACGACCAGTTCTCATGTTATCCTTTCTTGTTAAATATAATAAGGATGTACATTTACTAACTAGAATGTAGTGAATTTACACACTAGCATGTTGTATATTTAAATAACAAAAACACACAAATATTGTAAAATCTAGGACCCAATTTCTATCACAAAGGAACAATTACAAAACTAAACCCGTGAGATACAAGCCCGGTATAGTTATTAGTTTCCCAAACTTTAATCCATCACATAACCAAAATACTAAAATTGCTCTTTGCCTTATAATCCTTATCCAACAGTACTCTTTATCAACTAAACCATCCCCAAAGGAAGTTTAAGTCAAAAACCTCAAATTTCCCCTGACACCACTCCACAAAGGACCATATCATCTGAAAAAATGAGATCCAATGGAGGAACGTTACAACCTTTCACTACTACAAAATTGTTAAAATTGTTTAGAATATATTCTCTTACTTGTTAAAATTGTTTTGTCACTTCCTGGCTTTGGTTTACACTATGGATGGATCCAACTTTGTGGGTTGCATTAAACCTTTCCCTTTCCTTACCAATAAAACATATATATTATTGTTCGATTATATTTATTTTTACATGCTAATGGTATTATTGAGTTTTTTTTTTCTGGTTTTATGAAGTTTGGTGAAGCATGTTTGTGTGTTTATATATTGATCAAAACAAAAATGTTTGTGTGTTTATATATTTATATATTCAGTTATTAATCCTTCTTTTGAGGTCTTGCGATGGATGACGATTTTCTGAATGTTTTAATTTTGAATCTCTTCTTCCTAGGTAATACTTTTTGGTGGCTTAATTCCTATATTGCCTAGTTCTAGTAGCCTTGAGGCTTGGCTCAAGTGGTAAATGAATGAGAGAGTTTATAGGTGTTTCCAAGTTCAAGTTCAAGTGGGGACAAAAATTTACCTATAAAAAAGTCCAAATTTCAAAATAAGGATTTCCAAGTTTGATCTTAAGAAATACTAGAACATGTATGATTACAGGCTTCTAATTAAGGTGGTAGAATTTGGTTTCTGATTAGTAATACGTGGTGCTTATAGAGGTTTAATGGTCATTCTAAAAATTCCTAAATAGCAATTTAATAAAAAACCCATGGGTGGAAAACTATAAAAAAACGAAATTCGTGAAGTACGTAAATCAAAAAGGTTAAAAGTAATAATAAAAACTCCACTATGCTGAATTAAAAAGAAAAGGAGATATAATGAAAGCTAAATAAAAACGAGAAAATGAAAAGAGTAAATAGACTCTAAGAACTAAAGGAATTGATGTGAGGGTATTACATAATTGCACAAATAACAATAAAAAAACAAAAACCTGCAACTCCACACATTACCACTAAAAAAAACTATAGCAACACTCTCATGATTTGAATTGCAACTAGAAAAATAGTAAGTATAAATATCATAGGTACTCACATTCTAGGTTGCCAAAAACAATCAAGATTAATAACACAACCAAATACTCGCATTCCAGATTTGTGAATAGAAAACAATAAAGATTAATATTGCAAATTACAAATAGAGGGTGAAACAATAAAAAATTATCGAAAGAATAAGGCTCAATTTCATGCATACTAGCCACAAACTATTCATCTAGTCTCAAAACAGAAATTACACAAAGTGAAGCAAGAGGAATTGTTTTTTTTTTTTTTTTTAAAAGACCCTTTATGATTCCAAATTCCAAACAAGAGTCCTTAGTGATTTGGAATCAAATGTGTGGATAAGCATTCTAAGTAACTCCAAGCCACAAACTATTCGATGATTTATTTTTTTTCGCAAAGTGAACCAATCAATATCTATAGAAGAAGAGAAGAGAAAAAACCCTAACCTTGATAGTTGATGGAGGATCGAATTCAATACGAAAGGTAGAATACAGAGGTTGAAATGGAAGGGGAATGAGACGAGTGTGTGACTACTTGTGAGGAGCAGGAATCAGGAATCGTTGGAGAAGTTGGAATCGTTGTTGAGGAGACGGAAAATCACCATGGAGGTGTCAGGAGCAGAAATTAGAACATAGAATCTAGCACTACAAGAAAAAAAGGTCATTAATGACAGTTTTTCACCATCAAGGTAGGATATATATGTCAAGGTAAAGTCATGTTCATATATGTTATCTATGCTAGTGTCAAGAAAAGTTTAAAGCTACTTTGACATATACATATGTCAAGATGATAAAATCTTATTAGTATATCATTTATCAATGTTCTGCACGAACAATAAGGTCAGTAGACATACAACATATGTTAAGATTGTTTTGAAGAAGTCAAGGTTATCGTATTCTTTTGTTAAAGCCATTAACATACAATTTAATCTATTGCTTAACTTAATCCTTATCCAAAGAATGTTGATTGAATCCAAAACTAAATCTAAATATCAAATTTTATATCTATAACAACTTTAAAAATCGAACTTCCATTTTCTAATGCTGAAAAAAAAATACATATCATATTTGAAACTAAAAAAATATTCTAGTTACATGGATATACAAATATATAATCTAGTACATGACAAAATAAATAAATAACAAATAATAAAATCTTGAACATCATCTTGCACTCTCCAAATTGTTGTTTTTGCATGTCACCAACCTATTTCAAGTAAAGAAAAATATTAGTTTATGTTAAAATTTAATGCGAAAAAATAAGTCAGTAATAAGTACCCAAAATATGATAGTGGTTCATGATTTTCTTATCCACCACAAGTTTTGGAAAAAAATAAATGAAAATATCAACTTTGTGACATCATACTTTCTCATGGTAATGCTAAAAGAATTATAACATTAGAAGTTTAATCATTAAAGAAATTCTAACATTAGAAGTCCAATCATTAAACAAATAGTTAGAGAAATAGATTTTCCAAGGACATACCTGTAAGTGCCCAATCCGTACAAAACCATTATAAAGATACAAGTCATCATGAATATCATAATCAATTGAAGCATGCGGTATTAAAACTATTTGAGTATATACCCATAGTTTGTGTATAAAAGTTGTCAGTACTTGCAAACTTTAGTTTCATATCTTGACAACTATAACTATAATTCATGTTTTTGACATCACTAAACTACTGCTTCTTCACAAACTATCTAAATCTTATGAAAATTCATTTAAATAATATAAAAAATAGGTCTTCTTCAAGAAAGCATGGTTCTTAGAACATAATCAAATGTCTGATATATTAAATTATTCGCTAATACATTCTTGGTTTTGGTTGATGAGGAATAAAAAATTGGATTCTCTTTCCTTTTCCTCTAGCTTCATGAGAAACAAACAAAGAAGGTAGATAGGTACCCAAATCCAATAGAATCAACAGGAAATAAAGAAAATGTTCGTAAACAAATAATAAGAAAAACTCTATGATCAGCTAAAATTTCACATCTAATTTTCGTGAGATCGACTAAAGTTCTCAGACATAATTATCTAAACAATTTCTGTAAGAGATAATTACAACAAATAAATCTAAAATTACATGTGCTTTGGACATCTAAGAAATCATAGGAGTAAGAAAGGAAGAAAGACACCGATATATGGACCTCCTCAGAATCATACAGCGAGCTATATTTAAAAAAAAATCATGATGCAGTTATGCTCTGAGTTCCCACAACAAAAAATTATGAAGGTTACACTTCCATCCCTTATTCACATAGAAAATCCTATAGGTATAACACAAGAGTAACAAATTATGAAAGTAGATGGATAACATACCTACCCTTCCTAACCCAAAGCAGCACCTGAAATAAGAGGCTGCAAAATCAGATGTAAAGGGTTAGTGCAAGGATGAAAAATTGCCCACTAGATACACATGTATAGTGAGCCAATAATCCTTATGCTTGTTTAAGTGATTTTCCTTTTCATCTTCGAATATAGGTGCTTGTATAATTATGTCATGATATAGATCTCTATGGTGTCTTGGATTTTTTTTTTTGTCACAAGGATATCAGTTAATGTAAACGTAGGGTGGAGTAAATTAAGAGAGGTATGAAAATAAAAGGCTAGAATATGAATGTGCGTAAAACTTCTTTGTGTTCGACAATATGAATTGTGGAGTTAATCCTAGGATACAAATATAGATTAAGCATGACAACATGAATGAAAATTCCAGGATACTTTCAATGAAAAGAAAACTTCACAAAGCAGTCTACAAGAGAGATTCTCATGTTTTTTCTATCACTTTTTTCCAACACATAAAAGATTATTGTATTTAATATCAAACAGGGCCTAAGAGCACCAAACTCCTTAGTTTATACCACGAAAGAGTATTGTTTTGGAACAAACCGAACATAACTTTTGGTTAAATTAAGTTGAAACAGTAACATGTGTCAAAATTCTATGCTACTTGAGCATATTGGAGTTAGTGAAATGAAAATGTTGCAGGAAATGCACCAAATTTCCACCAAAACAAAACACTTTCATGTGGTCCAACACTCGACTTCTGTTTGGATTTATATAAAGGAAATTTGTACCGTTTTGGTTCTCATTACCAAAATTTTCGAGCAAATAAGGTGATACAGATGAGAAGTTTGTCAAATAAGATAGCCTAGTGCAGCATATAATTACATTCACATTATTGTACAATATTTTGCAAGTGAAAGCAATTCCTTTTTTCTCCAAAAGATAGCATGTGCTAGTTTTTATAAAATTTCATAAAAATTTTTGGTTAGAAGTTGTTCTTTTCTTTTTTCTTTTCTTGAAAGTCTTTTACTTTCATTTGATGCAGGAAAGTAAAAGTAATTCATTTTTTCACCACAAAAGCAAGACAGAGTTGAAATTCATACTTTGATTGAAGCATTGGATTCAACCAGTCCAGCATAAAGTACAAACCTCAAATTCTGAAGGAAGAAAGCAAACGATGGCCACTGTAATAGTAGATCATATGTGGGAAGAGTCCGTGTCTATGGGCTGAATCGACGATCAATAGAGGAGAAAAGGAGAAATCGTTTAGCTGGCTGTCATGAGAGGAACATTCGGAAGCTCTCAGCCTTGAGAACCGATATTCGATTCTCTATGTTAGCCTTAGTGACCTTCAAGGTCTCTATCTCATAGATAATTCAACCAACGTCTTGTCCATTTGACTCCATCACTTTTCAGTTTGGGAGGGCAAGCTGTGAGTAGAAAACCCTAGATGATTATAGTTAGAAAGGGTTTAGACTAAAGAGAACGTCTGAGGTTTATTTGGCTAATGGGTTAGGCCACGTTTGGTTTAGAGAAACATCACAACTACACACATTATTTGATTTTGTAAAACATTACGAGATTTTGATAGGTTATCCCATTTGTTCAAAATAAATCTCATATTCATTCTTTTTTTTAATAACACATTCATTAAATTTTAAAAAAATTAAACACAGACATTATAGAATCTTGATAGATTATCTCATTTGTCAAAAGAAATGTCATATTCATTCGATTAAAAAAAAATTGAACAGTGCGTAGTGATGGGGTACGGGGAAATTATGGTACTATTGGTTTAATTTTTTTCGCTTTTCAATTTTTTAAAGAAATATTTACATATTTTTAATTAAGAGAACATTTGACCGTGGTTTTTAAAAGTATTATTGGCCCTAGAAATAATTTCTATGTATTTTTTAAATACTCTTCAAAAACTCCTCAATCTCATTATAATCTAACTCATAAACTTATATTCAATATAATACATATTACTTGAGCAGTGACGACGGTCGATGACTATCACGGTGGCTAGCAAGACGGACTTTGAAAGAAAGACGTGTCAAAGGGCTTCGAGAGTGAATATGACGTAGAGAAATCCTCCAGCCCAAAGAATATGCTCATAGTCGTTCTCTCAAGGGGTATTCGAGGATGAGAGAAACCCTCTCGAACTCTAGTGAGGACAATGTACATTCAGCGAAAGGGGTGAGGAAAATGGAGGGAACATAAATCGCATAACAAATAAATGGGTAGGGGAAGAATTTGTGCATTGAAGCATTTAATTCAAGTTCTTATTAATTAATTTTATAATATATATTTATAGATAACAAATGTTTATAAATTATTTAAATAATATTAAATATATGATAAATGCATTTTATTAATTTTAATACTTAATTGCAATTCATTTCTTTAATAGTTTATATTTTTAGTTTTATTTATCTTAGACTAGTATTGAGTCAATACCAAGCCGATACGTGAGAGTAAAATCGTCTGAACCCTACGAAATTAGATTGGTAAATCACAGCGATTGATATCATTTATCACATTTTATAAAAATAAATGTGGCCTGTTTTTTTAGGCCAAAAAATTAGAGCCCAGTTCGGGCCTAATTTCGGATTGGTCGAGCTAGCCCAATGGGTCGGGCTCAAATTTCTAGCTCTATTTATGGGAGAGATGGAGCTGAGAGACAAAAGAGAGACGTAGGGGAAGGAGTTTCTCGAAAGGAATGGGGAAGACTATGGAGGTATTTTGTAAAACAAATATATTAAAAATATGTTAATTTTAGAGTTAACATATTCAAATGAAAATAAAGTAATATTTTTTTGTTATGGTTTATTTATAATATATTTGAGTATAAATTATATTTATATTTTAAAGTATGATTATGCTTATTTAAATAAATATGATTACAAAATTAAATTTTATTTTTATTTAATATTCGACATTAAAATGATAAATAATTTACTTTTAATTCTATACTTTAATTTGTATAGAAAGGATATTTTTTAGATATATTAATTTTTAATTTATGTGATTATGTTGATTTTTGTGATAATTTTAAAAGCTCTTTTAAAATTTTTTGAAATTCTTAATTTAGGGTTTGGTTGAAAAAAGCTTGCGCTTATATAAGCTCGAGCTTTTCAATAATTGGATCGAAATATTCTGGCATCTTTTTTGTGTGTCTTACTCCAAAAAATGATAAGAATCCATATCTAATGTTCAAAAACTCCAAGCATATGACTCAGGCTTCTTGTATCTTCCTTAATTTAATATATTTTGTGTATCATCCGAGACCGATATGCCTCGGAACTCTTTGAATTGATGACCAATAATGTGACTTTGAACCATGTTTCAAAAAGAGAGATTCCATAAAAATTGGGTTTTTGAGAAAATGAAATATGATCTGACTTTATCAATGTTCACATCCATTATATGGAGTGAAAGGTAAAGGTTGAGACATATATGGAGGACTTGAACTTAATACGTTGAATCGTCAGGGGCGCCTTGGTTTATCCTCAATGGTCGTAACCAGGTCCCTCAAGCCTTTTGGAAGTTTATCTAGCCGTTAATTTCAAGTCTTTGTGTGATTAGTCGAGATGCGTGCAAGCTGGCTTGGACACCCTTGCATGTTTATAAAAAATGAGAGAAAAATATGTTCGCATACCCTCAACAAAGAAAAATATCTAACATATTGGTCGGTTGAATGACATGTTCATAATTTATGTTATTTATTTATTTTTATTTTATTATTATTATTATTATTATTATTATTATTATTTATCATGCTCCATTATTTAAAATTTTATTCTTCTTCTTCATTCCAAATGAGTATAATCCTTCACTTCACTTCAAATTCATGAAAAGTTTAAAATAAATATATGATAGTTCAATTATAATTTTTATGAGATTTCTCTTTAACATTTCATGTCATGTCCAATTTTTTTTAAAGAAAATTGATTATTTTTAAAATAAATATATTTATAACTAAATAAATAATAAAAATTAATGATTTTTTAAGAATAAAAAAATTGAGATATATTATTTATGTCATCCCCTAAAGTAGAGATATAATTTTTTTTTTAAAGTTTAAAATTTTATATACCTTAAATGAACCATGTTTGAAAGAAATAATTTTTACAAGATTGCATTCTTGGTGCAATGAAATAAGGGACCTTAAATGACCCTCTAAATAAATGTTGATAGTTAATAATTTACCTTGAATTATAAATAAAATTTTAAGTTATCTTTGATAAAATGCCTTGAAATTTAAAATATATTGCAAAAGCTGACATGCGTGTTGCAGTACCTTGTATGAATTTTAATAAATTCATTTTAGCCTATTTTTACATTAAAATAATCAATGTTATCAAAATCAAAATTTCATTTATTTTTAATAATGAAAATTAATAATTATAAAAAAAACTTATTAGTTAATTTCTACATTAGCAATAACATTTATAAAAATACCGTTTCTAAAAATAGCAAAATTTTGTTTCTAAAAATATAAACGAAAATAGAAATGGAACAAATTTCGTTTCTAAAAATAGCGACGGAATTAAATTATGTTTCTCTAAAAGAGAGACGGAATTGAATTCTGTTGCTAAAAAGAGCGACGAAATTGAATTCTGTTTCCATTGTTAGAAACGGAATTTATTCCGTTTCCATTTTTACACATAATAAATTAATAATTATACTTTATAACGAAATATTCAAATATTTTTAATTTTTTAATATAAAAAAAATATTAATATAATTCACTTAAATTGAACACACACACACACACACACACACACACACACACACACACACACACACACACACATATATATATATGTGATGAAGGTTTTTAATATTTAAAAATCTACTTTTTTTAAATAATTCATTTTGTAATATTTAAATTAAACTTTAATAATTTTTAATAAATTCATTTTCAGCTATTTACTACATTGCAAAATAATCAATATTATCCAAAATGAAATTTCCTTATTTTTAATAATGAAAATTAATTAATAAAAACTTATTGGTTAATTTCTACACAATAACATTTAGAAACGAAAATTAGTTTCACAAAAATAGCGACATTTGTTTCTACAAATAGAAACAAAGCAAAGCGAATTTATTCCGTTTCTAGCCTATTTTATGTTAAATTTTCAATTTATCAAAATTTAACTCATCTTTAAAAAAATTAATAATTAAAAAAATAATCTTATAGTTAATTTTTATATTAGCAATAAAATATTAGAAACATAATTTTCCGTTGCTAAAGGCCACAATATTTTACCCGCCAATGTTCCTACGATAAAGTTGCGACGGAAAATTCGACCGTTTTAATTTCCGTCTCTAATTCCGTTGCTAATTCCGTTTCTATTCTCCCACCATTTACTCCCGCCAACAATTAACGACAGAGTTTTCTTCCGTTTCAAAATTTTGTAGCAATATTTGCTTTCCGTTTCTATTCTGTTTCTGAAGTTAGAAACGGAAATTGACATTTCCATTTCCCATTTCTATATCGTTATTTTCTTGTAGTACTAATGTCCGCATTTACGGGGAGTCAACCCATGACATGCGGTTTGATGTCGTGACATCGTCACCTTGATAGTGCTAGGGCGAGGATTTCAAACTTTCAAACAAATGCCGTAATTGTTGCCTTATTTTTTAGACTGAGACTTGAACTTTATAAATAAAGCTCCTAGGGAGTAGTCTGAGCTTCAACTTTTCATAAGTTTTTGTCCTTTTAAGGGGCTAAAGTGTTTCATATATATTTTTTCTTTTATTTTCCTTTTTAATTTTAGTTTGTTTTTTGGATTTGTTTTCTTATTAGTGTGATCTGAATTGGGATTAAGACTGGATGAATGCTCTTTCAAGCTTATTTGTTATGTCTGACATCAAGCAGATCTGATTTTTGGAATTCATTTATCTTGTTGATTCTAATTCTATTAATTTAACGATCAACTAGTCATTGTCATTGTGATCTAGATTTGAAAACAAAGCTCTCTGGGAAGGAATTGTTGTTGGGATTAATATTGATTACGTATTTAATGATGTTTAAATTGTAGCTTCTCAGTGATTTAAGCGTATTACTCTATATTGAACTATTAAATCATGTTTGTACCAGAGAAAGAATTTCTCCATTGCTGATTTCCGGGGAATCCCTTTGCATGACACAGATGGACTACAGAGTAAAAATGAACGCCAGAGTGAGATACTAGCGATATTGTTTAGAACTAATGCACTTTTAGGATTACTTTGATATATCACTAGTAATGATCTAACCTTTGACTTTAAGGTTCCCTCTGGGTGTGATAGGAGTGTGTTCTGAGGCACCATAGTCCCTCACCGATATCTAGCGGTTTAATTCAGAGTTTTCACCTCAATTGAAACTCAATCTCGACCACATGTTAGAGATTCTAAATCAAGGGGAGAGGAATTCTTGTCTAATTGTTAACTTCAAATACAGACTACTAGAGGGGCTTGCCCATTATCTTGTCTATAGGAAAGCGATTTCAGTCTAAGAGGATGTTGTACAATCACGAAAAGGAAAAACAATGGATCTTAATTGAGGATCGTTCTTTGATAACTCTGGCTTATGACCTTGTCAGAAGATAGAAGTCACAGTAAGTTGGAGTGAAATCATGATGGAGAAAATCCATTTGCTACACTAGACTCTGCAGATGTTCTAGGATTCATATCCATACTTTATATTTTATTGGAACTTACAAGTGACTGTCTAACCTTCATTTCATTTCAGTGTTCTTTAATCCAGTGAACTCTCTAATCATGTATTTTAAAAAATTTCTATCTTTGCTGAGAAGTTCTACTTTGCTTTAGAAGTTAAATCTATCTTGAAATTTGGAAGTTCAAATAGTGAAAGGGATCTTGAGTAGTAGAGAGTGATAAATGTTATTTTTCTAATCAATCATCGTGGGAATGATATCTGGACTTAAATCACTTCAATGCTTGTATGACTTCCTGCACTTGCTAATGATTTATTAGAAACCAATTTAAATTGCAAATTCCTTACTGAATGCAGAGAAAACAAAATTTTCATATATATTAGTCAAACAAATCTGTTTGGCATGATTATTAGGGATTGAATATTTACACAGTTGTTATGTTATAGCTTTGGTTTTTAGGTCTATGTTGATAAAATCAAAAGTCATAAGTTCAATCAGTTTACCAGGCCCTAACTTTAGTCAAATTGGATGGGTTCTAATATATGGTCTACCAATTATACCAAAAAAAGTTATCATATGCTCACGTTTCCAGGCTGACTCTGAGACACAGAGGAATCTTACTGAGCAAGAGTATTAACTTGGGGTTATGATAAACTGATATTTTGAGACCTTGCCTCAAATATCATTTAGCGGTGAATCATAGGTGTTGTTTTAACCTCTGACTTCAGAGTTTATAGGCTGAGAGAAAACAGGAGTGTGTGTTCTGACATGAGCTTACCCTATTATTAGTTCCCAATGTTTAGAGGTCTCATCATTTGGTAGAATAATCTTGATCCCATACCTCAGCAAGATTCTAATCAAGAGATAGACCATTCTAATGAATTGTATTAGAAGGCTTGTAATACCACATCTACTGGGGATAAGTTGTCTTTGATCTGAAATGGTTGTGAAGTGTGGTGAGGAAAAACAACCAAATCTTAAGAGGATCAAATCACCGTAGACTATTTAGACCCATTACTTTGGTTTTGGAATATGATTATCTAAATAGCGAGAAGTATATAGTCTGGGAGTATAATTTTACTACAGCCATCTTGGACAAATCCCTGACATTCGACTCCCACAAATGTTGCATTGTGAAAGAAATGCAAATCTGATTTACCATGTTCTCCCATTCTATTTTCTATTAATGTTTTTTAGACTTTAATAGTTGTTTTGCTTGATGAATTTTAGAATCAGTTGATTTTTACTTCAGATTAAATTAAGTTTTAATTCTGTGTGTTGGTCACTAGATGACTAAGGAAGCCACTGCACAAGTGTTTAAATTCCAGGTGGAAAGCTCGATCACCGTTAGTCTGATATCGGACTCTTGGTACACATTAATGTAATATGACCCGTGCACTTAGAAAGAGTTGGAAGTGTTAGTAATACTTTTCACTTAAGTTTTTTTGAGCATATTTACTTTTAAAAATCAGTTTTGGTATTTATATTTCACTTCCTTTGGCCATATTTTCATATATATCATTTGGTCATCAACAAGTTTTGGCGGTTAATCAGGGGATTATGAAATGATAAAGATTTAAAGATCAATATTTTCAAAAAAATTCTGGTTGAATTTACCTTTTTACTTTATCTCAAAAAATTTCAAAATAGTTTTAACTTCTGACATTGATTGCATACTAATCTTTATGAGCCCGTCTATCTCTTACATTATCTGTGATCTCAGTGTATTTCTATTTAGGAACCTCATGCATAGAAGACTAGAGCAAGCTATTGCCAATGGAACCTGAGAGAAACCTAAAGAATTGAGATGTTGAAAGCAATAGCTATATGGCGGATCAGAAGGGAACTAATTAGCATCTTTATGAGCTAACTCTTGAGAAAAGGCCTTAAAGACAAGGACTGCCATGGAAGAGATTTTGGGGCTGAATATATTGTTTTTCGGTTGTAAGGCAACTACCACTTATTCGAAATAACTTGAGTTGAGCTTACTCACAGAGCTCACCATATTGGCAAACATCAATTTACAAGGCATCATAGTAGGAATCAATGAGTGCCAGGGAGAGAGGATTTCTAAGGATGGCAAACAGCATCAGGCCAGGAATGCAGTTAAATCCACTTACTAGCCTTATCAGCTACAGAGAATTTATTCCCCTTCTCGACAGGAAAGTCTTAGTAGCTAGTTGGTTTAAGTCAATGCCATATGGTCCCGATTGTTGGTTATGGAGGAGTTGGTTGAAGCTTTTATGGAGGTTTTCCACCCAGCCTCACCTCGAGGAAATGGAAGAGAGGATTTATGGCCTTGACAAGGAGAGAAAAGAAGCCTCTACAGCTATGAAGAGGGTACAGACTGAGACAGGGCGGCAGGTCTCATAAGGGACGGTATACTATGTGAATAGACCTTTGATTGAGGCAAAGTTGGATCATGTATTCGCTAAAGTAAGATATGACACCAGCGAAGTATTTCATAAATACGAGTGAAATAAAGAAAAAGGAGAGCATAAATGCATGATTATTGAGGGACTTGCTCAGAAGTCTCGGATGGAAGAAGCTCATTTGTGAGTGGCAACAAAATTTTGTTTCAAGCTAACAACGCCTTCCTTCCTTCTATACTCTTGCAGTGAAACCGAAAACTTTTCTATGGAAGTGAGTGCGGCATGATCAAGACAGTCTGGGAATTTTCATCGCTTGTGCATCACTCCTGGTTTACAAGAGGCCTTGATAGCAATGAAGCAGCAGCTAAGGCTAGGCAAAGAAGCCACCTGATCTTTTGAAGATTCATATGTGACTATGGGAGAAGAAGCTCAACTTCTTGAACATTCATGAACAAAAAGTTCTTGAGAGCTGTGATATTGAGACAATAGCATGATATGTTTAGGTAACACCATTAAGCTAAAACTTACAGGGCTCAGGTGGAAGGTGATTGTCTATCAGTACAAAATCGATCCTAGGGATTCCTTCTGATAACACAGAAAACCTTAAGACTATATGGCAATCACTTTGAGAATTTAAAAGAATTTCAGAAAGAGAAAAGATGAGAAGAAAATGATGAGAAGGAAGAATCATGAAATTTGGAAAAGAAATGGCAAAGCAGTTAGAATGAGGTTAAGAAATCACTAGTGCCGTGAGGCAGCGATTGAGGAAGGAAAATGAGAAAGAGGAGGTGAGGTCTATGTGCCTCTATTCCATTCCCTGAGAGCTTTAAAAATCAAAGATAGATGGTCGATACGAATCATGAACACTGTTCAAGAGATAAATTGAATATTCTTTTGTGAGGGCATTGAAACCAGATACCTCATTATGAGTTCATGAAGATGTGCGAGCCAAGAAGGAAAGCGATGAAGGAAGGAGTAGTGAGCACAGCTCAAGCCGCCCATAGTGTTGTTATCGGAAGAATTTCCATTGAGATGCGGGATCCAAGCGACAACTGTTCACCATGAGGGTGCTCTGATTGGAAGAAGAGCATTGTACTGAGCTCTGGAGCAAGTATCAACTGGTCCACTATCTGACTGCTGAAGAGTGCATTTGGGGGCTTACTCCTATGATTATGATACTTAGGATGTGGAATATAGCCTTCTTGTTAACAGAGAATCCTTGGTCTTATTGGTCATTTAGGAGGATTTATTTTTTCCTTGTGTGGATTTTTCTGTGGATTGATATGGAAGAAGATAAACAAATTGCTACTGGAAGGCTGCTGCACCATAGGGCGCCTTGATAGATGTAAATAAATGAGAGCTCACTCTTAGAGTGGGGAAGGAAGAAGTACACTTCGTATAATTAGAGCTTGAAGCTTGGCTGTTTAACAATCTTGAATGTAAGATTACGAATAAATGGTTCCCATCAATCTGAAGCCCGATATATGATTGTAAAATAAGGAATTCAATGAGCCAAGATGCAAATTTTGTTTTCATGAGAAATATGATGTATGAATCTCACACATTCCGATCTTAATTTAAAGAAACAATACCGGGTCAAAAGAAATGGTATCAGAAAAGTCAAGCGGCTGAGTGAAAGAAAGAGCAAATTGAAAAAGGGCACAGTTAATTAAAGTTTATACCCAAAGCACTTGAAATATACATCTTAAGTTGAAAGAAGCAAACTTATAGAATCATAGCGATACATTGTTGTGGAAAAGAACAAAAACTAATTGAATTCTCCCAATCACTAAAGATGCCATAGCTTGGTTATTAGAAGACTTGAAGAATGGTCTTCAATTTGCATGCATAAATCTGCCCTAGAGGAGAATGCAAAAACATCAAACCCAGACATCAAAGAAAAGTGAACCTAGTTGAAGAGTTGTGGAGAAAAAGGTATTGAAATGGCTAAGTCGGATTTATTTATACAATCTCGGCCCATTTACCAGGTGTGACTTTAAATTCATGTGGTTCCCATGGTGGTTCTACAATCATACAAACCCAAGAAAAATAGACTGGATTAAGCAAAGGAACTGTGACCCAGAGTG
Organism: Tetrastigma voinierianum; assembly: GCA_016808115.1. Classification (NCBI taxonomy): domain Eukaryota; kingdom Viridiplantae; phylum Streptophyta; class Magnoliopsida; order Vitales; family Vitaceae; genus Tetrastigma; species Tetrastigma voinierianum. Next base: position 555,722 of record JAEQBH010001121.1, read on the forward strand.
GAATTCTGTGCATTGATTACAAAAAAATTCAACTAATAACATAAAGAGATCATTATCCTTTCTTACTAGCCTAGATCAAATCTTTTGGGGCCGGGTTAGAACTGGATACATACTTTGTTGATGGATCTGGGGACATAATCAAATTGCCATTGCCCACCAGGGACCTAGGAAAACTTCTTTTTACATGTACTTATGGAACCTTTGCTTTTAGAAGGATGCCATTTGGATTATGTTATGCTTCTGCCATCTTCTAAAGGTGTATGATGTCTATGTTCTCAAATTTGGTGGAAGAGGCTATGGAAATTTTTATGGATGACTTCTTAGTATATGGATCCAGTTTTAAGCATTGCTCGAAAAATTTAGGAATTTACTCTGAAATTTTAAGATAAAATTTAGCTCAGATGGGGAAAAATGACATTTCATGTATGAGAAGGGGGCTGTCTTGGGGATTACTAAAATTTACTATTTGAGTTGGGCTAATTCATTAAGCTAAAGTTCATATGGTTGAAACTGTACCACCTAATGATAAGGGGATTAAAGTTTTTTTGGGACATCATGGGATTTACAAAGATTTATGAAGACTTCTTAAAAATTTCCGGATCATTATCACCAGGCACATTTGGAGAAGAGTTGAGTTGTTAGTAATCTTGCCACTACATTAACTAAACAAATCAAGATGGGATTCTGCTAAAGCTCCATCACGCACTTCGAATAAGATAAAGAGTTTAGATCTCTGATTGATGTGACTATACAATAGGCAATTTTGGAATGAAAGAATAGAGAAAATTTTCAAAACCAATGCCCTGAAAACCTTTAATAAACTTTATTTAGAACTACTCAACTCTGAGAAAAAAGAATATTATAATGATATTTATGTGAAAAAATTGAACCCGTATATATTCATGTCATCACTACCACGATCATGCATCAATTAAGTATATTGGAAAGAAAGATGCTAAACCAAGATTGATCAGGTCAAACACTATTGCTTTGCTTGAATTTGATTTAGAAAAGATGAGAAGGGAGTGACAATGCGATGGTTGATCCTTATCAGACATAGAAAAAACTTGGCTAACAGAGGAAAGAAAGTGATCAGTTAGAAAGTTTCCATGACGAGCAACACCGGTGTGATCCGATCACCCTAAACATCGCGATACCTTCCCATTGCAAACGGAATGATGTCACGAATTTCAATACGGCTGAGAAAGAAAATTTGAAGCGATACAAGGGAGTATAATATGTCTGGGTGACCGTTGTTTGAGCGAAGAGGGGCATGTCGGATCATCCGGAGAGATGTGTTCCGGAAGATGTAAGGTGATTCTTTGATAAATGTCATGCATCACCATATGGAGGACGCATGGAGAGTCAGTGACGAAAAATTTTCAATCAGTTGCAAACACTTTATCCAGGTGTTACGAATGGGTTAACATTATGATAGATGTTCTGGAAGACTATGACATTATAACTTGCAGAAGAAATGAAATGCCTTTACAGGGATCCTAGTCATTTTAAATTTTTTTCATATGAGGATAGATTTTGCTAGATGTACCACTTCCCTCATTGGAAATCAGTTACATTCTCTAGTTGTGGAATTTGTGTATCTAAATCGGTGAGCTAACATCCGATAAATGATTCCAACACAGTTGAGTTTCTTAAAGAAATATCTTAAGCATATTTGGGCCCAGATAATATTAGTGATGAGGAAGCCATTTTACGGCTCAATTTGCAAGACTAAATGATAGATATGGAATCATAAATGTCTTATGGGATTGGCTTATCACCACAAACAAAGAATGGACAAGCATAAATGACTGGGGAGATAAGAACATATTGGAAAAGATGAATCAACACGACGGGAAGGCGGAGTCGATTAAGATAGATGATGTGTTTGTGGGCTTATAGGGTACCTTATAAATCTCCTACAGATGCCTCCCCATATAGATTAGTATTTGAAAACATGCCATCTCCCTCTTGAGGCTTGAATATAGCTATATGAGCATTGAGAATTATTTGTGATTTTAAAGGCGCAAAGAGAAAAAACTACTCGATTAAATGGTGGAAAGTTGACTGAAACATGATAATCTTTGAATCTGAAGATAAGATATAAAGTGGCATGATCAGAAGATTCTTGAGAAAGTTTAGAAGTAGGAAGCTAATTCCCTCTTTGTACAATTCAGAGCTTAAACTTTTTACGAAAACTAAATCAAAGATAGAATGATTACCCTCTCGATGATTCAGGTTACCCGCACCAGGCAGTGCATGAAGACTAGTGCAGATGAATTAAAAGTAAGTATTACAAAGGCTTAAACATTACACAAGAACCAAATACAGAAGCGATCTCAATTTGAAGCAAATAGAATTGTTAAAATGGTTTCTGATGACGTAATCTTTGCTAAAGACATAAAACTAAGCATTGTGATGCCCTTGAAATATATGTTTTTCATTTTGATACTGATTTTATTATTTATTATTATTTAAACTATATTTGAATTTTTGAAAATTTTATGATTAATTTTAATATTTTAGTCGTGGCTAAAGCATTAAGTGAAGTTATAATGTAAGGTAAGCGGAATGCGAAGAAGGGAATGTATTATATATTTGAAGAAGTAGTTTTCTACGATCATGTGAAAATTCCTATTAGCATCCATGATTATTTTCATTAGTTTTTGTATATTTGCATCAATTTGTGAAATGAGAAACTAAAAATGAATTGATCATGTTTGAATTTAAGATGTTATTATTGATGATAAACTTATTCACAAAGCATGGTTGAATGGTTGGAGTGAATTACCAAGCTACCTTTAGGTTAATTGTATGAAAAAGCATATTTATCGCAACAAAATTTTTCTTCAATAAATGATAGGTTTATTCTTTGTTTCTCATAGTTGAAGGATTTTCTGACACCTGGTATTTTTATTGTTGCAACATTTGTATGATGAGACATTATTTTCCCAAAAATCATATGTTCGACATGGTATTGGTTTTCTTGGACGCTGGTTGTGGCAACATAGGAAGTATGTCCGCGAAGAATTTCCCGATTTGATTGAAGGTAGCGAGCGGTGACATGAGCTACATCTTCGACCACGTTGTGGCCTCATGGATTAGAAAATGTCGTATTGCCAGAAAATTTTATTGTTTCAGGTTAAATATAACATTTTATTGACCCTATAATATGAGAACTTGAATAGTAGCTCATTCAGCAGCATTTAAAAGAAAGTAAACTATACTTCAGCCTAAACCACTCTCTGCTTTCCCAGGCATTTCTTTTCTGTCCTCAGAAAATTGATCTGACCATCCTATAACCATGTCTGAACCAAAAATTTTGAATTCTAATCTGAATGAGATCACGGAAAATCGCCAATGAGGAAGAAGCCACTGCAGGAGCTTCAGCAGTTGTTGTTCAGGGAGAAAGACTGAAAATGAAATAGAGCAACAGCTTTGTAGAAAGAGAAAAGATGTCCAGAAATGAAATAGAACAAGCGGAAGGTCTGGAAGGAAGCAAGAAAATGCTTATGTTAGAAAATGGCTATCGTTGATAAGGAGGCTATAAGCAGACAATTAACGAAGGAGGCTGAAAGAATGTTTCAATTCAAAAGTTGAAGGAGGGCCGGACTATCCTTATAATAGTGGAGTTACAACAAATGAAAGGAAAGTGGAATTCCCAGAGCCGACTGAATCGGTGCGAAGGATCATATGAAGGAAGCAAAGGGTGTGGTTTTATTTCCTAGCCTCGATCTTTCCCTTCAAAACAATTAGAGCATTGTTCAATAGAAAGAAATGCAATATTGTTATCACATAATATTAAAGAGAAGTCTGAGATTAATGTGGGAAGAGTGATAGGAGAATTCCACCATAGCTGCAGCCACCAAAAACATTAATATGAGAGTGAAGTTCCACATGACAACTATCATAGAAATACTCTTAGGAAGGGTGAAGGAACTTGGGAAGAAGAAGTATTTGGGGACTCTCTCTATTATATTTAGTATAACCAGGCACTAACCCAATAAAGAAAAAGAAATGGCTGTTGAAAAGGAAAGGCAAAGGAAATTGAAGGAGATAGAGAAAAAAGGGAAGAGAATACTGAGTAAGCCATTGTTTGTGATGAAGGTAAGAGAAAAGATCTGAAGTTTGAGCCTTGTTTGGAATATCTCTTATCACCATGAGCAAGGCCGAGCTTTGTGACAAGGCAACAATCAAGAAATTTTGGGAATGCTGAAGAGAATGGAGGAAGGCATGAAAGAGAAGGAAAATCAGCTAAGGCAAGAGCTAAAGGAAAGAGATATATTCTTGGACAGAGAATTAAGAAAGAGAGATTAGTTCTTTGATGAAATGAAAAGGCAAAGAGACTTAGAATGGAGGAAAGAATTGGAACAAAGAGAGACAGAATGGAGAGAAGTGATACAAGTCAGAGATGTGGCCTTCTGGGAAGAGACATGCATACATGAATCCACCCATCAAGATGTCAGATAGAGACAAAAGCTTAAAGGCAGCTTTGGAGTCAAGGGACAGAGAGTGGTTGAATAGTTTGAAACATTGCAGGGATAGCTTAAGACTCAACACTTAGGAAATGATCAACAACAAAACACTGATGGAAACATTGAGCAAAAGGCAGTGCGAACTCGCTGAAGGGAATGCAAAGATCCTGGATTGGGCAATGAAGACAATCTCAGGCAAAAATAAAGTGCCATTACCACATATTAGAATATTAGACTGCATACCTTATACCATAGTGCCTCTAGATGAGCAGAACCCTCCCATACTATTTACTAACCCTGATAAAGGAAAAATACCTTTTACACCTTGCAGAGTACTACCTCAAGATGAAACTTATGGTATAATTAAGATTCCATCAAGACCCCTAAGGAAATTGAAAAATATTTAAAGAAAAAAGCAGCTCAGGAAAAACCTCCAAGGCCTATAGAAAAATCATCAATTGAACCCAAGAAAAATTGAATCTTTCTCTTGTTTTTGAAATTGTTTAACTTGCATATTCCTTGTAATTACCTCATGAACTCAATGAAATATTTTTTATGAATATGTACAAATTTGTCTTATGTTTAAGTTTTTGAATTTTTAATAAGTTTGAACAATGAGCATTGTAGAGTTTGATGTTTGGTTTAATTGGAATAATGAATTGATTTAATCAAGCCAGGTTACGGGTGTGACGCCCGCTATCCCCGGGTCCGTTGACTACCCATCAACCACCTAACATTAAGTGGATGCTCCGCCACTGCCCACGCCACTTCAGAAAATCTGACAGAGTCCCTTTGTACGGGGAGCTCTACCACCCATATACAATACCCGGGTCCAAATGCCCAATATAGTCGTATTAATGATAAGCAAATATGATAAAAACGCCTCACCCATACTACAACATCCATAAACATACCTTCAATTATGAATCCAACTATATACTCCGGTTGAAGTTCAGCAGAGTTCAAATATTTACCTATACAACATATATTAAATACCGAATTTAACACATGTAAAAAACCACCAGAAGCCACATTCCTGGGCTTTCTTCTTAAAATGTTCCTCAAGGATCGAACTGCCTCCTCGCACGCGCTCCCTGCACTGCAGTGGGATCTCACGACGTGAGCAAGCTCAGTAGGAGAATCCGCCTGGGTGGGCGCTGGCCACGGTGTAAAGCGTAATGTCAGTGGGGCCATAATATCTGCGGCCAAGGATTCGGCCAATGTCGCCAGATAATGATCACTCTGGTCGATTATCTCCATATCCCTCGTGCCTTTGTAATGGTAGCTCATTGCTTTTATTAGCCGGACAAACCCTCTCGATGTAGATATACATCAATCACGTCGACGATTGATATATTAATTGTTTGTGGATCACTGCCTCCGATGAATATCAGAACTGGCCGTCCGACTTACTGATATTATTTGTTTGACTACCCTCTGGTTATTTAATGTTTAGACTACCCTGAATCCATTTTCAGACTATCTCATGCACTAACACCTATAAATCCGTGATGTTCCAGCAGCATATGGAATGCATGTATGCCAATTCTAATACAGTCTAATCACATGCAAATATATAAACGTGAATATACTCGCATAAAAATTAAATCACACAAACATGTTATGTAATTATCATTTCAAACATCAAAATTAGCTCACTAGGGCTAATGTTCAAACACAAGCAATTCGATTCGAATTACTTAACCAAACACATAATTTCACGAAAACCCATTTTCATGTCACTATTCCTAGGAACAGTAAAAACCTAGGTTTTACGATTCAAACACACTTCCATTCATTGGTTCACTTAGTGAACCCGGGTTTCACGGCCATTTCTGGCCCCATGCATATCACAATACAATTCATTTCATAATTTCAAATTTTAGCCACCCAAAAACAGCCCGTAATGCTCACTCGCCACTGCTTGGTACATATGGTTTAAATAAATTTCCAGATCAGCTCGTCCCAAGTTTTGGGATCGATCAAACGGCCATTTAAGGCTCCCGTTAACCCATACATAATTTATTGAAGCATTCATCATTAATATTTTCATCCAACAGTCCTGTAGAACAGAATACTCTGACCGCTCGTGGGTCTCAAATCCAAACATTTATGTTCCAAGGTTTAGAACCGATCAAATGGCCGTTCAAGGCCTCAACCAACCGAAACATTCGCAAAGTGCTTAAAAGAGGGAATAAACCAAGTAGGAGAACCCTACCTCTGGAGCTTTGAGGAACCCATAAATCTGGTACCCACGCGACGCCCTCTCCACATGCAGCTGCCTCTCCTTCTGTCTCAAGACCGCCTAACAAATGATCTCCCGAGATTCTGCAGGAGAAGGTGGTCCTTCTCTTAAAAAACCAAGTAACCTACATCGTGATCTCTTTCTCCCCCATTTCACGTTTTCTCTTGATTTAAAAATGAAGAAGAGGGTTACTGCTTGCAATTTTGTTCTTATTCTCATTTAATCAATTAAATTGGATTTACTACCTTCTTTCTCCGCTTTGACATTCTGTAAGATTATCTCGGGGTCGTCCATTTCATCATTTCACTCATACCACTTATGGTACATGATATATGTGACTTTCGTCGCATCGAAAAATCATTTTACTAAGACCAAATGCGACATGCCTCGAAAAACGTGCAACTCCGACCGGCTCCGAATATTACAAAAATTTTACGCGGCTAACTAGGATTTCGCTTTAGACGATTCTAACGGTGTAATCCATTTTGTCATCCAAGATCTAGAGAATTAATTCCAGATTTTAATCGAATCACACTAGAATCGAAATTACGATTTTTTGCCCTTTATCCCTTAAGGTAAATCGAATTTCGGTCTTACAATGGGTAATTTGTAGAATTGAATTTCCTAATTGAAGTGAGCTTTTGAGTTGAAATATAGCACTGTAACTTGTATGAACCAAACACAAACAATGTTAGATGAAATTGTGAGGGGGATGAGCTTAATAGCAAAATTTGGAAGTTGTAATGTTTTAATGAACAAGTTGAATTTCAAGACTGTGTGAAGATTTAACAAATGATGAACAAATAAGACTTATAATTCTATTTTGGTAAACATTTTAGTTGTTGTGAACCTTGAAAACATTGCACATGGTCAAAAGTACTAAACTAATCTGCGGCCGGGATTAGAACATCTTCTGGCCCATCAAGGCCTTTAATCTCCCCAAAGTCCTAGAATTTGTTAGATTATTATTCAAGGAAAAATCCTAGGCAAAACAATTGACAAGAAATGATATAGGCCATCCTTGGAAGTTTGAACCTTTCAAAGCTCACCCATGTAATATGCCCATGCATACACCCTGGTTCCTTATTTGAGCCTTTTTTTTTTCTTTTTCATCATCAATAAACAAATGAAAAGCCTAAATCCTTTCTTAAATCTCATAATGCAGAAAAATACCCTGTAGTTTGCGCAAATTGCATTGCAAGTACAAAAGAAGTGGATACTGAGGCAAGTTTGAGGGACCAAGAATTTTGTAATAAGAAAAATGATGAGAGTATAAGGGGGAAAACCAATTGAGATGAAGAAAGAAGAATGGAAGTACAAACTAAAGCTATGTATATATAAGTGTCAAGGTGGAATGAGTTTTGTCTTGTAGCCTTCCTCCCTTGAGTAATTAAGTTCTTAGGGGTGTTTCAACACCTAGTACCCTAATGCCAACTGGTATGGGAGCTGCTAACCCAAAGCTCTTTAAGAGTGGTAGAAAGCTTAAAAAGGCAAAACATTGCACCATTCCATAAACCTTGTGCATAAATGAAAGTAAAAAGCTTCTAGCATGAGGAATTGAACTTTAATTATGAAAGTGGTAAAGAGAAATACCACAATGAATATGCAAAAAGAGGTTCCAAACCAAGTTTGAGGGTGCTTAAAAGCTGACACCAATAGAGAACAAGAAGGTAAAGAATGAAGGCAAATATGTTGAGTTTTATGTGCAATTTGGGTAAACTTGAACTTTAAATGTCCATTTATCTACCTAAGTACCCAAGCCACACATTACAAGACTAAAAGATCTAATTGATCTTAAAGGTTGAGTTTGCCTACATTAGTGGAGAATAATATGACCAACAAGCCTATGGGAGTTTAGAAAACCAGGGAGAAGTTCATTATCTAAATAGTATCTCAGAAGATTAAATAATTTGCCAAATTGAAAAAGAGAGAAGACCATCACACACTCACTGATCTAGGGTAATGATTAAATTGTTTACATTATATGAATTATTTGTTTGTTTAGTGAATTTAATTAAAAATCTTCTTTATTTTTTTATTTGAAACTTGTTCAAAGATGATACTATAAACTGTCCTGTCTCTATATGTAGACTGATTTGTGGATGTTAAGAAAAAGAAGCCTGGTGCAACATAGAAAAATGTCCTTAAAAAAATAAAAGCTGAATTGTTTGAGGACAAACAAAATTTTTCTTCTCTTTGCTTGGGGACAAGCAAAACTTTAAGTTTGGGGGAGTTCGATGAGTCTAAAATTCATCCATCTTTTAAGCCCATTTTTCATGCATATTGAGGATTTAAGGTTTAATTTAATGATTAATTATGAAATCTTCACCCAAATCTATGTTTTGCAGGGTTTTAATGCAAAAGAAGCAAAAAGAATGAAAAAGTAGTAGAAAATGGCTAAGGTAGGAAAATGCAGTTATGTCATGACATAATTAAAGCATTTTCGTGACAAAATCCCTAGGCAACAAGTAGAACTGTGTCGCAACAAAGACAAAGCAGAGTATTCAAAAGAACGGTTGAAAGAATATCACATTTCAATTGTGTCGCCGGCTATTAATTATCAAGAAAACATGAAGAGTATGTCATGACATTCCATATTTATGTCGCAACGTAATGAAAATCTGAAGGCATAAGTATTTTCACGATATTCAAATGCTCTGTCGCTACACAACATGAGAAGTGCTTGTAAGGAAATAGTGGAACTATGTCACGATATATGATCACTTTGTCACGACAAAGAATAAAGCAGATGGCAGAAAGACTTTGTCAAGACATTCTAATCTCTGTCGTGATAGAAGAATTGAGGAATCACTGAATGTCATCTGGAACAATATCGCGACACAAAAATTGTTTGAAGTGACATAATGAAGAGAAAAAAGAAGAAAGTTTGTCGCAACATAGAAAACTCAGTTGCAATAGAATATGGCAAAGAGTTGGAAAATTAATGTCGTGATAGTGATCTTTATGTCATGACAGACCATTTAAAGATTAACACCACAAGGCATGGAAGTTATGTTGCGAAAATCACAACATGTAGTTAGTTGAACTTTGTCGTGACATGGAAAAATTTGTTGCGACAATGACTCAAGAGGAATACAAGGTAAGAATGTTGCGACAAACTCACAACAAGGATGAAGACCTTAAAGATTGCACTTATGTCGCGACATTCATAAACTTTGTCGCGACAAGGTTGAAAAAGGGCAGACATTGAAGACATGACAGAAATGTTGTGACAAAGCTAGGATAAAGCTAGAAGTCAAAGAAGGTGACTGCTATGTTGTGACATAGACCATCAATGTCCTGACAAAGACATCAATTGGGCTTGCATGAAATTCCACAAATTCAGCCTTAAATTCCAGCCGAGCATTTCAGGGCTTATAAATAGAAAGCGCCTAGGGTAATGTGTGTAGCTTCCAACCGCTTTTCATCGAGTTTTTGTGCTTTTTGGAAAAGCTGAAGTCTCATTGTATATAAGTTTTCTTTTTATTTTCTTTACATTTTAGTTTAGTTTTTGGATTTAGTTTTCTTATTTTAATAGAGCAGTGGGATTCAAACTAGGATTCTCGAAATGGATGAATGTAAATCAAAGCTCTATTTATGTCTGAACTTCAATGGAATCTAATTTTTCCGAATTCATTTTTCTTTCGCTTTTGATTATACTCAATGAATTTGTATGATCAACTAGTCATTATGATTTGTGATCTAGATTTGAAAGGCTAAGCCCCCTCTGGGAAGAATCTATTGTTAGGATTATTGTTTGTAATATTTTAATGTTGTTTGGGTATGAAAACTGGAGTGATTTAACTGGTATTACTCCTACAATGAATTGTTCTAAATATCAGTGTTTGGTATTAAGAAAGAGCTGTATCATTGTTGGATTTGTAAATCCTCCTCTCGAGTAACATAGAGAGAGATGGACTACCCGAGAGCAAAAGAGCGCCTCACTTAGGGGTAAATTACAATCGATATTATTTGAACTAATGCACTCTTTCGATCACTCTTAGTATATATCACTGGTGATGTTCTAACCTCTGACTTCAAGGTTCCCTCCTAAGTGACAGTAGGAGTGTGTTCTCGAGGAATATGATCCACCTACTGATCTAGCAGTTTAATTCTAAGAGGTTTTACCTCAATTGAGAAGAATAATTTCAATCCCGTGTTAGCTGAGATTCTAATCAAGGAGAGTGAGAATTCTTGTCTAATTGATGGATGAGGTACCAATTAATTTGGAGAGGGCTTGCATTACCCTGTCTATGAGGGCAAGCAATTTCCAGTCCTAAGAGATGGTTGTGAAGTACTAAGAAGGAAAAATAGTCAGATCTTAAGGAGAATCAAATCCTACAAGTAGCTGATCCAATCGATCGTAGATAGAAATGTGGTGTTAGGAAAGTGAAATGTGTGGTGTTTGGAGAAATCCAATGCCATATTACCTTGCTCTTGGACAATTCCAATGTTCATGTCCCATACTTTATATTTTATTTGGAAACTTGCAAATTGATGGTCACAACACTGATTTTGTTCCCAGTGTTATTTCAGTCCAGTAAGCTCTACTAATTCATGTATTTTTATAATTTCTTTATCTTTTTATTCAATTTATTTTAGGAAGATAATCATCTACAAAAAATTAGAGGTTCAAATAGTGATGATCTCGAGTACTGAGAATAGTTAATCTTTAGATTTTCAAAATCAATCCTCGTGGGAATGATATTTGGACTTAAAAATCCACTTTATTACTTGTATGATCTGCAGACTTGGCAAAGTGATTTGTATCTCAAAACTAATTTTACTTGAAAAATTGTTACTTACACAACAAAAACAGATTTTATATATATTCAGTCTCAATAAGTTTTTGGCATAGAATCGCTAGGGATTACCTGATAATCTCTCGTGGCAAGCAGAATCGGGCCAAGCTACTATGTAAAATCGCAAACAATTTTGAAAACAACATCATGTCATTGAAAGTTACCAATTTGAAGAACGGTGACTTGATAATTTAGGCAATTTCTATTTTTGGTCATGGATTTAGTTCCTTTAGAAGAAATTCCTTTTTTTACTATTAGTATTTTTGTACTTTTATTTTATTTTGTTTTGTTTTTTCTCCTTATTTATAAAGTACTGCAGAAGGAATATTCAAGAGTGTGTATAGACTTGCTCCATAGAAGCCAAGCTTGACTTACTTGTTCAACATTCAACCAAAGAAGTGCACAATGACTCACTAATAACAAGGAGTATTTGTCGTCGTGGGTTTCGTATCAAGACGATCTCAGTTTCATGAGAACCCGGAAGTTGTATACCAATTACTCCCTCAACATATGCCTCATTACAATAAGGAGTTCAAACCCCACATTTCGTGAGGAAGAAGAGTGGATCTCGTAAGGGAGCAAATTTTTTGCATGGATGAGAAGGAGAAGATGATTGGCCCCATGATATTAATTGTATTTAGATGCCATCCCCGTAAAATAAGAAAAGCATTGAAAAATGGAAGCCCAATGGGATACTTAGCTAAGCATTCAAGCGAACAATGCTCTAGGACCTCCCAGTAATACTGGCTAAATCACATGTAATGAATGCAATGGATACCCTTTCGAGCAATTTGCAAAGCGAACTTTATCTTGAAATTTGTGGAAGAAAGTGAAAAAGTTTGAGCCTGGAAATTGTGAATAAGGCACTATTAAACAACTTAGAAGATGAAGAACCCATAGTGGATGAACTAAAAGTTGAAGAAGAAAGTCAAGTAATGGCATGAAAACGTGCCCTTGGTGGCGATTTAATGCACGCATCTTCCCCATGGACTATATGAATTGGGGCATTGAAGAGGATCTACAAATTCCTCATATACCAAGAAGACCACCTTCCTCAAGCCAAGCATGATCGACATCAACAAGTGGGAGCTCACCTTGCTCAGGTGTGTGAGGAGAAAGCAAAGTTCAATCTCAAACCAACCACGCATTTTCGACGAGTGTAAAGAAATGAACCACATGGTGCATAACATCTATAGCTTGATTCCAGCCAAAAGGCACATGTTTGAAGAGTCCCCTTATCATAGATGCTTGCATTTGCATCACATGTGCTGGGACTGCTTTGAAGAAATTGCAGCCAAACCCACTAAGCCATACCTCAGTGACAGTGAGTTTTCTCTTCCCCATTCAAACTTATGGAAGAAATCATCCTTGAGCTAAATGGTTATGAAGAGGAAGTGCTGTCCAAAGATGGATGATTGGTCACTGAAGACTAGTACTTCTTTCCAATGAGTCTAGCAGACTTCTAAAAATGGAGCAAACTTCTTAGGAGGCAACCCAAGCTAAGTAATAAGGATTCTATCCATTCTCTTTTCCTTTGTCTAATTTTTAGTTATTTTATTTGTTTATGTTTTTTAATTTTGGGTTGAAAAACCTAGTGGTGTTTTAACTTTGTTTGTTAGTGTTTTAAGAATAAAGTAGGTTTGAATCTCAACATGTTGTATGACTAGTTCGCAAGAGCAAAGGCGAGGAGTTAGAAAGTGGTTGATGTAATTTATGTTTGAAGTGTGTGAAATGATGGAGTCGAGGATGTAGAGAAAATTTGAAGCTTTGAGATGAAACAGAACCAAATTGAACTGAAATATAAAGTTGGAAGGTTCATGATCATGCTTGAGGAGAATTGAAGACAAGAGGACTTGCCTTGGAGCATAATTGGCACATATTAGTTTAAGAAGTGAGTTTAAGCATGAATGAAATCATTAAGGGTTGCTATTGGAGGAATTTTGAGAGAATATATAAGCATGAAGGATTTATGAAGGATAGCAAGTGATATGGGCAAGAGACAAAGCAAGGAGAACCTAAGGAGTAAAGACATCATCACACTGGACAACATTGGAAATTCTGATTTTTCTATATTTATTGAGGCTCCAAATGGTTCACCTCAGACTATGAGCACATTCTACATTGAAAGAGCTTTCCAACAAGTCCTTACACATATAATTCCGAGCTAAAATGAAGGAGATATGAGTATAACAAGTTTGAGGAAGAACAAGGGTGTTGAGCAGAATTGCTTGACGTGACCTGCAGCATTGTCACAAAAACCGAGGCTTACAAACTCCTTAAAACCCATTTTTCTTCTTCCTACTTTACACTCTATCCGGCCATACTCATTCCCTCCAACCTTTGCAACTTCTAACCACTTTCAAATTCATCTCCCATCCACTCAAATCCTCAATCACATCCCTCCCCAAACCATCTCCATCATCTCCAAGCTTCAAAACCCATCACAAACCCACAAACTTACCATTCGTGAACTCTAACTTTCCATCCTTCATTCCAAGCATCAAAGAGGAGTTACAATGGAAGCATTTGCGGCTTTGTTGTTTGCTGGTTCTTGTGGATCATTGTTGATTGTGGAGTGATTTGCATGTATTGAAGGAGGTTTTGAAGAATCAAAACTCACTCATTTGAGGTGAAGAAAATTGGTGCACACCAAGTATTTGAGAAAATGCCACAACCACTTTCATGGATCCAAAGAAGTGAAAGAGTATAGAAAGGGGTAGTACACAAATGTCAAGGTCTAAAATCTTCTGCTGTCTTATTCAAAGTGGCGAGACTAGAAAAGGGAGTTCACTTTTCTCCTAACTCTCTCTATTGCTCCTTTACTTTATTGCTTCCTTTTGCTCATTGCTAGACATTTAGGGACAATGTTCATCCCAAAGTTTGGGGGGTGTTTGTTTTGGTTGGTTTTATCATATCACACCCTACATGCCGTATATGATAACTTTGAGGATGAAATTTTCTCGGTGGTTTTGATGGATGATGACTTGGTTGATGCTTTCCAACTTCTTACATCTTAGTTTTGGTTTATTTTGTTAGTTAGAGTTTTTGTCTATACATACACTCAAATAAATTACACATTCAATTTTGACATGCTTGGGACATATTGAGATAATTGCTTGTTGAGTAAACCTATTGATTGATTTATTGAGCACACTTGTTGTATGATCCCTTTATCCTACCCATGCACTCAATTTTGATTGAAGAGTGTAAATAAGTAGATTATATTGTGAAAAACACATAAAATTTTCAAAAGTTTTGAAAACCTAAAAATAAAATAAAAACATAAATAATAAAATAAAATATATAATTTTTTTCTTTGAGTTAATTGAGTTTTGTCAGGGGTAGTCAGGATGTCAATGAGGACCATAATTGAAACCTTGAGATATGGACAAGAGATAATAGACTTAAAGCTTAATGGGTTATCTCTAATAGGCTATTTAGTCATTGGTTTCTCAAATCTATGCACATGGTCACCAACAATTCTTGAAAATCAATTTTGTCAAGAGAAGGTTTATGAGAATCCATCTATTTTTAATTTCCATAGGTTCTAGAACTTGTTCTATTATCGCTTGAGGCAAAATCCTAGGCAACACAACAATTGAGAAATGATATAGGCCATCCTTGGAAAGTTTGTACCTTTCAAGCTAACCCCATTAATATGCATATGCATATTGCTTCGTCCTAATTAGTATGCCTAATTCTATTCCCAAGCGTAGGAATCACAGTTGTCCAGCATTGTAATACTGTGGTATTCCACAGGGAGTGGTCTAATTTTATTGACCAGCAGAGCTATTCTCCACAAAAAGTGTAAATTAAGGGAAATTGTATGGTTGTGTTGTTTAATCAAGTGATTGATTGATTTGAATGTTTTAGAAAAATAAGACGACGTCGGGGTATTCTTAGATTCCACTCACTTCTCGACCAAATAAACCCACCTCTTATTTTGCTAACTCATTCAGAACCATTGATGTCGGTCTTTGATGGAAGATTTATCTTTAAACGCTTTTGAAAAGAAGATGATTGAACAATGTTGATCACTTGTTCCTCATTAACACTTAACCTTTAGTTTGCATTTGTAATCAAGCACAACGTACCAAAGTGATCTCGCTCTCACACATTGTCAAGAATATGCCAAACTAGTGGTTTTTCATAAATCATTTGGTATTAAGTGAATAATACTACCCAATCCATCGAATTTCAAAAGAAGAATCGAGGGATTAGTACTTTGATCGTGGTGTTTCCACCTTTAGAATCCCAAAGATTAAGGGTTTAGAAATCCATGGAACTTATAAGAATGTAGCTTATAATTGAAGTGATGTTAATCATAAAAACAATACTGAGAAAATCAGACCGGCTACAAAATCTAGAATGTGAAATGTGAAATACTATAATGGAAAACAAACTAACTGCTCCCGCTGGAAAGATTACAAGTGCTCAATTGTAAAAACACCAAAAATGGAAGAATCTTCAACTGACTTAGAATTCAACACAAAACTATGGAGAGAAACTCCTCCTCTATGAAAACCTAACCCTAGGAGTCAAAAGCTGCCTCCTCCCTCTTTTCTCTTGCTTTTATACTCCTTTTCCATCTCATCTCGTGCTCAAGGATGATTGACAAGTATGCCCCCTCTGCTAGATCACGCTTTTCGCCCATTCAAGATTATTAGCTACGTGTGTACGGTACACTTTTTACTTATGTACGGCATACCCTTTGCTACCGCCTCTTACTTTCTGATCGTAGTGTACTCAGACACATTTTGGGTGTACCGGTACACTTTGCCCACTGCCACTTTTTCAGCAAGGTGTACCGATACACATAAATGATGTACTGGTACACTTGATTCCCTGGTGCTTTTCTAGCATTGCTGGAGTTCCCGAGACTTCATCAATTGTTCGCCCACATCCTCGCAAGGTTTCATATTGGCTTCCCTGACATAAATCCTCAGACATTTATGTTCTAGAATCTGAAAAACTCGCACAAGTCTAAAAACACACAAGAAATTAAAAGTACATATCCTTATGCCGATTGTGGGTAAATTGTGATTTGGATGTGCTAAATTCTACCATAATTATTGCTCAAATGTGTATTCGTCACATATTCCTCTAGCACCAAAATGTTGAGCCTTAAAGAGCCAAAATTTTGTCATAAGAACCAAGTTTGAGCCAACAACCTTCCTATACATCACTATCCCTTAATAAAAAAAAAAAAAAAAAAACTCAAACTTTACCTACACATGAGGACTCAACATAATTGAGAAATGTGGCGAGGAGGAAAAACAACCCAAATTGGTCAGTCGAAAGACATTGAAAATCAAAAGAGGTTGGTGAAAAGGAAGGAGGAAAAGAAAAAGAAAAACAGGAAAATATCAAGAAGAAAAGAAATGAAAACAAAATAAAAAGTCAAGGAGGAGTGAGTCTGGCCTTGTAACCTTCCTTCCCTAGAGTAAGTAAATCCTTTAAGGGCTAAAACAACACCCGTACCCTAAGGTCAACTCGGGTTTGGGAGCTAACATCTATAGCTCGCAGTTTGGTGAAAGCTAAACGAGATTGTGACATTAAACACTCTAATAACCTTGTCTCAAGAAAAGGCTTTTTAAATATTTGTCAAAGAATGTAAAATTTGTGGTAGCTGAAAGGTGATATGGAGGAGTATGGAATGAGATGCACCCAAAACCGCTGGGGCTGCTCGAGAGGCGTCATTGTGCTAATGGTGAGAATAAGGATGGAGTAGATACAATGAAGGAAAATATGTATGTTTGGGTAAGTTTTAGCCTTAAATGACTACTCAATTACCCCTTACCTAAGCCTTACATTACAAACCTATAAAGACCTACTTGATCTTAAGAGTTGTGTGTGCCTACATTAGTGGAGAGTGATAAGAACAACAAGCCTATGGAACCTAAATTTACTATCTTAGGAGATCCGAGTACTTATCTCAATTCTCATAAACTCATCTAGCTTGCAATTGTTTGGATAGGGGAAAACCACACACACACACTTGTGAGAACCACGATCTAAATTTTTCTATTATGAGATTAATTCATTATTAAATAAAATAAATTATCTTGATCATATTCTCTATATTCTTGGTAAGGGTAATTCTTAAGGCACATATCACATATCCCTTGGCAAGCTTAATTATTCGCCCGTTAACTAAAAAGGGTGAAATGAACTCTCTCTTTTCCATTGCTTCGGGACAAGCAACTTTTCTTTCTTGCTCTCGAGGACAAGAAAAACTTCAAGTTCGGGGGTGTTTGATGAGTGTAAAACTCATCTATGTTTTGAGTCCATTTCACATGCTATTTTTGAGTATTTTATATCCAAATTCATGTAAAACTTATAGCATTTCCTCTAAACTTGGTTTTGTAGGATTCCTAATGGAAAGTAAGTGATTTAGAACGAAAATACAAAATATTTCCAAAAGAGAGTTAACTGATAGTCCGCCAACGCTGTCATTGGGAAGATGAATTTTTATGTATCATTTGGAGCATCAAATGGTTCAACTCCACTCATGGTTACATTATACATTCAAAGATATTTCCAATGACACCTCACACGCCCAAATCCGAGTTAAAACGAAGAAGTTATGACCCTGACAAGTTGGATAATAAAACCAGCCACTAAGCAGAAAGCAATGTCGCAACATTGCAGTCCAACGTCGCAACATTGACGCTGGGCTTGACAAGAAAGCCCAAAAAATTGCTGTTTTGGACTGTTTTCAAGCCCATTTCACCCTAGGACTATAAATAATCATTGTTTAGGTTTTAAGAGCAATGAAGGAGGTGGGAGAACACCTCTCATGGGGTTTCTCTCTCTAAAACTGTCCATTTTTCAGTTTTACTGCAGATTTTGATTTTTAGTAGATCTTAGAGTAGTTTTAGAGCAGATTTTTATTTGTATTGAAGAGATTTCAGTGTTGTACTCAGAGATCCAAATTTCATTATTGTTGAGACGATTGAAGCTCAAATCACAATTTGTTCTTTCACTCCTTATCTCTTGATTTCTTTCTTCATTTTTCTTCTTGTTGCTTGATTGGTGATGATTGGAATCCATTAATGGAACATTAAACATCCTCTAGGGGTGGGGATTATTTTTTGAACATTCAGATTTGCATATTTATAGTTTATTTTATGGGTTTGAAAACTGAATTTATATAATCGTACTGTTCTTGTAATGAATTGTTCTAAGTATTAGTAGATTATACCCGAAAAGAGTTGTATATGTGCTCTGATTTCCAAGAGGCTTCTGAGTGACACAGAGAAGACCATACGTGAGAGAAAATAGTAGTAACTTGGGGGTATGATAAACTGATATTTTTAGAACTAATACACTCTAAATATCATTGTGGTGAATCATAGGTGTCGTTTCTAACCTCCTCGACTTCAAGGTTCCTTATGAGTGACAATGTATGTGTTCTTGAGACATACTTTAACACCTAATGATTTATCGCTTTATCGTTTATAGTCTCATCTCAATTTGGTAGAATAATTCGATCCTATGTTAGCAAAGATTCTAATCAAGGAGATAGAGCATTATAATGAATTGCATATTGAGGTACCAATTGTATGGGAGAAGACTTATATTACCATAGACTTCAATCCTAAGAAATGGTTGTGAAGTACTTGGTAAGGAAAACAAATCCAATCTTTAAAGAGGATCAAATCCTAAAAGCATTCATTTGTAATCTATCACCTGGTTTAGGGAATATGGTTGGTCTAAATAGTGAAATGTATAGTGTCAGGAGGTATTCCAAGGCTATACTACATTGCTCTTAGACAAATCCAGCATTCAACTCACAAATGTTGCACTGTCAAAGAAATGCAAACTGATTTGTAAATAATTATCCCCATTCCTTGTGCCTCTCTTCATACATTTTAGACTTTAGAAGTTGTTTGCTTGATAGATTTTAGAATTAGTTGATTAGTTTTAAATCAGTTTTTACTTTAGTTAAATTGATTTTAATTCTCATCATATTTGGTCACCTAGATAGTGAAGAGCCCTTGTACTTAGAGTGCTTAAATTCCAATTAAAGAGAACCTCCAATCATTGTGGGTACGATATTCGGACTCCTAGAGTCCACTTTATTACTTGTATGACTCGTACACCTACGGAAAGGGGTTGAGTGTTGGTGATCGGGATGAATCATGCGTGCATTTCAGTTGAATTCTCGGGGTTCTTTATAGCTAAATGCATGATTCATAGTCTTTTCTTATTAATATCACGCTAATCCCTCATATTATAGTTGTTCTATAAAATATGCGTATGTTGGAATCAAAAAGGGCACTAAAAAGACAAAAAAAAAATGTAATAATAGAAGGTAAACGACAAAAAGGCGACAATGTGGCGGCATCGTTCACCGCAAGTGAAGATACTTTTCGCCGCCGGGCCGCCAAGACCCCTTCAGAGCAATGAACCAAAGAGATAAGAGTTTGAAGGGCCTCTGGCACTACGCAAAGAATTCAAGGCACCTTCGCTGCGTAGCGAGGTCCCCTTTCCAAAACCGGAACTTGTAGAACCCTAATTTTTCTAGGCCATTGATGGGCTCGCGTCTCGAGGTATAAAAGGGAAGATTTTTCGAAGCAAAAAGGGGGAGATTGGATCAAGAAGAAGAAGGAGATATAGGCAATGAGAGATCAAGATAGACGGATTCGGGAAAGATCGCGAAGACGGATTTTTCAGTAGTTCTTTCTTCAACCTACTTCATGATTCGAATTCTTCAACTGTGAATGACAATACGATGAACTAATTCTTTTCTTTAGGGTTTTTCAAACCCTAACCACAGTTTGATGGATTGATTTTCAGTTTTGGCTTATTTGAATATTAATATGAGTTCATACATTTGCTTTAATTATGTGTTTAATTACATGTTATTATCTGGCCAACCGTGACATGCTAAAGCTGGGAGTTTGAGATCGAGAGAAGATAACTCCTAGGGACATGATTAAAGCAACACTTGGGTAGTAAAAGAATAGAGATATTCCGCATCGCAAGTGTGGCATTAAGGTTTCAGGCATTTAGGCATTTCGGGAGATCGTAGGGGCCGAGGCCTGAGATGCACATATCCTATCAAGGCGATAGGAAAATAATATATCTCGAGAGAGAATATCTTGTAGGAAAGATCAACCCGCTAACATAACTCATATGAATACTTCAATAAGTCCTTAATTGAACTGACATCTATCAAGTGTGGTAGGAGACGATAAAACCCTAGGTTTCTCACCATCGATATAATTCAATACACCCAATTTTAAGTTTTTGTTAATTCTAGTAATTTAGTCATAATTCGCTTTAGGTTTAGATCCAAATATTGTCGAAGTCATTAAATCAGTAGTCAACACGCTTCTCTTTGAGGGAATGACACTTGACTAACACTACACTACGTCAACTCGACGCGTATACTTGTGCACACGGGTTTGTATTTCCCACCTAATTTTGCACACTCACTATTGGCCCGTCAGTTGGTAATACTTTTCATTTAAGTTTTTTGAGTATATTTACTTTTTAAAATCAGTTTTTGAGTATTTACCACATTCACTTCCTTTGGCCATATTTTCATATATACATCACTTTCCAATATCATCAACAAATCCCAAAACATTTATTATCTCTAAAGGATGAGGCATTCAAATGGTATGGTGATCAAGGAAAGTTTGACCCCCAAGCCCTCGATAGATCTTTCCTAAAGGAACTCGGTGTAAATGATGTTTTAGGTCAGAAAATATAGACTAAGGTTCCAAAACACTCTTCAACCAAATTTAACTCATACTTTTGAAAGAAAATTAACTAAAATGGGATAAGAACACACCTTTTATTAAATAACTAAAACGTATGAAATACTAAGGAGTTTTAGAAAAGTGTCCATGTAACGGGGATCCATTGGTGGCTCCCCACCAGTTGCTTAAGGGCACTGAGTATTTAGTTCTCCTCGAACTTCACTTCGAACACTCAACTAAAAACCAAAGTGCTTACTTGTGAGTAAACTCACTTATTTGTTTCTTTTCTTTCTTTTTCTCCTTTTGTTTTTCTTTCTTTTTCTTATTTTTCTTTTGTATTTTTTCTTTTGCTTGGTTGGGGCACATTGACAATCCTCTTTATTAAGATGTCCTATCACTATAGAAGTCAAGGTCTCAAAAGGTGAATTCAATTTAAGAAAAAGAGGTTGGAGCCAAAGTGTATAAATGAGACCTAGTGTGTGTGTGCGTAGGAGTTTCAAAGAAAAGGTTTCTTGAGAAACAAGGGGGCTATTTAAGCCAAGTCTCCCATGACCAAAAGATACGCTCAAGTCTTACATAAAAAAAAATGCAAAAGTATCACAAATTTGACTAAGAAAACAATAAGCACATACCAAAGCACTTTGATAAGTATCTTAAATACTCATTTTATCCCTATGTTTTACTTAGTTTTTTAGTTTTTTTAAGTTAAGTAATTGTCATAATTCCCTAATCATTCATCTTTATGATTAGGTCAACCATTTGGAGGAATTGCGAGAAAATAAGAGAAAAGGAAGCTAGAAAATCAGTACTATACAAGCAAAATAAAGTAGCCACGGTGTTTTGGTTATTTTCAGATACCATTTGATCCCAAATGGCTACAATATTTATATGGATGGATGGGTGACTCCCCAAGCTTTCCAAGGAGACCTTATTCACTCAGTTTGGACTTCAAATGATCAAGTTATGACTCCTGGAAGTTGAAGAAAGAAGATAAGAGGGCTCAAAAGTGACCAGTTAGAGTATTTCATAAATTAAGTCTTTATCATCATTTCTAAAGTGTTCTTTCTGTCATATCTAGATTCTACACTTCAAGGGCTTTGCAACGGTACAAAGAGCACCAAATTTGGAGTCCAAATGAAGTAGTTATGCAAGTTGCAATCTACAATTGTGACCAAAAATTCATGGTCGCGACCGTGGTGAACCAGAAAAACAATAAATGAAGATAAGGGTGTGCCGCGGCAAAGGACCCTTTCCCATGGCGAAGGCCACGCGGTCCATCAATATGTACAACCCATATCAGCCATTTTTGAAGACTTATATAAGAGAGGACACTTTCTATGGTTGGAGGCGTGGATTCCAGAGAACCAAATTGGCCCATGTGGTTAGAGGATCGGATCTTTTTTGAGGGGAGAAACCCTCCCAGTGGTTTCTCCCCCTCTCTGCTCTGAATGAGCATCACTTTGGGACCAAAGATGAGTCTTGGTAGCAGCCCTCAAGCGTTGGAGAATGACTAGAGATTTGGAGAAGAAGATTGAAGACTCACCATGGTCATTAGAATTTTTCTTTCTCTTTTCTCATGTTTTATCCTAGATTTGTGATGTACCAAACCTTTATCATGTTTTAATTTATTTATCTAGGGTTTTGGTTGTATATTGAACTTGAGTTTAATATCTATTTGTTAATTTTTCGGTTTTTCTATTGTTTCCTGTGAATGCACCTCTATTGATTCATACTTGGTTTTATTTACATATTGATTTCTATCTAATCTCAATATGGTGAGTGGTTCCTTGTGAGATCTGAGAAGGGAGTAAGGAATTAGACATAGGTAAATCAACCCAATTATCTAGGTAGTGTAGAAATTATCGGTAATTAGGAGGCGTGTGAGACTCTTAGGTCTTAAACCATCTTTAATGCTTGGGGTTGAGCTGAGAAGTAGGAAACCTAGTGTTAGTTGGTAGATTATCTAACCTCAAGAGATGCTTATAATTAACTTAGACAAGAGTCGCCTTGGAGAGCTTTTTCAAGAGACAATATGATGAAATTGTGACTTAGATATAACAGGATTGTCTTATTGCACCAAATACCCTAGGAATTCATCATCTCTTGGTAACCCTTAATTGCACATTCCATTAGTTAGATTTAAATTCAGTAATTTAGTTTAAATTATGTTTCAACTCATCATCTTTGATCGTTTGAATATTAGAGAAGGATTCTAATTTTCGTACTTAGCATCCCCATATTTTCCTGTGCATTGATATTCGTACTTAGGTACACTTTATTACTTGACAAGCATATACTTGTGCAGAATAGGCGTTCATTACATATTTCATTGCATAATTTTAATAAAAAACACAAAAATGCATATCAAGTTTTTGGCACCGTTGTTAGGGACTAACAAGTCTTTGGTGCTATGCCAAAAGCACTATCATGTTTTTGGCGCCATTGTCGAGGACTAACAAGTCCTTGGTGATGTTGTCAGGGACTTGCAAACCCTGGTATCGCTTCATGCCACGCTTAACTACCAGGAAGTCGTGATGTTGCTAGTGACTTGCAAAATGCCTATCAAGTTTTTGGTGCAATTTCTGGGGAAATTAAGGTGTTTTATGCTAATATCAATACCAAGTGCTTCTTTGGTACTTCAAATGTTTTTTTTGTTAGTCTTTTTTTATTCTCTTTTTCTATTTTACTTTGGATTTCTATTGTTTTTGTTTTGTAGCTTTAAATTACGATGGATCCTGTTATTGAGCTATCAAATTAATTAGCTCTCTTTAGACAACAACTAAGAATGAAGCACCGTCGTTGAGCATCAAAGCAAGAGCGATAACTCAAGCAGAGTCGTGTGTGGCAACCATATGCATCAATGGATTATGCTGAATATGAAGGTACCCTATACTTGAGCAATCATAATTTTGGATGGAGCCAACACCCAAACACCTCATGGAATACAACCTACACCACTCCCACAAGTCCAAAGATCAAGCTTAGATGAAAAAATGGCTGAATTAGAAAGAATTCATGCTAAATTGGTCTTGGAAAATGCTGAATTTAGAAAATCAAGGCTGAAATGGACTATTCTTAAGTTGGGTTTCCTTGGTTTCTTGATCAAAAGGAGAAAAGTCAACCTCCACAGGAGAAAATGACAAATTCAGAGGCAACCATAGCTGAATTAGAAAGACTTTATGCTGAAGATGCAACATCTCAAGTTCAATTCATGAATGATACAAGGGCAACTCTTCAAATTCAATCAGCCCAACTAGAGCGATTAGAGGTGCAAGTGGGGCAAATGACTAAGATACTCTTAGAAGAACAACAAAGAAGTTTGCCTACACTTGAGGAACCTATAAGAGAAAATGAATATGATGCCAAAAGGAAGATGAGCCAACTTCTCTGGAATCACATGAAAAGATAAAAGATGAAATTGTAAAGACTATTCCGAAGAGGCTCCATAGGGTGAGATGCATGAAGATTTGAAAAATGAGAAGATGACCCCTATTCCTAAGGCAAAGGAGTGCACTATGTAGTTGTTTGAGGAAATGGAAGCCACCATTGTGAACGAAAAAAAGAAAAAAAAATTAATGATGCCCTTGGAAGACTATGTGCTCAAGTTGTTGATTGAGCACAACTATCGCCTCTTAGAGAATGATGGAGGAAAAAATTACCAACATATCCGTAGTTGGTAGAGTCTAGCTAGACTCGAAAAACGGGGCAGCTTCTTGGGAGGCAACCCAAGTTCAAAAAGTTTTTTTTTTCCCTTTTTTTCAAATTATTAGGTAGTTTTCAGGTTGTTTTTGAATAAATTTTCGTGGTTGATTTTGTTTTTCCTTGATTTAGTTTTGGAGATTCAAATTTTGTTTTGGAAGCTAAAAGGTTGAAAGCTTGAAGTTCAATAATCCTGGGAAGCTTAAAGAACCAAATAGGAAACCATATCCAAGCATCCCCTTCAATTGGACTTAAAGTCTAACCCCTCTTAACATCTTTGCCTCCAAAACAAGCTTTCTTCTTTCATATTCATCGAGCAACTCCCGGAGACTTGATCAACCTCAAGGGAGTACTCATTATCCATCAGTTCTTTTGTTTCATATTGAGGACAATGTTCATTTCAAGATGTCAAAATTCAAAAGTTTTTTGAAAATCCAACTTTTATATTTCCTTAACTTTTTTAGTTATACTTTTTAGTTATTTGGTTATTTGCATGTGTTTTTATTTTCTTTCTTTTGTTTGTTTCGTGTCTCATATGAGTAAGTTTGATGCCTTATTGGCTAGTAGTAGGTCATTTTGAACACAAACATTTGAAAAATGGCAAGTGTAAAGTGGATTGGACCCTTAGGTTTTTTAATGATCTGGAATGGTGTGCTTACTTGGTATGGGTGACTTAGCTTAGTCACCTCTCTTGTTCTTCAAGAAGCTATTTCTCAAGGAATCTATCACACACACTTTTTGACCTCCCTTATATACCTTGGTCCCGGACCCTTTGCCTTGAATTCAGCTAACCTTAGGGGATTCTAGCCACCTAAGTGATGGAACACCTAGTTAAAAGAGGATTTTCATTGAGCCCTAACCAAAAAGAAAAAAAAATGCAAAAACAATAGAAAAATTGAAAAAGAAAGATAGAAAGCAAAAGAAAGAAGAAAAATGTCAAAAAGAGTTTTGTGAATAAGAATAAGTGGGATCATCCAATCAAAATCCCGAACACAGTCTGAGAGGTCTTTCAAAGCCTAATGCTTTGAGCCAACTAGCCAGTCATTTACTTCATTGCACGCTACATGGGACGGAAGATGGATCCTTCCCAAAACCTAGGGCCCTTAAGTTTGGTTGAGTGTTCTGGGTGAAGTTTGAAGGGAATTTAATGCCTGGTGCCCTTAACCAACTGGTGGGGAGTCTCCAATGGAGCCTTACTATAGGGACGCTCATCTAAACCTTCTTAGCACTAATTTTCTTCCATTTTTAGATATTTTGGTATGAATAAAAATGGTGTTCTTATCCTTCTGTAGTTAGCTTCTTCCAAATAGGTGATTTGAGCTTAAGTTTGAATGTGCTTGGACCTTGCTATACATGGGAGATCATGCTATCACCTTAGTGAATCTTAAACTCATCTATTTTTCATCCATTTTTCTGGCATGTTTTTAACAGTTTCAGCTTTATTTGTATGCTAAATTATGGAACATTCACCAACTTTGTGTTTTGCAGGTGTTAATTGAAAAATGAGAGAAAACAAGCAGAAAAGAAGCAAAAAAATGGAAATTGCAGTAGTCTTTGTCACGACATAGTTTTTGTATGTCGCGACACAATTTCAAGCAGGCCAAAAGAACTATGTCCCAACCAGCAACTAAATGTCGCAACAAAGCTCAAGCAGAACTCAAGGCTGAAAGAGCAATTTTGTCGAGACAAAGAGTTTTTCTATCGCGACATTATTAAAGAAGATTGTGAAGAAAACTGTCACGAAAGTCCTTAACTCTGTCATGACAATGATCAAGGCAGAGAGCAAAGGAGCTATGTCACGACAATATTTCCTCTATCACAACATAAAAAGATGAAGACTGGTCAGATGAACCTTGCCGCGATTAAAAGACAATTCTGGCTGCGATTAAAATGCTAAGACCATAACACAAGTCAAATCGAGATAAGTGTTTTATGTGAGGCAAAGTTTTCAAAACTAAGCCAACTCAAGGAGGAATTTTTGTCGTAACAAAGAAAATTCTGTCGTGACATAACATTCAGAATTCACAACTAAGAGCAACAAAATCTTTGTCGTGACAAAGATTATTTATGTCGTGAAAAACAAAATATGAAGGAAGTGAATTCTCTGTCACAAGAAGGAGCTGAAGAGCAAAACAAGAGGAGTGGCGACAAAGAAATTCATGTTGCGAAATAGTGAAGAATTGAAGGTAGAATCTCTGTCGCAACAAAGAAATTTTATGTCGTGACAATAAAAGTTACGAAATAAGAGAATTATGTCGCAACAGAATAAAATTAGGTTGCGATAAAAATTGAAGAAGAACTTAGATTGGCTAAGAAAATATGTGTCGCAACAAAGATTTCTATGTCTCAACACACAGTTCAGCAAGCGATAGGAATTAGAAAAGAAAAGTCTGTTGCGACCAAGGAGTTTCCTATCGCGATAGAAATTGCTAAGGACTCAAAGAAATTCTGTCATGACAGAGAAAACTCTATCACGACAAAGTTAACAGGCTGAAAAGGAAAATGTTTGTCGTGATAAGGAAAATTATGTTGCAACAGACTTTAGAGGTAGAAGGACATGAGAAGCTAGTTGCAAACAGGTTTGGTGTCGCGACACAATACATTCCTGTTGCGACAAGAACAAGACTACTACACCAAAATTCTATCGCGACATTATCAAAGTCTGTCGCGTCATGATCTAAGAAAGAGCTCAGAGAATAGGTCACGATAGAAGATTGCATGCTATGACAGAGGCCAGCAACAAAGACTGAAAACTCTGTCGCGACAAAACTTTCTATGTTGCGACAGAGTGACCAATTTGGGCCAGAATTTTGAGGATCCACAATGCAATTATTGAAGTGCGGCCCAACATTGGGAAGTCTATAAATAAACTCATCTAGGGCACTTTGCACAGCTTCCGCAACTTTAGGACATCTGGGTAGTTGAAGACTCTTGTATATTTTATTTTTCTTTTATTTTATTTTTAGTAGAGTTAGTCTCAGTAGAGTTTCAATGTAGATTTTAATTGGTATTCTTTTAGATTTCTAGATTC
This sequence comes from Tetrastigma voinierianum, assembly GCA_016808115.1. Lineage (NCBI taxonomy): Eukaryota > Viridiplantae > Streptophyta > Magnoliopsida > Vitales > Vitaceae > Tetrastigma > Tetrastigma voinierianum. The sequence continues at coordinate 583,687 of JAEQBH010001121.1, forward strand.
GGGGTATTGAACCGGGTTCGCCTTCACTCAGAGGCCTCCCTCCCGAGTGAGACACGTAGATGGAGAGAATCCGAGAGTATGTAGTCGTTGTGGGTATGGTAGACTAATATTAAGGAACTAATGAACTCTGATGGGTTACTCAAATAGATCACCAACTTACTTGTAATTTGAGGATAGTTGAATGAAGTATTAGTTTAATCAATCATAGGTTTCTTCTCTTTTTGTTGAATTGATTCTGATCCCATGTTAGCAAGGATCTAATCAAGGAGATGAAAGTTTTCATCAGAAATGAAGGATGAGGTGTCAATCAAATTGGAGAAGGCTTGCAATATCCTGTCTATGGAAGCAAGAATTCTCCAGTCCTAAGATATGGATGAAGTACTGAAAAGGAAAAATACTTAAATGTTATAAAGAGGGTTACAAATTACAAGTAACTGATTAGAATCATGTCTTATAAATGAATAAGGCGAAATCTTTAATCAGTAAAAGTATGGTTAAGGGAGAAATCCAAACTATACTACCATGCATCTGACAAACTCGCTTCCAATTTATGGCCGAGCTATGAATCGATAAGATGCGTAAATCGATTATTACTCATTTATCTATATTCGCTTTATCTCACTCAGTAAATTCCCAAACCCATTTTTATTAAAAATTATTTTCATGTATATTAAGGAATTGAATCTAGAACTAAAATTCTTTTTAGTCATCTCATCATCATAACAATAGATTTGAAATAGTAATGATCTTGAGTAGTTGGGGTAGTTAGTCTTTTGATTTATCATTATTCCTCATGGGAACGATATTTGGACTTTAAATATCCACTTTTATTACTTGTACGACCTGTGCACTTATAGTAATCAAGACCAACTAAATTTTTAATGAATACATTTTAGAAAATGAGCTAATCACTCTTTTCATCTACATAAGCATCCGCAACAAGTTTTTGGCATCAAGCTCAGTGGATCGAATAGTTCTCGAAAGGGCGCATCGTAAATTTGCATTACCAACCAGCACTTCATATAGTTCGGTTTGTAACAAGTTTTTTGCACCGCCGCAGTGGATGAATTGATGAATTTAGCGATCAAATATTCTAACCAAAAAAGGGATTTAATAATTTGGACATTTTTCTTTATTAATATAAATTTCAGAAAATCACAAAAACAGTTTAATGGCGTGAGGCCGGCTAGTTACCGAAATTTTTCTATGAGCTTAATAGAGATAACTCCGTTTCCCCACATAATTCATATCCGATCCAGTGTTTCTATTTCAGGAAGATTTTAAATGCATAGAAAACCAGAAGCAGATTTGCTACCTCTAGACACTGAAATACAGAGAACACTGGAGAATATAAGGCAAATCACAAGTGTAGAATCCAGAAGTATGGCAAATCAAAGAGAAAGACTGCAGGCTATTCCGGAATAAGAAGAAGAAGTGGAGAGACATTAGAGGCTTAAAACTATGGAGGACTTTTGGAGGCCTGGTCGTCTGCAGTGAGTACTCCCCATCGTGAGACAACCTGCCATAGAAGCCAACAATTTTGAGTTGAAGCCAACATTGATTACTATGGTACACAAAGATCAGCTTCACTGTCATCCCTCCTCGCATCCCGAACGAGCAAGTGGGAAGATTCATGAGGATGGGCCAACACGCTGCCGAATGGGGTGAGACCGTAAATCAGCCGGGCAACTCTTCCCTTTTCACCGAGAGATGGCAGCAACTTCATTTGAATAATTGCTAGGACTGCAATACTGGAAGAGTTAGTGGAGGCTTATATGAGCATATTTTTTCCTTCAGCTCTAACTTCTGAGAGAAGAGGAGAAATAATTGTCTTCAAGCAGGGGGAAGATGAGAGTCCCTACAATGCATGGGAGAGATATAAGAGACTATTAAAAAGATGCCCTATGCATGGAATAGATCTAACCACTCAAATGGATATATTTTATCATGATATGAATTATGCCTCCAAGGGTATAATTGATACATCCTGCTATGGAGCTTTTAAGAGAAGAAGTGCAGAGGAGGCAAAGCAGCTGATTGAAGACCTTGCCAAATGCAATTACAAGGCTCCATCTGAAGCTTTTGCTGAAAGCGCTAGCAGATCGAAGGGAAGTTGCTTGACGAGTTTAACCGAATGACTACCATAAGCAACCGGATGCGTGGATGAACAATTGGGAAGCAATGAGAGAAGAATGAATATTGCACATGAAGTGGGAGCAGTAGATGAAGGAGAAAGAAGAAAGAGTGCTGAAGAAGGACCAAACCACGAGGGTTCTTACCAGGTTGAGGAGGCATAGTACCTGAATGCTAACAGGAGCTACACTTTCAAGCCAAACCCCAACCTGCCTACTCATTACACACCAACACTTAGGAACCATGAAAATTTCTCATATGGTGGAGGAGCACAGCAAGGTCAAAGACCTTGACAGAATTACCATCAGGCTCATGCTCAGCCCAGGTTCCAAGAACAGCAGCAATAGAGGGACAATAGAGGAGAATATCAGGGTCAGAAAAGGACTCAATCATTTGAAGATCAGATGATGTATTTAATATCGAAAAATAAGAGAATTTTGAATTTGCATGAGAAAATATTTTCTGAATTGGAAAATTTCCAAGCAAACACAAATGTGTTTCAGACAAATACTAATGCTTCATTGAGGAACTTGGAAACTCAAGTAGGTCAGCTAGCCCTTTCCTTGCAGAGCCAATCAAAGAATGCATTCCCAAGAGTGGGCCACGTAGATAAATCCAAAGATTTCACACCTACTTCATTGAGAGGTGACAATGAATTGCAAGGAAACAAGAAGATGTAGGATGAAACAGACATTGGAAAGAAATTGAGGAAGAATAGCCGTACTCGTAGGAGCATATAAGAAGACGCCGAAAAACGGTTGAATTTATCATAAATGTCTAAGCTAAAGACAGAAAACTGAGCTGCTTCTTAGGAGGCAACCCAAGTGAAAATTTTAAATTTTAATGTTGTTAGATTTTGTGTGTTTGATTTTTCAATTTTTAATTCTGTTAGAAGTTAAATTTTTAGTGGTTGTTGATTTTTTAGGACAATGAAGTCATATTAAAGATAAATTTTATCATGAAGCACACTGTCTCAAACTGAAATATGCAGAAAATAGCTACAATGGGGAGTATTTCTATTTCCCTCAATTTGTTTTAATTATGATGCATAATTGAAGTTTAGGGGAATGTGATTTTTATTTTAGTTATTCTGAACATCATCTATGCTAATTTTCTTCAATAATGAAATGAAATGTCATTGTTCATACTGCAATGGAGGGCCTTTTTGATGATTAAATGAGTCTTTCATAGCGCGTGTTCAAGGGTATGAATGGATGCACCTTGTTTTGAAAGTATCTTGAGTGAAAACTGAGAGAGAGGCAATTATGAAATTAAAGTTCAATGTCGTGACATAATTTCTATGTGTTGCGACATAAATAACTTTGGACTTAATTTGAAAAGAACCTTTTCTATCGCGACATAGATTGAAATGAGAATCAGAAATAATGTCGCAACATTTCTTGCAATGTCGCAACATTTGACTCACCTTGTCCATAAGTGATTGCAAAACTCTGTCGCGACATTTATTTCTAAATGTCGCGACATAGTAGAAAAAAATGGAAATACACTCCTAGTCATTTGTTGTCGCAAATATTTAATGAAGGCACAACCAAACAGCTTGGCTTAGTAACAGAAATTATTTTTGAAAACCTGGAAGGCCACCTTTCTCATAAACCATCAAACCTCTCAGCTTCCTTCATCCAATCTCTCTCATCTTTCCTTCTGAAACCCTAGAGTTCCAAAACCCTAACCTGACCATGTTTGAGCCATCACACCTTATTCCAAATCTGAATGAGATAATGGAATCATACACAGAAGTAGAGGAAGAGACCGTTTAAGAAACTCAATCAAGGGAAATGCAAGCTAAAGAAAAAGAACTCGAAGATAGGAGGGAGAGCTCAAAAGTATTTAGGCGAAGAATCAAGAAAAAAGGAAAAGGGGAGTTGAAAAGTGGCAGCTTGATCTGCATTCAGAGCAGCGTTTAACGGGAGAAGAGAGTTTGAAGGACAAGGGCTTCATTGTTGAAAGTAGGGATCTGTAGCTTATCTCCCATTCGAAATGCTCAGAAGAGAGTGGGATGGAAATCACCGGGATGGCCAAAGAACCTGGTTGTCCTGTGTTGGTGAAAAAAAATTTTGAGAATTTTTTGCTGCGTTGGGGGAGCTTAAAAGTGACCAGTTGGAGAATTTCTTAAATTCAGTCTTTATCATCATTTATAAAGTGTTATTTCTACCATATATAGATTCTACACTTCAAGAGCTTTGCAACGGTACCAATAACACCAAATTTGGAGTTCGAATGAAGAAGTTATGCAAGTTGCAATCTATTGTCGTGACTAGAAATTCATGGTCGCGATCGTGGTCGCGTTATCGCCGCAACGAAGGAACTATTTGGCGCGTCAAACCAGAAGAGCAATAAACGAAGATAAGGGTTCGCTATGGAAAAGGACCTTTTTCCATAGTGAAGGTCGCGTGGCCCAGTAGCATGTACAACCCATATCAACCTTTTTTGAAGACCTATATAAGAGGGGACACATTCTATGATTGGAGGGAGGGATGAGAGAGGACCAAATCAACCCTTTGGGGTTGAAGATCGGATATTTTGAGGGAGAAAACCCTCCTTAAGGTTTCTTCCCTCTTGTTCTTGAATGAGCAGCACTTTAGGACCAGAGAAGAGGCTTGGTAGCAGACTAGAGATTTGGAGAAGAAGATTGAAGACTCATGGCCATTAGAGTTTCTTCTTTCTCTTTTCTCATATTTTATCCTAGATTTGTGATGTGCCAAACCTTTATTATGTTTTAATTTCTTAATCTAGGGTTTTGGTTGTATATTCAACATGAGTTTTATATATATTTGTTAATTTTCCATTTTTCTATTGTTTCTTGTGAAAGCACCTCTATTGATTCATACTTGGTTTTATTTACATATTGATTTCTAACTAATCTCAATATGGTGAGTGTTTCCTTGTGAAATATGAGAAAGTAGTAAGGAATTAGACATAGGTGAATCAACCTAATTAGCCAAGTAGTATAGAAATTATCTGTAATTAGGAGGCGTGTGAGACTCTTAGGTCTTAAACCATCTTTAATGCTTGGGGTTGAGCTGAGAAGCAGGAAACCTAGTGTTAGTTGGTAGATTATCTAACCTCGAGAGATGCTTATAATTAACTTAGACAAGAGTCGCCTTGGAGAGCTTTTTCAAGAGACAATATGATGAAATTGTGACTTAGATATAATAGGATTGTCTTATTGCACCAAATACCCTAGGAATTCATCATCTCTTGGTAACCCTTAATTGCACATTCCATATTAGTTAGATTTAAATTCAAGAATCTTAGTTTAAATTATGCTTCAACTCATCATCTTTGATCGTTTAATATTGGGAGAAGTATTATAAAACTACTCGATATGTAGTTGTACGTGTCGCCGGGTCGGTTTAATCTTCTCACCGGGCTGGCATGTGCCCATGGCCGTGTGAACTCCGTAGCCTTTTTTTTTTTTTTTTTTTTTTAATCTTTTGGTTCGTTGCGATGAACCCATGTATTCAAGTGGTTTTTCTCGCTTTCATCTTTTTTCTTCAATTTTTCTATCTTTTTGCTTGGTTTTCATTCAAAATCTGCAAAACACATTCAAATGAGGGATTAGTGCATTCTTTAGAGATATTAGTGTGAATCTAACATTAAATGTGTATAAAACACGTGAAAAGTATGCTAAAAATGCTAACAAATTCACACTTATCAGTGACTTTTCATTATAGATACTCTAACCGAGATAGGACTCCTAACCAAATGGAAAAACAACATCATGCACTGTGACGCCCTAAAACTCGGGGGTCCTCAGATATCAAACAGAGATTCCATGCCATGATATCAAAACCTATGATCCCACCAACTGAATATCACGATAACGAGTCTGGCATATGTCGCTCAGTGATATCGCACAAATTATACAAAATTCATATATGTTTTAAGATACGATTTCGATGTGGCAACCTTATACGCCACACAAAGTATATGTTAAAACTAGATTGAAATTCAACATTACAAAAATATCAAGGTCATAATCTCATCTTTCATGTCAAAATCCCGGCAGGAGTCGCCTCTCTGCATTCAAAAGGTGAAATTTTCAATCTTGGTGGGGTAGAGCAAAAAGCCCTGAGAGAGCATCTCCCACGCTGGTTACTCCTCACCTATGCAACATACAATGTCAATGACATAGCACTCACACGCATTCAAGTACCTATACTTCCGATGCACCAATGTCTACTACATGTCATGAATGCAAGATGCCCTCGTGACCCAAATTGAAGTCCTCCCACCTCACACCTACGATATGTCAGGGTGTGAAATCGCTGGCGCGCCCCGCCCTAACCCCTTTTTCCAAAACAAAAGCTTTGTTTGTAATTCTAGACACATTGATACCCTCAATGCCTACTCTATTTCCCTTACTGGCACCGGTGTGTTATGCATTTCCAGGTCACCTGCATTTTCAAAGTTCTCACCATAAGATGCCATTGTGTTAGGCCAATATTTTACCGGGCTTTCACCTGATCGCTTCAAGGCTCAAACCATATACCAAGTTTTTCACCTGAGGGGGTGTCTATCCCTACTTGCTTTACCCATTTACACATGTACTTTTCACGCCATGCAACCATGAGCCACAATTTGGACGTTGTCCCGTTTTACCGAGCTCACCATCGAATACCAAACACAGTGTTGATTAACCATGTCCTCACAACATACATCGAACACCAAACACATTGTTGATTGACCATGTTCTCACGACATACATCGAACACCAAACACAGTGTCAATTTACTATACTGTGGAACACCAAACACAGTGTCAACCCCAACCGTGCACTCACACCCGACTCGACGTGATGTCCCGTGCATAAATGCAATGCAAATGTCATTGCATGCCATTTCATGCCTACATGTACCCTACGTGTCACATGCAACATATCTATTACACTACATGTCAAGTGTCATCGATAAATTATATTTAATACATATAATTATTTTCATTTTTATGTATTACATAATTTTACATATTTCAGCATGTTATTCAATTTACAGCAATAACACACATTAGCTATTCTCGACCAAGCTTGGCCTTGGAAATAATCTGGACTTAGTCTAGAAAGTCCAACTTTTGTAAATACCACACAAAACATCCAACACACAATTCCCTGCTCAGGTCATACGAAGCCCCAAGCATTTTAAATACAAACTAGTTCTGAAAACATAAGTTCTGGTGTCCTAACTACCATTTCTCAACCCGTCCGTGACCTGCCTCGCAATGCTACCCATGGTTTGGCTGAGCACTTTATCTTATAAAATTCTAGACTCAATGAAATTTCCATAGAGTCTAAGAACGTGCGAATCGGAATTTGGACTGCAAGAAAAAGTTACACCGTAAAGCTTCCGTTCTTTTGCCCGATTCGTAAGGGTGCGTAAATTCGGGGCACACAAAGGCAGCTCGGTCTCTGACAGCCTCGAAACCCCGCGTGAAACTGATCTTTGACCGTCACACAACAATAACCAAACCACACATTCCCAGTTCCCACTCGAAATAGGGCAAAACAGCTATTACTATTCGGTCCCGCAGCGTAAAATAACCTGAGTGGAGGAAAAACCCATCTCAGAGCGCAAAGCACTCCGGTTCTTCGCCATTCGAGTCTACTCACTTCGCGACACTCCTTCATTTTCCTCTTTCCTTTCCCTCTCTTCCTTTTCTTTTTCCTGTTTTTTCTTCTCTTTTCTTCTTTCTTTTTCTTTTCCTTTCCTCGCTTTCTTTTTTCCTTTCCTGCTCCTTTCTCCCTCTCCTACGAATTGTTTCGCACCCATTTTATACCACTGAGACCTTTCCATGTACAGACATTACTCGCTTGGCCATGTCTTGTAAAGACATGCAAGTGAACACATGGCTTATCATGTGTCACTCGACACCCGATGCCTCGAAATACTTAAAATTCCGACTGTCTAGGAATCCAACGAAATTTGACTTGATAGCTAGATTTCACGAGACGATTCCAACGGTATAATTCATTTCATCATCCGAGATCTAGAAAAATCTCAACTTTTTCTCCGGGACTATTTCGACAAATTACCGTTTTGCCCTTTTTCTGAAAAATTTAAATTTAAAATTTTCATGGGTTTTATATGCACTGTGTTGAAACGCTGAGAATGGCTATCACATGGAATGGGAAATCTTCAGACGTTCAAGCCCTCTAGCGGGAATTCTTCACCCGACTCAATTTCTTCGCACATCTTTGTGACTACTTGAAAGATCGGGCCATATTATACACTCCAGGCCGTGGAGAAGCGCAAGTGGAAACGTATCCGACTATCTGGAAATGGCCCTAGTTTATCCCCCATTTTATGTTCAATCTCTCAGGCATGTCGTCAAAAGTCTCCGTAAATCAAGAATCGCTTCGAAAGGGGTCGACAAAGAAATGGCATTGGAATTATCAAATATTGTAGGGACCCTCCCACTAGCAACCCGGGACAATATTTGTGCACTGTATATTCATGGACATGTCGGATCTCTTCTCATTTTCAATAGGTGTCGACAGAATGACCATGAAATCGAGAGTTGGAAGACAAAATAGCTCTCTATGGAAGGTAGATCTGACACTAGTCGCTTCGCTCTTTCGCCCATCCCGATTACATAGTCACGTAACCCATCTCAATTCCAGCAGGAGTGTGCGGGAGAATAGATAAGTTAATCCGAGATTTTTTATGAGGGAGCACAAACGGGAAGAAACGTATCCATTTATTAAATTGGGAAATAGTCACTCAAAGCAAGAAGCAAGGAAGCTTAGGGATTAAGAGTACGCGGCGGATGAACAAAGCTTTTATGGCGAAACTTAGATGGAGATTGCTTCTCGAGAGAGTTTATTACGCGCGGTCATTCTCAAATGCATGAAAGGTAGACTTAATAAGGTTTTCCAAGAGGCGCGGCTCGTCAATGCATGGCGAGGCATATGCTCTACAGCAGATTTGTTGGTAACTGAGTCCGAATAGAAGTTTAGAATGGCGATAACACTCTATTTCGGAGGGATCGATGGATTGGAGACTCTCTTCTGCTAGATGTTGTAAGATTTTTCATTAAGTGGGCTTCATTAATTGAAATTAACTGGATTAAGTTTGGTCTAATTAAGTGAGATTATTGGGCTTCTTAATAAAACATATGGGCTGGCTAGTGTAGGCTGAGGCACGTCTCTACCCATGATGAGAGGGCCCGTGGTCGAACTCAATATATAGAAGGCCCAAGTCCTCCCAAACCCTAAGTGGGATACGTACACCTCACATACGCTTCGAGAAATATTTTTCTCGAGATCAAGAGAGCATTCTCATTAAGCCAAACGCGCGTCAACGGTAGCGATCTTGAGGTCGTTTCTTATTGTGTCTTCATCATTCCAAGATTTAAGAAGAAGACAACAATGACCCCAAATCGTATAATTTACGCTTTTCTCCATTAAAAATTATGCTTTGTGTTCTAATGATGTTATCTAGAATTTGATAAATTCAGATTCAAACAGCCGCATCGTGAGCCAACCATGGATTAGAATTCAAAACATAAGGAATTGGAGAAAATTTTTTTGGGTTTTATGAAAATCGCGCATTCTGTCCAGTTTCGGAGTTTTTAAATAAATCCAAAATTAAATATTTTTGCATATTTGGAATCTGGCGACGAGATCACATCTGCGGCCCGTCACGGAGGGTGGTCGGACGCGTCAATGCGGCCGCCACGCCGCACCGACTAATTTCCGCGCTGCGGAAGGACACGCGCCAGATCTCCCTAATCCGCCACCGATGTCATGCCGACGCCGCGATACCTGCCAAGACCGACTCGGCCAAACCGACCGCCCGACCGCTCGTCACCCGCTCGCTTAGCTGGACGCCGACGTGTAAGCTGACGTGGTAATGATGATCCAATGATGACGCGGTAACATGACGTATCGCCGACGCAGTACGCCGACGCGGGCCGCCGACGCGGGCCGACGCGGGCTGCCAACGCGGTGATGACGTGCGGTCATGAAGTCATGATGACGCTATCTCACCCGCTCGACCACTTCGACCACCGACCGACCCGATATCGACCGACCCCGGATATTGACCACCCGCCAACGCCAACTATCCGCCAGATTCCGGCCAACTGGCCAACGACACCGGCCACCCGCCGTAATTCGCTGAATCCTGGGTCAACATAACTCCAAGATTTATTACCCCTCCGCCGCCACACGCTACGAGCCTTCCAGGCGCGTGAGGCTGCAAGGAGGGTATTTTCGGGGCAATTTTGATATTCACAAATTCCGTGATTCACTCCCCAATGTGGCTATATTCACTTTGCATGTTCGGGGCTTTTACAAAGATATGAAATGCGTTATAGAACCCTACTTTGCACTTAGAATAAACTAGGGTATTTTCACGCATTCGTATTTCTCATGGTTTAGAAATTGGCTATGGAAGCAACATGTATATCAATGCATAAGTAATGTGTCAGCCCATTAGTTAACTATTAACGCATCGATCACAAGATAATCGCATAACATATATATATTGAATTTGATACATAAAGTTTATGGGTCCTTGATATGAGATTTTCAAGGATTCAATTGAAGTTAGACCAGCCAAAGTGGCAATAATTTGATCGGGTTTTGAGAAATATCGTCATATCAGGCGGATGTCTCCCCTCGTTTCTATTACGTGATCGCGCTCCCAAAGGAGGTGGTCCTCGTGTTAGTTCATGTGATACATGTGCATTTATGTAAGCTGGTGAAATGATCGATCTTAGTGGTTCATACACCCAAAGGTGGTGATTTCTACCTAAGGATTAGAATATGTTCTCATGGCCGCCATGTGGAGAGTACAACCCGCATGTCATATTTCCTAAAGGTGATTATGTGATGATGTATGTAATTCTCTCGTATGAGTATTCACATGATTGATTGTATTGTTTTGTTTTATTTTTTCGCCAATTTTTCGTGGAACGGAAATTCCATTTCACCGAGGTCCTTATCGATTGAATTTCAAGAAATGGAAAAGAGACTTTATCTGAATGGAACTCGCAGATGTTCACATGGCGCCATACGGATGCAAGCCTTACAGATATCACAACCTCTAGTACCGGCCGAAAACTGACCATGCTACCCTGAGAGGAGCAATAGGATTTGCTTATCGACAATGAAGAAATCCATACAATTATTTGAAAAGTAGTTTACTATTGGGATCAGATCGCTTAAGGAAACGATGGCAAATGCATGTGAGGCTAGAAATCGAGTTTCATCCAATGCCGAGGTTGGAACACTTCTTCAAAAGCTCTTCAACATGAAGTATGATGGCGCCACCGGGTTAGAGATTATGTCCTAAGGATGGGTGACCTAAAGACGAAGCTCCAAGCTCTCAATGTGTTACCATTCCGCATGCTTCGTATCACAAGATCATCTCGAACACCCTTCCACCCGACTGGGATTATAAAGACAAACTACAATTCCTAAGATGAGACTTGGTCGTAAGAATGACTTGATAGCAAGGGTGGGAAAAAGGCAGGAAGAGAAGCTAAAGAAGGAGAAAGAGCATACGGGCCTTATATGCTGCAAGTCCCCATAAGAGGAAGAATAAGAAGTTCAAAAGTCGAACTCATAGTTAGTGCTCATGAAACTACCTAATAATCCGACAATATAGGTCCAAAGAAGACATTCTTGAAAAAGGATGGTGATCGGCCGGCTTCTTTGCAAGAAGAAAGGTCACATGAAGCAAAGGATCGCGGCAAAATTTAAAGCTTGACGTCCGCTATGTGGGCTTACGTGTAATGATTCTTATCACTTGTTTGTGAATCCAACCTATCCAAGCACCATCCAGCTTCGTGGCTTGATAGTGTGGAGCAACTAATCATGTTGCATTTATCATGCAGGATTCTATAAACCTGAGGAAGCCAAATATGATGAATCAAAGCTCACTGTGTGGAAACAATGAGAAGGCCGTTTCTCATGTTCTCGTGGGAGATTAATCTTGGGCTTTAGATTCTCGTTTTAAATTGGATGTTGAAAGACACATTTTACGCACCTTCCTTTAGAAGGAATTCTAGCTCTCCGTATCGCTGCCTGGATTCATATGATTACCTTTTGAAATTAAGAGCAATGTTATTTCTCAATATTTCTTAATTCAAATAAGGTTAGTACTGTCATATGTCCAACGGATTATACGATTAAGTTTATCTCCCGATGACATAACGTGAGTTTTTATACGCAATAAAAGGTTGTTTCTAAGAGACCACTACCTAAGGAAAGAGTCTTATGCATTATGGCATAAATGATTCTCACATATCTCTAAGGATAGAATAGGAAAGGCTAATGTTACCAATATCGCCTCGGCTTCTTAAAAATGATTTAGAGATATGTGTAGACTGCTGTATAAAATGACCAAGATAAGAAAGAAAAATCATAGCCTCCTGTGAAGTTCCGACTCTTCTGTCGGAAGTCATTCACACCGATATAAGTGACCTTATGTGGCAACCTTGTGTAGAAATTTTTATTTCATCACATTTATTGATGACTATTCTAAGCATGGCTGTTTGTACTTGATTAAAGAAAAGTCTCGAGTCTCTTTGACAAGCTCAAGATTTTTCTGACCAAGTCGAAACACCGGGGAAAAGTCATAAAGGTTGTTAGATCTGACTCCGAGGTGGAGAGTATTATGGCAAGCATGGCGATGCGGGATTTTGCGGGGCTGGCTCGCCAAATACTTAGAGGACTGGGATAGTGGTACGCTTTTTACTATGCCTCGAGTCTCGAAGCAAATGGTATACGAAAGGCTAATCGCATTTCCATGAAATGGTATGAGTATGATAAGTAGGACAAATTTCATCTCTGGGCTTATGGGGTGTGAAGCTTTGAAAAACAGCTTTTGTACATTTTGAATCGGTACCTACGAAAAGCTGTTCCATTGACTCCTTTTGAGTTATGGACTGGGCGAAAGCCTAGCTTAAACCATCTTGCTCGGGGGATGTCTCGCGGAAGTAAAGTTATATAATCCAACATTAAGTAAGTTTGGACTCCAACCACTGTGTTATTTTGTATCTTACCCTAACATCTCGAAGGGATACCTGCCTCTATAATCCCAATGGAGGCACAAGAATCGTGGAATCACGTACGCCTAAGTTTTTGGAGTTTGATGTGGCTCGAAGAGAGTAGTCGCCATGCACTATTGAGGATGATAGTACGATGAGTAATGTGGCATCTCGTGATCTCTCCTCCCATACGCATAATCAGGGAAACTCCCACACACTACTAACCGGCTGAGACTAGGGGATCCCGTTGTTGAGACAGCCCTAATGAAGTTCATCAAGGCTCTCGGGGTGCATCGTGGCTATTACTACTCCAAGAAGGATCCACTAGGAGAGACGATCAAGAATACCAACGACCATTTTAGTCTATATAGAGAGCAAGACTACGATATCGGGTTCTCGCTGATCGACCCAATAACTTATGAGGAAGTCGCTTCTTTGTCCTCAACGTGAACCTGGTTGGATGCAATGAGAGATGAAATTCAATCTATGAGGCATAACTGAGTTTGGGAACTATTGAATTACCTCGATGGTCATAGACCCACATTACGTAAATGGGTGTATAAGACTAAAAGGGACTCTAAAGGAAAGGTTGAAAAGTTTAAAGCCAAACTGGTAGCCAAAGGTTTCACTCAGAGAGAAGGAGTAGACTATGAAGCAACCTTTTCTCCAGTCTCTTCTAAAGATTCTTTCAGAGTGATCATGGCATTAGTTGCTCATTTTTGATATGGAGTTACACCGCATGGATGTTAAAACTACCTTCTTCTCAATGGAGACCTTAATGAAGAAGTCCACATGATGCAACCCGAAGGTTTTTATGGTGGCAAATGATTCAGTAAAACTTGTATGTAGATCGAAAGTCTATTTATGGTCTCAAGCAAGTTTAGACAATGGTACTTAAAGTTTCATAGTTGTTGTTTCCATATGGCTTGTTGAGAACAAAGTAGATCAATGTATATACCGCAAGGTCAAGTAAGAGGAAATTCATTTTCCTAATAATTTATGTGGATGATATCCGCCAAGTAGCAAAGGACCTTGGTCTACTGCATGAGACAAAGCGGATGTTGTCAAACAACTTTGATATGAAGGACCTTGGTGAGGCGTCTTTTGTCCTAGGCATTGAGATTCATAGGAATCGTTTCAGACTATCGGGTTTATCCTCGTAGGCATATGTTGATCGACCTAGAAAGATTCAACATGCAACTATGTAAACCAGAATTGCTCCGGCTCCTCAGAAGGTGATAAGTTGAGTCTATCACAAATGTCCTCTATTCGTATATAGAGAAAGCCCAAAATGAAGAATGTACCTTATGCTAGTGCACTTGGGAGTATTATGTATGCTCAAGTATGCACTAGACCAAATATCGCTAAGTAGTAAATGTGACTTCTAGCAGATATCAACAAACCCAGATTACGATCATCGGGTTGCCGCCAAGAAGGTTATGAGGTACTTAAAGAGGACAAAAGACTATATGTTGATTTACAAACATGTTCGTGACTTACGCCTAGTCGGGTATTCGCATTCGACTTCGGGCCGGGCCGCCGATGAAAAGAAGTCAACAACCTGGTTATATCTTTAAGTTAATAGCGTGTGAGGTGCAAAGGTCAAGTGGAAAAGTGAGAAACGTAAATCAATTGCATCCTACCATGCAGCGAGTTCGTAGCATGCTTTTCAAGAACTACTCAGCAATTTGGTTCAAACCTCATTAAGAAGTTAACTGTGTTTGATTGCGGATGTGCCCATACAATCAGATATTGCGGACAATAACTCGCAAAGGTTGTTTATTAACAACAAATGTAGGTCTCAGGGGTTCTACACATGGAGGTCAAATACCCGACCATAAAGGAAAAGTTCAAAACTGACGCTGGCGGGAGCACATATCAACGATGATATGATTGCGTATCCGCTTAACTAAAGGCCTTCGCCTGTGTATTTGATCGACATGTCATTAACACGGGCTTGGGAGTCATGGGATACCGAAATTAGTGGGAGCTATTAAGTTTTATGTTGCTCTTATGAAGGTTGAATTCAATTTCATTACATTTTTGTATCTTTGAATTTGTATCAACTCTTTGCATTCAATAAGGTATTTGTGAATGTAGGTTTATCGAAGCCGAGTGCCAAATAATTTCAGCTGAAAAATCTCAAGGCATTGTGTAAACCTTGAATATAGGCTATGGGGCATTCTTGGCATTGGCCTTAACAGCATGTTTTGTTACACATAAAGTAAAGTTACCTATCAAGGTAACATATATACAGGTTCGTTGGAACCATGATGGATATTCTCTGGTGACACACTAGGTTTCGTGGATTACCCTAAGGAGAGAGAATTGACTAACAAATGGATAACACATGAAGTATCACTCATTATGAGGTATTATCCATTTAAACACACTACCATATTGAATCCATATCGCAAAGTTGAAAGCACTCCCGTGACCATGGAAGCGCTTCATGAAAGTACATGCAATTATCGCCATGATTCGTTGTTCGAGACTTTACGGGATCTGACGACTCCATTAAGAATAATCTCTGCATCAATATAAAGGTGCGCACACAGCTTTAGCCATTAATATCGCCTCAAGTGGGAGAATGTAAGATTTTTCATTAAGTGGGCTTCATTAATTGAAATTAACCGGATTAAGTTTGGTCTAATTAAGTAGATTATTTGGGCTTTTAATAAAACATATGGGCCGGCTACAGGTAGTCAGTACGGCCCGCCCGTGATGAGGGCCTCGCGTGGTCGTAACTCATCATATAGGAAGGCCTAAGTCCTCCCAAACCCTATGATACGTACAATTCCTCACATACGCTTTTTCTCGAGAAATATTTTCTCGAGATCGCAGAGGCATTCTCATTAAGCCGATCTCGCAAGAAGTGGTCCATCGGGAGAAGATCTGAGGTCGCTTTTCTTGCGTGTCTTCATCGATTCCGCATCAAGAAGAAGACAACAATGGATTCCAAATCAGGTATGTAATTTACAGTTTTTCTCCACTAAAATTATGCTTTGTGTTCTAACATGGTTATCTAGAATTGATAGAATCGTATCCAACAGATGTTGGCACCCAACAAATAAATTCGCGGGATTCTACAAGCCAGTTAAAGACATTTGAGTGAAAGGAGAGGGTGGATTTGGGATGAGTTTCAAAACGCGCCTCCTCGAAGACGCCCTAAGCAAAATAGCCTCTGATCATGCTAAGAGAAGATGCGTCCGCATGACTCCTCCATGTCAGGGGCCCTCATCAAAGGGAAAAATTCACAGCTTGCTAGCTTACGCCAAAATAGCAGGAACACCAACCACAGCAAAGGAATTATGGGCAAAATTTTGGAAACTAAAAGTCCCCCGGAGAGTAAGAATTCTAATGTGGACCCTCCACATTAACGAACCAAGAGAGACACGAGAGAGGTATGACCACAAACCCCCACTACCACCACTGCCCGGAGGAGGTAGAGAGCCTGGACCATATCTTCCGATTTTGCAGCATGACTAAGAACCTGTGGCTCCACATCTTTGACGAGAAAGTATGAACACTTACGAAGGACATGCACTTTGAGGGTTGGTTTGAATAGAACCTCAAAAAGAAGGACCTTCTTGGCTCGGAAGGAGCATGGCAAGATAACTTCGCTTCATGCCTGTGGTGGATTTGGAGGTGGGAGGAATGACTAGGTATTTGAAAACAAAATGCGTTTACATGAAGAGAAACCAAATAATTAGAAGCTACATTAGAGAGGTTCACTCAGCTTTGTCCAGTCAGAATGTGATACATGGTAGGAATGATACCTATACCACTAAATGGGTAAGATGCTTTCTCCTAGAACATGGCTGGATCAAACTGAATATCGATGGGTGTTTTAAAGAAGACAGAAATTGCGTTGCAGGGGGAGGACTGCTAAGAGACTGCCATGGTCATTGGAGGGGCGGCTTCTCAGTTTACATAGGATCGTGCTCTATGGACGAGGTCGAGATGTGGGCGCTGATATAAGGGCTCAAATTCTGTATGGGAGAAGAATATAAAACTGCTAACAGTAGAAATAGACTCCTCACAGGTTTTCTGATGGATAACCAACCAGTCTCAAGTTGGGGTTCGTAGAGGAAATCTAATGAAAGAGTGTGAAGGGCTCCTTGGTCGGAATTGGAAGGTGGAACTTAAACACATCTATCGAGAAGCTAACCAAGTGGCAGATTTTCTTGGCAAAATTGGCAAGCAATGCCCAGGCAGGAGACTCAACGTGTGGGAGAACCCCCCAAGTGGTGCAGAAATATTCCTCCAAAGAGATTTAATGGGCATATTGTGGCCCCAAAGTGTTTTAGGATGATTGTGTTGTTTCTCTTTCTAGGGTAGCCCCCCTCCTTTGAAACAAAATAAATAAATTTTTAATAAGTAAATGATTCAGATATTATTTTATTTCAAGGTCAAAGACGAGGAAAATAATAGCTTGTTTATTTTAGATTTTAAAAAATGAACTTTGAAATACCACAGGACTTGGCCGATGATAAAGCCAAGTCAAATTAATTACAAAACTAATTAATTCTTCTTCTTCTATTTTTTTGGATCACACTTACAGTCTCCAACATTATATACTGATGAAACTTAGAAAATGCCTGCTTCAACCATCCATCCTGCAACCAAGACCTGTCCTAGGCGTAATTATGAAAGGAAAATTTAATTAAAAATAATTTTGATTGTAATAGCAGGTTGGTCATGGCTTGGCTGATAGCTAATTTATTCTCATTTTTAATGAACGTTGGAGTCGCTTGGCCGTCATCTATCCATACCATTACACGAATGATCTGGTATGTCAATATTATTCTCATGTGTTTACGTATAATTCTGGTATGTCAATTGCTGAAAATTATCTGCCATAATATGCTTTTGATTTGTCCAAAAACAAATAGATTTCATTAGTGTCTGTTGAAGAACAGAACAGAGTATGTTAAAGAAGAAAACCTAACTGCGTAAGAGTAGGAAATTTTCCAGAGAATTCTTCCTACTTTTATTAAACTGAACAAATGAACTTATATACAACTGAGAAGAATCCAGAAGTGGTTAGGTACAGATTTTGTTTCTCTAACTAACAGCTCATGCACTTTGTATTGTAGATGAGAAGTAGTTTGCTGCTGACGTGTTCTTGTCTGGAGCATGATCTGCAACAGTGTCTATATTGCTTAATAAAAATGCGATTAGTATGTTGGTGCAAGTTGTTGACATTGTTTACTCGTGGAAACATGGGCATGACATTTGTGATAAGGGCACTTCAGAAATCCTTAAGCACAGAACCATCTTCATGGATCATGGATGGGTAGAAACAATTAGGGTTGAATGCTTCCTCTTTGTACATTTGACTGTGTTTGATTCTGGAGAGAAAATATTTTAAAAAAATGATTTTTTTTTATTTGTAATTGTGTAATTAAAAATATCAAACAAAATCAAATATAAATAAAATTACTTGAAAATTTACCTACTTTAAAATTATTTAATGTTTATATTGATGTGTTAAAATAAATAAAATTGATTTGAAGTACTAGGTAAAAATAATATATAGGACTTCAACTCTATTTTTATTTTTCCTTCATTGTTTCTGTGCTACTTTCCTCCCCATCTTCTTTCTCCTGTATTTTTTCTCAAATTTCCCCAAAACCAAATACTTTACATGTATATATTATTGAAACGACACCTTGTACTTCTAGAAACATTCTGGGGTGGCTTAGGAGTTTTAACAATTGGTTGGTTTGACGTAGAGTTGTAGTTACTTGTGCTGCTTTTCTTTTCTTTTCTTTTTCTTCCCTTTTTTTTGGGGGGAGGGAGGTGTTGTCCTGTCCTCAAGTATATTTGCTACCCAACTTGAGATGGTTCAAAATCGCAAACAATAGTAGATCAGCAACTAGCTAGCAATGGCACCAGCAAAGACTTCGACCTTTGGCGCTGCTCCTGTGCAAAGTGTTCAGGCGCTCATCAAAGAGCCCATCCCTGAAGTCCCTCAGCCCTTTATCCTCGATGATCCCCAGCCTCCAATTCTCTCACCCACCACTCCCTTCCCACTGCTCCCCACTATTGATATGAAACATTTAATCATGAGTGAAACCGCAGATTCTGAGCTGGAGAAGTTGCACTTTATTTGCAAAGAATGGGGTTTCTTCCAGGTTAATTTCTCTCCAAATCAATCATCTTTAATCACTTTTCTATATTTCTAGCTCTTCAACTTTTAGGGCATGAAGTCTAGGTTCAAGCAAATAGACCCCTATAATCTGTTCTCACTTTTCATGAAATATATATTTAGAGAGATATCGAATGGAAAATAATAATAATAATAAAAATAACAACAAAAGCGCAGAAATTAACTAACGTGTTGTGTTCATGGATGGACATGCAGCTGGTGAACCTGAAATCTGAGATCGCTTGTGATACCCCGTAATTATTTTTAAGAGTAGAAAAAATATAATTATTTAAAATTAAAGTAAGGGTATAAGGGTAATTCTTCTAAGGAACCCTAAGTGTGAATAGGAAAAAAATATTATTAATAAACCATTTTTTCTCTCTCATAGCCTCCATCTCTTGATCACTGTAACTAGTGGAAAATGTAAGTCGTCAAATCTAGGGTTTGAAGAAGTGATTTCAAGAGAATCGGAAAATATAAGACTTTGAATCTAGGGTGGAAGAAGGGAATTTGAAAGGTAAGATCTTTCCCTTATTTTTTTTATTTTTTATTTTTTTTTAGAATTCTTTTATGTAGATTCTTTTAATTTTCTTTAAGTTTAGATCAAGCCTAAAGAAGTTAAATTTATATTAGATTTGTTTTCTTAAAAAATGAAATAAAGCAAAATAATGGTTAGTGGTGTCGTATACAATTGCCTTGAATAGGAGAATTAAAAGGTAAAATAAAAAAAATAAAAAATAAAAAGTAGAAAAGCACAGTAAGCTATGAGTTTTGAATGAAAAAAATAAAAGAAGATAGTAACCGTAGGCTTTAAGTTTGTGAATAAAAAATAATAATAAGCAAAGAACAATTTAACCCAAAAAAAAAAGTAGGAGACCACATTAAGAAAAAAACAAAACAAAAAATTATATAAGTGGGAATTTTAGAGATGAACCGTAAGAGTGTGGAAAGTAGGTTGAAAAGTCAAAATGACATGTTTGCATGATTTTGATTGGTATAAGTGAAAAGACAAAAGGGAATGTTGTAAAAAATCCAAAAAGTTCTTGTTATGAATAATATTATTAATATAGTAGATATATATATATATAAGAAAGTATATAGTATATGAGAGAGAGCATATATATATATATATATATATATATATATAGTATATATATATATATATATATATATATATATATAATTTATTAGACTTAAAACCTTTCATAAAATAATTTGAAAAACCCAGTGCTAAGAAATTTAGAAATTCGACCATGACTTGATGCTTAAAAAATAATAATAATGTTAGATATTCAAGATTTATTTTTTAGAAGATAAATTTGAAAAGGCTAAATTTTTATAAATATATGTATTTGATAAGTATTTGAAGATATATGTATTTTGGCAAGTAAATATCTTATTAAGAATTGAGAATTTATTTAGATAAGGAATATGATTAGAATAATTATTGAGCAATTATAGGAAATAAGATCTGTTAATAATACTCTTGTTGTCAAGTACGATAATTATTAGGTAAAAAAACTAGATGAGTATTGTGTAATAATATAATTTATAATTTATTATTAATATTATTTCTCTCTAGTAAAATATTTAGTTCAGATTAAGAGCATAAAAATAAATAAATAAATAAATAATTAAAATAAGACCCGAAAGGAATATGAGTTTTATAAAATTTAAAAAAAACTACCAAATTCAAATAGTTAGCATTTGAAAAGTTGTCAATATATTTGAGGTGAACAGAAAAATCATGTTGATAGAATAAACTTTATAAATCACAAATTTTATAAAATATTTACATTAACTTTTATTATTATGGATTAAAAAATTAAAAATAATATCATTGTTAAGAATATCAAATTAGGAAAGTTTTAAGAATAAATAAGTAATGATGATAGTTTATTCCTTATTATTTTCGGAGAAATATTTCATTGAGGTGAAATTCTTTGGATTAGTTCTTTCAAAGCTTTTGAGTACTCCTTTGATGTAAGGGATATTAATGCAAATCTTTAAAAATGAATTGTTTGTTTTTACTTCATTTTGATGATGAAAATTTTTTTTAACTAAATTATATATAATCTTGGTTTATGAAAAGTTTTACTTTTTATTTATTTGATTATCCATGTATTAATAAGAGTTTTGTAATGATCAGACTTTTCAGATTGCTTGCTTTTGAAAGAAAATGTGGAGATATGATGTTTTGTAATTTGAACTTTTGAATGAAATATTTGACTCGCTGTTGGCCAAATTTCTATCAACGGAATAATAGTTAACACCAATCGTACTTTATCACCCGGAAAATAGCTGACCTTTACACACTCCGTGGCGAATGTAATTAATATGAACCCCAACCTCTAAGGGTTTCGTTTAGAGGTTACTAGTACTAGTAGTGTTTGGTACCTTTCACCTTAAAAGGAACAATTTGCGGTTACACCCATTTGAAAGTCCCACATGGCTAGGCTACATTTGATATTTAATGACCAGAGAAAAATATATTTGAAATATATTTTATTTTGGACTTTGATATGAAAGTGTTTGAATCGAAATTTGATATGAAATTGTTTGGATCACATTTGATATGAAATGGATTTGAGAATGTTTTGAAGGAAAATTTTTTAATGTTCCAACTTATTTTTGAATCAAAAGTTTTGATGAAAAACATCTCCTATTTGTTATATGATTGAAAACTTTTTATCCATGAAAATGTATTAGTATTTCTTATTGAGATTTAAGCTCACTCCCATTCGTTGACATATTTTCAGGTACTTTTAGTTTCCGCGAGGAGTGATGGCTAGGTTGGGGATACGTCATCATTAGGATTTGACTAGAACTTTATGTTGGATCATGTTAAACTAATAAGTTCATGTTTATGTGAAATGTTGGGTTTTGAAAGTTAATTGAGAAAGTCACTTGGATAATAACATTCGTTTTTATATTAGTACAAAGTTGGATTTGGGAGATCCCAAATATTGTTATATTCTGAATAGCTTTATATGATATTCATAATTGAGATTTGGATATTTAGAATAATTTTTTTTGTCGGCATGAAATTTTGAATTTCGAGAATTGATGAATTTAGAAAGTTACGCATTTACTTTGAACAGGTGTTTAGTAATTGGACAAAATCCAGTTACAAGGAAGGTTAGTGTCGTTTCACACTTCAAACCTTCAGGTTGAAGGCTTGAGGTGTGAATTGACAATCATGCCCCGAGGGTGGGTTTCGGGGCGTGACATCACTGAGTTTTACAAACTCCCCTTGGAAGAGAAAATGAAATATAAGATAAGGGCAAGTGATGTTGAAGGAAAGTGGATTGACTGGTGATCAAATCCCTTAAGATCGTGAATAGACCGGGTGATCGCACATGATCACCAACCCTATCCATCAGAGGAAGCCCCTATCTATTTCCTGAGCTCCCACCATCACTTAGGTTCTTCTTCATCATCTTCTTCTTGGTCTTTGTAACACCCCAAACTTCGAACTAAAGGTGTTATTATCAATTCATATATATGGCTCTAAAACACTTTTAAATGACATCTTCAAAATTCTTCCTTATGAATCCTATTTATTCTAAATATGCTCACAAAATTTTAATACTTTATAAGAACAATAATTTTCAATAACATGAACTCTTTCTTAAAGTATAACAATATTATAATTAAGCTAACATCTTCTAACAAGATAAATTCTTCGAAGCTATTAATCTCAAAACATAACATTTTAGCAACATAAATCCTCAAAATGAAAGTTTACAAACATTCAATTCCAAAACAACACAATAGTCCAATAATCTTAAGTCTTCCAACAAGATACTAATTCAAAATATTTCTCATCTCTCATCCCTACCTACCCCAGCTTTAGTCCTCGCTAAGGTCCAAGATACCTAAAAATGATCAACAATAAAGACTGAGCTAAAAGCCTAATAAAGAATTTTAATACAGTTTCAAGGATCAAGTACCTTAAATTTCTCAAAATTAGAGTTATAAAATATTTTTCATTTCCTTAAAAATCCCATAAAATCCTTGAATACAAGAAAATAAGCGATAAATATATTTCAAATCAATGTTCATCATATTTTCTATTTTTCAAACAATTCTATATCATAGTCAAAATCCACTAATTTTTCAAAAAACATAAACTCATGATTCTCATAAGCATTTATTTCAAATAAAATGCCAATTATTCTAACCCTTTCATGAGGGCCATTTTATCAACTACTATAACCCATTGACATGGTCCGTATTTGTCAAGTTTATACCCATTGACCGAGGTCATATTTGTAAAGTTTATACCCAATGACAAGGGTCATATTTGTCAAGTTTATACTCATTGACATGGGTCATATTTGTCAAGTTTATACCCATTGACAGGGGCTATATTTGTCAAGTTTATACCTATTGATAAGGGTCATATTTGTCAAGTTTACACCCATTGACAAGGGCCATATAAACAAAAGTCAAATATTTATTCATGTTTCCAATTTCACAAAAATACAAAATTATATCTCCATAACTTTCAATCTTTACCATAAACATTCTCAAATCCATTTTCCATACAAAACACGTATTTGATGCATGCATGTGATTTAAATAACTAGAAAATTCCAAAACTCATATTCACATATACTAGCAAAATATTTGATTTATAGGAAAAGTTGCATTGATCTTCCTTACCTGGTATTCCAATGTACTAGCAAAAATCAAAAAGCCTCAAGGAGTCACAAATCACCTTAATAATATGAATAACATCCTAAAAGACAAATAATAATAATAATAATCTCATATTTTTATTTTCTAGGAACCAAAATATTTTAACCTAAAATCTCAAAGGCTCTTTAGATTGAGAATTTTGAATAAATTAGGTCCTTTTCCACAAAAGCCTCAACATCACCTATTTTCCAACTCTATCAATTCCTTAAATCCCCAAAATTAGGGATTTTGCCATAAAAAATGATTTTTGGTTGAAATTCTCAAATCTTTTATGAACAAGTGGTTCTTTGTAACTTGTAGGGAATCCTTTAGGATTTCAAATCCAATTTTTTATAGTTCAAGAACTACCAAAATACATCAAATACCAATTCCGAAACAAATTTCTAAATATTATGTCTTTCCTACATTCCTAGGGTTTCATACTTGAAAGTTTAGGTAATCTTAAATGTTCAAATATAAGTTTCCAAGAGTGAGAATTTGCCCAAATACATCAAACATCAAAACCTAATCAGGTTTCTTGACTATATGCATTCTAATCATTTATAGGGTTTCATATTTTCAAGTTTTAGAAAGTCCTAGGCTTGTAAATCTAAACATTTGAAAACTCTAACTGCTAAGAATCAAGAGGGGAAAATAATACTTACTTGGGGTTGATGTTTCTTAAAGCTTAAAGTCACTCTCTTTGAAACCCTAGATCATCTCTCATCTCGTTGAGGGTAAAAAAAGATGAAGAAGGTTAGGATTGCATAGGAAAATCCCCTTTTAACAAAACATTCTTATATTAGTTAAGAGCCCTTTACAGTATGCACCCAGAGAACAAAAAGGAATGACTATCTGAATCTCTCACTATAGAAAAAACACTAGTAAATCACTTAGTAGGCATTACGTATTTCTAAACTATCCAAACGGACAATTCAAGCATCATTTGTAGACAAATTATCAATCATATGATAGACATATAAATTGTAAAATTAAGGTTGGCTCAACAAGAATGCCATTTCCATAATTTTACAATTTATCTTCTTTAGTACATGATATGATAATTTATCTTGCAACGATACTTGAACAGGAGAACTAAGGTTTTTCATGTATGTAATTAATCTAAGGCGTAAAAACTATCAACATGTATTCTTTATGTGGTCAAAAAGGGCGCCTGTGGCAATTCGAAATAATCATAACTTGAGTTATAAAGGTCCAATTTTGTTGATTCAAAAGCCTAACATCAAGTTCTCAAATGCAGCTACAATTTCCACGAAGGATACTAGTCCAATTTGTCTCCTTTGGCCTACCGAAATCAGTCCCAAAATCTGGATAGTATGTAGGGTCAAAACAGGGTAGCCATTAGTATACCACATATGTTAAGGTTATTTTTCTTATGTCAAGGTTAACTTATTCTTTTGTTAAAGCCATTAGTATATAAATCGATGAGAATTTTTGGGAAATAAACCTTGTGGTGCTTACTGTAGAATAACCATGTCAATAAGATGAGCCTTAATGGCATGGTGAGAAAAAGGATTGATGAGATTAACCTTGGGGTTGTCCATTATTTTTATGGTGCATATTCAAACTTGGTGCCTTGAAGACCTAAGTTGGATGATTTGGAATTTGACTTTGTTGATGTGATTGGAAGGAGTAGCACTATAGGATTTATTTATTTTTAGTTGGTGAAATGGTGGTTTAACCAATTTTCTGGTGGAATCATCAAGTCTATCTTTTAGTTTTGTTGTTCAGTTTTGATGGTGCTTTTTCTATCGATACTGGGCTGGAGCTTGCTGGAGTCGTTGGGCCGGTCCGTCGAGCCGGATCGATACACAACTTGCATAGAAAGGGTGGTCCGATGGGGGAATGCTAGCCACCTCTATAATGCCTAAGTTAGTTTCTTTCTCACGAAAGGGAAAGAGATCAACTGTTGATCGTTTTGTGATTGCGTACCTTTCTTTGGTGGAATTGCTCGGTATTTATCATGGGTGATCACGATGGCTTTCCTTGTTAGACGGCGATATGACATCTTCCCAATTGGGTAGGGAATCTCCTCTTCCTTATCACTAGTTAAATATTAGAGTATAATTAGGGATCCGTAATCGTGGGGAATCCTTATTCCCCCTTAATGAGTAGATATCGGATCATGGAGATGGAAGTACTTTCCTTTCTTACGTCACAACTGGTGGACAACGGATTATCCAAGTCACCTGTCCAGCCCACTAGGCTTAGTTTTAGCCCTAAGCTTGCGCCTTAGGAGTAACCAGGACGTTATCATGGGCCGAGTCCCCTCGTGAGGCTCTTCTGCCACCCTCACAGAGGATTCCAACCTACTTTAAGCTTTACTGATGGTTCGTTCCCTGGGCCTATGTGCTGATTTTTTAGGCACTATTAGTTTCCCCCCATCCCTTGGCCAAAGCGAGCTTGGGCAAGGGCTGAATCATTTTTTTGATCGAAAGAAATGAATTCCATGTCGTCGACAGGTTTGTCGCTTCAGGCTTGTCTCCGTCATCCTTCTTGTCAGGGTAGCGTAGCTCTGTAATGACGATTTTAACCCTTTATTGAAATGCCGATACGTGTGTATTCACACTTTCGACTCTTACTTTCTCAACCCTTTACGGCTTCTAAAGACTCGAGCTCATGTAATAAACTCGAATTCTATGATTATTGTCGCAAGTGGAGCTTTTCGGCTGTACTCTTTAATGGGTCGAGTTGTTGGGCTCTTAGAAACTGAGCTTCACGGCTCTTTCGAACTGGGCTATATGGCTCCTTTGGACTCTGAGCTACATGGCTCTTTAACATCTGAGCTCCTGGGTTCTCATTGAGGTCAGGGCTACGCGGCCTGCTGAGTTGCTGGGCTCTTAAAAAACTGAGCTCCATGGCTCTTTTGAACTGAGCTACATGACTCCTTTGGGCTCTGAGCTATGTGGCTCTTTAATATCCAAGCTCCTGGATTCTTATTAAGGTCAGAGCAATGCGGCATGCCGAGCTCTTAAAAAACTAAGCTCCATGACTCTTTTGAACTGAGCTACATGGCTCCTCCGGACTCTAAGTTACGTGGCTCTTTAATATCTGCTGGGTTCTTATTGAGGTCAGGGCTACGTGGCCTTCTGAGCTGATGGGCTCTTAAAAACTGAGCTCCATGGCTCTTTTGAACTGAGCTACATGGCTCCTCCAAACTCTGAGCTACATGGCTTTTTAATATCCGAGCTCCTGGGTTCTTATTGAGGTTAGGGCTACACGGCTTGCTGAGTTGCTAGGCTCTTAAAAACTGAGCTCCATGGCTCTTTTGAACTGAGATACATGGCTCCTTTGGACTATGAGCTACGTGACTCTTTAATATCCGAACCCAGTTCTTACGAGATCGCATACGTGGCTTGTCAAATGAGCTACTGTGGCCTCTAAAAAAACTGAGCTTCATGGCTCTTTGAACTCGAGCTACATGGCTCTCCTGCACTCAGCTACGTGACCTTTTTTTTTCCAATATCCTCGAGCTTGTGGGCTCTTTCATCTCTCTCCTTTCCTCGTAAAAACACGTAGTTTTAATGACGGTCCATGGAGAATTAGAACAGACTGCGTGACTTCCCAAGGTATCCAAGCTTCTTTATAGATAACCGCCTTCCTTCGAGGGTGTATGTTATACACCACTCCCATTTTCTTTCCTGCCTTCGCCAACGTAAGAGTTTGGACATGATGAAGCTTCAGGGTTTGATTACCATTGCGCAAAGTCTGTTTGCAGGTCATCGGGCCGACGCTTCTCGCTTCATTGTTCTCGCTTTACTCATTGAGTTGTGTTGTTCCTTAGTCCCGCCATTACTTTACGGAGTTTGGGTCGTGGAACACGCTCGGCGCAAGGCCGTGTTTAGAGAGAATGCCAAGTCCCGCTTCTATGTTATACCTCTCCTCCCCTTTTCTTTTTCTAGCTTCCCTTCTTCTTTATGGTGGGTTTACTCTCTGAGTGGCCGCCATCGATTGTAATTTTCTAAGATGTGAGCGATTTTGGTTGATCAGAACTTTCCGGAATAACCTGTGAATTTCTCCTCGAAATAAAAGTACACCCAGGAAACAGTATACTGTTTCATGTTTCATGTAATCTCCCTGCCCTTCCGAGCCCCGTGATTTCTCGATTAATGTAGCCCCCATTCTTTCTTTATGATTTACTTATGTGCAGCCGAAAAATAACAAACATAAAAAACTATTATTTGAACGAAAGTAGAACTGTTGCACTTTATTAATAGATACAATATGAGGTTTATGGGTAAAATCGCTTGAGGTTCTCGACATTCCAGGAGTGATGCAAGGTCTTTCCCTCTTCCGTTTAAAGCTCATAGTTGCCAAGTCAGATTATCCGTGATATGATATAGGGTCCCTCCCAGTTGAGTCCTAGTTTCCCGTGAGTGGGGTCCTTTCTTGCTGGCAGGAGTTTTTTGAGCACTAGGTCGTTAAGCTTAAAACTATTAGGCCTGACTTTTCGATCATAGTACCTTGCTATTTTTCAAGAAGGTCCTCGGCACATTTCGCAGCCTCGCCCGCTTCTCCTCCAGAGATCAAGGTTTAAGCGAGAGACTCCCTCATCAGGTTCTGCCATGGCTCGACCCTCGCGTGACTTGAGCCCAACCTCGACAAGGGCTACCGCCTCTTGATGCCAAATGCTGCGCGCACGGGGTTTCTCGCTGCGCACTTTACGTGCAGTTCTCTGCATCTACAGTACCCCTTCCTGGAGGTATTCTACCCATTTTCCCTTAGTTTTCCACTAGTCTTCAATGCCGCCTCGAGTCTTTATAGTGACCGCTTGTCCGTTAGGACTACTCGATGAGCTTCGGGATCTAATATGAATCTAATTCCGAGCTCGACGCAGTGCTTTGAATTTCGTGTCGTCGAACCGTCTAATATCGATACCAATGCTTTCGACCTCGAACCCGCATAGCCATGGAATCGCAAATGAAGTTACGTACCTTTGCTCTGATCGCTACTTGCCTCACTTCTCACCCACTGTGAAGTAACCCACTCCACAATGCTGATCCAGACCGCCCTCCCAATGGGTAGGGGCCCTAGTATGTTTAAACCCCACTCAATGAAAAGCCGTGTGGGCTTATGATCTGGTCGGCTGGCTCCTATGGGAGTGGAGATCTCGCATGCTCGACATTTTGCATCTTCTGACCAATTCCGTGGTGTCTTTGAGCATCGTGGACTAATAATACCCTTACCTCAGGGTTTTTCCTACCAAGGTCCGAGTTTCGATATGGTTGCCACAAACGCCTTCGTGCACCTCTCTAAGTACGTAGTTGGCATCTTCTTTTCCTATGCATTTGAGGAGGGGTGCAGAAAAACCTCATTTATAAAGGGTTCCTCCTTAGCAACGACCGGGCCGATCCGCTCTCGCTAGATGCCTCCTTCACCGCTTCTAAGAGTGTACCGTTTCAACATGGTCCCAAAATAGTCTATCCAACTTTGGCACCTGCCATTACTAGGAGGACTCGTCGACATCACTACTGTTCCATGAGGTGCCTCTAATCGGGTACCCATATGTCCATGTCTTCTTGCGATGCCTTATCTAGCTTAGCCAAGGCGTCTGCCCGTGAATTCTCTGTTCTTGGGACATGTATGACCTGAACCCGTATGAACTTTTTGAGCAACTTGCGTACCTTTTTTAGATAAAGGATCATATATTTTCTTCGCTTCGCTCAGAATCTTCATCTATCCGACCTCACCAATCGAAAAACTCCAACACGCATACTTCCTATTGCTCTTCCTCAATGGAGTGGGTGAGGTTATGCCCAGTGATGACGGCCTCATATTCAGCTTTGTTAATGGAGGCGGGGAACCAGAATCTGAGTGCATATTCGACGTCGACCTCTTCTAGGGAAGTCAAAATCAAGCTCGCACCGCTTCCTTAAGCATTGGTGGCCCCATCAACCGACAATTTCCACACGAGAAGGTTTGGTGTTATCGGTGGCTCTCGAAAGTGTTGCCGTTTGTAAACTCCATTATGAGTCCGCCAAAATTCGCCTCGATCGCTGCTCTAGGCTTATATCCGATATCAAACCCTCAATGATGTAATTATTTTGTTAACCTTCCCGTAGGTCTCTCGTTGGTTACCAACGCCAAGACTAGCTTTTCCATCTTGGATCTTCCCCAAGACCTCTCGTGAGCTTGGTCATAGCACAGATCTACGCCGCGCTTTATCCCCTTTCTCTTACCAGTGGCTGCACTAGTCGAGAACCTAAAATGCCTAAGTAGAAATGGGGTATGCTCCCCCAAGGGGCTTCTACCGTAATAGGGGAAGAGAGCTTAAGTAGGTTTTTAGCGCCGAGAACGCTTCACATGGGCATCCTGCTGGAAGGCCTTTAGAACTTCGAAAGAAGCGGTCGACACTTGTCACTAGATCCGACACGGTTTACCAACGCAGCCTATTCTCCCTGCTAGGCACCGAATTTCTTTAGTGTTCGGGAGGGTGGTTGCAATGTCGCGGCAATCGCTTTTATCTTGTCCGGATTTTGGCCCCTATGCCGCAACAAGCGACTATGAAACCAAGAACTTCCCCTGCGGGAGACTTTGGTTAACACTCGTCAGGGTTTAACCTCATCTGTAGTCCTTCAGACCTAGAACGATCTGGCCTAGGTGGTCTACGCGGGAGCTTCGCCTTAATCGATTTCACCAAAGATGTCGCCTCATGTATACTTCCATGGATGCTCGAATATGTTTTTGGAACATCTTGTTTACTAACCTATGATAGGTGGCCCCTGCGTTCTTCAACCAAAAGACATCACCTGATAGCAATACGTCCCCTATCCGGGCCACTAAGGAGGTCTTCCTAGTCAGTTGGGCTCATTCCGACCGATTGTAGCCCGAGAAAGCATCCATGAAGTTTCGAGGAGCTCGTGGGCCGCCAGCTGGCGCCCACTATGAGGTCAATCCGGTGGGGGAAAAGCCGTCTTCAAGCAAGCTCCTGCTAACGCCGCAGTCCAGCAGTCACCCACTTGTCATTTACCTTTTTGACAAGGACTACGTTGGCCAACCAGTCGAGGTAGTCTACTTCTCGTATAGCTCAGGCTTGGAGGAGTTTGTTTACCTCTTCATTGATCACTTTCTACCTCTCTGGGGCGAAGCTCCTCCTTTTCTGTTTGACAGGTTTAAAGGAAGGATTGACGTTCAACCTGTGGGTGATAACTGCGGGGTCAATACCTCCCATATCCTCTTGCTTCCTAGCAAACACTTATGCATTTTCCCTTAAAAAGTGAATGAGGTGATCTTTGATGTTCCCACCAGCTTCGACCCGATGCAGCGAAGTGGTCCGTCAGTCTTGAGTGAATAGGCCCCATCTCTTCGAGGAGGCCGTCGGGTGTCCGGCCTGGGCTCTTATGTCGAGCTCATCCATGTGGACACTTTTTATGGCTTTCTGTTTTATTGACGCAGAGTAGCATTCCTTGGCTACCCACTGGTCTCCTCAAACCACTCCTACTCCGTTCTCTGTTGGGAACTTGATAACCATATGATAGGCGGAGGGGACGACCTTTAAAGCATTGAGAGAAGGCCTGCCTAGTAACATATTGTACGTCGAGGGAGCATCTACTATGAGGAACTTTATAGATGTCAGAAATCGGATACGGGGATTTCCTAAGGTGAGTACTCGGGTCGACCCAAGTGGCGTGACTCTTCTCGAAAAATCCCAATAAGTGGGCACTCACCGGTTCTAGCTTCTCCCTTCCTATACCCATCTTGTCAAATGCTGACACGAATATGATGTCTGCTGAACTCCCATTGTCGATCAAAACCCCATGCATTGTCTTGCTAGCCACGATGGCCCTTATCACTAGGGGTCATCATGGGGATATTGGTAGCCTTCCATGTCAGAATCTAAGAAGGTTATGGTGGTATCCGGCAGAGGAGATTTAGACACGGCCTGTACCCGATCTAATGCTGCGTAGGTGAGCCTTCCTTACCAAACTGGATTCCTTGCCACCCGTGAATCCCTAAGAAATTACATTGATTTCCCTAGGGGTTGCTGATGTTGTGTTGGAGCCGACTAGTGAGGTGGCGGAAGGGGTGCCTGATTGAGATCTTTTGGGGCTATGTAATGACGCAGATGCCCTTGTTTGATCAAGTATTCGATTTCTTTCCTCAACTGAATGCATTCATCAGTGCGATGACCGTGGTCTTTGTGGAACTCGCAGTACTTGGTCATATCTCTCTTTGCCGGGTCCGACCTTATCTGAGAGGGCCATAGCAAGAATCTCTTGTGTTGCACCTCTGTTGGGATTTGGGACACCGAGGCGATTAGGGGGGTGAACTGTTGAGGAAAGTGTCTGGCCAGACTCCGACAGGGCAATTCTAAGCGATCCCGGACGCTTTCCCTTCTTGTGAATCGCCTGCTCTTCCTGCCTCTCCTACGGAGATCTTTCTCTTTCTCTCTAACTCCGAGGACTTCGATCTCTCTTTTTCTCGTCCCGAATTTTTTCTTTACGTGTGGAAGAGCTTCCCCGTTTAGATAAAAGGGTCTCCTGTCAAGAGATGTACTCGCTTTGGCGAGCACCACACATGCTCATCACAAGTTCTTTCAGTAGAGAACATCAGATCTTTGGACTATATGCCCAGCTCGGTTATAAAGGCGATGATGGAAAACTTTCATCGAATGTTCACCTCAATGACTCGAGTCAACCTCCGACGTAGACCCGCATTTTCAGGCCACATGTCACAGTGGTAGCTCAATTTTCGTGTTCGAGCTCCTATGAAGTGGGACACGAAAGCAATGGAGTTCTTCATGATGATCGAGGCTGGTGGGAGCCATTAACCAAGGCCGGACCCAAGCGTGACGGTAAGGCTCACATCTCGTCGGTCTTAGTATCTATGCAGCTCCATCTGATTCTTGTAGGTGTTGAGGTGGTCTACGGGGTCTTTCGTTCCTTCGAAATCTTTGATCTGCGGCATTTTGAACTTTGTTGGCAGAGGGAAGTGCAGAACCCCGACCGTGAATGAGGATTTCTTCTGCTGTACCAGAACGTCCATTGATACTGGGGCTCGGCCCTTTACGGCTTCCTTTATGTGGCCAAGCTCTTGTTGGATGCCTCTGAAACGTTGTTCCCAAGATTGTGCCCCCTTTTCAAGCAAGTGTGGACTGGATTCGCCATCATTCCCGCCTTTGCACCTCCTCGGGTCGTGGCCATCACCCAAGCAATCTGCAGGGCTCACGCTCCCGAGTCCTGGCTATTTTCTTCTCCTTTCACGATGTCTAAGGGGGTTTTGAGGTGCTGTTGTCTCATGGGGAAGCATTTTGGCCCGCGCGGATCTGCCGAGAGCCCCTTTGTAATATTTTGCGGAGTTCCGCGACTTCCCGCAAGTGTTTACCGGGTTGTCTGTATGAAGGGTCTCTATCTCGTTGTTAGAGTCGAGGTGTCTGGAGAGGGGGCTGGCAGCCCAAATGTTCTCTGGATATCTTCCGTCGTCGATGTCATGCTGATCTTGCATCCCCGAAGGGTTGGTTTGGCTCCTGCTCTAGTTTCGAGTCGAAACCATCAGTCACTGAGAAGTCAGTTTATTTGTAAGGAAACAATTGTTCCCACAGATGAAGCCAAACTGATGGTGATTTTTCTATCGAAAACCGGGCCGAGCTTATCGAGTCGTTAGGCCACCAAGGCTAGATCAATATACAACCCGCACTGCAAAGGGTGGTTCTAAGTATGGAATGCCTGGCCACCCTTCATGCCTGCTAGTTTCTTTCTCACGAAAGGGAAAGAGATCAATTGTTGATGGTTTTGTGATTGCGTACCTTTCTTTGGTGGAATTGCTCGGTATTTATCATGGGTGATCATGATGGCTTTCCTTGTTAGACGGCGATACGACATCTTCCCAATTGGGTAGGGAATCTCCTCTTCCTTATCGCTACGAATATTGGGAGGATAATTGTGAGTCGAATCGTGGGGATCCTCTTCCCTTAATGAGTAGATCGGATCATGGAGATGGAGTGCTTTCCTTTCTATGTCACAACCGGGTGATGCTTATCATCCCCGTCAACTGCCTAGCCCACTCGGGCTGGGCTCTTCTCAGCCCTGGGCTCGCTCCTTAGGAGTAACCAGGACGTCATCATGGGCTGAGTCCCCTCGTGAGGCTCTTCTACAACCCCCATGGAGGATGCCAACTGCTTTGCTCAACATGGTCTGCCCCTCGGGCCTCGTCCCTGGCCTCTACGCTAATTTTTTAGGCACTATTAAGTTCAAAGCAAAATAACATTCTCAAGCACAATATCATGTTTATTTTCTCCCTTCACCTAGATTGGCTTTAGGTCAGAACATCCTTTTCCCATATACATCCTCTTGCTAATCCTTCATTCATTAATGTTATAATTACACGACAGAAAAAAAAAAAAATTTTGAGCTCTAATTTCCTTTGGGCAAAACTCCAAGGTTTTTTTTTATTTCTTGTGCAAGGAAGTAAGTCTATTGGATTTCCAAGAGTTCATTCTCTACCTTTTAGGTTGGTCCATGCATTTGGTATTTGTAAGTAAGAGAAACTGCTTCCATACTTGAGGATTTTATGCTCTTCTTAGGTTTTTTGGTATTCTAAGATTGTTTTAATTCCTGCGGGTGTTACTCCTTCGAGTATTCTATATTGTTCAGTGTTTTATAATGACACTATCTGGATCATTCTGTTTTCATCCAATGCATGCAGGAGATGTGGATGTGAAGAAAGAAGGATCAACTTGGATTTGTGATGAGCCTAGTCAAACAAATTGGATGATGTTAGGTTCAATTGGAATATATGAAGGTGACAAAAAAAAAGTCACATGTTAGCATGACTAATTCAAACCTCATGATCAAGGGCTTGGTTACTGAAGACACTTCATCAATTATTCTTGGTCTTGATAAGGGCTTACTTTTGGAAGAAGTGACAAGGTAGCAAGACCTTCAAAATTTTGAAAGCAATTCCTCCTTGAATGGAGCAAAGAGGCAGCACGTAAGCTGGGCACAAGTTTGCAACTAAATACACCCGCTTCAACCCTTGCCTTGGATTCTAGGTTCTCCCAAGGCCTCGATTGCCTTATTTTCTCATTAGTTCATCAGCCTATTGGGGAGTCAAAGTGAAACCAATAAACATTGCACAACTCAACCTCACAATTTTCAGTTACAAACTACATTAGCTACTTTTTTTGGTGGCTGTTATGGATCTAGAAAGCCGCATGTAAGAGCTTGTCGTGGCCAAGCCACTGATCCTCATAGTATTGCTGAAAGGGTTAGTAATAAACACATCATAGGACTTCTAAAAATGGCTTTGATGAAAACTTTCCTGGGTTATAATCTCTTTAGTTATTCCTTTGAAAAATTTATATGATGCATGAGAGAGAAAATTGCTGAAAGGATGAAGAACATACAAGAACTTGTTCCCAATTCCAATAAGGTACCTACTTATTATGTATTTAGTTATCCCTTTGTTTGTTTGTTTATATTTTGTAAGATTGAGGTGCTTTTGTAAAAGCTAATGTTTTTTCCCTTTTCCACAAACCGAACCACAAAAACACGTAAGTGTAAAATTTTCACTCTTTTCCCTTGTTTCCAGAGTTTTCTCAGCAACAGTCAATAAATCAAAGGATTTTCATGACACTCAATAAATTGAACCCAAGCATGACCATGCCCGAAAATTCACACATGGAATTCCAATAGTGAAGTCCAAAGTTTTCAACAACATGAACCAAAATATAGCCAATTACTAAAAATTCCCTTCTTTTCTCTTATGTTTCTAGAGTATAATGCTTCAAAAAATAGGTACTTTGCAATAATTTCGACCCCAAAAAGTCGGAGAAAAATCCAAAAAAAAAAAAAAATCAACCACATAGCACAAACACAAATATTTAATCAATCATTGTATGTGAATGACTAGTTCTTATGTTTCAATCATATAAAACGAAACACAAGTGAAAATTTTCTCCTCTTTTCCTACCTCCCTCGTCCACCAAATCAGCAAAAACATATCGAAACACAGTCACAAGTACACTAATACAGATTTATCCACCCTCATTAAAGTACATATAATTTAATCATTATACAACCGATAGAAAGAATACATCAAAAGAATCAGAAAACGATGGAAAGAAACAAGATCAAAACTGGAATGGAGAAGATACACCCGACATTGTGCCGACGAGATAGATTGAGAGCTAGAACTTTAGAGAGCGAAGGAGAGAGCAGCTAGGGTTTCCCAACTCCTCGGATCTGCGCCGTGGAGTTGTGAGAAGAAGAACAAATATTAGGGTTGCTTAGGGTTGCTACGATTTATGAGAGAAATCAAAAAATAAAAAAACTATGTGGAGAGCTCCAACCAGCCTTAGGGTTGCTCATTGTTTTGCAGTAATCTCCTTTGTTTCATAATCTTGTACTCAAATTTAAGTTTCTTGGAATGCAAGGAAAAGTTGAAGCAAAAAAACAAAAACCTAAATAATTATTTTAATCCATTCTCCCTTATATTTATTAAAAACAAAACAAAACAGTACAAGTCCTTTGGCTTTCTGATCAACCAACAAATCTACACTCACATTATTTTGCTTTCAAATAATTATGAGCAAAATGGCATAGGTTTGGGTAGAAGTCTCTATTTGACAAGAAGCTTGACA
This sequence comes from Tetrastigma voinierianum, assembly GCA_016808115.1. NCBI lineage: Eukaryota > Viridiplantae > Streptophyta > Magnoliopsida > Vitales > Vitaceae > Tetrastigma > Tetrastigma voinierianum. The sequence continues at coordinate 620,271 of JAEQBH010001121.1, forward strand.
TTACATTTATTCAAACCCATAGTGCATATGACTATGCCACCACCATCGGTCTACTCATTTAGGTTTAGGATTGGCAAAATTTGACATGATTTGTTGACTTGAATTCCACATAGTTTTTGTTGCTTTGATTTGATTGTAATCGTGTTTAGGTTAAATTCATATGAACCGGTTTAGGGTTATTTTTGTGTCAATTTGCATAACCCATATTTACCACTTAATTATACAATTTGACTAGTCAAATTTTCACGGATTATTCATGTCAAAGTTAGTAGGTTAAACTCAAATATGATCTTAAACGAGTAATTCATAATCGGGTTATCCATGTTTAATGTGGCTACCCAATTGTGTCGTATTTAAATACATTTTAATGTGATTATATTTTGTATCACCTGAGCTTGATCAATATGGATAAAAACTTTTAGTCCGACAACGTACCTAACACGATCCATTCATATAATTATTTAAGCAGACTTTAACAGTTTATGTAAACTTGTTTAAAAAAAAAAATTATGTAAACTAAACTAAACATTAATCCATTATCCTTATTTTTTGAAAATAGAATAGAGAGATTCTTAAATTATTTTCCAAAAATAATATTTTTTTCAAAAATCCCATTTTTGGGGTCCACCCAACACCCGTCACGCCCAAAAATCATGAAAATTCTGAATGTCTCAGAATTTAACGAAATTCGTCTGGGTAACTAGATTTAGCAAGAGGAATCCAATGGTAAGGTTCGTTTCGTCATCCGAGATCTAGAAAAATTACAGGTTTGTAACCAATATTATTGTGGTAATTTACCGTTTTGCCATTTTTAAGAAAAATTCAAATTTGCCCTTGTTTTACAACTTAGATATTTTTAGTTTATAAAATTTATTATAAAATGTAAAATTAAATAATCATACTAATTCTAATTACTTTATTAAGCTTTGATTTTTTATTAAAATAATTTAATATTTAAATTTGCCAAATACTTAAATATTATATATTTTATAGTTGAATTTATCATTTAAATAAATATTATTTTTAAAACTTACAATACTTTTAAAATTATAATTCAATATGTGCAAATTGACTTATTTTTTAATTTTTTCATAATTGATTTTTTTTAGAAAGTTATAAATCTTTTAAAAAGTTGAATCCAAACTTGTCACAATTCTAGAGAAGTTACAATTTTGAATTACATTTAAAAGTTATAAATCTATTTTAAAAAATGAATCCAAACTTTTTTTTTTTTTTTTACTTTTTATGATTAATTTTTGAAAATTTTACAAATTTAGCTACTGTCATTTAGCTACCACCAACAAATGTAGTAGCTATTCAGCTACACATAGCTACTACTTAGTAGAAAAAGTAATATGTTAGCTACTAAATAGTAGCTAAATAGTAGTTATTTAGTAACTACCAACAATGTAGTAGCTATTCAGCTACTGCATAGCTACTACTTAGTAGTTATGGTTTTTAACTTGTTAGTGTTTTAGCTTCTAAATAGTAGCTATCTAGTAGCTATTTGGTGACTAACAACAATTCAGTAGCTATATAGTAGCTATTTAGCAACTAAAAAGGTAGTAGCTTTGTAGTAGCTGAATAGCTTAGTAGTTACTACTTAGTAGCCAAATTGGTTTATGTTAGCTACTAAATAGTAGCTATTCAGCTACTACCAACAATGTAGTAGCTACGTAGCTACTGCTTAGTAGCCAAGGTTTTGCCTTGGTAGTATTTTAGCTTGTAAATAGTAGCTATTTAGTGATTGACATCAATTTATTAGCTATATAGTAGCTATTTAGTGATTGACATCAATTTATTAGCTATATAGTAGCTATTTAGCTACTATTTGCTACTACTATTAGTAGCTAACATTGGCGAAGCCACTTTTGCTTCTACATAGTAGCTAGTTAGGAGCTAAGCCTAACACCTTTTATCAGAGTAGCTATTTAGTAGCTATTTCAGGATTTTCTAGTAGTTCAACTTTGAGAAATTGCAAAACAAATTCCTATTGCTTTTTTTTTTTATAGTATTGTAAAGAACTCCAAATAGCTACCTAAAAACCGGGAGCAAAAGCCATTTTTGGATGCTAAAGGAAAAAAAGGTGCTCCAGCCAAAGGAGCAATATCGCATAAATTTAGTCAAGTGAACAAGGATCGCCTAAATTTAAGCTAAATATACCGATCACCTGCTTATCAAGAAAACATAACAAATTCCAATCCTACCCTCAACCAAACACAACAAAACACAACAAATAGCCGTTGGAAGCAGAAATATTGATCCCGTGAACCAACAGAATTTCAACCAAATATTCAAATCTAGCATGGAAAATACAGAGATTCCCCTGACAAAAAATGACTACCCATGAACCATTTTTGAACTCCCAACAACTAGAATGGAAAATTCTATAAATAACAAACAAAATGGAAACGATTTCTAGATCTGAGGGAAATCGGCATAACGGTTCGAAGAAGGGAAGAAGTTGAGCAGGAAAGCCAACCCATTTGCAGCTAGTCGCAGTGTCGCCGTCCACCGTCCGTCGTTCCCACGCTCGCTTGTCGGTCCAAACAACTCGTCACCGGCCGCCGAATCTACCTCCGTTAAAGGTTAGATCTCCGACGGCAAGGAGCGGCCGCCGGCCGCAGGCCCTCTCTTCCCCCTTCTCCCCCCCACCCACCCACCCAAAACTTCTGCAAATTGGAAGGGAAGCATCAGGAAATCGATTTTTTGCGTAGTGGGTCATTACAAACGCACGCCGCTTCGCTTTCTTCCAGAGACAAAACGACGTCGTTTCATTTTTTTTTTTTTTTAAATAAGAGCCAAACGACGCTGCTGGAACATAACCGGCCAGAAAACGACGTTGGCAAATTACTAACCCAAAAAGACGCCATTTTGGGTATTTGAAAGCTGGTCCAAACGACATCGCTAGAAGGAAGCAGAAATGAACACGCCGTTTTGGGTACAAAGTAAATTTCAAAAAATTTGCGTAGACAAAACGACTTGTTTAACTTGATATGAATTAATTCTTATTTTATACACTTCAATTATTTCAATTTATAATATTATAAAATAAAATAGTATTAATAAATGGAAAAACCATAAATCATATTTTTTTGTGAATAATTTAAAATACAAATTTAAAATAAATAAATGTTTTACTTATATAATAATTTATTTTATTGGGGATTTCTACAAATATTTTTATACACTTTTAATTATTTAATTATAATATTATAAATAAAATAGTATTAATAAATGGAAAACCTATAAATCATATTTTTGTGAATAATTTAAATACAAATTTAAAATAAAATGTTTTTACTTTGGATATGAATTAATTCTATTTTATTAGCCTACTAATATTTTTATACACTTCTACTTGGCTTTCAATTTATAATATTATAAATAAAATAGTATTAATAAATGGAAAAACCATAAATCATATTTTTGTGAATAATTTAAAATACAAATTTAAAATAAAATTTTTTACTTGATATTACTAATTTATTTTATTAGCCTACAAATATTCTTTATACACTTCTAATTATTTTCAATTTATAATATTATAAATAAAATAGTATTAATAAAATAAAAACCATAAACCATATTTTTTTGTGAATAATTTAAAATACAAATTTAAAATAAAAATGTTTTACTTGATATGAATTAATTTATTTTTTATACACTTCTAATTATTTTCAATTTATAATATTATAAATAAAATAGTATTAATAAATGGAAAAAACCATAAATCATATACTTTGTGAATAATTTAAAATACAAATTTAAAATAAAATGTTTTACTTGATATTAATTAATTTATTTTATTAGCCTACAAATATTTTTATACACTTCTCAATTATTTTCAATTTATAAATATTATAAATAAAATAGTATTAATAAAATGAAAAACTATAAATCATATTTTTGTGAACAATTTAAAAATACAAGTGAATGTGGCATATCTTTCATTTTATTCCATTAACTATTTAAATAATTTGTTTTATTAATTTTCCACCTTAGTTTACTAAGACTTAATTTAAGCTTGATTTTGTAGCCGAAATGGCATTCTCCAATACAGTTAGGCGGGTAAAATCTTTTCTTAACTGAGGAAGACGACGGGCACCCAGGTATTATCTTGTCGACCGTAACCACCCAAGATCCGGTGATCGGTATTGGGCAACCGATGTCAAAGTTTTGGGATCGAGTGATGGCCAAGTTTTTGGAGACCAATGTTGGAGTTGACCCACCACGGACTTTATGTTCTGTACAAAATCGATGGGATAGAATCCGACATTATTGTACAAAATGGCGTGGGATACTCGCACAGATCGCAAATAGGCCGCAAAGTGGAGCGAATATCACCGACGAGGTTAGTTATCTATTGTTATAATTTTCTACAACAAATATTTTAATGAAAATTTTATTTATTTCTAATTTTATTTTTCTGCAGCGTGTGCAAGCTATGAATATGTTTCAAGCAGATGTTAGGAGTCCGTGGATTTAAGGATCATTGTCGGGAGGTGCTTAAATACTATGATAGATGATTATACAAAGAAATCAACCCTAGGCCCCGCTCCTCAAGTGATGGAACTTATGATACACTCGTATTCTTGACTTTCTGATCAAGATCCATATAAGGGCTGCAACAGTTAGCTCTCCAAGGAAGAGACTTCGAAGAAAAGCAAATGAAGAAAGGCATGTAAAAGTAAGGCGAGTCCAACGTATACTAATTATATTTCGTATACGATTCGTGAATTATCTGGGCAAAGTGAAAAGAGAAAGAATTTTTATGAGGAGCAAAAGCTTCACCATCGGGCCGAGCAAGCAATGTAGGAGTGACGTGCAACCAGACACGCTTAAACGTACAAGATAGATGCAGAAGGAGCAAGATAGGTTGCAGATGATCGCCGATGATGCCATTATGGAAAAAGACATCTCACATATGACAGTTGAACAACAACACTATTATCAACTACATAAGAATGCGATTATGGCAAAAGCAATGAAAAATGCAAGTAGCTCCAACTTTAATGTATAAGCAGATTACTAACTGTTCATTTTCAATGTAATTTCAATTTTTGTCTACTTACTTAAAATGAAATATTCAAATTATCTATGTCATTTTAGTAGTAAAAAATGATTAAAATATGCAACTAACTTGAATTTTCATTAAAAAAAACATAACATAACATGACAGAGAAAACATAATATTAAAATCACTACAATCACTGATAACGCTGTCTCGTAGCTGGGTCTACGTATGTGCAATGATGTCGTGGGCGGGAGTATGGCGGGTGTTTGAATTCAATGGCATGTTGGTAGCCATAAATTGATCAAAGGGTCTCGCCCGTGGAGACTTCAATCGCTTACCTGCCTTAATGAGTCATAGCCGCACCGCTGCATCTATTGCAATAGTCTACTGGCCATCAACCCGCTTCATCCTCACTATCATGTCAGGTAATATAATACACGCTTTCATGATAAAAGTCAAGTCTTCATGATGCCAGAATCGAGCCGGTCCTCGAACGATAGCAAAACGAGCTTGAAGCACCCCAAATGCTCGTTCTACATCCTTTCGGTAACTCTCATGTTTTTTTGCAAAGAATTCGTGAGCCAACTCTTGAGGATGCGAACGATCAACAATTGCCCATTTTGATATATACCATTCAAGATATCCCATATTGTAATGGTTGCCCATTATGGTATAATTTGCTGAAGGGCCACATCCTTCTCGCAAGTTAGCAAACAGATCGGAGGCGTCGAGTACATTAATATCAATAGCAGACCCGCATGCCAAAAAAGCACGCTATATTCACAAATCGTAGGAGGCGACTGTGCGGCTGCCAATAATAGCCTGGCTTGCGGATTATGGCCGTGATATTATTCCGTGGATATGACATCGATGTATTCATCTGCACTGTCAATCATCTGAATGACGCGACATATTTCCGCGCAGAGAGACGCCAGGCATTCAGCATTCCACCCAAAATCTCACCACCCCGGCATAATCGCCACACTCGATGGTCGTGGGTCTCCACCTCGACATACTCGCCGAGAGTTCGCAGACATACCAGATGCCAGTTACAAAGTGCAGCCATCATTTTTTGTTCAACTGATGAACTTACTGTGTTGGCATTTCTTCAGATCAAATACCGATTGCACCGTTGAGCGCATAAATTCAAGAAACAGAGGTCGACTTTAAACTAAAGCTACCACAAATAATGTTTCATTGCACCGGATTCTCAACGGCGTAATCATTTAAAGAATCGAACGGGCCTCTAACTCGAACAGATATCGTATTGCTTCATCGATTCTATCTCAGAGTCTGGGTATTCCTGTGAGTTTTGTCTTTCAAACTTGATAGTCATGCCGAATCACGTGTTTCTTTCTTCTTCGCTCCTCGAAGAAGATGAATCATTCAAAGACGAGCAAAAAAAGTTACTCATTCTTTTCGCTTTCTAAGTAATTGGAAAACCTTTGATGTAAAATTCTATGACATCCTCTCAATTTATAGATGTTTTTTAGTCTTTATCAAGCATCAAAATGCATTAAAAGTCGTGGTTTCGTGATTCGACAAGTCAATACAAGATATCTATAAGACTTCAACTTCATCAAGATTTTTAGTCCCCGATGTGATGTGACAAATCAGCCAATGACCTGTCAAATCACCCATAACCCGATGTAGCTTTTTATAAGGCCAATGTGATTTGACAAATCAACCAGTGACATGTCAAATAATCCAAAACCCGATGGAACTTTTTATAACCCCAATGTGATGTGAGAAGTCAATCAGTGACATGTTAAATCACTGAAGATTTATCAGCTTTTTTATAACCCTAGTATGATTTGAGAAATCAGCAAAATTATTTTTTATTATTTTTTATAAGAAGTACAAAAATTTTTAAAATTATTTAATATTTGTAACCCAAAAAAAGTTCGACTATTGAAATTATTAATTCAAAATATTTATATTTATTTTTATTGAATTAATTAAATATTTATAATTTTTATTTTTAATTGAATCTTTATATTTATTTTAAATTTAATTAAATATTTATTTATCTTTTTAAACTAATTTTATAGTGTAATATGGAGATATAAATGAATGAAGGGTACATGATGTACTGCCAAGGAAGAGAAAGGGTAAAATTGGAATAGATTTAGGATGGTATAACTTAGATGCTCACTACTGGAGAGCATTAAAACTTTAGCTAAATCAAAGTATCTGAGCCAAAAGTAATTTAGATGCTTTTTGCTAATCAAAAAAATGGAGACATGCTCTACGCCTTTCTTCTTCACCCATATATACACACACGTTTGTTCTTTAATTTTATTATGTGGATACTTGGAATGTTACTGAGGAGTTGTACAATCTAGTGATGATGCTTCTAGGGTTTACGGCTGTAGCTCTAAAATGGAGTAAAGGGGAGATGAAGAGTTGTTTGATGATGGGATGCACCGCGAGAATGACTTCCTATCCTCCATGCCCACAACTGTAGCGGGTTAGATGCCTCCTGAATCACATCCTTTCCGCAAGTGAATGGAGGGATGGTCTCCAAATTAAAAATATGGGGTTTGATTCCCGCGCCTCCTGTATGCCCTTTGTTGTCAATGTTGAGACATTCTTTAGGTTTTAGCTCATTCTCCATGTACTCCTTTCTCCCTTTCAAAAATTTTAAAATAAAAATAAAACAGAAAATGCCAAATGTAATTAAGGAACTTTCTGGGATCACAAGTCAATCAAGATAAAGATGTTTAGGGTGTCTTTGGTTACAATTTTTGAAAACTATCTTTTTATTTTGAAAAATAAAGAGAACAAGATACCAAGAACATATTTGGTTCTTTTTTTTTTTTTTGAAAAACACATAAAATATTGAATTCAGATAACAGTAATAGATTTCAGGTTTTTTGAGTTCTTAAGAACAATTTCCAAAAACAGGAATTAAACAGCCCTCATAATCAAATCCAAAATATTTTATCAGAAAATTAATTATTGCATCCAACAACAGGTAGCGTCTTCCTATTTTACAGATTGTGAGCAATGGAGTTTACCCGAGCATAGAGCACAAGCAATGAAGTGTCTCCTTGACAGCACCACTGACGGTCCATTTTCTAATAACTTAAATATTTAAAGAAACTAGTCATGATCAAGTACGGCAACAATAAATGATTTGGGATAATGTTCTGTTCAACCTCACCCATATTGTATAATAAAAAAATTCTCATACTTAAATAAACCCCTGGAGGGGATTGGACTGGGCTACCAAAAAATTTTGAAAACCCATTCCCGACCCTACTTGACTCCCCCTATACCAAAGCCCTGTTTGTCCGATGAGAACACCAAGTAAAAGGAGAGAAATTTACGATCTTAAATTGCATATTGCTTTAACGTTCACAATAGAAAAAGGTCACCTCCGCCATGCCAGGTAATAGAAAAACTTCAACTCAAAAGCCCATTCTTTATATGCACCGCCTAGTTACTGAAAGAAAAAAGGAGAGTATTACTTAAATTGTTTATTAGTCTGTTTAAGTAACAAGCAAGTCTAATTTAACATTCCAAGTCAGACCGTAAACTAAAGTTAGAAACAAATTGTCTCCTTTGTTGTAGAAACCTCGAATGCATAAACCATTTGTTTTGACATGCCAAGCAACATACACATATCGTCAGAAATAACGGTTATTCAAGAAAAACCAAAATAAATTAAATTAATAAAAGAAAGGAGGGAATATAATGGTTGGAGAAACAACTCGAGTCTTGTGAATTCACAACTCCTTAAGACAATTCGCCTTCCTCCGTTGGTGCTTTGAGATTCCCAAGGCGTCTCCGGGCTTCCAGATAAAAACAGGTCGAATGGTCGACAGCACTTTGCCACCACTCCGGTGAACTGATGATGTGTTTGCTCTATCACCGACAAAAGGACGAAAGGAAGGAAAACTCAAGACTCGACTTTTTGACTGTTCTTCCGAAATACCCCGACAACCTTTATATAGAGGAGAGACTTGACCTTTTGGAATGCCAAACCTTTTGGCTTCCCAAACGTTTAGAATTCCGAAATAAATTATTCATTGAGTGTCTTTAATCTCATTCATATTGAGTGTCATTAAATTCTATAACTGAAATCAAGCACTATTTCTATAACTAAAAATTCAAATAATTATTTCTTATAACTGAAATCCAAATAATTATTTCTTATAATTGAAATCCAAAGAATTAAGAACAGAGAATTATCCAGTGAATGTCATCCATTTCATTCACTATATCCAACAACGGGAACACCCTTAAATTTCCAACTTTGTGCTCCACTTGGTCCATATGCATATGTCTACACTCAACGTAGAGCCATGCCAATAAGATAAAACTCATAAACAATTCCAAAGACTATTGGAGATATATTTGTCATAATCTTAGGTAAAAATAAATCACATGTTTTTCATCAGCAAATCTTTATGCCACATGATACTACTCACCATATTTGACCAACACATATTTTGGGTCAATATTATACAAATCTAGAGTGAATATTTTGTAGATCAAAAGTTGATATTCTCTAGGATGGATAAGGAAGACTAGAAGGTGATATTCCACGAATCAAATATGAAATATTGGATCGTATTTGGTGAGATTTCTATGGGAAGAAAATATTTCATTATAATGAGTATGAAATAAAATCATAAAGCTGGCATGTTGAGATAGATTAGGAAACATGAAGATATGGAATATTGACTAAGGATCCCTTGAAGAAAATGCACCACAAGAAAGATGTTGAAGAACCAGGTGTTCTTAGGGGCTGAATACCTATTGCGGGCATTGGTCGACTCTTTCAATGTTGGGGATTTTTTATCCATCTTGTTGAATGATGTTTTTGGGCTTGTGGGAATCTAGATGTTGTCAGGGGAATGAGGGGATCTCATTCTATGTTTCACTATGAGAGAATTAGGTGAAAGAATGCGTTGGAGAAAGGGGGAGTCTTATCTCATGAAAGACCAAATGTAACCTGATTGAGATATAGTAGAATCCTTTGTATCTGAACTCAGTTCCATGGATGTAGGCTTGACCTAAGCGTGTGATCAATCTCTTGTATTTGTACATGTTTGCTGGGTTAATCTCATGTTTTTATTTCTAACAAAAAATAGTTTTTATTTTTCAATTGGTATCAGAGCGAGTCACTCTAAGTTACTGAGAACCTGCAGCCATCCGTTTAGTTGAGATGGGTTGCTCGAAGGAAGATGATCAACGAGGAGATTGATATGAAAATTAAGGGGGAGTCAATGCTCAAATCGACTGTAGTATAAAAGAAAAAATTACTTTGGTGATATTTAGGATGTTTAGGAGGAGACTACAGTTACTAATGACTTCAACAACTCTGACAGTGGTCCATCAATGTTCTAGCATACGTACTTGATTTTATTTTTGCCAAAAAATTGCCAAAAGAGGAGAATATTGTTAGAGATATTTATTGTTGTTGGTTGCATCAGGGAGTGGTTAAGTTAAATTAAGTTAGATAATTTATTTCACGCCTTGATTTTGAGCTCCACTCCTGTCACTTTCCGTTGTTTTGAAAAATTAACTCCACATGTCGTAAGTATATTAAGTTATTTGAAAATACATAAGGCTAACTATAAAGTAGGCTTATTAATGAATAAAATTAATCAGAAGAAATTTAAGTTGGAGTTCCAAAAAATCCAATAAAATTAATTTTAAATGGAGAATCTAAAAAATTGAAATATTATATGAGCTAAGGTACTAAATAGATCTGCTGAAGAAAATTCTTTCCAATCATTTTGAATTTAAAAATGAAGATTTTCTATTTTTTGTGGAGTTCATGGGCCTTGTTTGTTTTTTTTTTTTTAAATTATTTTATGTTCCCAAAAACATAGAGAATAAGGAAAACAGGAGAACATGTTTGATTCCTTTTTTTTGCTTTGAATTTAGTGTTCATGTTTCTCCGTTGCTTTTCACGATTAGAAAAAAAAACTAGGAACCAAACATGTTCTCATGTTTTCCTTGTTCTCTGTGTTTTTGAAAAAAAAAAAAAACAGTTTTAAAAAACATGAACCAAACAGCCCCTTAAGTTCCTAAATTTTTTTTAGTAAAATAGGTTATTCAAGGTAAGTGCAAGTGCACCTAATCTATCAAATAATTGTATTTAACTTACTCATGACTCAAAACCCTCAAGTTCATTTTTTTTGTATTTAGACTTTTGATAGATATTCACTTCTACTTAAAACATTGATTAGTCTACTAAGGAGCATAATGTGTTGCTTTGTGGATATAAGATTAGGTTAGGTTTTGGGGTGAGTGTCTTTGATTAGGTGACTTTAAAATCATTATTATTTTTTAAGATTAACTCAAAACTCTCAAATTCATGATTTTTATACTTAAGCTTTTGTAAGAGATTCAAGCTTAATAAAATTTCATTTTTGTGAGTAATACATCAAATTTCATTTTTTATTCATTCCCTGATTCTTGTCCTAGTCAATAAAATTCTTTATTTCGATTTGTATTTCTTGATTTCATGTTATTTCCACACCTTTTCGATTGCTTTCGTCGTTGACTTTCACCCTCTTCCCATCGTTAAAAATTGCAATCCGGCCAGTCAAGGATTTCAAGCGCCAACCTCACAAATTAACCATCCATCAAGCGCCAACCTCTAAAGTTGGCAACGATATGATATTGTTTCAAGCAACATGATTTATTTATTTCACTTAGTCAAAACCTGCCTCATTGCTTGGAATTTTTATTTTTTTTGTAAATTTAGCACGTTTACGAAGCTTAGAGAATTCATGTCTCAACTAACACTTAAACGGGAGAAAAGGATATAACCACTAATTTATAATGTTAGCAAAAACTTCAACATAAATATAGTAATAAAAATTAAAAATAAAATAGATAAAATGTAAAGATGTGTAAAATTAAACTTCAACTAACACTTAAATTATTTTATATGCCTTTTTGGAACCATAAAGAGAATATTCTGTAATTTTGGTACGTTATTTGTTGAAATTTATCTACCATTTGCTTCTAGAAATCCAACGTAATAAACAATAAACACGGTCATGGCATTTGTGACGGAGGCACTTAAAGAAAAATTAAAAAAGAGCTGTCACTTCCTTGGCATGTTTAGTAGTTTACTTTTCGACAAAAGGGCTATCTTCACCACAAACCGGTTTCAACTATTCACTTGAGTGATTGATTGAATCTATAATTTCTGATTTAAAAAAAATAAATAGAATGTGGTGATAACTTCATATAGAATATGGTATTGTTTATCTAAAAATATAAAAATAATTTCGTTTTTAAAAGTTATTTCTACGATTTTTACGATTTTAAACTTATAAAAGTTTGAACAAAGAAAATATAGAGAACACAATTTGATTCTCACCGTTTTTTTATTCTGAAAAATATAGAAACATTAAATTTAAAAAATAAGAATAATTTTCAAAGAATACTAAAATAATATTCTCTGTTTTTCGAAAACGGTTCTAAAAATAGTTTTAAAAAACAAGAAACAAAATACCCTAAAATTTTAAATTATTTTATTTTATTTGAAATTATTTACAAGATAGCCAAATATGAGAAAATCGATTTCTTAACATTGTACTATACAAAAACCAAACACGACTTCGTATTTGGGTTATAAATACCCCCGTGAAGATGGCTCAAAAGGTGACTGAAATTAGGTCAATTAGCAATGGCATCAACACAGTTTTCAAGCCCCCTTGCTGCTCCTCTACAAAGTGTTCAGGAGCTCATCAAAGCGCCACTCCCTGCCGTCCCACAGCTCTTTATCCTAGATGAACCGGAGCCTCCAATTCTCTCAGCCACCACCCCCCTCCCACCACTCCCCACTATTGACATGAAACACTTAATCATGACTGAAACTGCAGATTCTGAGCTGGAGAAATTGCACTCTACTTGCAAGGACTGGGGTTTCTTTCAGGTTCTTGAGTTCTTCTCAACATTATTCATGTATACTTAATCATTTTATATAAGAAAAATAATAACAATTATCATAATTGTAAATAACAATACAGAAACTAATTGAAATGTGTACATGTTCATGCATGGATGCCCAGTTGGTGAACCATGGAGTCAGCTCTTCACTGATTGAGAAACTGAAATCTGAGATTGATGAATTCTACAAGCTTCCCTTGGAAGAGAAAATTAAATATAAGATGAGGCCCGGTGATTTTGATGGGTACGGGCTTTCCCCGATCCGATCAGAAGATCAAAAACTTGACTGGGGTGATAGGTTTTATATGACAACCAATCCTATACATGCAAGGAAGCCTCATCTATTACCACAGCTCCCTCCACCACTAAGGTTCTCTCATCATCATCATCATCATCATCATCATCATCATCAGCATCATCATCATCATCATTATCGTTATCTTCTTTAAGTCATATATAAATATATGTATATGTTTTGTTCTTTTATTGCAGGGATAGCTTGGAATGTTACATAGGGGAGTTGCAGAAACTAGCGATGAAGCTTCTAGGGTTTATGGCCAGAGCTCTGAAATTGATAAAAGGGGAGATGGAAGAGTTTTTTGATGATGGGATGCAATCTGTGAGAATGACTTACTATCCTCCATGCCCACAACCAGATCTGGTTATGGGCTTAATTTCACTCTGATGTTAGCGGCATCACCATCCTTCTCCAAATTAATGGAGTGGATGGCCTCCAAATTAAAAAAGATGGGGTTTGGATTCCCGTCAGCTTCCTTCCAGATGCACTTGTTGTGAATGTCGGAGACATTCTCGAGGTTTCCCCACACTCCTTTCTCCCTTTCATAAAATAAAATAGAAAATGTTCATTGGAATCCTCCTTCCTATTTTGTTTTTTAATTTATTTAATCTTTACATTAAACAATGTTTTTTTTTTTCTGTGCTTCATCTGATAGATTTTGCATAAGTGTGTATGGCAACGGGACGGGTGCACGGGTCAAGTTTGGAAAATTATCATACCCTTTTCATTTAACTTTTAATTTTATTTTTAATATTTGTTTTTTTTATTATAATAAAATTAATATATATCATAAAATAAAATATTATATTTTAGGTAAATTATTTCATTAAAAACATTTTAATTATCATTATGATATATTAGAAAATAAAATAATTACAAAATCATTTTTTAATATACCCATGGCGATGCCAGACTAAACAATACACAAACCCATCCTTTAGGCAAAAAAATCTCAAATCTATTAAAAACCCAATTACACTTAAATTATACCAGTTTCATTATGAATTGGGTGGGAATCTGGAAAAAGAAACCCGCCTCATTGTCATCCCTATCATTCTACAAATGATTCCATCATTTAAACCTTAAGCTCTTAAACATATTCTAAGTACCATCGTCCAAGTCCTAGAAAAACCCTAAATTCTTGAATTTTAAATAGTATTTAAAGATAAATTAATAATTAAAATTTTTTTTTTCACTTTCTTTTTTTCTTTCTACTTTTCCTTTCTAACCTAGGACTGCTGCGTGTTACTATTTTGCAGATTCTAAGCAACGGGGCATACACTAGCATAGAGCACCGGGCAACAGTAAATGCACAAAAAGAGAGGATCTCCATTGCCATGTTCGTCAGCCCCAAATCCTCAGCTGTGATTAAACCCTCAAACAGTTTGATAAATCCTCAAAATCTGCCATTGTTCAAGCAACGGCGCCAAAAATACTTCAAAGATTTCTTGTCCCGTGTTTTGGATGGTAACTGCATCTAGAGCATATGAAGATCAAAAGTTGGGAAGAATACAGTACCTGAAGCTTAGACATATGTATATGGTTATGTTTAATTACGATATATATATATACAGTAAATGCACAAAAAGAGAGGATCTCCATTGCCATGTTCTTCAGCCCCAAATCCTCAGCTGTGATTAAACCCTCAAACAGTCTGATAAATCCTCAAAATCCGCCATTGTTCAAGCAAACGGGCGTCGAAAAATACTTCAAAGATTTCTTGTCCCGTAAGCTGGATGGTAAATCGTATCTAGAGCATATGAAGATCAAAAGTTGGGAAGAATACAGTACCTGAAGCTTAGACATATGTATATGAAGAAATGACTACGATATATATATATATATGGTATGCACTGTGTGATGCATGTATGAAGTATTATAATCTTGTTTTGAGGTCGGTAGTACTGTTCTTATATCAATATTACGTTACACTTATCAAATCAGTTCTGCAAAATAAGGTTTCCCTGTTGTGATGTTGCCTTGTTATGTAGAAATAATATTTGTGTCCATATATAAAGATGGAAAAACTTGTCATGATTGTGTTCCCTTGACATATATACACCCTTGTTGCTTAGTTAATTTTCTAAAATTCAAATTTAAATATAATACTAAAGAAGGGCAGCTTTAGGAAATATATTTATAGTGGTGTTTTAGACTAAGATCAATTTATGTTTTCCTAGGAAATATTATTTTAGGCTATGTTTGACTCTTAGAAAATATAAAGTAAAAAACTATTAAGAATATTATTTTTCTAGGTATACTGATATATAGAAATGTTGCTTGAGATTGTCCTATACTTAGTTTATGGTTCTACAAGATGATTTGTTACTTGGGTAGCTGCTTTGATGAAGATTTGATGGTTTAAACATTAAGTCTCTAGGAAAACCAAGAAGTAGTTTGGATTAAGGTCGTCCCATAGTGCAAAGACGTGGCAACTTCAGTAAGTCCAAACTAGTATCAAAGTTGACGTGGGACGCAAGTCAGTTCTAAAACCTTGGAGGCTAATGTACTTAGGGAGCAAGGTAACGATGGGCTTGGGATGATTTTTGGCAAGTGGATAAAGATCAAATCAAGAGGATCCAAACTTCTAAGCTATCAAACAAGAATTAGAAACAAATCAAGTTTCTATTTTGAAGAGGATACTTAAGCAGCAAGTTTCCTTATTTCATTGTGATAGCTTAAAGGCAAATACATAAAATAGAAAGTAAAGTTGGAGTTATATTAGGATAATGATCCATCCTTATCAAGACTTCCCAGACTAAATTACTATAAATTTAGGGTTTGAAGTTGCTCATCATGTATTCCAGAGTTAAAGCTTGAGGAAGAACAAGCAATGTCCAGACATGTTGAAGGAGTGCGGAGTGCAAATAATTGGTTTAGGCATCGCACATTTAAAGCTTTTCACCTTGGGTGAAAGGTGATGTTTTGATTTTCTTCATCTAATCTATGTAATGTGGGTATGGGTGTGCGATGCTTTTGAGAAGGGAATGAAAGTGGTTTATTCTAAATTATACTAGGAGTGATTAGGTTAAAGAAGGGTCGTGGGTAGAGAAGAAGTCTCGCACCATATAAGACTTATTGCAACCTTGAATCAAATTAGTGGCAATCCTTGCATTTGAGCAGAGCCTCTGGATGGGCGTAGCCTGCCAACAACGAAGACATTGTGTGTGCTTACATTTTTATGCATATACTTTATATCTATTTTGCACACACATAGTTCGACATGGGGAGTTCGGATGCACCGCACTAAAGTCCGAACTGTCGCATAGTCCCAACGTTAGGAAGTGTGTTCAAGAACACACACTTAGTTATGTCAATTAGTATCAGAGCGGGTCACTCCAAGTTGCTGAGTGAGATTCATGTTTACTCTAACTTATTTTGTGCCATCACAAAATGGATTTGATGAAAGAAAGTGGATCTACAAGCCGTCCCCCTCTTCTTGATGGGATGAACTATGACTATTGGAAGGCAAGGATGCGAGCCTTTATAAAATCAATTGATGAAAAGGCATGGAGATTAGTTCTATAAGAATGGAAGTCGCCTACCAAGATGAATGTTGAAGGGGAAATTGTTCCCTAAAGCGAAGTTGAGTGGGCACCTGGAGAAGATGCCCCCATTCACCCAAAACCTCACATGCCTTGAATGCAATCTTCAATGTTGTTGATCCCACTCCAATTTTAAGATGATCTCTATTAACGCAGCCAAGGAAGCGATGTGAGATACCCTTCCTTTCATGTTGCCTTTTAGCTGAAATAAATGATAAATGCACATGAATCTAGGTTTGAACTTCTTACAACAAAGTTCAAGAACTTGCGAATGAGTAAGGAGGCGACTTCAATGAAAAACTATGCGACTTAGCCAAGCTCTCGAGGAAAATATTTTAGAAGAAAAACTTGTCAAAAATGCCCTCAAGGTTTGCATACAAGGCAACAGTAATAAGAGAGGCAAAAGACTTAAAAAGGATGAGATCGACTTGAAGAACTTGTAGGGTCTCTGCGAACTTTTGAAATTGAACTGAGCAAAGAGTCCAAGGAAATGAAGGAACTTGTGGAACTAAGGGTTGAGTCTAAACTACCCAATGATGAAGGTTGTGAGTTCTCTGAATCAATGGCTTTGTTATCAAATAAATTTGAAAGAGCCTTAAAAAGATTGAACACTTTGGCAAAAAGTAACTCTCAAACTCGTTTATTTGCTTATGGGACTTTTAATCCAACAAAGCCAACTCAAGGAACTATAAGGTCAAACCCTAGAAACAAGCCAATCCAGTGTAGAGAATGTGGAGGATATGGTCACATCCAAGTGGAGTGTGTCAATACAAAGAAAATCCTATCCTTCAAGCATTTTGAGTGATGGTAACCGTAAGATTACAAACAAGATAGAAATGTTTGCTTAACTCATTGCTTTGGCAACCATAACCTCAGTTCTTGAACCAAACACAAATAATCAAGAAGTTCTAAAGGATGTGGCAACCGACGTTCAAACACTCTAAGTGCCGATTCGGTTTCATAAAGTTCCCAAACTCTCCTATTGTCTAAAAAAGAAGAGGATGAAATCTCAGATGAAGAACTAGCATATCTGGCAAGGCTGTTGTAAGGAAAGCTTCGGTAAATATATTAAAAATCATGAGAATCTTCAAGGCCAAGTTCTTCAACTGAGTCAAGATAACAGAGGCTTAAAGAAAGAGGTAGCTACTCTAAAAGGGGAAATTCTAAGGAACTAGATGGCTCTGCTCAAGTTAGATCATCTTAGGGAAAATAGCAGATGATTTAACTTAGAACCACGTCCCAATTCACATTCTCCATGTGAACTTCCCCTCCGTTGCCTGTGACGGCATGGGGCCATTAGAAGGATCTTGAGACTCAAAGCCAAATAACTTAAGAAGAACTCTTGTCTCAAGTTTGCAAAAATAAAAGAGATAGTCTAAACGCTCCCAAGAACTGGAACATCGTGTTCAAACAAGAAAAACAAGTTCTTGAAAAAAGTAGCTAAGGAAATTAAATACCACTCCTATAGGAAGATGGGTCACATTAGACGCCATTGTAGACACTAGAAATCTTACTAGAAGAGGAGACTAGCGTGCTGCATAAGTCTGAAGCACACCCTGGTAGAAAGGAAAGTTAAGAGCTGGTCGTACTTACCTCTCTCAAGGCTGAAATAAACAAAGTTGGTACTTTGATAGTGGAAGCTCACAGCCTATGACAGGTGTGGCTATTGTCCAACGTTCTACCATCCCTTTTGGATTCTATAACCTTTAGGGACAATGCTGAAAGTAAAGTGCCATGTGGTTGGGATCATTTAACGCCCCGGTTTGCCAAAGGGATGTCCTTCTTATTGATGGACTAAAAGCCAACTTGATCAGTATCAATCAATTGTGCAACCAAGATCTATTTGTAAAATTCCCAAAAGACAAGTGTATTGTCGTAGACAAGAATCAACATCATATCATGAAAGGAAATAGCTTAACAACAATCAAGTAATTAGTCGTGTGCTCTCTGGCTATATGTTTAAACATTTGCTTGATGATTGCGCTTTATATTAAAGAGAAGAGTATAGATATAGGTAGTTCTATATACACCATTGTTGTAGAAGCAATCATGGACTCCTTAATCTAAAGGCGTAAACCCGGAAGAATGGGCGACCTTAGCTAACTAGGAAAACAAACCAAACATCCACCTCGTATCCTACCAAGGCTCTACTCAAGAGATGCAGAGCTAGTCCACATCAATCTAGCTGGACCTTGTAGGTGAAATGCGTTGTTGGAAAAAAAAAGTATGTCAATGTGTGCTTAAATGATTTCTCCATATTCACTTGGGCAAACTTCCTTAAGACCAAATTAGAAGCTTTTGAACCATTTGAAGAAGTATGACAAGAACTATCTAAGGAGCAAAACAATAGACTACTAAAGTGTTAGGGTTGAGCACAACCTGCATCATGGTTAGCATAGTGGAAAAACCAAAAATTTCGTGCTTAATCCCTTCCATAGATCTCTTGGACCATCAAAATCAACCAACAAGCATACAAGAGGAGAAAGGTGGTACCTTTTTAAAGTTTCAAACTCCTAATGGGTGTATATGGTTTCTTTTATTGTAGATCCACCCCAAATGGTGTAGATTCACAACAAGACCACAATGACTAGCAGCTAGACGTCTCCAATGGTGACCCACGCGAAGGTTGGAGAAGAAAACCTCCAAAGTATTTATAGCTTGGTTTTTATTCTTGGTGCTAACGAAGATAAAAACCTAAGAGGGAAGCTGAGAGAAACATTTTCTCTCTTCTCTAATATGAGAATAACAACTTAATGTTTAGGGTTTAGATATGAGGCCTTTATATAAGCTTGTAAGATGAGAAAAATGACCAAAGTGCCCCTCATTAATGACGGTGGCTGGCCACATGCATCTCTGATGAGTGCATTTCATACCATGATTATGTGACGCCCTTAACTCGGCACACGGTGTTAAGCGAGGGTGTCATTATTATTATTTTTTTTTATAAACTTATAACCTTTAAGCTTGTTCATTCATATAATGTTAAACATTTAACTTGTACTATATTTTGTAGTAGCGGATTACAAAATATATACAAGCTCCATTTATGGAAGTATTCAACATTGACAATATTTACATTGTTTAAAAAAACAAAACATATAAAAAAATGGACCAAAAGGTCTTTTGTGGGCACCTAGTAGTGTGTTGGCCTTGGTTGTAATCCTCAAGTGAGGAATATTTGTATTAAGAAAATATTGGGGTTTTAGAGGAGATGCTATCAAAATTTCTCCAATTTCGGAGGGTCATAATTTCTTCGTCCGAACTCTGTTTTAGAATCTATGGAAAGCCCTTTGAGTCTAGAATCCATCCATATATAGCTTGATAATATTGGAACTCGTATTAGGTCCAGAAATCACAAAAAAGGAGGCCCTGCTGGTTGCTCGTAGCCACTTTTCATGGGAAGCCTCTAATTTCGGACGGTCATAATATCTTCGTCCGAACACCGTTTCGGATGTTCTTAGACTCTATGGAAAGCCCTTTGAGTCTGAAATCCATAAATATATAGCTTGAAAATATTGGAACTCATATTAGGTCCAGAAATCACGAAAACAGTTAGCCCTGTTGGTTGCTCGTAACCACTATTCATGCGAAGCCTCCAACTTCGGACGATCATAATTTCTTTGTCCGAACTCCGTTTTGGATGTTATTGGACTCTATGGAAATCCATTTGAGTCTAGAATCCATCCATATATATCTTGATAATATTGGAACTCATATTAGGTTCAGAAATCATAAAAAAAAGGCCCTGTTGGTTGCTCGTAGCCACTTTTCATGGGAAGCCTCTAATTTCGGACGGTCATAATATCTTCGTCCGAACTCCATTTCGAATGTTCTTGGACTATATGGAAAGCCCTTTGAGTCTCAAATCCATAAATATATAGCTTAAAAATATTGGAACTCATAATAGGTCCAGAAATCACGAAAATAGTTAGCCTTGGCTAAGCAGCCAGAGTTACTGTTTCATGAGGAGCCTCCAACTTCTGGACGGTCATACTCTCTTTGTCCGGTCCCGCTTTGGGATGTTAGGACTCTATGGAAATCCATTTGAGTCTAGAATCCATCCATATAGCTTGATAATATTGGAATTCATATTAGGTCCATAAGCACGAAACAAAGAGGGCCCCGCCGGTTGCCTGGGAGCCACTGCTCGGGAAGCCTCCAATTTTGGACGGTCATAATTTCTTCGTCTGAACTCCGTTTCGGATGTTCTTGGACTCTATAGAAAGCCTTATGAGTCTATAATCCATCCATATATATATTGATAATATTAGAACTCATATTAGGTCCATAAATCATGAAAACAATGGGCCCTGCTCGTTGCTCGTAGCCATTATTCATGGGAAGCCTTCAACTTCGGACGATCATAATTTCTTCGTCCGAACTTTGTTTTGGATGTTCTTGGACTCTATGGAAATAATTTTGAGTATAGAATCCATTAATATATAGCTTGATGATATTTGAACTCATATTAGGTCTAGAAAACATGAAAAACAGTAGGCCCTGTTGGTGTTGCTCGTAGCCACTGTTCATGGGAAGCCTCCAACTTCGGACGGTCATAATTTCTTTGTCCGAACTCTATTTTGTAAGTTATTGGACTCTATGGAAAGCCCTTTGAGTGTAGAATCCATCCATATATAGCTTGATGAAATTGGAATGATAGTGAATATCTCATAAGCATACATGGTAACCATAGTTATTCATGAATATAATGAGATATGAAAAATGCAAAGATACAAATAAATGATCAGAATATCGTATATGATTACCTGATGACAATAATTATTCTAGAATAAGAGATATGTATTGAATATAAATACACATTGTTTGTTTAGAACCGTAGAGGGATAGATTGGGCTGCCTATTGTGGAAAAACAAGTCCGGCAAAGATACCGATCGGGCCGTCCCATTCGGTCATTACAATGCCTTTCCGGGCCCTTATAGATGGTTGTCTCTTGCATAATGATAACAACGCCTCAGCCCTTATACGGGTCATTGTCTCACAAATGATAACAAGGCCTTCGCCCTTTATAGACCACTCGCTTTCAGACAAAGGAGTACAAATACGCCCTTATAGTTTCCTTTATTTACTTCTAATGTTTATGTGCATGAAACATAAAACAAATGACTTGAATTATGAAATATGAAAATGATATGATATGATATGAAGCATAGCACATTATGACATGACAAGTATATTATGACAAGAACATGAAGCAAAGTGTAAAATGATAAGAAATGAAACATGGTATTATAAGTAAATATGAAATATGTATAAGCATGTTTAAATGATATGATATGTTAGATGTGTATGCATGTTTATAGAAGTGTGATGACCCTTATTAGAGGTCATCCATATGTATTAATTCCCACTAAGTTATAAGCTTAGCACGGGTGTTTCATCCATGTAGGTACAGGAGAAGCAGAAACGAGAAGTTCGAACACTCCACATCAGCAACCAAGGCGAACACACTACTAGGTGCCCACTAAAGACCTTTTGGTCTATTTTTATATATGTTTTGTTTTTGTAAACAATGTAAATATTGTCAATGTTGAACACTTCCATATATGGAGCTTGTATATATTTTATAATCCGCTGCTACAGAATATAGTACAAGTTAAATGTTTAACATTATATGAATCAACAAGCTTAAAGGTTTTAAATTTATAAAAAAAAATAAAAAAATGACACCCTAATGACAATCGCAGCCTAGTCAGCGCCACAGCCAAGGTTATCGAGCCTAGGTTTAGGCGTTTCTAGAAGAGTCTTAGATTAAGGATGTACCTACTATTGTGCAATGTGTCGCTCCACGCGGATGTCCTCGTTGCTGTGACGTTTTAATGGATCGGGTTATCCAAACATATGCGCCATAGTTGGTTGTGATACAGGGGCCAGTCTTGCTTAATGTCCCGACCATCTCAAGTAACTCCGGTGACAGGTATCCGATCCGAACTAATACCGTGTTATTTCAGCCTATGGAAGCCCGAAGGTTTTCTAAGAAAAGGTCAGGAAGGTTGCTTTGATTCTTGACTCCAAAAGAGAGCAAGTGAATTTTGAAAATATTCCTGTGATTAGGGAGTTCCCTGATGTGTTTCCCGAGGAATTACCGGGAGTACCACCTAAAAGAGAAGTGGATCTTTCTATTAAAGTAGTACAGGGAACGACTCCTATTTCGAGGGCACCCTACCGTATGGTCTAACTCGAACAAAGAGTTGGAAGACTCAACTACAGGAGCTATCGGATAAGAGTTTCCCCATCTGACCTAGTGTTTCGCCTCGATGCACCCGCTTTATTTGTGAAAAGAAAGATGATACCTACGGATGTGCATCGATTATCGGCATCAATAAGGTGACAAGTGAAAACAAGTACCCATTGCCGAGAATCAAAGATCTTTGATCTGAAGGAGCGGTGTGTTCAAGATTCCACCAAGGACCGATATTATCAGATGAGAGTAAAGGAAGTAGATGTGTCAAAGACCGCATTTAGAACCCAATATAGGCATTATGAGTTTTTGGTAATGCCATTTGCATTGACTAATGCACCGACATCATTCATGGATTTAATGAATAGGGTATTCCAACCCTATGTGGACTGGCCAGAGTGGTCTTTATCGACTTACTATCTCGTATTCTAAGAATGCACAGGAACATGAACAACATCTAAAAATAGTCTTGCGGACGCTAAGAGAAAAGAAGTTATATGCTAAGCTCAGCAAATGTGATTTTTGGCTAAAGGAAGTTTCCTTCTTAGGCCATATTCTGTCAGCGGAGGGTATAAGAGTTGACCCTACAAAGATTAAAGTCGTGGTGAATTGGAAACCACCTTGAAATGTAAACGAGGTGAGAAGTTTCTTGGGTTTGGCTGGTTATTATTGGAAATTTGTACAAGGATTTCCAGTTATAGCATCCTTACTTACAAGATTACTCCGAAAAGGGGTGAAGTTTGAGTGGGATGATAAGTGCCAATCCAGCTTTAAAAGGTTAAAAGAAATACTGGTCACACAAGTGTTGATTCAAATTCTACGGGCAGTGTGAGTACTATGTACAGTGATGCTTCGAGGATAGGTTTGGGATGCGTATTGATGCAGGATGGGAAAGTGGTGGCTTATGCTTCTAGCAGATAGTTGAAACCTCATGAGCAAAACTATCCCACACATGATTTGGAGTTAGCAGTTGTAGTGTTTGCTTTGAAAATTTGGCGACACTATTTAAATGGAGAAAAATGTAGAATTTTCACTAATCATAAGAATCTGAAATATTTTCTAACTCAAAAAAAGATTGAACTTGAGGCAATGTTGGTGGTTAGAATTGTTGAAGGATTATGACTGCATAATTGACTACCACCCGGGAAAAGCAAATGTAGTGGCGGATGCCTTAGGTAGGAAAATGATTTCTGCTTTGACTATGAAAGATTATGATTGGAGACTTGCACCTGATGGAGCCTTGTTGGCTTAATTGAGACTATACCGGATTTAAAGCAAATGATAGTAGATGCTCATAAAAATGATACCAAGTTACAAGAGATAGTTCAGTTAGTCAGTACTGGAGACAAGACTGATTATGTCATAGATGAAAGTGGAGGTTTGTTATACAAGAGCAGATTATGTGTACCGAATGTTATGGATTTGAAAAAGAAGATATTATATGAAAGCCAACACTGGCTTCACCATGCACCTGAGGTAATAAAATGCACCAGATATGAAACAGTACTAATGGGTGGCGAGGAAGGAAAAGAACATTTCGAAAGTACGTATCTAAGTGTCCGACGTGTCGCCAGCAAAGGTCGAACAATTGGCAATTATCCGGTTTATTGAATCCCCTTCCAATTCCCTAATGGAAAGTGGGATAACATTACTATGGATTTCGTATCCGATTTTCCCCTCACCCAAAGGAAACACGATGCGCTCTTGGGTGCATCAGGTAAGACACCAAGTCTACTGCCTTCTACCGCTCAACTCGAGTACTCCATGGATCGCCTAAATGGAACTTTGCGAGTGAAATTGTCGATTTCATGGGATTCCCTTATCGATAGTGTCCTAATCGCGGATCCACGGTTTACGCTGTCTGAAGGAATTACACAATTTTTGGTACGAGATTGAATTTAGCATTGCTTCCAATCCACAAACGTATGGACAAATTCAAAGAGTGATTCATGTGTTAGAAGCTATGCTTTCTGAGGTTGTGTCATGGAATTTTCTGAAGCTGATAGATTCCATTGATGAATTGCCTATAATAATAGTTTTTAGTCACATTGGTATGGCACCATATTTGTGCTTAGATGGCTCGGTAAATGTGGGAATCCCCTGTATGTCGGATTGAAAGTTAAATGAGCATAAAGTGATTGGTCTAAACATAGTGAAAGATACAAAAGAGAAAGTGCAGGTTATTCGAAAAAGGTTAAAGGCTGCTAGTGATCGACAAAAATCTTATGTCGATTTGAAGAGAAGAGACATTGCATATGAAGTAGGAGACAAGATCTTCTTGAAAGTATCGCCATGGAGGAAAATTCTACTATTTTGTAGTACAAAATCGAAGTCCATAGTTCAGGAATATATGAGGTTTTTAACTTAATTGGCCCTATGGCTTATCGTTTGGCACTCCCTCCAGAATTGGCCAAATTACACAATGTGTTTCATATGTCGATGCTTCGGAGATACCGCTCGGATGAGTTACATATACTACCAGTGTAGGATGTGTAAGTACAAGTAGATTTGTCATATGATGAACAGCCGAAAGCTATTTTGGCTCAAGAGGTGAAACAATTGTGGAATAAGCAAATACCGTTAGTGAAAGTGCTATGGCAACACCATGGCAGGGAAGAAGCTATTTGGGAGCCAGAAGCAATTATGAAAGTGCAGTATCCGCAACTCTTAACTACAGGTAAAAATTTAGAGGACGAAATTTCTTTAAGGGGGAGAGAGTTGTAACACCCCAAATTATACCCTGACAGTTCTATAACATGTTTAGGGTATAATAAAGGTAAAAGTACTTTTTTTTTTGGAATAAAATAAGGCTAAAAATAAAATTTCAAAAACCCGGAATTTGTACAAAAAGCAAGGGTAGATTTGTAATTTATCAAAAAAATGACATAAAAGTCATAAGTTAAGAAGATAAGAGGCTATTGTAGAAATAGCATAAATTGTAGTGCAAATAATAGAGTGATGGAGGACTAAAGGGTAATAAAAGGAAAATCGATCATATAAAAAGGCAAAATATCTCAAATGGTCTCTCATTTTTGGGAGAGCAAAAACGTCAAGGCCAAGAGAGGAGAAGAGAAAACGAAGAGGAAGAAGAAGAGAAGAGAAGAAGAAGAAGAAGAGAAAGGTATGGAATTTTTTAAGTTTTGTATGGATTTTAGTATGGAAGTATGGATTTTAGTATGAAAGTATGGGTTTTTATGGATTAGTTTGGATTTTATATGGAATTTGATAAGTTTTGTATGGATTTTAGTATGGAAGTCTAGGTTTTTGTATGGAAAAATTATGGATTTTAGTATGGAATGTTCCTCGTTGAATTGTGTGCTGAACTTGGATGGGTGTCTATGTTGTTGTATGGGAAAATCAAACCATAAACCCATTTTTTATGAATTTGGGTCTAAAAGAACCCTACTTAGTATATTGGTGGTGTTTTGGATTTTGGTTGGTTGATTGTTATCCTCAAGTGAGGAATATTTGTATTAAGAAAATATTGGGGTTTTGAGGAATATTTATATTAAGGAAATATTGGGGTTTTAGGTGAGATGTCACAAATTCCAACTGGATGGTCATAATTGTCCGAACTCCGCTTCAGATGTTCTGGACTCTATGGAAAGAACTTGAGTCTAGAATCCATCCCATATATAGCTTGGATAATATTGGAACTCATATTAGTCCAGAAATCATGAAAAACACAGCTCCGCCGGTTGCTCATACCACCTGTCATGGGAAACCTCCAATTTCTGGACGCACACTCTCTTTCGTCCGAACTCCGTTGTGGATGTTCTTGGACTCTATGGAAATCCCTTTGAGTATAGAATCTATCCATATATAGTTTGATAATATTGGATGTGACACCCCCAAAATCGGTGTCCTGGCTGACTACCGTCATCCAAATGAACACTTCCGTGGATGCCTGGTGACTCGACCTCTCACGAAAATCGGGCAAAGTCTCCTTTGTTAGGGGAGCTCTACCCATATACAAACCTGTCCCAAACAATCCAATATAATATTTATATGAGTGGAAAACCAGCTCAGCCCATACTA
This sequence comes from Tetrastigma voinierianum, assembly GCA_016808115.1. Taxonomy (NCBI): domain Eukaryota; kingdom Viridiplantae; phylum Streptophyta; class Magnoliopsida; order Vitales; family Vitaceae; genus Tetrastigma; species Tetrastigma voinierianum. The sequence goes on from JAEQBH010001121.1 coordinate 647,292, forward strand.
ATATACTCATCAACATACCAACTATATGCCATAGTTTCAAGAGTTAGAAATTTACTCTTATACAACATATGTTAAAGGTTTAAAACATTCTAATTCATGTACTACATCATAAAACCAAAGCCACATCCCGGCTTTCTTCTAAAGTGGTCTCTATGATGAGCCGTCTCCTCGTGTGCTCCCCCGTGACCGAAATACACTCGACAGGACACAAGAGTGGAATCACCCTAAGTGGGTTACTCCACCTAAGTGCATATGCAATGCTCCAAAGTAAAACACACATTCAAGCAAATTCTGAATAGATCTTACTTGAATGTCTAAATGACCAACCCACGCCCCGAGTCCTCACACCGACCCCCTCACACTTGCCTGGGCTTCGGGCGTATGAAACATCTTTTTCAAAACAATTTCGTTGTTTTCGGAACTATACTACCGGCTTATCGCGAAAAATACGGACTACTCTTCGAGGCGAATGTGTTGAGAACCTTCCAAATGCTTCATGGTCCTCATCCTAATGATCCGGCTGGACCTGCTTCCCAACCCCATTCTTCTGAAATTCATCCTGTGAAATTCCTTTCAAAACGCTTTCGCTTCAATTTTCAGCGCTGCGCACTCACCTAATTTCTAGGCTACCTCAATGCATATGAGATGAATTATGCCATTTCACACAATATATACAACACATGAAAATATACCTTCATGCATATATTATCAAATTCACAATTACACCACATGTAATTCAACAATATCAACCATCACCCAAATTAGCTCACTTGAGCTAAACACAATCTCATCTCCAATGGCTCATACAGACAATTATATTCCATATAATTGAGCAAATCACAATTTCATCTCCACGGTTTATACATACAATTATATTCCATATACTGTACATCATATTAATACAAGAAGTTCATGCATTAACCTATCCATTTACACAAATCAAGCCATTTATTTCATCAATTTCAAGCACCCAACACATGGACGTGCTTTTCGTCCATTTCACATTAAACCGGACTGCTTACAGCCCCAAACAGCAAGTGTGGCTGTCCACCGCAGCCCACTCCTCCTACATCGCCTCTTGGTGGAAACTAAATTTCCATGGCCATTCTCATCATACAGACAAAACACAATTTAATGCATAATTACAACACAAGCGCCCCAAACAAGGATCGAACTGGTCTAACCGAGCTCAATTCTCACAATTCGTCCTATGTTTTGGGGACCGATCAAACGACCCCTCATTGCCTGGCAAACCAACTCAACATTACAAAACACTTAAATAAAGTGTAAAACAAGTAGGATGAAACCCTACCTCACTCTGAGTTTGTCAAAACTCCCAAAACCCGGCTACCACGGCCGCCCCTTGGCTGCAGTGAACAACTTTGCTTCTTGGCCCGAAGCAATCCGACGGTCCGCACTCCCTGAAATCTAGAGAGAAGGAGCACCTTCTCTCTCTAAAAATCACAAAACCTAAGCCATTTTTGAATTCTGCACCTTTTTCCCTCACAACACGTTTTTGGCCCTTTTTAATTTTGGAGAAGAAGACACTATTGGCTCTTTTGTCTTCTTCCTCATTAAACTTTAAAAAAGCCATTATTCCTTCTTCTGATTTTTTCGACACTTTAGTACACACTTCGGTCATCCATTTCCATCATTCCTACCCATGCAACATGTGTCACATGAGTACATGTTATATGTGACTTTTTCACGCTAAATATCGCTTTTACTACACCCATACATACTTAAAACGTGAAACTCCCCGACTATCTCTAATCTCGACCGAAATTCGATCGCAGAAGCTAGATTTCGTGAGACTATCTCAACCGTGAACTGCTCATCATCCAAGATCCAGAGAATAAATTTCAGATTTTTGATCGAAATTACGATTTTGGCTATTTACGAAAAATGATTTTCTGTCTTGGTAATCTCCCTTTTAAAAGGAATTTCGTCCCGAAATTCTAGACAATTACAATCACTTACATGCATATGCTATGTGCACTACACCATGCATGTAAACTTGTCATTTAAATATTAAACGAGTAAACCATACCTTCATCCCTAAACAAGAAAGGATAGGTGGCCCGCATCGTGTCCTTGCGCTCTCACGCGACCCTCCACTCCATAAAGGCCGACAAGACTTCTCACTAGCCTCACGATTCAAGGCCGCAAACCTGATCACTAAGATTCAAACGACACTGCCTCCTCGAAGGTCCCATCAGTGTCAACCTCAATATCTCCCCAATTCACTACATGGGCTGGATCTGGAGTATACTTCCGGAGCATGGAGACGTGAAATACCTCGTGGACACCTGACATGTCACAGAATGCCAACCTAAGACGCGAACAAAGGCCTACCCTCTCGAAAGTATCCGAAGGGCCCAATGAACCTCGGCGATAACTTCCTCGCTTACTCCAATCAACACTCTCCTTAAAGCATCACTTTCAAGAAGACGTGATCCCTAACCTCGAACTCTAAGGGTCGACGTCAGAAGAACGCATAGTTTTCCGTCTATTTAAGCCGTGAGAAGATTGCCACGAAGCTCACCTTCTTGAAGGTGTTCAATCGATCAGATCCGTGATGGAGCTCTCTCTCACCTTGGTCCAACATAACTGATCTACATGGCCTCCCATACAATGCCTCATATGGTGCCATTTGTATACTATTGAGCAATCCAGCCATAGCGACCCACTAAGGGAAATTCCTCCCAGCCAATTCTTATGATCCGAGACGCATGCTCGCAGCATGTCCTCTAACACCTGTATATAATCCACACAACATGTAACCCTACACAACCCTTGCTTGGTGTGCAAACGTTGACCTTCCCAAGGTCACAATCACTGACGATCCAATGGACCGTCAACCTAGTCCATGTCATGAATGACATCCATATACCGAGCCCTTGTCACTTCTCAATGAACACCCAATGTAATTTCCAAAGGTATCCAATATCGAGTCATCGCGACTCCTATCACTCAACTCTAAGTCTCATGTTGATAACCCGACCGGCGTGTTCATCTCGAGTCACTTCCCACTCTTATCACTCAACTCTAAGTCTCGCGTGATAACCTCGACGCTGGGTATTTTCATCTCGAAGTCACTCTAACTCCTATCACTCAACTCTAAGTCTCGCTGCAACCTGACCGTGCTTCATCTCGAGCAAAGATAACTTTTGGCTTACACTGCGAGCCTCTTACATTCACACAGAAATTTCGAATATCTCCACTGTCTCTTACACCCACACAGAAATTTCGAATATCTCCACTCGGCCCTACACCCACACGTAAATTCCTGATTTCTCCACTGCCCTTACACCATCACGTAAATTTGGGATGTCTCCCCTGTCTCTTACACCACGTAAATTTGGGACGTCTCCCGGTCTCTTACACCCATACGTAAATTCGGATACCTCCCCAGTCTCTTACACCCATTACGTAAATTCTGGGATACCTCCCCGAGTCTCTTACACACACACGAATTCGATATCTCCCTTGCCTCTTATACCATTACGTAAATTCGATACTCCCTGCCCTTACACCCACAATGAATTTTGGGACATCTCCCTGCCCTTACACCCTAACCTGTGCTTCTCACCTTAGGGGATTAAAGGCCCTCTTCTTGCTTTGCCCTACACACATCAATTTCTCTTCGTTTCCTGATTCGAACTATGAGTCTTCATTGGACATAATAAAGACAAACTCAATCGACACTCACCAAGAGTGGTGAATGACCACACTACTACAAAAATTAAAGTTCATGACGCTTCATTTAATGACGCTTTAAAAACAATGTCATTATTTAATTATAATTAAATGAACAATGACACTTAATTTAAAGCGTCATTATCCTATGTAATTTATAAATTATTATGACTTTTTAAAAATGTCATACTTGGAAGTGTTTTTTTAGCTATATTTAAATAATAAAATAAGTCAAAGATTCAATCTTGACCCTTTTAGAATGTGATTGAAATGATACAAAACAATGGATATTTTCGAAGTGTCGAGGACTCATATTCAAGATTATATATATATATATATATATATATATATATATATATATATATATATATATATATATATATATATATATATATATATATATATATAACATTATTTTATAATTCTAGTAAATCTCTAAACTCCTATCTTTAATTCCGATGCATCCCTCATATTTGAAGATCGTCCATGGAAGCGGAGAAGAAACCTAGATTATTCGTGTAGATGATAGAGAGAGGAACAACAAATCATTCGTGGGGTGATTATTCGTGAAATGACTGAAAAAAAAAAAAGCTTTGTTTATAGACTGTAATATATACAACATAAGATTTCCTCGAGCATTTAGGGTCTGGTGCATTCGTGTCTGGCTTTCAAGCCCCTGACCAGTATTGTAGGTCCAAGGAGCTTTCTTACTTGGAATTTTTAGGTGACAATGCTCTCTCGTTGTTTTTTTTTTTTTTTTTTTTGATCCAAGTCTTTCCTCTCAATAGAAGGCACAGACGAACCAATTGATGCTCCCATTTAGGTAATTCCTTATTCTTGTATTATACTCGAATCATGCTTGTTTTTGTTTTTATTTGATTCATGTTCCTGCTACCTCTAGTTTATGCAATTTTAATGTTTTATTTATTGTTATTATTATTATTTTATTTAAATTTAAACGTTTGACAGATTTCTTTTTTATATCATTTTTCTAGTATTAAGTTATAATTGAGTGTGTTTACTGTTTTCTTCAAGCACTTGGTGTTATGGCGTTGTGTTTGAAGTCGGATTTGCCTGTCGTCGTCATTTTAGCTAGAACCAATGTGCAAAGGTTTTGCATAAAATATTTGCTTGGATAAGCCTTGAAAACACGAAGTTACTCTTGTTTCCCATTTTCAATATTGATCCATGTCTAAATTTATTTGTGGCTGCCCCTTTCCCTACCTATCAACAGAGGAACGCCCAAGGTCCTTCAAGACGACATGGTCCAATCTTACTTATAACTCGGTAGTAAAGGTGGCGCATCCGTGGCTCACTTTTTTATTTATTTTTGTACATCAATCGATGTCATCACTTCACTCTTCAAGTAATTTCAACAATTTTACAAAGGTGAAAGTTGTTGTCATATTTGGATGTCATGATGTTTGGACTCCTACACATGAGAATTTTTGGGTGGTACTTTGTGAATCTTAAATTTTAGCTTAGAATTAATTAATCCTTGCTTGTTTAGTTGTCTATTTGATGGAAATGATAAAGCATCCATAATTAATCCTTCCAATCCCTTAATTATCTTTATGAATCATATCAACTTATTTATCTCTTTTTGATACACCACTAAGGGGTGAATGAGATTATTTATTTACCATAAATAAAAGTTCTCTAATTGTTAGGTGAAGTTGATTAAGGGGATGCATGCCTCTTTTGTTTTGAAGATGTTTAGGATATTCTCGTTTATATTAAACTAATCAAAGGTCTTCTTATTTCTACTTTGTCATTTTTTCACCTGGTTTTTTCATAACCAGCTACTATTTATGGTCACAAAGGTGATTCCATGTATATATAGAAGAGTTTTGCGGTGCAACAACCATAGTTTTTGTTAGGAATACTAAAGAAACTGAGTACATAGAGGAATGAAGGTTACTCAGCAATTGTAACAACTCAAAACCCCATTTAGGAAATCCTTCACTCTTGAATGTTGAGCACTAAAAATGGAGAAAAACTCTCTTTTTTATCTAGAAACTTTGTAATGATTAACTCGATCTTCTTGCATTGGCATTGGCGAGCTTCAAGATAAAGTTCCGGGGCAAATGCCCCATTGAGATTTAAAAGAAAAAAAAATTGTATTGGATCCAAACCCAAGTCCTATTAATGTATAATTACTAAGTCATTGGATTAAGACTTATTATCGATTATTTTGTAAAACTTTACTTAGGTTCTATTTGGAACCCGAAAAGTGCCAGTGAAGGAAGAAAAATACTTAGGAAAATTATTATCTTATATTTGGTTTTACAGTTAAAAATACTAAATAAAACTATATATAATCAAAATTTCTTAAAATTTTACATATTTTAAAATTTCTTAGTCTTTGAAATAAATAAAATAAGTTTGAATAAACATATAAAATTAAATTATAAAGGTTTAAACCTATTTTTTATTTTCTTTTCCTTAAGATTTTCAAGTACCAAACAAACCAAAAGTAGTAAGGAACAAAAAATAATAAGAAATGATTTTCATGTTTGGAAAATATAAAATAAATAAAATATAATCAAAATTCCTCAAAGTTTTACCTATTTTTAAATTTCTTAGTTCTTAGATAATAGAGCAAAACAAATAAAATGAGTTTTAATAAACATATAGAATTAATTTGTTAAATTTAAACCTATTTTTTATTTTTCTCTCAAATTTATTTCCTTCCATTTTTCCTCTCCATTTTTATCTATATTTTCTGTCCTTAGCAAAACTCCTTTTGGAACCTAGAAAGTATGGAAAGAAAAAAATACTAAGAAAAACTATTTTCTAATGTTTGGTTTTATTATAGAAAATATAAAAGAAAATTAAATATAATCAGAATTTTTTAAAATTTTACACATGTTTAAATTTTTTAATCCTTGTAGAAGAGAAAAAAAGATAAATGAAATGAGTTTAAATAAACATATAGAAAGGAGCAGGATGGGATTTGATATGTAGATGTGGGATGCACAGTGTTAAGACTCAAGACTCAGCTATCGGGGATTTTTTGTTATGATGTTGTTCTTCAACTATGAGTAGCAATTTCAGAATCTATGATGTGGAGAAGGATGTGGTGAATATGTAGTAGGATGCACGTAATATTCATGGATTTTGGCTTATTTAAATCCTGTACTTGGCTTTCACGGTGGGAGAATGATGATTTGTAGTTTTTTTCTTTTTTCTTTTAATTTTTATTTTTTCGTTTTTACTTGGTCAATGTGTTAAGGTTATGAGTGCTCCGTTGTCATGTCAAGAATTAACGGGGTGAGATGAGTGGATGTTGGTGATGATGTGTGAAGGGAATTTGATGATGATGGTGAGATGAGTGGCTCTCATTAAAGAGGTGATGAATATCATAGATAAGATATATTTCATATTTCTTCATTCATGCTTTGTTTTTCTTTCCCTGTAATCTCACACTCACACGTACATTTACTTTCACGTTTATTCCCTACTTCTTGTATCCCCATGCATATATATTTTGGCTCCATGTTTATTTATTTTCCTATTACATATAATTTAGAGGCTTTTATTCTAAAAAATTTGTTCGTGTGTGTTTAAAATGAAAGGTTAATAAAAGACGAGAATTCATTATGTTACAAGAGGTGATGCCGAAAAATATGAAGACTATATTAATATTTGTTCTTTTGTTCAAAAAATTAGAAATTGGGATATGACTTGTGGTTGTTATGTATAAGTGGTTGCATTATTGGTTGGAACCAAGTTATTATGTACAAATATTTGAAGATATTTTTAGCAATAAAATTCAATTTGATTGTAGTTTCTTTTAAATTTTTATTTCATTATATGACAGGATATAAATATTTATTTTAAATATAAAATGCTAAAAGTAAATTCAATCAAAGATGACACTTAGAGCATGTCATTGATAAGATGTATTAAAAATGACCCTCTTTTAAGTGTCATTATCATGGGTGTTATTTCACTTGAAAATGTTCAATGATGATGTTTCTTATGAGTGTCATTGTCAACATTTTTCAAAGATTATGCTTATTAGAAACGTCATTGTCCACCCAATTGATACAATGACAGTCGATACCATGACACTTTAAGAAAGTGTCATTGTAACTCTTCTATGAAGCGCACCGCGCTATCGATTAACTTTTCCTCAGAAGCCAGCTACCGCAACCACACCCGACTGACGCGATGTCTCCGTGCATGCACGCAATAATGCCGCTAACCGTGACACCAATCCCTGGGTCCACCCCGAGCGTAATCTTGGAGACTTAACTGACAATCCCGACCTATCCCAATAACTCACCCTACACCCTAGGGTAGCTAGAACATCCACATCCGGTTTCTCTAAAGGCCTCAACCTCTAGCCCAAATCTACCTACACAAGATGCATTAATGAATGAATATGATGCATCCAATTTAAACGCCCACCTATCAACAAGTGCAAGAGTAGAAACGCACTCAGAGATATCCAAATTAATCCACATGCTCACCTCTGCACTATGAGACTCCCCGCCTAGACAATCCGCCTCATATGCCCAGCCGGCGACAATGGTAACACGCTCATCCGCGCCTCACCCTAACCCGAACTCTACCGCAAACCCCAGGCTCGACCGACCTACGCTCCGCCCCGGCCTATGACCCGCCCGCTGGTACTAGGTGCTAGTGCGGCACCTCAGACCGATACCGGGTTCCTCTCGACCTTACATTAGGGGCGGAGGAACAAATCGTGTCATCTCTCGTTCTACCACCGACCGGGACTCAGACCGTCCCAAACCCCGGGATCCTTGTCTCTGGGGCAATCCTCTCATATGTCCGGCTGGCCGGGCAATGGTAAGCAGGCCACATTCGCCCATCCCGATCGGGTAACCCTAACTCGTCCCTCGCCCGATAACCAGGCCTGAACCCTGCGGAACCCGAAGCCTTCAGCTTTCTTTCCGAATTCAGAAGAAGGTTGATCTCCGCTTCCTTCTTGTAGTACCTCACGATCATATCCCTGATGCTCGCATAACATCTACTTCCTCTCGTGGTCATAGTCGGCCCGACTTAGAGGTCCACTCCAACCACTGGAGGACGCGCATGTACTTCTAAATCACCGGAGGTCGTTGACCCCACTACCACTATTGCACATGCTCGTGCGATACGCATACCGCAATCCCTACCGCTCGCGATACAAAGGCCCGGTCAAAAGTCGATGAGCTCGACCATCACCTCGTGGACGCCCACGCCCTTCGCTCGACTAGCCATCTACACCGGCTCAAATGGCAACGAGCCTCAATGCAGTATCTCTAAGGCATAAACACAGCCCCGAGACACTATTCATATACAAAGAAAAAGATTTTTTTGCACCCATGTCCATACATGCATCTATAGGTAATGCAAGACATAATTTTTACTTTATTAATTTAATCAACATTGTAATTTTATTTTTGAAATTTTCATTTTTGGAAAATTATTTCACGTGATTTTTTATTTTATTTTATTTCTTGTTTTTTTTTTTTGTTTTTTTTTTTTTTTCCAGCTTTACACAATTATAAAAACCTAAAATTCTCCTCTCCTCATTTTTTTTCATTTACGCAGCCTTCCTTGCTGGCCCATAGAAGCAAAGAGTTTCGTACACTCGCTATCCATAGCACTCAAAAATTTTATGAGTTAAACTTTAACTCTCTTTTTTTTTTTTTCTATGTGTAAAAACTGAATAAAATTTCTAATTTCACAAACCCTATTCGTTCTTGTTCAAAACTCCGAGCTACCGTCCAAATTTTCGACCATCTCCGCCCAAAATCCCGAACACCTAAGGTTATATTTCTACCAATGTTCAACGAAACGCTTTTCTCCTATGCTACTCACCAAGCATACAAATTATACACACAACACATAACAATCCATGTTATAAACATCATCCACACATCAATCACATGATCCACACACCCACATAACACAACTCATGTTATACTGACCATCACACCCTCAAACACGCTGCATGCAAGGTTATAATCTTGTGTCCTGCGGACTCAGGTAATCACATACCCAAACTTAACATCGAGCTACACCAAGTGGTGATGTTCTTATACCAATGACCTACGGCCTAAGCCCAAGTCCCTAAATCCCTAGGCTCACATGGTTCAAGTTCACATTCTGAAGACCGTGGCCTAAACCCAAGTCCCCAAAGCCCTAGGTACTCGTGTACCTAAGCTCTGATACCAAACTTTGACGCCTTAAAATCTGGAGCCGCCGATCACCGTCAACCAACGGAAACACTGTGATGCCTGGCGGACCCCGACCCTCCTCACGGCAAAATCAGCAGAGTCTCCTTTGTACCCAGGAGCTCTACCCAGATACAAACATGTCCCAACAATCCAATATAACATATATATGAGTGAAAACGCTCGTCCATACTAATATACTCATCAACATGTACTAACTATATGCCATAGTTTCAAGAGTTAGAATTTTACTCTTATACAATATATATTAAAAGTTTAAAACATTCTAATACATGTACTACATCATAAAACCAAAGCCACATCCCGGCTTTCTTCTAAAGCGGTCTCGCGGATGAGCCGCTCCGTGCGCCTCCCGCACTAGCCAATATAATTCCTCTACTGTGGTGAGCTAATGCTCAGTAGTGGAATCACCCTGCGGTTTACTTCCCTAAGTGCACATGCAATGCTCCAAAGTGCAAACACACATTCAAGCAAATTCATGATCCTACTTGAATTGGCCCAAATGATCACCAACCCATCGTCCCGAGTCCCCACACCGACTTCGCCACTGCCAAGCCATGTAAGAGAAAACATCTTTCAAAACAATTCTTGTTGTTTTCTAAACCATACTACCGGGCGAATCCAGAAAATATGAGATCATCTTGAGGAGAATGTGTCGAGAACCTTCCATCAGCTTCATGGTCCCCATCCGAAATTTATCCTGTCGGACCTGCCTCCCCAACCCCATTCTCCTGAAATTATCCCCGTGAAATTCTTTCAAAAAAAGGTTTTAGTTTTTCTTCAATTTTCATGTCATGCACTCACCCACTTCTAGGCTATGTTCCTGCATATGAGATGCATTATTCCATTTCACAATATATACAAATACATGCAAATATACCATCGCGCCATATTATCAAATCTCATAATTACACCAATATAATTCAACAATATCAACTATCACTCCAAATTAGCTTCACTTAGCAGATAATATACTATATTCATATAATTGAGCAAATCAATAATTTCCTATCTTAATACTTATACACACCAATTATATTCCATATAATTGCGACATCATATTAATACAAGAAGTTCATGCATTAACCATCCATTTCACACAATCTGTTTCACTCATTTCATCACTTTGGAAGCGCACCCAAACATGGATGTTTTTGGTCCATTTCACACAAACCCGAGACTGCTTTTGATAGCCCCAAAATACAGTGAAACGGGCTGTCCACGAAGAAACTCTCACTCTCCTACATCGGTTCCTCGGGGTGGAACCAAATTTCCAGCTGGCCATCTCCCGGCCTACACAAACACAATTTAATGGTAATTGTTGGCAACACAAGCAGCCCCAAACAGCGGACTGAACTGTCCAACCGCAGCTCTTAATAAATTCTCACAACGTCCTATGTTTCGGGATCGATCAAACGGTTCTCACTACTAAACCAATCAACATTATAAAAACACTTAAATAGCGGAAACAAAGGGTATGAACCCACTCACTGAGCTTGGTCAAAACTCAAAACATAAAAACAATGCTGCTGTCCTCGAGCAAGGAACAACTTTGCTTTCTGCTCCAGTTGAACCGACTATCCAACTCCCAAAAATCTAGAGAGAATGAGCACCTTCTCTCTCTAAAAATCACAAAACCTAAGCCATTTTTGAATTCTGCACTTTTTTCCCTCATAGCATTTTCTTTGCCCTTTAATGGTGGTAAGGAAGAAGACATCTACGCCTGGTCTTCTTCCTGTATTAAACTTTCAAAAATGTCAACATGTCCCTTCTCTTGGATTTTCGACACTTTAGACACTTCACCGTCCATTTCCACTCTCCTCTACCCGCATACAACATGCCACATGAGTACACGTTATATATGACTATTCAGATCAATGACACAAGACCCCGACACTCTGGCCTCGAAACGCGGAAATTCCTTAATTATCTCGAATCTACCTAAATTAGACGAGTAGGCTAAATTCTCATGAGACGATTCCATGCGTGAAAATCGCTTTCATCATCCAATATCTAGAGAATAAATCTTTGATTTTAACCGAAATTACGATTTACATTTTCGGTAAAATTTGATCTTCGTGTCTTACATTGAACTCATATTAGGTCCACAAATCACTAAAATAATAGTCTCTGCTTAAGTTGTCGAGGCCATTGTTTATGGAAGCCTCCAACTGCACCATTATAATTTCTTCGTTTCAGATTCGTTTTGATGTTCGACTCGTAAAGCCCTTTGAATCCAAAATCCATTAATATATAGCTTTATGATATTGGAACTCACATTAGGTCCAAAATTGTGAAAAACAAGTGAGGGTCTCACCGGTGTTTGCTCGTAGCCACTGCCTGCCGGGAAGCCTCCTCAACTCCCAGATGATCATAATTTCTTCGTCCGAACTTCGTTTCAGATGTTCTTGGACCATAAGCCCTTTTGAGTCTGTAATCATCCATATATAGCTTGATGAAATTGGAATGGTAGTAAATAGCTCATAAGAATACATGGTAACCATAATTATTCATGCATATAATGAGATATGAAAATATGTAAAGATACAAATAAATGATTGTAAATATTGCATATGATTACCGGATGACAATAATTATTCGGGGAATATGATATGTAATTAAACATAAAATACACATGGATTGTCTACTTAGAACTGCTGTAAAGGGATAGATTTTGGCATGTTTATTGTGGAAAACAAGTCTCGGCAAAGATACTGACACAGCTGGCCCCGCTGGGCTATTACAAATACTTCAGTTCTTTATAGATGGTCATTGTCTCATATAATGATAACAGTGCTTGCGGGCCCTTATAGATGATCATTGTCTCAGATAATGATGGGCAATGCCTTCTGGCCCTTATGTACTCACTGCTTAGCATGCTTAGTATAGCGCCGACCCTTATAGTTTCCTTTTATCCACTTTCTATGTTTATGCATGAAACATTAAACAAATGACTTGAATATGACATATGAAATGATATGATATGATAAGAGAAGATAGCACCGCTTATGCATGACAAGTATATTGTGACAAGAACATTAAGCAAAGTGTGTAAAATGATAAGAATGAAACATGGTATGATAAGTAAATATGAAATATGTAGCTTGGGCATGTTTAAAATGATATGATATGTTAGTTGTGTGCGTGGCTGTATAGAAGTGTGATGACCCTTATTAGAGGTCATCCATATGTATTAATCTCACTAAGCTGTTTAGCACGGTGTTTCATTTGTGTAGGTGCAGGAGAAGTATAAACGAGAAGTCCGGACACTCCACATCAGCAACCAAGGCCAACACACTACTAGGTGCCCACAAAAGACCTTTTGGTATATTTTTGTATATGTTTTGCTCAGAAACAATGTAAATATTGTTAAGAACACTTCCATAGTGGATTTACATTTTGTAATCCGCTGCTATAGAATATAGTTCAAGTTAAATGTTTATCATTATATGAATGAACAAGCTTAAAGGTTAGAAGTTTATTAAAAAAAAAAATGACACCTTCACTAGACACCGTGTGCCGAGTTGGGGGCGTCACATATTATCATCCATTTTTCTATGCATTTTAATGATTTTGGTGATGATTATTAGAGTTTTAATGTTTAAATGTCTCATTTTGGTGATTAGATCAATTTTGGAGAAAAAATAACAAAAAAAATAGCTTAAATTGAATCAAAGAAGACCAAGAAGCCACTACACAGCAAGCACCTGATCTTTTGATTTTTTTTGTGTTAATGGTGAAATCAAATGGCTCTGATCTACCCAGCAATGTGTTCTAGAGTTCAAGAGTTTTTCAACAAGTCCAAGAACACTCAATTTGGAGTCTGGACGAGAAAGTTACAACCTCCGGATGTTTGATGCAAAAAAAGAAGAAGTCATATTGAAAATGAACAGTGCATGCCGCGACATTGCACTATATGCCCATGTATTGAAGTAGAGAATAAATTAGCATCCAGCATGTGTATGCCGCAACATCACTGTTCACATGTCATGGCATTGCGGCCCAGATTTGACAATTTCACTGTTTTCGGCCTATTTTTAGGGCCCATTTCCTAAGACTCTTTATAAACACTTATTTCTTTATTTTTAAGGAGAGGGTCTCTTAGTGAAGGGCAAAGGAATAAGCCTTTATGGTTTCTAACCCTAGGGTAAAGCTCTTGGAGGAAGAAGATTGAAAAAGGAGAAGACCATTTCATGTTTTCTTGTGCTTCTTTAGTTTTATTTCTTCACCTCGTGTTTTGATTTTCATTTATAGGGTTTTAGATGTAGTTTGTTACATTACATTTAAGACTGATGTGCCTTGTAATGATATTTCTATCACATTTCTATTAATTATGTTCTACTCAATCTTCATGCTACTTATGATTTATCATCATTAATGCGATTAGTGGTTCAATTCGAGATTAAACTCCCTATAAAAGCATGATTGGGAGTCTATTGTATCACCAATAATCACTCAGATTATGCTATAGTATGGGAGTTTCAGCAACATACTGCTAAAGTCCTAAAATATAGACTTCTGAGGTCAACAAGATCATCAAGTATGTTAGCAGAATAGTGGAATATGGTCTCTGGTACACTCAAGACACGATGGTTAGCCTAGTAGGATACTATGAGGCTGATTGGGCTGTAAACTCAAAAGACTGGAAGATTACTTATGGAGGTTGTTTCTTCCTTAGCAAAAACCTTGTATCTTGGTTCAAACGAAAACAGAACTATATATGGCTTTCCACAGCCAAGGAAGAGTACATAGGGTAGGTAGTGGATGCACATAACTTATTTGGATGAAAATATGCTAAAACCCATACTAGCCTCTAGAAGTCCTAACACTCATTGCACAAACTTAGTGCTATCAACATCTCAAAGAATCCATTTAGTATCTTTAAGAACTTTACACATTTACATACCTAATAATCACTACATTAGGAGTTTGAGAAGACAAGATCATTAATCTACTACACATATCCACCGGAAAACACTTAGTCAGACATCTTCACAAATGACCATGCTTCAAGGTATGAATCTCTATGATCATCCATGGGCCATGCTTCATTTGAAAATATATCGCCTTACTCGAACCGTACAGCCAAGGCATTTGGTAATCCAGCGGTAAGGATCAACATGAGGGGGAGTCACGCAGCTGCGGAGCCACCTTTTCGCTTTAGCAAAAGAGGGTATAAATAGAAGAAATGAATGAGCATCTTAGTCCTTTTCATTCAGCATCTTTTTGTCTCATTCTTTAAGAGTTGTTTTTGTTGAAAGACATAGACAAAACATGTAGAATGTTGGATTTAGATTTGTCCAAATCTTCATCTCATGTCTCATGTATGAAGATGGCTACTGTAACCTGCTTATGGTGACTTGTTGGTTAAACATGAAGACCTTGGGAAAACCAAGAAGTAGTTCGAACTAAGGTTGTCCCTAGTATAGAGACGTGGCAACCTCGGTAAGTCTGGATTAGGTTAGAGTTGACGTGGTGCTTGGGGAGTATAGTATCGATGGGCTTAGGATGATTTTTTTCAAGTGGATAAAGATCAAATCAAGAGGATCCATACATCTAAGCTATCAAACTAGAATTAGAAAATAATTAGGTTTCTATTTTGAAGATGATACTTAAGCAAGAAGTTTCCTTATTTCGTTGTGATAGCTTAAAGACAAGTACAAAAAATAGAACGTAAAGTTGGAGTCATGTTAGGATAATGATCCAACCTTAAGACTTCTAAGATCGAATTACAAGGTTATAAATTAAAGGGTTTGGAAGTTGCTCATCGTGGATTTCAGGAGCAGAGCTTGAGAAAGAACAAGCGAAGTCCATACTTGTTAAAGGAGTGCCAAGTGCAGATACTTGGTTGAGATATTACACGTTAAAATCTTTTTACTTTAGGTGAAAGATGATGTTTTGATTTTCTTCATCTTATCCATGTAATGTGGGTATGGGTGTGAGATGCTTTTGAGAGGGTAATGAAGGGAGTTCATTCTCGACCAACTATGATTGATTAGATTAAAGAAGGGTAATTGGCAGAGAGGGAATCTCGCATCACATAAGACTAATTGTAACCTTGAATCAAATTAGCTAAAAATCTCAGATCTGGCACCGCCCGTTGATGTAGCTAGTTGCCAAACTACAAAATTGCGGTGTTTCGCTTAAGTGTGTAGATACTTTATATCTACTCCGCATTAATAATAATTAATCCCATAAGGGAGTTTGAAACGCACCTACTAAAGTCTAAAAAGTCTCACACACTCAACGTTAGGGAACTATGTTCAAGAACACACACTTAGTTCTATTAGAAATGTTAATGGAATTCAAAATATGATTTAAAATAGTTAAATCATATAATGTCAAACATTTAGTATTATATCAATAATTTCAAATAAATAAAATAAGTTTGTAGTAAATACAAATAATATTTTAATTATTTTTTATTTTTTATGCTCCTAATTTCTTTTCTTTTCTTTATCTCTTCCAAGGTTTTTTCAAATTTTCAAACCAAAATAACTTCAAACTTCTTTCTATTTTTAATCTCATCTATTCTTGAATCCTAATCAACATCAAAACCTAATTTATCAAATATTTCCAAAAAAAAAACTTAATTAATTGCAAAATATTCATACAAAAAATCAATATCTTTATTTATTTATTTATTTTACTTCTTGTCTAAAGTCATATCTCTATTCTATGTTGGAACTTTCATGATAGTTCCCTATTTAACCCAAATTTGAAGTTGAAGTTATAATTATGCTTCTTAAATTAATATTGGTATTGTAAAATTTTATTTAAAATGAAAAAAAAAAAAAAGAAGTTTTTTATAAGTCAAAAAGGGGTACGACTAGAAGCAACGTTTTCTAACTTGGGGATAAGGTATATAAATGCTACTGATGTTTGGTTATATATCCAACTTGGACTTCTAACTTTTTTGGGTTGAATGATGTCCATAATGTTTGTTTCTTAACTTAAATACACCCCTACCGTCAACAGAGTAAATAGATAGACAAATAGGGCATATAACGTCGTTGACATGTCACCCACACGTGACATAATTTGTTGACGTGTCACGCCGCTAACAGGTGATACGTTAGTATTGACGATTGTTTACCCATTTGTTCACTCTGTTAATAGTAGGGGGCATATTAAAGCTACGAAACAAACGTTATGGCAGTATTTGACCAAAAAAAAAGTACCAAATTAGATATATAATCAAACATTATGGGCATTTACGTACCTTATCCATGTAACCTGCATGCTAAGATTTTTGTTAAAGTCATATGATCTAAACAAATTTAATCAAATAAAAGCAAGAACAAGCACAGTTACTCAAAAAACATGAGAGAAATGGATTTTTGAAAATTGATTTGTTAATTAATGAAATCAAATATGATTTCTCAATGCCCTATTCATTTTCAAAAGGTTTCTATTTGCAGATCAAAGATTCATTTTCTCATATATGTGTGCTCACCTTTTTTAATTTGAAAATGTGTTGTAAAGTTGAAATTTAAGTGAACACTCGTGGTTGGAGATGGTGCCAAAAATCGGTTTTATTATATGGTAGGCGTAGTTTTAATGATGTATGCATGTGTGTTTGGTGTTAAAAAGAAACATTGGCTTGAGCTTCAAAAAAAAAAAAAGAAAAGAAAGAAAGAAAGAAACCTGCCTGTATATACAAGTATAAGAAATGGAATCTTTAAATAAATGACGCTTGTGATTTTTTTTTCTGGTAAGAATATATATATAAGAGAAAGAGAAGTAAATAGTGCATTACTACTTTATCAAAAACCCATAAAGATTAGTGCAATATCCCAATATTATATGTGAGTAATGTCATCAAATGTTACTTACGAGAATGCTGCTTTAATCAAATAGAATAAAGAAAACTAAAAACTATGGAGCATAGGAATTTTCAGTCCATTCTTTTCTACAATTCCAATTCCCACTCTTTATTTATCTTATTTTATAATATATATATATATATATATATATATATATATATATATATATATATATATATATATATATATATATATCGATGATGCCTTTTTCAACTGACTGGCCAGAGTGGTTGGGCTGCTGGTTTAATTCGGACTACTACTGGCTGGTTTCCAAGGCATCAAGTGTTCTCTCTCCCGCAAAACAAGAAAGAAGAAGGTTGGCTGGCGGGGCTTCGCCCGTACGCCCGATGCCCAAGTCGCCCCTCGCCGAGAAAGATAGACCGCCAGGAGAGCGATCATGGTTAGCACCTTCACCGATGGGGTGACTTGCATTTTATAGTATATATTTTCCCGGGCTTGATGGTGATTAGAATTCTTTCCCATCGATCGGACATTTCGCTTATCGATATCGGATTCGATTAGGGATATTGAAAGAGTTGTTTATTTAGAATTATCTTTCTTCCTCATTAGTGGGATCCGTCTTGATCTGTAGAATGAGCTGTTATATCGTGAATTATCTTATTTTCCTTACTGGTGAGATTTAGTTGGATTTGAAAGATAATATGTTATTGGGGATTATTCTATTTCCCTTATCGATGGGATTTAGTTTGATTTGCGTAATGTGGGCTCTCTAATTACCCATAACCGCCTTAGTCGAGCTAATCGGGCCTTCATTCTAGTCATGCTAAAGGCCTCGAGTGTTTCAATGGGCGTGCCTCTTCCTTGGGTTTGGCGAATGGGCCTGCGAGCCCATTTTTCAAACCCTATCGTTGGTTCCCTCAAATTCCCCATGTGACGCGGTGCATGGGTAAGGGCTGTAACGCTCGTGACGGATGCAATTTCCACGGTTCGCCTGGGTCGGATTAGTTAAGGCTCGTCGCCATTACATCTTGCGATAATGATGACTCTTCGGTTTTTGTGCTCATTTCTCCCACTTCTTTCAGTTTCCTTCTGTTTCTTTTGCAGACATCCTCTGTCTTGTGTGCCCCTGATCTTGAAACTTTTTTCTTCGCTTTTAACGAGTTCGGACTTCCCTCTTCCTTAATTTCCATCTAAACCTTGTGCAGTCCTTTCCCGGGCTGCCTTTCCGAGATAAGCTTCCATGTTATTCCCGGGACCGTCGCTCTTCTCTTTGGTGTCCGTCGGCAACACGAGGCGTCAGGTTGTTGGCCATGCTTCGTTTCCACACCGCCGCATCACCATGGGTCCGGTCGCTCTTTCTTCATACAGATTGAGGTGACTTTCTACTGCTAAGCGCCCAGAACTAGGCAAAGGCTCTCCGACCGTCTCCACTGGGTCAGATCTCGAGATGCTCAGGGCCCTTTCCCTTGGACAAGGGTAAGGGGAGAGTAGACCAGATTAAGCATCCCTGGGGGCCGACCACTAAAATCCTGCTCGTAATGCTTTGACCGTGGGGCCTAGCAAGGCCGGGTCCCTCAGATGGGGCCACTTTCGTTAGGCGTTACCGACCTCCTTTTGGCGTCCGAGTCTGGTCCCCTGATGTTTTGACCTCCTATGTGGTTTCCGTACCTAAGATGGTATGCTTCTTCGGCAAACTTTCTGCAATCCGCCTCGCTTCCTCCTCGCATCCCTTCATAAAAGGGGGCTTTCAGAAGACTTCAATGTCTGGTCCTTCTCAACTTTGCCTAATGCCCTGGGTATTTTGGTTGGTCTATTGGTTTTCTTTAGGACAAGCTCGGTGTTCCCAAAAGATAGTCATCTTTATCTTTTAACGCGGCGAAATTGCCGGTGGCTTCCTATTTTTCCAAAGGCATCGGCGCCTCCTCTGTGGATTTCCGACTCTCTCACGTGCTTTAGAAGGAACGTTACTTTTGTCGTGGTCGCATCAAATATGACCCTTCTTTTCGACAAGCACGACACCATGCCTTGGCTTTTGACCACCCCTAAGAATCTACGTGAGTGTCGCTTGTTTCTGGTATAATCTTTATGAGGTCATCGATATTCCCACTCCGCATCGCCCATGCGCCTCCGAGGTGCTCTCGACCGGATCTCGCCAAATGCAAGATGACAGATATTCTTGGCCCTTCGAACTCGAGAATTATTACTCACATTTGTTTGAGGCCTTCGCCTCCTTCCCTTTATGAGTCTCCCATCGGACCTTATTACCAAACTGCCAAAGGAACATAGTTCAGGTAGAGGCATTGTCTCGGAAGTCCCAGAGTGTGAAACGGAAAACCTTGGACTCCGTTGAGAAAGACCAGCGGCTTTGAGGCCGAGTTCGAAATTGGGGGCTAACTACTCTTACCTTCTGCCCACGTTCGAACATCGGGCGGACATTTATCGCCTCCGACTGGGAGTCACTTAAGCTTCAAGTTACTTAATCAGATTGCAGGTCAGCCTGCAAAGGCAAAAAGCTCCTCTGGGAGGGCTGTTGAGCAGCCGTTGGCGGTCATGCCCATCACAGTTTGGAATCCTCATGTGCAAAGTGTTAAGCCACCTTCCTCGAGGTCAGAAGAGTTGAAGAGGAAGGGTTCCGAAACTGGCGAGGATGGCGACTCCTTGCTCCTCGGCCTTAGGGCTTGCTCGACGAACCTTTGTCTCGTCCATCCTTAAAGATTATGATCTCAAGTCCCAGGCTCATTTTGCACATTGAGAAGCTTTGGCCTATCCCTCCAAGGACACCTCTCTTGTAAGTTCCCATATCTTGTTGTGTCTAATTTCGAGCTGAGTTGGGTGTTGATCCTGTGTTAGATGTTGATTTTTAGGTGTAGTGGTGGCTACTCATTTGAGTTTGGCCAAAAAAAAGCCAATCTAAGCGGTTGTGCCATTTGTCCCGGGTTTACAAGGCGGGTGGCTTCAGCACATATGGTAGGGTGAGCTACGGGATCGGGTGCGTCGTACATGTGGGAGGCGGTGAAGCTTCATCCTGATTTGACATACCATCGGCACGTGCTCGGTAGGGTAGAGATGAGGCCGAAAGCGACAGGAAGCGGCGGCGAGGCCGGGAGGTTCGGGATGAGCTGCGGGCTGCACAAATGACTTGCTAGAGGCCGGGGGCGAACGCGATGCGCTTTCGATATAAGCTTTGGAGTAGTTGGGAGGAGCTTCTTACATCCCAGGGCGAGCTGCGGGAGTCTAAGGAAGAGCTACGTGCGGTCAAAGATGAACTGCGCGATAAGACGGCGCTACTGGACGGGGCTCGTTGTGAGGCCTCCGAGAAATTTGCAAACTGTGACGCTGGTAGTGTCGTGGAGCTGCCCAGGGATCTTTATCAGCAGTAACTCCTGAATTTGCTTAAGCGGGATGAAGTTATAGGAAGATTGAGGATGAGGCATGTACTGATGGGCTTCTAGGTGGCTTGCCTTTCTAAAGGAAGCGCTATTGCCCTACCGAGCACGGACTTCAACATGACATCCCTAGTGATGAAGTGGTGAGTCTCTGGCGACTATTACGGAGAAGCGGAACACCCAGCTAAGGCCCACTCCCCTTCTTCTCCCTCTGCTTCTCCTTCTAATGCCTGATCTCCCGCGCACCTCTTCGCTTGCTTGACGTCGATTTTTATTTTATTTATTTTTTGTTGGGCCTGGGACCTAGGACGTATGTAGCCTTTTCCTTAATAAACATTCTTTTTTTTTTTTTTTACCACTTTTGTCTCTACTTATGCATTTCGCGTTGATGCATGGCCAGACTAATTTCTTGGGCATAGCTGAGTTGGAGATGTCACGAGTTGAGCAGCTCTTGGGTCGTATGGTTTGAGTTGAGTAGTTGAGCTCTCAAAATTTGAGTTGTTGGACTCCTGGCGCTGAGGCCTTATGGGATGAATAGCCTAGGTGATTGACTCTTAAATTTGCATTACTGTGTGAGTAGTCGAGCCGTCCTGCCCAGCTGCTGGGCTTGGTATTAAGGCCTTCAGGAATTTGAAAACTGGTTGGTGACTCTTAGGTACGCATGGCTGGCGAGTGGTCGAACTCGTCAGTGAGTCTTGGAGCTCAGCGGCCCGAGGCCTTGTGATTGGCAGTGAATGACCTCTTAGTTACTGGCTGTGCGAGTAATTGAACTCGTGGCCCGTTTCTTGGGCTTACGGGCGGCCCGAGAGCCTTGTGGGTTGAAAGCCTGAGCTGGAAGGCCGGCTCTTAGAGGCTGCGTGGCACAGGCGAGAGTGGTCGAACTTGTCAAGGCGAGCTACTAGGCTCCGGGCGCGAGATATGGGGTGGGCTTGGTGATGACTCTTAAATTGCGTAGCCTATCTTGATGGTCGAACTCGTCGGCCCGAGCTACTAGGTTCGGGGCGAGGCCTTGTGGGATGGCACGAGCTGAGCCGGCCTCTCTTGGGGCTGCGTAGCTGTGCGGAGTAGTTGAACTCGTCAAAGCGAGCCTCTTGGGCTCTGGCGGCCCGAGACCTTATGGGGTGAAAGCTTGGCGCCGAGACCTTACGCGCTGAAAGCCCGAAATGAACCGACTTCAGCCGCATGGCCCGTGCGCAGTAGTCGAACTTGTCAACCGGAAGCATCGTCTCGGCGCCGAGCCTTGTGGGTGAAAAGCCTGAGCTGAACTAACTCTTAGGCTGCATAGCCTGTGCAGAGTAGTCGAACTCGTCAAACTGAGCTACTGGGATCCGGCGCCGAGGCTCAGGCTGAAAAAGCCCGAGTCAACTCGACTCTTAGGCCGTACGGGCCTGCATTGCAGTCGAACTCACAATTGAGCTACTAGGCCCGAGCGCCAGGCCTTGTAATCGGTGCCCGGAAGCAACCGACTTCAGCCGCATGACCCGCAAGTGCAGTAGTCGAACTCGGGCCAAACCGAGCCACGGGCTCCGGCGCCGAGGCCTGCGGTCGAAAGCCCGAGTCAACCGACTCTGGGGCCGCATGGCCCGTGCGCAGCAAACAACCCGCCAAACTAAGCCACCGGGCCCGGCGCCGAGGCCTCGTAACAAAAGCCCGGCTGGAACCGACTCCCAGTCGTACGGCCTATGCAGAGTAGTCGAACTCACAACCGAGCCATCGGGCTCGGCGCCGAGGACTTGTGGGTCAAAAAAGCCCGGAAATGAACCGGTCTTGTGGTCAGCATGGCCTCGTGCGTAGTAGTCGAACTCAATAAACCGAAATATTGGCCTGGCGCTATGGCCCGGTAGCCGAAAGCCCTCGAGTCGACCGACTCTTAAGTCGCATGCCCTATGCGCAGTAGTCGAACTCACAACCGAAAGTCAGGTGCGTACCGCTCTACTTCTTCTTGGAAAGATGAGAGTGTCTTTAATGTTGGTTCATGGAGAATTGGAAACGATTGCTTAATTTCCAAAGCCGGGCCTTTTATAAATGACGGCCAATGACATGAAGTTTATACATCGGACATTCCCGCTCCTCTGTGCGTAATCGAGATCTCGCACGAAATGAAGCATCGAGCTTTGATCGTTTTCACCAGGGATCCGCCTCGAGAGGATTTTGTCTCGCTTTGTTGACTCCGCTCGTGGGAGTTGTGTTTTCCCCTTGCCCCCCTTACGAGTTATGTTATTCCCTAGCTTCGTGCTAGGGAATGCGTCCTATAGGCTTTTACATTTCTGTGTCGCTTCATTTCTATTCTTCTTCTCTTCCTTTCTTCTCTTCTCCCTCTCCTTCATTCTCTCTTCCTTCATTTCTTCTTTTTCCACATCTCACTCTCCCTTTTCCTTTCCTTCTCGCATTGAAACCCCTTTCCATCTCTTTTTTCTTCTTCTCCTCTTTTCCACCTCTCTGTTCTTCTCCTCTTTTCCACCTCTTTGCTCTTCTTCTCTTTATTTTCATCTTGTTTTCCTTTCCACTTTCCTTCTTGAAGGCTTTTTTTTTTTTTTTTTTGAGGGAACTGCTTGTACTGTGTACTTCCGAAGTGTACTGGATGACACTACTGATTGTAATTGAATGTAATTTGATTGGAATAAAGAGAGACTTTTCCCTTTTTTGATCATGAACCTTTTCATTCTATTGTATGTAATTTTTTTGTGCATTCTATGTCCTGAAATGCTTTCTGACACGCCTACTGAAGCAACCAATAATAAACGCCAAATCACATTCGAAAAATTGATAATGCTTTTATTTAAGAATACAAAACCGAGATCTACCGAGCAAACGCTTAAGGTGTTCCGCATTCCAAGCATGATGTGAATTTTTCCTCCTCCGTTTGGAGTCAGAATTGCCCTGGCCCGATGACGCTATATGATGTAGGCCTTCCCGCTTAGTGCCTCAGTTTTCCATGCGCCGGATTCTTCCCTTGATGGCGAGCTTTTTCAAGACTAGGTCACCCCGGCATGTAGCTCTGGGTTTGGATTGTTGTAATACCGCTGCCTTCCTTGGTATTCTTCCATGCGCCTTAGGACTCGCTTCACGCTTTCATCTAAGAGATCCAAATTTAAAAAGTGAGAGCCCCGGGCTATCAGTAGCCTGCTACTCAAATGCCAACTCGATCCTTGGGGACTTTAACCTGACCTCGACAGGGGCTACTTCTTCGCACCAGCCAAGGCGAATCAGGGTTTCCCTGGGTTGCACTCATACGTGGTCCCGTAGGGTCATAACACTCCTGAAGAGGTATTCTACCCATTTGCCTTTAAGATCTTCCAATTTGGTCTTCAATGCGGCCTTAAGGGTTCTGATGGTGACTTCTGCCTGACCATTAGACTGCGGATGTGGGGATGAGTAATAATTCTTAATTCCGAGCTCGGCACAAAAATCCCTGAACTTGGCGTTGTCAAACTGCTTTCCATTGTCTGATACCAGGGCTCTTGGGATACCAAACCTGCATATGGCTCAGTCACACAAAATTGCGTGATCTTTTTGTTCATGGATTGTGGCCAAAGGCTGTCCTACCAACCCACTTGGTGAAGCACTCCACGCAACGATGATAATCCGCATTGGCCCTTCCCAATGGGCGTAGGTCCTTTAATGTCCAAAACCCCACCGTCAGAAAGGCTAGGGGCTCGTGGATCGATGTCAAGGCTAAGATGGGAGGCGAGATCTTGGCATGCTCCCGGAAGATCTCAGATCTCCGACCAGGCCTGGCCGGTCCCGAGCATTGCGGGCCAAGAGTATCCCCCCGCCTCTAAGACCTCCCCGCTAATGCCCGAGCCCGATATGATTTCTGCATACACCTTCATGTACTTCCCTCAAAGACATAGCTGTCAATGTCTTTTCCCGCGATGCACTTTAAGGATGGGTGTGAAGAAACCCGCCGTAAAGGCTTCCCTTATGATTAGTGAATCGCGCACCTTTGTCCCACTCAGATGCCTTTTCTGTCGCTTCTAGTAGACGCTCTTCTATTATGTGGTCCCAAATGGTCCATCCAATTCTATCTGACCACTGGGAAACTTCCACGCCTACGAGGTCTATAAGGCTTTGCAAAGGCATTCGACAAGCTGATCCGTCGAGGTCTTCCTCGTGAAGCCGGCCGCTAGTTTTGCCAAGGCATCGGCTCGGGAGTTCTTTGTTCTAGGGATATGTCTGACCTAGACCAGTATGAACTTTTTCAATAAATCCCATACCTTTTTTAGGTATAGGATCATTCTTCCACTTTTGGCCTCGTAGGTATCTTCTATTTGTCTTACTACTACCGCACTGCCGGTCAATTTCCAATGAATGGGCGAGGTTGAGACTCGCATGACGGGGCCCTCATACTTCGCCTCAAGTATCGAGGCTTGAATCGACCGAAGGCCACTCACATCTATTCCTTCCGGGAGGTCGATTAGACCGCCTCCGCTTCAGGCATTTGTGGCCCCATCTACGAGAGTTTCCGCTGGGGAGGTCGTGGTCGACGGCTGCCAGCCGTTTCTGCTCGAGACGAATTCCATGACGAAGTTTGCTAAGACCTGCCCTTTATCATAGCGCGGCTTATATCCGATGTCGAACTAAGCAATTTACGGCCCACTTCATCACCTCTTCCCGAGGTCTCCGCTTATGTAACACTTGCTTCATTGGTATTCGCTGGAACTTCTATAGTATGAGCTCCGAAAGTAAGGGCTGAAGCCTGAAATCGTTGTTTCTAATGCCAAGATTAGTTTTTCCATCCTCGATGTTCTCCGCTCCTCTCAAGCTCTACCAAGTAATAGTAAACAGGTGTTGTACTGGTCTCTTTGTCCTTGACGAGGACAAATACCGGGTCGAGAAGTCCGAAATAGCTAAGCATGTAGTGAGGAGCCTCTTCAACGGGGCCACGTAACTAAAGGGGAGCTCAAATATGTTTTCACGTCGAGAATGCTTCTTCGCACTTCGTATCCCATTGAAAGGCCTTCTTTAAAACTTGGAAGAAAGGTTAACACTTATCACTAGCCCTGGATACGAATCGACTTAAAGTAGCAATCCTTCTTGTCAGACGTTGGACCTCCTTTATGCCTGAGGGTAATGGCATGTCGAGCACATCCTTTATTTTGTTCGATTTTGCCTCTAATTCCTAGTTGTTGACTATGAAACCTAGAATTTTCCGCGGCTGATAATTCGAAGGCGCACTTGGTTGATTTACTATGTTGTGCTCTTCAGATCCGAAACGCCCTGACTGCATGAGCCATGTGGAGCTCGCGCAGGATTTTACCAACATGTCATCTATGTACACCTCCATGGTTGTTCCTATTTGCTTCTGGAACATCCTGTTCACCAGCCTTTGGTAGGTAGCTCCTGCGTTCTTGAGCCCAAATGGCATCACACGATAACAATAGGTTCCCTACGCTGTGACGAACGGTTTTTCTACCGTCTCTGTCCATGCTGACCGTTGTAAATAAAGAAGGCATCCATGAA
This sequence comes from Tetrastigma voinierianum, assembly GCA_016808115.1. NCBI lineage: Eukaryota > Viridiplantae > Streptophyta > Magnoliopsida > Vitales > Vitaceae > Tetrastigma > Tetrastigma voinierianum. Next base: position 673,839 of record JAEQBH010001121.1, read on the forward strand.
CCGAAGTTCACGGTCGGCATGGCATCCACGATGAGGTCGATTCGTGGAAACGGGAAACTATCTTTTGGGCATGCTTTGTTGACGTCGCTGAAGTCGACGCAGTCACCACTGGACGTCGCTGAACTCTCCGATTGCTCTCGGGCCGAGGAGTTTGCACTCCTCATAACGCTTTTTCCTTTATGGTGCGGAAGCTCAGCTCCTCCTCTTTTGTTTGACTAGCTTGAAGGATGAAATTTGGCGTTCAGCTCTAAATATGTGATTACCAGGTAAATTAATCCCTCCGTAATACATGCGCCATGCGAAGACATCTTTGTTGTCTCGAAAAATGGGTGAGAGGGCTTTTGAGGTCCTGCTGGCTTGGGCGATGTAGGCGAGGTGTTGGTCGTCATCAATGATCGGGTTCCGGCTCTTACGAGGGGGCTCGGGTGGGTGAGCACCTCGTCGCGCGTGTTGAGCTCGTCAGTATATGTTATCGACCGCTTTGCTTCATGGATCTTGAGAGTAGCATTCCTGGCCACTCGTTGGTCTCTCGAACCAAACTAGCTCCGGCTACGGTAGGAAACTTGATCATCGTGGTAGCGGAGAATGAACATTGCGTGAGAGGTCTGCTAACAACATATTATAGCGGATGGGGCGTCTGACGAGGAGTCTGTTGTTGTCGTTTCTACGGCATGGGGATCTCGAGGTGAGTACTAGTTGTATTGAGCCCAAGGGTAATACTTTTCTCCGGAGAATCCTCGCAAATAGTGTGATGGGTTCCATTCTCCACTTCCGATGTATCTTATCAAGTAGAGGCAAAGATGATGTTAAGGCTGAACTCCTGGATTGTCGCCCAGGACCAGATGGGCCAGTTTTGTTGAACCTGACTACCGAGATACCAAAGAGGTCATCATGGGGTGCTGGCATCCTTCAGATCTGAGTCGAGAAGCGTTATGGATGTCGGCGTAGTTTGGACACGCTTATGCTTCACTACCTCTCTTGACTTGATGCTACGCGGATGGGCCTTCATTTGGTGATTCCCTCTCTTGCGAATCCTCACGAGATCACGTGGATTTCCCAAGGTTGTTGGTCTGAGGTTGTTGTGCGTCGAGGTGGTGGTGGTGGTACGTTGGCCGGGCACAGTTACGAGCGGTCCCGAGAAATTTGATTTTCAGAGTATGAAGCGTCGAGGAGATACGCGTAGAGTATTAAGTGCCTATTTCCTTCTTGGCTGTATGCGATTATCAGGTGCGGTGCAGTGGCCCGCATGGAACTCGCGATACACGTGTTGTCTCTTGTGGCGGGTCGGCTTCGGCTGAGTTGGCCACCTCGGGAGCTGTTCTTTTCGCGCCGCGCGGGACACGTGATGCGGGGGGCGGTGGGGGTGAGCACGCGGGGTCGGCTTCATTTGAAACTTCCTTGTCTGGGTGCGGTGCCCCGAAGTAGTCCACTATGGAACTACTTAATACGTGTTGTCTCTTGTGGCGGGGTCTGACTTCATTTGAGTTGGCCACCTCAGGAACTGTTCGTTTCGCACTTCGCGCAGGACCTGTGATACTGAGGCTGTTAAGGGGGTGAACCGCTGAGGTGAATAACGTTGTCGTCTCTCGAGTTGAGGTGGGCCCAGACGATCTCTGAGGTTTCCACGCCTTTTCGGGGACCGTTCTCCATCTTTCTTTGGAGACCTCTCGGGTCGGCTTTTGTCTTTGGACTCTCAGATCCTCGTCGCTTGTCAGTCCCGCTTTTTTCTTTATGGGTGGAGGAGCTCCCTTTCTTGGATATGAGAGCTTCTTCGCCATTGATGTACTTCTCCGCTTTTGCGAGCACCTCAACCATGCTTGCTTGAGGATTTTTAGAGATGGAAAACATCAAAGTCTTCATTGCACCCTAATCCGGCAATGAATGAGTGATCTCAAACTTTTCGTCGAATATATCTACCTTGAGAGACTGCAGTTGAACCTTTGAACATAGGACCTCACAGCCCTCTGCGGAAAGCTCACACTTGATGTCGATAGATGGTAACTTGGCTTTCTATAAATGGCTCCGATGAAGTGAGGAGCGAGCCTTGATGGGCCAAACTCTACGAATGAGGAGATTGATGAAGGTAGAAGCACACTTTGTTAAACCGAGGTGGTGGGCACTTTTAATGTAATGTAGCTACGCCGCACGGGGTCTTGATACCCATGCAACTCCATTTGGTTTTTGTAGGTGTTGAGATGATCGACTAGATCATTTCATCGAATCTTTCATAGTGGCATCTGAATTTTGCGGAAGAGGAAGTGAAGCACCTCGTAGTGAAGGGTGACTCGATACGTTGTGCAGGTGTCCATAGTGTCGGAACCGTCCTGCACACCTCCTTCACATGGCTGAGCTCTTGTTGGAGGATCTTGAACCTCTTGCTCCCGTGGTGCTCTCCTTGCTCTTTGTTGAGGGTGGCGTATTCTTCGTTCCCGGAACATGCCCTCCCGTATTTAGCCGTTGCCCTCTCCTCCGGGGGCCAGTGTAGTCCATGCCCCCGGCTCGAAATTTGGACTGCCTTACGTTTGACACTTCGGGGAATGTCGAGATTGTGTTGCCCTTCATGAGGAGGAAAGTTGTGACCTTCCTGAGCTTGTCGTGCCTCCCGTGGGCGTTGCATCTGCCTAGTGAGTTACTCTAACTCTCCTATCAGGCATTGGTTGTTGAGGCGGAGCGCTTCCACCTCGTTTGTGTTGGCTTGCATCGCTTCTAATGTGCCGGAAGTGCAACATGCCGCGTCGCTGGCGGATCTACATCCTTGGTGAATTAGCGTTGCTCTGCTTGTGTTAGGGTTGATACCATGTCGATGGCGAGAAGTCGATCTTTATTTAATAAAGGCGCATCTGGAACCTTGACGGCGCCAATGATAATGCATTTTTCAAGCCCCGGACTGGTGGAGCGTGTTGGGGTCGTTGGGCGGACACGGACCCTTCTTTGGGCTGGTTTGTAGGCCTTGGTGTTGTTGCTCTCCTGCAAAACAAAGAAAGAAGAGAAGAAGAGTGAAGTGGGGGCTTAAGCGAGTGGCGCTCAGATGCCTAAGTCGGTTCCTCATTTGGGAGAAAAGATAGGCGCTAGAGAGCGAATGTGTGCGTGCCGCTCCCACTTAGATGGGGTGGCACGGTATTTATAGTATATATTTTAAGGTTGGATGGTGATTAAGTTCTTTCCCATTGGACGGGATATTTTGCTTTATCGATATCGGATTGATTAGGGATATTGAAAAGCATTTATTTAAATTATCTTTCTTCTCATTGGTGGGATCAGGCTTAATACACTTGAGATGGTAATTATATAAATGAATTATCTTTATTTTACCTTCTTTGGTGAGATTTAGTTGGTTGCGGGATAATATGTTGTGGGGATTATTCTATTTCTCTTGCTCGATGTGATTTAGTTTGGTTCTGAATGTGAGAACCTCTCGATGGCCATCATAGGCACTTTGGGTCGACGGACTGAGCGCCATTACGGGTTGTCAGGCTGAGAGTGTTTCAATGGCGCGCCTTTTCTTTGGAGTTTAGCGAGTGAAGCTGCGGCCGTTTCAATACTATCAATATATATATATATATATATATATATATATATATATAAAATAACTAAAAGATAATTTATAATTAATTCATACGGTGAAAGGTAAGATAATAACTAAACCGGAATTCAAGTTTTAAAAGATAAAACTTAAATTCACTCATAGACCATTTACAACTTTTTAATTAGTCATCTTCAAGGCCGGACAAATCGAGAAGATACTAAGAAAAAAAAAACATTTGTAAAGTAAAGAAAAAAAAGGTCATTTTCAATCACGTGAGGAAAAAGAGATCTGAATAATAAATAATTTATATTTGAAAATCTGGGTCGCTGGAGTTATCAGGAGTTGGAGAAAGAAAGGTTAATGAACGTCATCCTGAGTAATATAATTAATTAGAATATTACAAGAAAATACAAAACTAGTAACAAGTCAGCCAGTTTAAGAACCTCCTTTAGAATTTTATGTCATAAAAAAGGAGTGGTCCAGTGGGGGTAGATGGTCAAATCATCAATCAAAGGTTATAATGGCAAAACCAAGTAAGATAAGCTCAAAATTAATGTCGGCATGATACTTGTGAATTGTGATAGAGAAATGAATGGTTACCATTTTGGGCCCAACAGTTTATGGATGGATTAGTCGACTGATTGTCTCACCTTTTTCTTATTATATTATATTAAGTATTGAATGATGGGAGCATCATGTGTCATGTGATCAAAACTTGACTTGGTGTGGAAAACTTTAAAATAATACTACATTATCTTAATGGATTTTCAATCTGGAACTTATCATCATCATTGATGACGATTTATTTTTTAAGTGAATTTTACACATGTCGCTTCGGAGATGGTCTTTCTTTTTTAGGAATTCATACATATATAATATACTTTTTGTATAAATTAGTCAAACCCGTAGTTTATTTATTTAATTTTTTAATGCATAAAGTAATTGGCAATTAAGCACGTTTACAAGAAGCAGCTTAGAAAATCTACGCCTTGAGTGACACGGAAGAAGAAGAAATCGACAGCAAGATCTGTTCAAGGTGATGGTATGACATATATTTAATGAAACATCACCACGTGGCTGTTGACGAGTATTTCCTTCAAGCTCCCACTTTTTATACGTGTATATATATAACCGTTGTTGTCTCACCGTCATGGACTTATTCATCCTTAAGGGTAAACCTATTTAAGGGAGACTTGAACTAGTAATTGTTAAATAAAGTGTCTCGATCAATTTGCAGGCATCTTGATTAATTTTATAAGAACTTGAAGTTAACATCAGGCAAACCTCCTATAATCTTGAGTAGGGTTGATAAAATTTGTGAATAGTGAGCGCGCCAGCGAGCCGCAATAGTATTTTTGCGCGTTTAGTTGCGTATAATCGTGTTTTAATTAAATGTCGTGTTGGCCGTCTAACGCGTTTAATAAATGGGTTATATTCGTGTTGTATATGCAATTTACTTATGAATATTCGTTTAATTATTATATTAATTAATTAACCTATTTAATAAGTTATTTGTGTTAAATATGAATTATTAATTTAATTCTTATTAATTTAAATAATAAAATTAACAAACATGTTAAATTTAATAGGTTATTTGTGTTAAACATGTATGAATGATTAATTATAATTCTCATTATTTTAAATAATCGGAATTAAATAGGTTATATTCGTGCTTTCTTTGTATGAATAATAATTGGTTGGGTTTGGGTTAGCGAATGTTGACACATTTATTATTCGTGTCGGGTTTGAATTGACCAATTTTGACACGATCCGTACATTGACAGAATACGAACACGATCCATCGACATGAATTGCCACCCCTAATCTTGAGAGGATTCAAACTATTAAATATTGAGGAATAAACCCGATGCAGCCAAGTGGGCTAGGGTTATTTTACAAAACTATAATGTAATCCCTCTCATTTCCTTATTTTTTATCTGTCAAAATGCACCTCCTTTCTCATCAACCTGTTCTCATCTGCTAGCATTATCTGTTTCCTTTGTGTATCATTTATATATCCCTAGAGACTTTACTAGTTAATGTGCAATTGTGACTTTTAGACTCCATGCAAGTAGTTGTTGATGGGATTGTGGAGAAACTAGTTAGGTAGTTTAATTTTTATACCTTTCTGCTGAAGCAACTTTTCCCAGCATTCAGTTTTTTTTTTTAAAACATTTATAAAATTATATGTAATTTTAAAATTTTATTGTCTCAAAATTTAGATAAAAATTAAAAAATTAAATTAAAAAAAAAGAAAAACTAAATACTTAATCCTATTAAACATTAAACATTATTCAGAACAAAAGTTCTAATAAACATTAAATAACAAAACAAATGCCACCTTCAGCTTGGTTTGTAAAGTGTTGTCAATGGATCTTGGTTCTTCATTTCATGTGTGAGTTGGACACATAAATAAATAGGCTATGACCCAATCATTTTTAAAAAACAATAACAGTAGTGGGATTGTGTTTGATGGTTCCATTAAATAATTTAGTAAAGAAATGGTTTAATATGCCAAATGCATCAATCTTATTATTATGGTCGTTGTCTTGAAAATCATATTAATTTTAGGTAAACCACAAAAATCATGCCAGTTTTGGTAGAATTTTATATTTTATTTTTTTAGAACTCAAATTTTGCATTATTCATAATAATATAGCTGAGTGGCGTGTCTATGTCATGTTTGCATTGGGTCTTCTTTGAACTTAGAAAATTCAATTTTATCGGGTGAAAAGTTAGCCTGACAGCTAAGTATATACGAAAAAAGATTGGCAGGTATATTAGCCTGACAACTTGCAGAAACAAAGGCACGAAAGATTAAATTTTCCAAAAATCCAAGGATTATTTAGGGCTGTTTGTTTATATTTTTGAAAACTGTTTTTTTATTTTGAAAAACAAGGAAAATAAGAAAATCGTAAAAAACACAATTAGTTTTTTTTTTTTTTAAGAAAACATTAAATTTAGAGATTACAAATAGTTTTCAAAAAACACCATTGATCATGTTCTCTTTATTTTCAAAAACTGTTCTCAATAATAGTTTCCAAACCAAGAAACAAACGAATCCTACATATTTCAATCAGACTTGTGGGAAGCTCAATTGCCCTCTGAATGGACCCAACACATTTGCTAGGGTTTTTTTCCTTATAAATGTGTCTTTTGAGTAAAAAAAATCTCAACAAAACTTAATTTGATACTGTTCTTATCCTATCAAATATGTTCCAACTTTCTCAATATTGAATCCTCATTTAAATAAAAGTTATTAATAGTTTGTATAAAGTCATCTCTATCTCATGATTTTTTTCCTTGTGGCCTAAAATATTTATAATGATATATTTCTAACAATTTTTCTTAATTTATAAGGAAATGGTTGTTTATTTTGTGAGAAAAATCTAATACAGCAATAATATATCAACCTAAAAAATATTTTATATAATATTCTTCATTAAAAAAATTATATGAATTTAAAACATGTTTTAACAATTTTCACCTTTGATCAAATTTCATTAAATCAATCTTCATCATACCCCAATATGCGAGTAATTAACTTCAATTTCAACTAAAATTCTTTCTATCTTCTTATTCTTATGTGCTTTATAATTTTTTGTTCTTCTAAAGATCTTAAACCCAAAGCACTACAGCAAGTTGTTATGCCAATGAAAGCTTTAACACAGACACACAATGATAGAACAATTCACATAAATATACACAAGACTTTAACTTATTTCATCCAATCATGCCTATATTCATGATAGAGAACATCGCAAAGGATATAAATAACTGTAATTATTGGATTTTCGAAACCTCTCATGTTTCCTCAATCCTAGCATCCATGTCTTGGACCATGAGCCCTTGCTCCATCAGCTATCACCTCCTCCATCCTATATAGTTAGAAAACAAGTTCAACTCCATCTCCCTCATAAATTAAAATATTTATAATTACATTCTAACAACTTTCCTTATTTCATAAGTAAATTTAACACTATAATAATATATTAACCCAAAACATTCTACATATGCAACGTTCTTTAAAAAAATAAAAGAAGGAATGCGTATTAGTGGGACCAGACACATTCCAACAAATTCAATAGCATCATCCAAAGGTTTGACTAACTTGAGCTCAAAGTATTGAAACTAACCATTTTGTATTTTTAGATCTCGAAGCTGGTTGCAAATTTAAAAGCTTTTTGAAAATCCTTAAAATTCAAGACATTTAAAAATTTAAATTCTTTAAAGAATCTTCTTTAAATTATTTTCAAGGCTATTGTACATAGTTAATTAAATTTTGAGAATGTCTCCAAATTTGTTTTTAAGGATAAGACTTTGGTAAACGAGATAGGACGGAACGTTTTATTACAACAAAAAGGTGATGTTATGACAAGAATTGGACCACCATTATGATGATATTTGGGAAAATTCCAATGATTGAGCTCACATATGAAAACGGAAAGATAATGATTATGTGTACATATTCCCCGCTCGCCTGAATCAAAATATCAATGAAGTTAAAGGACAAATTCTGGGCTTAAAACCACTACCCTCTACTTGTCAAGTTCTATTTGAAGTCCAACGTAATGAGTGCTAGCTAGAGGAGAATTCATAGCCTACTTTGTTCTAGGAATAGGAGGGCCCTACTCAAACTCAGATAGTTATAAATTCATAGTATAGTTATATACTTTCCTATTTTAATGCCATATTTAGATTTCTTAATTTATGAAGAGCTTGTACTTAGTTTGATCTAGCACTTTTGCTTTATTAACTTCAAAGCTCCTTTTCGAACTTGAAGTAATAAGGAAAGGAAATAAAAATTAAGAAAAATAAATTTTTTTTATATTTAGTTTCACCTTAAAAAATATATAAAAAAATTTAAATATAATCAAAATTCTTTAAAATTTTATATATTTTTTAAATTCCCCAATCTTTATATGACATATATACAGAAATAAAATTAGTTTGAATAAGCATACATAATTAATTTATTAAATTTAAATCTATTTTTTATTTTCTTTCAGTTTTATTTTTCTTTTTAACTTTTCCTCTTTATTTTCTTTTAACTTGTAATTTCAAATTCTCAGCAGACTAGAAAGTTTCTTTTCTCAAAAATTACAATACATATATACCTGAATACTAAGGGGCTGTTTGCTTTTTGTTGTTAGAAATAAAAATACAGTAAAAACTTGTTTGGTAAAAAAAGGGTCCTTATTTTTTATGTTCTCCTTTTTTTAAGATACACCCTTTTAATGTTCATTGTTTCCAAAAATTATTTTCTAAAACAAATTTTTAATAAGACAAACCAACCAGGACTTTAATCTCCGGATCCATTCAAATAAAGGATTATAATATGTAGCCTTATCCTTTTTTTATAAGTTCCAAACAAGTCCATCTTCAATAAAATAATGAAAATCTGGGTTTCTCAACTAATCAAGATTCGACAACGAAGGCAAAGCTGTAGGTTATGTAAAACGTCATATTAAGCGTGTTGGAGAGATTATTTATTGGTGCCCAAATGTCATCTACAGTGATATATAATTCATAAGAATCTGCCAAGAAAATGCAAATTAAAATAATTAAGGGGTGTATTGGATTAGGATTTTTAATGATATTTATAAATTTTTTTAAGATGATGACTTTTATAGAGTTTGATAGATTTTTAAATACTTTTGTGAATTTTGTAGAGTTTGTAAATGTATTGATGACTTTTATTTTAAAAGACTTTTATAGGCTTTGACATAATTTTGTTGATATTGATAGATTTTTATAGACTTTGTAAATGTACTGATGATTTTCATAAACTTTTATTTTAAAAGACTTATATAATTTTATAGATATTAATAAACTTTTGCAACCTTTTACAAACTTTTATAGATATTGACAGGGTTTAAAATTTTAGATATATCTAATATCGGTGAGGTTCAAAGCGATATTGGTCATTGATAATCGATTGATCGAAATTTCTAGAAAATGTGGGTAATATCGGTGATATATCGGTTAGAGACTAAAATATAGTGAAAATGTTGGGTCTGTGGCACATGCGCACATGAAGGAGGAAGTAATTAAATTTTTGGTAAAATATATCTGATATATCGGAGATATATCCAAAGACATCCAATGGTTGAGATCTTCCTGCAGATGATTTAACGGCCCAGATTACACCCGTGTTTTGAAAAATTTCCAATAACTATTTTGACTGATCCAAGGGCCATATTTGAATTTGTTTTGATCTGATGGTCCACCCAAATTTCACCTGAATTTTGAATGCTCTCTAACGGTCAGATTTGTGATCCAACGGTCATTTTCATCTAAAACGTCAGCAGTTATGGATTGATCCCTGTGGTTTAGAATCTAACGGTCATGTTGCATCAAGAATTAAATCTAACGGATAGAATTAAATTACAAGATTGTGGTATTGTCGAATACCATGTGCGGGTATGGTATTGTCTTCGCAAGATGGGATCCGCCGTGAATCATTCTGATGGAAGCGCATTTATCTCGAATTTTTTGGTTTTAAAAAGCTCATTGCAATGTAATGCGATGTGTATATTTGATTATTAATGTAATTTTTACACATTTTACAAAGTATTTCCATGAATTTCAAAGTATTTTGTTGTTTCCGATGTATCGATACTCATGTAAAAATATCGAAATATCTACGATATATCGGTAAATCTAGGAAATCTTGATATGTCGTCAGCAGATATTTCAACATTGGATATTGATAAACTTTTATAAACTTTAAATAACTATAATAAATTCATATTTTTAATAAAAATAAATAAAATTAAAATATCATAATTAAATAATTTTGTCAAAAAAAAGTACCAACGCTATTTAAAGTAGGTTTGAATAAATAAATTTTCATAACTTCTTTTGTTTCAAATTTTCATCTAGACATTTAAAAATAAATTTTTATTTATTTATTTTATATTTTATTTCATCTCAAATTTTCTAATTCCACTCATCACTTTTAAAGTTTTTTTTTTTTTTAAATTTCGAATTACACGTTCCTCGTTTTTCCTTATCTAAATAATAAAAATTCATAATTTAATAAAGTTCAAAATTTCTAATTTCTGGAAATTTATCAATTTATGAAATACAAGAAAAATGTATTTGATGTGATTTAACATTAACATTAACAATGTAAAAAATATTATTTTTATTAATATACTTATGTGAAACGATTCAAACAAAAAAACAATACATATGTGATTTTCGGAATAATGAAGAACTATAATTCCAATAAAAAATTAATATTTTATTTCACCAACTACAATATGCATATATTGATTTTAAAATTAGAGCAAAATTTTAAAATCAGATTAATCAAATTACTATAATTCTGGTTAAACCCTTACCTCAAAAAAATTATATTATATATAAATAACTTTTTTGATAATAAATGGATCTTAGGTTATACGAATAGATCTCTACTGATAATGAATCAAGAAGAAGAAACAATAAAAAAACATGATAATGAATCAAGAAGAAGAAATTTTGTCGAGTGGGATAAGATAGAATGATTAGAAAGCGGATATAACTTTGCCTTCTTCCTCAACCGTTCTTCCTTCATCGATAGTGAATGAAAATCATGGAAAACCATATATTTATATACATTTTGGTGTGAGTGTGTTATTATAATTTTGATTTTGATTTCTATTTTGACCCAGACAATAAAGTGTATTTGAATAAAGTTGTGATTTTGAAAAAATATCAGATTTTTAGTTCTTAAACTATCATATTTGTATATGATTCTAATTATGATATATATTTTTAGAAAACTATTATGATATTTTTAGTTTTTCAAATATCCTTGGCCCAATGTAAAGCGATTAAAAATAATTTGTATGTGATTTTAGGAATAATCATATTGTGACATCCCAAATCTGGGGTCGGGTTGACAACGTCGACCATGAATTTGTGGATGTCGGTCTTTTTGACCTCACTCCATTGAGTCCGCCTCCCCGGGACTCGAGATTTAATGAAAATCGGGTAGGAGTCTCCTTTGGTAACACGAATACAACACATTACCCAATTTCGCAGCCTATCTGATATTATACAACAGCCTTGCCAGGGTCAGCATCTGATAAAATGGCCACGTAGGACCCGATTATCCATATAAATACAATCTATATCACCGAAGCCACCAAGAGTTATTTATACTCTTAATACAAAACTGTTATATTAAAACTAACATGTTCTAATATAATATACAAAACATGAATCAAGGCGCGATCCAGCTTCATAATCACGGCCTCCCAGGAGCACCATCTTCTTGCACATGGCTATTGCAGAAAAGGGTTCCTGGCAGAGGTGAGCTAGCGCTTAGTAGTATAAGTCTCTGAAGGCTATTCCCCCACCTAAATGCACATGAATGGTCAAACAACCAAGCACACCAACCTAGGACATGCAATCCTAGCACGAGTCCTACTTGTCATGAATGAGACGACTCATCATGCCCAATATATCGACTCCTCATGACTCCTCTCACACATGATAGAACCCATGCGTGATGAAACACTTTATTTTCCAGATCACATCCAATGATCATTTTATAAAGTCATTTTCATTTCTTTCAAATCCAAAGGCTTTGGATGATCCTTATAAAATCATTTATTTCATAAAAACAAAAGCTTTTGTTTATGACATCTATCTTAGTTTTATCCTCAGTGCCACTTGATGTCCAGTGTTGTGTCTTATATGCATTTGTGGCATGGATTTTGGGGTCTCACCTCTAGAACAACACGACCAACATATTTTGGTCTTTCAGCGGGTGTCATGTTTAGCAACGAAGTTCGGAGTTCTTCACTGGTGTCATCATTTAAATGCAAACACATGGGCATTAATTTCATGCTATGCAATCGTGAGACTCAACGGACTTTGTCCCATTTACCGGTCTCACCATTGACACCAAACACAATGTTGATTGCCAACCATGCAAACCGTGGATCTCCATTGGACTTAAGATCCAATGCGAGTCCTACCCATTCACCAAGGATGGTGAATGACAACGACCATGCATTCACACCCATACCATGCGATGTCTGAGTGCACCCGGTGCAATGCAATTGTGTATTGCACTCTAAGTCATGCTCAATGTATAGAATTGCTCTACATGGACCTTACTATGCATTACACTACACCGTGTACCATGGACACTCTGTCTAATGCACACAAAAGTCATACATTCATTAAACGTTAATATACATGCGATCGTACTAACATTTATCACATTCACGTCAACACATCAAACAAGCATGCATCAGCATCATTCGACTACTACTTAGACAAATAATGTCATACTCAAATCCTAGACTAGATGGAGCATAATGCCCGATAAACTAGCCTACAACATACCATCTTGATAGCCATGTCTGAAAAACACATCACAAGCCCAATATGTTAGAGCACACATTGACATCCAACATGACACCTCTTAACCAAGAAATGTCATTTCAATCAATCGCACAAACACATGTTAATATTTCATAAAGTCACTACCTAGGCAAGTAATGACACACCTCATTTCTTAGGCTAATTCATGGCATATCATGCACCTAAGATAGCCTACAACCTGATGTAATGGCCACTTCAGCACACAACTCCTCACATCCACACAACCAACAATTAGCACACTTGTTGTAACAATCAATTTTTCAACAAGGATGTGAGCACCAATTTACATTGAAAAGTATATGGTCAAATTCTAGACTCCAAGAACACCCCAAACGGAGCTCGGACGAGAAAGTTATGGCCATCCGAAGTTGGAGGTCTTATATGAACAGTGATTGACGCACTGAACCAGCAGGGGCCTACTGTTTTTCATCATTTTCGGACAAAATATGAGTTCAAATTTTATTAAGCTATATATGGATGGATTCTAGACTAAAAGGGCTTTCCATAGAGTCCAAGAACACCCAAAACGGAGCTTGGAAGAGAAAGTTATGGCCATCCGAAGTTGGAGGCCTTACCTGGAGGTGCAATTTGGGCGGTACGTGAAACTCTCACGTAAAATTGCATTCCCGGGGCTCCTTTAAAGCTTCCGTACATGCTATTCTTCCAACCCAAACTTATCCCGAAAACAACCCTCTCACACGTGACAAATCATGAGTGGGTCCACAATTCAGCCGTAAACATGACAGAAGACCCATACGAGCCTCGGCAAGAACTGGACTTAGCAAAACAGCTGATGACTAAATGGTTTTGTGTTCGGGAACACAATCGAGCTCAGCCCTTAGGGCCAAACAAGACCAACACGGTATTTGAATGAAATAAACCTGAGTAGAAGGTTCCCTACCTCTTGAAGCGACGAAACTTTTGGAGTCGAAGACCTAGACCCTCGACGCTAGAACTAAAACGAATCTTCAACGAAATTCTTGATTTCGATTGTCCACGGAGTTGCCCTCGGCAGTACTCAGACTTTAAGTCTTGGCTTGGCGGAGCGAGCCACGGGTGCTTGAAGTAAATCTTAGAGAGAAGGTAGAACTTCTCTCACTAGCTTTTCTTCTCCAAACCCGAAATCTTTGGTGAAACTGCGTGTTGTTGGTACCCAAGCGTAGCCCTTGTCGAGTAGATAAACTTTAAATCTTGGTTCGAAGGATTCCGACCACCCGATCTTCATAGATCGTAGAGAGAATGAGGAGTTTCTCTCCATTCTCTCTCTAACTCAACCTACTGCCGGTTCCAGCCCCAAAAATGAGCTTTTCTTCCTTTTGTTCTAACTTAAATTAAGTTAAGTGTGTGACCCTCATGGCGCCACCTGTCATGTGATCCTCGCTTGGATCCATTCCTACCCCGAAACAATTTATTTTCGGTTCAGGTTCAAGTCAATTATTTTAAATGAACCTTTGAGTTATTTCTTCAGAGATTCTCGTAAATCTTGTCCATAAGTCACTAGGCCTTGGATTACCTCAAAATCGTGAAAAATTCGACTGTCTCGGAATTTAACAAAAATTTTCTGGGTAACTAAATTTCATAAAACAGCGAATCAGCCCAGTGCGATCCGTTTCATCATCGAATGCAGAAATTTTCTAGGTTTCCCTGAACCATTATGACAATTTATTATTATTATTATTATTATCATTTTGCCATTTTTGAAAATTTATAATTTTCCCGAGTTTTACACATATTTTTTTAACTTTTTAGTTCTTAAAATATGAAAAACAAAAAAAATCAATGAAAAGTGAATTGATTCCTTTGTGGGATCTAACTCATGAGTTGAAATCCTTGCATAAAAAATCTTATTGGCTTCATTCACTCGATGAAAAAGTCGTTTCAAATTTGTCGGAAAAGCATAGGCGAATTTTAAAGGGTAAGTATTTATACTTATACTAGAAAAGTCATTAAAAATAATTAAAGTCTAATACCTATAGGAGTCAATGACTTTTTTAATACCGGTATACTTTTAGAGAATCTATAAAAATTGTAATTAAATACATTTTGACTTTTATAGACTTTTGTAAAGTCTTAAAACTTATTAATCTAATACATTATGATTTTTATAGATTTTTTTTATAATCTTAAAAAGTCTTAATCAATACACCATAACTTTTATAAACTTTTTCAAAATCTTAATGGAATGCATCATAATTTTTATAGAATCTTTAAAATTGTAATCCAATACATCTTCATTTTTATAAAATTTATCATTCCATAAAAGCCATTAAAAGTGCTAGTCGAATAAAGGCAGTGGGTTTAGGTACTTCCTTTGATTTTAATTTTTAAATGATAGAAATGGACTGCTCCAGTGAGTCAGTCAAATCGATGAGTCTGTTTACAGATATACATTACCTGCAAAACCAAATTAAGATAGGCTCAGAATTCACGTCATATGGAAATTAAATTAACATTTTAATTTCTGTGATGAAGTGTTTAACATTTTAAAAAGGGTGAGCATGGGATGAGAGGGGTTTCAAGTTTTAATGAGATAAATTAACTACATTGTAACTAAAATATTTAACTTTAAAAAAAATTAATAGAAAACTAATTATATTTTTGGCTTATAGATTCAACAAATTGGAGGAAGAATATTGGATAATAGAGGTTTGGTCAACCTTGAAATATAAGATTCTTTAATAAGAACCGGCGGTGCAAGGTTTGGATGAGTTAAGAAGCCTAATTAAGTTAGTTGTCGACATCTTTTGTTCGTTTTTTCCCCTTCTTTTTTGTCTTTTTTTTTTCCTTGAATTTCTTTCCATATGTAAAGATGTCAGCATTCATAGTTTTTGGATGGATTATGCCCACTAATTGTCTCTTGACGACTTAATATTATCACGTTTTTCTTATCACTTAAAAGTGATGAATGTTGGGACCCACATCACCCCACTCAAGAGTCAAGGTTAGAGATATCCACTCCATGCCTTCCCAAGGAAGATTTTGATCTCTGATTGCTTTTTTAAAAAGAAGAGAGGAAGATCAACGAGAGCTTATAGGATTTTTTTTTTTAAAAGCATTTTATTATTATTAATATATTATAGATACTATGTTGAAATTTTTTATTCAGACAACGTTTGATTTTCGGAAAATTCAAGAAAAAAAATAAAAAGTAAAAAACATAGAGAAGAAAATTTGAAGAAAAAAAATAAAATAGAGTTAAATATAACATAATTGGCTTGTTTGAGTTTATAAGTTTAAAAAAATTATGAAAAATAAGGAAAATATATAAACGTATTTTTTTCTTTGAATTTTCTAAAAACATGGAGAACATGTCTAAAAACATAAAAACACTAAATTCATATGACGAGCAGGTTTTTTAGATAACATTAAAATAGTTTTTTTGTGTTTTTAAAACAGTTTTATATTTTAAAAAACAAGAACCAAATAGGTTTTTATTTACTACTTTAAACTTATTTTATTTATTTTAAATTTATCAATATAAAAATTAAATAGTTTATAATTTGAAAATTTTCACTATACAACTAAATATAAAAAATGATTTTCTTTAATATTTTTTTCTTTCCTTATTATTTTTCAGGATCAAACACAACTTAAATATCATATTAATTATTATTCTTGTTAAATTTGATTATCTCACATGAAAACCTCTCTAAACCATAAGGCTCAGTTTGGCTCTCAGAAAATTGAGGGAAATTAAATGCACCTAAAAAAATAGAAAGGAAAAGTACTAAACGAGAAGAAAAACAAAAATAGATTTAAATCTAACATATTATTTTTATTTTAAAATTTTAAAATTCATTTTATTTATTTTAATTCATTCATATAATGATTAAATAATTTAAAAATATATAAGTTTATAAACAATTTTATTAATTTCTATTTGATTTTTTTTTTAAATTTCCAACCAAACATAATTAAGAAAATAATATTTATTAACATTTTTTCCTTGTTGAATTATTTTCAATAACCAAACAAAACCTAAGATACATGTATTTTTACTCGATCATCACAAAAGAATTGCTGTCACGACCATGCCGGCCAGATATGCTCATGAACAGCTGCTGAAACCATTTAAATTCCATGTAAATGGATGACTCAATACCATAAATAGATTTAAAAATGGTAAGATCGAGAACTCTTATGAGTAATGATGCCATGGCCAACAATCCATTTGGTGG
Organism: Tetrastigma voinierianum; assembly: GCA_016808115.1. Classification (NCBI taxonomy): domain Eukaryota; kingdom Viridiplantae; phylum Streptophyta; class Magnoliopsida; order Vitales; family Vitaceae; genus Tetrastigma; species Tetrastigma voinierianum. The sequence goes on from JAEQBH010001121.1 coordinate 690,930, forward strand.
GTTTCCAGTCCGGAAGTTGACACATCACGGATGATAGATTTATTTTTTTAAGTGAATTTTGAACATATTACTAGGAGGATGGCCTGTCTTAATCAATAATTCATATAATATATACAAATTTTTAGTTAGTCAAACAACATTCTAGCACCTTTATCTATATAAAGTAATTAATGATTAAGCACGTTTATATAGAAAAAAGCTTAAAGGAATTACATACCTTGAGGAACACGGAACTAGAAGAAAAAGACAAACCAGCAACACCTATTATGCAATCAAGACTTGTTCAAGGAATAATCTTTGCATGTGACTTGGTCATACCCTAGTGCTTAAGTAACAGCTCGCATTATCTCCTTTAATGAAACACAACTTCCTATGACCGTCATACATATATTTGTTTTTGTTTTGTTTAATATTTTGTTTAGCCGACGTAGCTGTACATGTACCGTGATCAGGTGTACTTCAATCAAGCTTTCACTTTTCATGTGCGATGGGTAATTTTGGGAAGCTATGATTATATTATAATCTCCTCGGTTATATTTTAGTTGTCAAACACAAATACTCATCCATATCCATCTTGTTCAATATAGCTATTACTCAGCCCGGCCCCTTTCATTAACTTGAGTTTATATGCAAAGGCCATTATTGCAAAGTAAAAATGTTGTTTTCTCCTTATATGCTTGGTGTGGTAGTTTATATCGTGATATTTCATGTTAATCTTCTAAAACAATACCCAAACCCGTCATACCCTGTTAAAAACCCGAATACATGAATTCAAACCTACTAAAAATCCAATAACACTAATCCAATGCCTGTTCCATCAAGGGAGTGGGGTGTGAACCCGAAAAAACATTACTTGCTGTGATCCATAACAAACACTGGTTAGGAAAAAAAAAAAAAAAGAGTGATAATAGAAGCACGATGTTAATGGCAATCGATGATACCTAAAAAACATGTGTATGGGTCGAGCGAGACCAGACAAACCACCAACAAGGCAAGGTGGAGCAAGGGTAGGCTTGAGCGAGCCCGGCGTGAGCTCGTCCATGGCGACATCCGTCACTTCTAAAGTGCGACCCAGGTTTAGAACTAAGCATCTGTCGGATAAATAGGTAACATGAATGGTCCACCATCCACCAAACGAGACGTATAAAAGAGAAGTACCCACTCTCCATGATCGGCTCTCCACACATTGAGGGAGGAAGGATCTCTCATGATCACTGCTCCCTAATTATCCTTTAATATTCAGTTAGCGATAAAGAAGAAGAGATTCCCTACCCAATTGGAAAGATGTTGTATCGCCGTCTAACAAGAAAAGTCATCATGATCACCCACGATAAATACCGAGCAATTCCATCGAAGAAAGGTACGTAATCGTAAAACCATCATCAATTGATCTCTTTCTTGTCATAAGAAGAAAGCGACTTGGGCATCGAGGGGCCCAGGCATTCCCTGCCCGAACCACCCTTTACATTGTAGGTTGTACGTGTCGGCAGACCGGACACCTTGGCGACTCTAGCGGCTCGGCCGATATCGATAAGTAGCACCATCAGTTTAGCCATATGTGAACGTGTTCCTTTACAAATCTAAGCCCGATTTCTCGGTGATGGTATCAACGAGAAACATGGCCCAGGAGTCACGCCCTGACCCAGAAGGGCGCTAGACCCAGCGGGGCTGCGTTGACGGCGAGAAAACTAGGAGGCGGCTCTCGAAGCTCTTCACGCCGTAATGAGATGGAACGCCGTCTTGTTGTCAACACGCTGGGAAATTTGTGAAACTCACGAGCGAGGGCAAGCATAGGAGAGCTGGGCAGTGAGGCCCACGATACCATTCCACAGGAGGAACAACAACACCTCGGCGCCCACCGAGAAGTTGACGGAGGAGGAGAAAATAGTCGGACTAGGGTGCATGATCCCTACATACCCCCCGGAGATGGTGTGAGGATGCTTGGCGGGAGCAGCCCGGGTGATGAGCTGACCCCTTATCGATAAGGAAAGGGAATAATCTTGGGAGGCGTGGTTAGGACATCAGCCAAGAGCTTAGCCACAACCACACATGAAGGAGGCGTAAAGGTCGAGCCCCGGTCTCCATGGATTCTACGGTATGATCAAAGGAATCGATTCACAATCGAGTACTACACTTCCCTCTCGGCAAAATTCAAGATGCCACGAATCGAGGCCTTTGACGGAAAAAGGATCAGTGAACCACCTCCTTTTCTGAAGACTCGGATGGAGTTGCACATGTCGGGACCCACAGTGCGATGTAAGAGCCTTACGCCATCACTCTAAAGGCTCGGCATTGTGGTGCGGTTGTGAGGCTCTGCCGACCTCGATCTCATCCTTCAGATAGCTCTCCATCGCTTTCGTTTCCCTTCGCCGAGCCGGACGTCTGAGCCATTTCTGCCTCGACCATAAAGCAAGGCCCACCGGGAGAATTTGAGTCCCTCGTCGGTGTTCAGCTTCGAGTCATTAAAGGTAGACATCCACGTATGAAATTTTCCATTCTTTTTATCGCGAAGGTAGGCATGCGGTCACAAAGACTGCGTTCTCCATCTCGAAGAACCCTCGAGGCGAGCATGGCGAGTTAGCCCAGCGGAAAAAATACATCAACGGCGAGGAGGCCCTTATGTCTAAGCGGGGAAGCTCTTCCGCGTAAAAGGAGGCAAGTAAGGATGAGAAAAAACGGGGATCGAAGCCCCAAACGACGAAAAGACCGAGATAGATCTCCACGGAGGAACATAGAAGACAGAGATCGATCTCCAAAGAGAAGAGGTAACGTCAAGGACAGCTTGGGTCCACCCCAGCCCGAGCTACAACCGTGATACCCACCTTAGCAGTTCACCCTCTTAACGGCCTCGGTGTCTCAAGTCCTATACGAGGTGCATCATGAGAAGTTTTTAAGGTGGCCATCTCAGATGAAGACGGACCCAGTGAAAAGAGACATAACCTAGTACTACGAGTTCCACAGAGATCATAGGCACCGAACAGATAATTGTATTCAGTTGAAGAAAGAAATCGAATTCCTAATCCGACGTGGACATCTCCGCCGTTACGTGGCTCCAGAAGATTGGAACCAGGCACCTCCTCCACTACCTCGTCAGCCAGCCCCAGCTCAGCATCAACAACCCCTGGGAGAGATCAATGTGATTTCCGGGGGATTCGCCGATGGTGGGGAATCCAGTTCGGCCAGGAAGGTTCACCTACGCAACATCAGATTAAGGGAGACACTGAAGGTACAGGCTGTGTCCAAGCTCCCTTGGTTGGATACCACCATAACCTTCTCGGACTCTAACATGGAAAGTACTTGGCTTATCCCGTAATGACGCGAGTAATAAAGTGCCGTCATTAATGCTGATTCACAAGGTCTGATCGACGAGAGCTCGAGGAGGGACATCATATTCACGTCAGCATTTGACAAGATAGGTATAGGAAAGGAGAAGTTGGAACAGGTGAGTGCCTACTTATTGGGATTTCAGGGGAAAAGGTATTACCACTTGGGTCAACCCAACTGGTACTCACCTTAGGAAATTCCTTATGTCAGGCTACAACAACGGTAAAGTTCCTTATAGTAGATGCTCCCTTGGCGTACAATATGTTACTGGGCAGGCCTTCTCTCAATGCTTTAAGGGTCGTCCTCAAACATCATATGGTTATCAAATGATGAGCGGAGAAGGAGTGGTTCGAGGAGACCAGCGGGTGGCCAGGGGATGCTACTCAGCGTCAATTAAACAGAAAGCCGTAAAAAGTGTCCACATGGATGAACTCGACATGAGAGACGAACTGGACACCCGACTAACACCCTTAGAAGAGCTAGAACCAGTACAACTTGACGACTAGCCAGAACACCTCGCCTACATCGAATCTAAATTGGTCGAGGACATCAAAGACCTCCTCATCCACTTCTTAAAGCAAAATGTGGAAGTATTCACTTGGAAGTAAGAGGACATGGGAGGAATTGACCCGGCGATTATCTGTAAAGTGAATCATGGCCTCCTTCAAACGTCAAATAGAAAAGAAGGATTTAGCCACTAGAAAGGTAGAAGGCGATCAACGAGAGATCAATAAACTCCTCTGGCAGAATATTAGTGATTATCTGATGGTTATTCATGTGGTTCTCTCGTAGGAGCAAATGGCATATGGCGACTGTGTGCCTTCTGGAGTGTTAATCGGGCTTGCTCGAAAGATAACCCACATACGAGATAAAGGCCTCATGATGGGCCTTCACTAGCGGCCACGAGCTCCTTAACTTCATGGGCGTTTCTCGGGTTATATCGGTCAGATGGACCCAGCGACCCGAAAAGACCTCATTCAGTGGCCCAGATGAGGCATCTTCAATTATCAGGTGATGCCTTTTGGGTTGAAGAATGCTGGGGCCACCTATCAAAGGTTCGTAAATAGAATGTTCCAAAAACGTATTGGAGCATCCATGAAAGTATACATAGATGACATGCTGGTGAAGTTAGTCAAGGCCGAGCTCCTCGTAGACCACCTAGCTAAATCATTCAAGGTCATGAAGGATGCAGATGGTAAACCTAACCAAGTGCTTCGGCTTCGGTAGAAAATTCTTGGGTTTCATAGTCGGCTTAATTTGTGGAATAAGAGAGGCAAATCAAAACAAGATAAAAGTCGTGCTTGACATGTAACCACCCTCAAACACTAAAGAAATTCAGCGCCTGATAGGGAGAATAGCTGCGCTGAGTCGCTTTATGTCCAGATCCAGTGACAAGTGTCAGTCCTTCTTTTAAGTTCTAAAAAAGGCCTTCCACTGGGATGCCCATTGTGAAGAGGCGTTCTCAACGCTAAAAACCTACTTAAGCTCCCCCTGTGGTGGCTCCTTCGAGGAGACTCCTTCTGGCTCTTAGCCATTTTCGATTCGAGCTAGTATTGCCCCGGAATTCGAGGCGGGATAGAGTGCGTGGGCTGGTGCATTGCGCATCAGAAGCTGAGAGGAGTAGAAAGGGAAAGGTATCCCAGATGGAGAAGCTAGTTGTATTAGTGACCCCTTGCGAAGACTTCGGCCATGCTTCGACTCACACCATCGAGATTCGGCGAACACCTAATAAAGCAAATCTGCATAAACCGAAGCCTCGGGACTGGTAAATGGGCCATAAAGTGAGTGAGTTCGACGTGGAGTCTGAAGCGAAGCGAAGTCAAAGGACAAATGTTGGCGGATTCATCATGAATTCACCTTGTGAGCCTGCAGTAGCCTAGCCGTCCCGGCCTCCCCATCGGAGGTTGTCCATGAATGGGGCCGCCCGATGAGGAGTCGAAGTGGTGTGGGTTGTTACGACCTCCGGATGGGTTGATGTGGAATATGCACTAAGATTAGAGTTACAGGCCTCGATACTTGGCTTAGTATGAAGGCTGTCATTGCCGGACTTAACCTCACCCACTCAATGGAGGCTGATTAACTAGAGGTATACAACGATTCCCAGTTGGTGGTGAAGCAGATACAAGATTCCTACGAAGCGAGGGGAGAAAAAATGATCCTTTACCTCAAAAAGGTATGTGAACTGCTCAAAAAATTCATACGGGTTCAGGTCAGACACGTCCCAAGGGCAGAAAATTCATAGGCGAATTACCTGGCAAAGTTAGCAACGGCACTGCCGGAAGACCTAGATAGGCGGATACCAGTCGAGCACCTCCCGGAGCCCTCAATAAACATCAACAACGAAGAAACTTTCCCAGTGATGATTTGCTTTATTTGGATGGATTCTATCTGGGACCCTTGTTAAAATGAGACATTACTTGACGTCTGAAGGAGGCATCTAAACTCAGAGCAAGGTCAGCTAGATTTTCTCTTTTGATGGGAAACCCTTTACCTCGCGGGTTTTGCCACACCAAATCTATGAAAGGAAGATGCTGACTAGTGCTTAGAGAGGTGCCTGAAGGCGTATGTGTGACCATATCGGAGCTCGGACCTTGGCAGGAAAAACCCTAAGACAAGGGTATTATTGGTCCACGATGATCAAAGACGCCCGCAGGCGGTTAGAAAGTAAAGGAAATCACGTGAGCATGCAGAGATCTCCCCACGCTCCCATCAGAGCCAACTTGATCTCGATCATAAGCCTAGTGTTTTGCTTGATGGGGTTTAGACATCACTGACCCCTATCAGTTGGGAAGGGTCAGTGCAAGTTCACCATTGTAGAAGTGGACTACTTCACCAAGTGGCGAGGCCGAGCAAGTGGTAACAATCAGGCAAAAGGTCGCGTAACTTAGGGTTTGGCGGACCATATTTAGTTGAGAATCCAAAGCATTGGTATTTGATAATGAAGCAATTTGACAACTAAATTCAAAGCTTTTATCAGAACTCGGAATCAAGAATTGTAATCGATCACAGCTCATCCATGATCAATAATGAGACAGCGAAGTCCTTATAAGGACTCTCAGAGTGACGTTGAAGACTGGCGGGGAAAACTTCAAAGGGAAAATGGGTAGAATACCTCCCCAGAGGTACTATGGCGTCACAGAACTATATGAGTCTACTCATCGAGAAACTCCATTCCTGTAGCATGCGCGCTTTGAGGCGGTAGTACTGTTGAGTTGGGCTCAGGTCACACAGGGATCGAGTTGAATCACAGAACATGATGGTCTCTCAGCAAACCTTGATCTCTTGGAGGAGGAGCGAGGCAGGAGGCTACAGGCTGCAGTAGAGACTACCAGTGAAAAATAACCCAGGTACTGGATTTCAGGTCGAGGCCTAATAGTTTTAAACTCGGCTGACCTAGTGCTCAAAAAACTCTGTCGACGGAAAGACCTCACTCCCGCGGGGAAACTAGGACCCAGTGGGAAGGTTGCTATGCTCTTTCACAGGATAATCAGTTTAGCAACTATGAGCTTCAAAAAGAAGAGGGAAAGACCTTGCATCACTCTTGGAATGTCGAGCACCTCATGCGGTTTACCCATAAATCTCATATTGTATCTATTAATAAAGCGTAGCCGTTCTACTTTTGTTCAAATAATAATTTTTGTGTTATTTTTGGCCTGCCTACTCTCCTAAATTATAAAGAAAGAACCAGGGAGCTCGATTTATCAGAAATCCACGGGGCTCGGAAGGGGCCTGGAAGGTTATATGAAACATCAGGCAAGAATACATGTTTCCAAAAGATTGTGCACATTTGAGAGAGAAATTACAGTTAGTCCGAGGAAAATTACAGTCAACCAAAGCCGTCTCTACATCTCGAGAAAAGTCTGATGATGGCTGGCAGCTGGGGGAGCAGAGAGAGGGGCGAAGAGAAGGAGGGAGGCACTGCATAGAGGCAGATTGGGGCAGACTGCCTCTGTAGCTTCCCCCTCAGAACATATTCCTTGACCCAACTCCATCAAATGGCGGGACTGAGAACAACCTGACTCAAGCAGATGGCGGGAACAATGAAACGAACGTCGGCTATGACCGTAAACGGACTTCGCACGATTAGTGATCAAACCTTGAAAGCTTCATCCATGTCCAGAACTTCAGCGGCAGCGAAGGAAGGAAGGATAACGAAGCGGCGTATAACATACATCCTCCAAAGAAGGCGGCTGTCTATAAAAAGCTTGGACACCTTAAGAAGTCACACGATGCATTTCGATTCTCCATGAGCCAGGCAGTAAAACTACACGTGCTTTCCCGAGGAAGGAAGGCGAAAGAAACACAAGACTCCCGATGATAAGAGCCATGAGCACCGATTCTTAAGAGCCACGGCGGCTCGAAGGGCGGCGTAGCCACGACCTCAATAAGAACCCAGGAGCTTAGATATTAAAGAGCCATGGAGCTCAGTTTTTAAGAGCCCAACAACTCAGAAGGCCGCGTAGCCCTGACCTCAATAAGAACCCAGGAGCTTGGATATTAAAGAGCCATGTAGCTTAGAGCCCAAAGGAGCCATGTAGCTTAGTTCAAGAGAGCCATGGAGCTCAGTTTGTTAAGAGCCACATAGCTTAGTTTGTTAGTAGCCACGTAGCTCAGTTCGTCAAGAGCCAGGTAGCTCAGTTCAATAAGAGCCCAGTAGCTCAGTTTGTTAAGAGCCACGTAGCTCAGTTCAATAAGAGCCCAGTAGCTCAGTTTATTATGAGCCACATAGCTTAGGTCGTCAAGAGCCACGTAGCTCGGTTCCTCAAGAGCCACGTAGCTCAGTTCAATAAAACCCGATAACAAATCCGATAAAGAAGCGTCTTCCAGTTAAATAAAACCCGATGCTTCAGTCGATAAAACCCGATAGCTTAATTTGTTAAGAGACACGTAGCTCAGACGCTAAGCGCATAGTAGTTCAGTTATTAAAGAATTTGAATAGCACGAAGCCGCAAATCCTAGGTTGTAAAATAAGATGGTAAAAAAGACGGAAGGTCCAAAGGGTATATAGGCAAATATCAACAGATCGACAAAAATGGGGTGACATTATGAAGTCAAGGCTCAGGCAAAGTTAGAAAATAAGCGAGAAACTATAGGGAAAACTAAATGTATGAAGCGGGACTTTGGGCGGACAGTTACAGACCTCGAACCATGGTCGGTTGAAGTCCCGATGGCTGAGGTGGAGAGCTTTGCCTCTGAGCTACCAAATCTCAGGTTCCATAGGAGAGAGGAATAGAGCTAGGGGCATCGAAACACCACGGGGTTCTTACGTCATCGAGTCGGGTCTTTGCCTCCCCTGTGGGAACTTGAAAGTTGAAATCCAAACTCGGGAAAACCTTAGCAGCCTTGCCCAGAAAAGCAAGCCACCCGGAGTCCCACAAGGTACAGGCCTTGTCTCTCAGCTAGGCAATCACCCCTTCCTTCTGACTGATCAAGGCCTCCTGCCTTTGAAGATCTCCGCGAAGCCCATGGCATTCCTTAATTAGGCGCACCATGGAGCTCATGGCCTTAGAAGCCTCTTAGTTGACTCGGCTTAACATCGTGGCTTTGATGCTCAACTCGTCTCGGATCACGTGTAGCTTCGTCGCCCAACCGCTGCGGCTCGTCCACTGACGCCGCAGCTGGGCCCGACAACCCTCGGCTCTCCCGAGCCTTCTTTCTTTATCTTATTTCGTCTTTTCGTGGTAGTGGTATTGCTTTAGGTCGGATTCATACATCACGACATCCTCAGCAAGGCGTTGCATCCCTAGCTTGAAGGTTGACCTTCTCGGAGGTCAGGGAGGCAACCTTGGCTTTATACGCTTTCACTGCTCTAGTAAAGCCCTCGACAAAGTTGGCCCTCCCTGCTAGGCTTTTCATATAGATAGCCATTTACATAAATGAGATAAATTTAATGGATAGTTTGAAACAACGGTGGAATGAACAAATAAAGGCATCCAGATATACGATGGTCGCTCCCTGAAGCGATAAGGCCAGAGCCTCCTCAACGAACATTGCATCCTCCCTCGCGAGGTCGAGTCAGTAGGATAGAGCGTCTGACACAGACCGACGAGCTCTAGAATTAGTAGCGACAAGTCCTCATCCCCTCGGTTCAAGCAATCCTTCCTCGATCCTCAGGTGTGTGTTAGGAGGGAGATTGGCGTTTTGAGCTGAGGGACTCCGAACAGAAATGGGCAGGACTTCCAAAGGAGGCTCGGCGCTCCTCCTTGAAGGATTTTTCGAACCCGCCACCTTGGACACCTTGGCCATGGAAGGAGGCGCCTGACCTCTCACCGGGACTTGGTTAGACGACCCCCACTCTTTGGCAGTCTACGACAAAGAAGATGCTCTCAACCTTAGGATCTTACCCCGAATCGTGAGGCTGCTCTCGGGGGAGCCTGAGCTTTGCGCTTAACGCTTCTCTTCTTCTTTGCTAACGACTCAATTTGGGTTTGAAGCTCTTCTCGAGTGGGTTTCACAGCAGAAGGCCCCTCACGAGAAGGCTTCATAACAGAGGGTAGGGAGGGCCTCAAAGCAGGGGGTCGAGAGGGGTTCACACCAGAAGGCCCGGGAATATCTGATCTAATCAACTCAGAGTACACTAGCAAGAGACACTTGTCCAACTGTTGCTTCACCTCCTTATCCTCGGAACTAAGGTCGGGACAGATATCTAAAGGCAACATAACCAAAGAAAAGTTGAGAACGCCTCATAACCTTTAAAAGCTAGCCCCGACTAGCACAGACAGAAACTCACGAAGATTCTCTGAGGTAGTCCATACTGTCGGAATGCTGAGCGTATCCTCTTAGTTAGCAAGGTTGTACTCCCAGTTGTGACCCTTAATAAAGAAATAACGCTCCTTCCAATGTTTGTGGGAAGATGGAAGATCAGAAATGATCAGCCTGGCACTGGACCGTTTGGAAATATACAAAAAGCCTTATTTGGCCTCTTTCACACTTAAGAGTCGACAAACGAGCTATCTTTGGGAACCCAGGCCTTGTCCCTAAGCGACCGGAAGGCCGACGAAGCACCATAGAAATTAGGAGAGTTGGGACGGGCAAGCGTGAAAGTGTTGTAAGAGCGTTCAGTAAGGGGTTGAGGGAGGTGGTTTTGAGGCGACTGTAGAAACGAGACCATCTTGGGAACCTAGACGATGGAGGAGGTGAGAAGATTAGGGCACCAAACTTGAATGCCAAGAGGGGGTCTATAGCCGGGTATGAGTTTCATAAGGGGCTCGACGAGCTAGGACCCGGCGTCCGCATACTTCACGGTAGCCTTCAAATATTCGGAACCACTAGGGTACCTAATCTCACTAATCTTTCCTTTGCCTTTGCAAGACAGGGATGGATGATCCGCTGGAGGGGCTCTATCGACCACGATGGCAAGACTACCGGATCCACCTTCGGTCCATCTTGACTCAGACTCCTCAATGGGCCTTTCCCCTTATGCGCAGACCAAAAGAACGATTAGGCCCAGAGGAAGTACGCATGATTGGGCAAGTATAAGGGAGGTCGAACGAATGATAAAGAGGTGGAATCCCAGCTAAACACGCCCTAATAACCTTAAGGTCAGAACAATAACTCCCCACGGCTAAAATGCGCTTGACAAAATTCCAGAACAAGAAAAGGTAAACGGGGGAAGAAGAAGAAAGACATACCAAACTAGAGAAGAGAACAAAAGAGATGACCCCAAGTGAGATAGAACGACAAAAACCACCAAGAAGCGGTCTTGGCGGCTTGATCAGAGAAGTTTAGAAGAAAAAATTCGAGACGCGAGAGAAGAGGTTTGAAGAACAAGGAAATACAGTTCAAATAGCCGCGGGGTGCTTTTAAAAACACCAGAAACGTCAACCGAAATTGGCGTGAAAATCAAGAAAAGGCATCATCATCGCAGAACATTTGACGGTGACAAAGCCCTGATAAGCCATCCTTGATTAGCCACGTGGAATCCACAGCCGATCCAAGAAACTATCCAGCCCTTGCCAAAGCTCTCTTTGGCGAAGTTGGGGAGTAGCGATGATACAAAAAACGTGCGTATGGGCCTAGGCGGACAGAGATAAACCACCAACGGAAAAACTGGGCGAGCCCGGCTTGAGAGCTCGGCCCATGACGACATCCCGATCACTTCTAGGCGACCTCGATTTGGGAACTAAACTGCTCCGTCGGATAAATAGGTAACATGGATGGTCCACCATCCACCAAACGAGATGTATCAAAGGGAAGTACCCACTCTCCATGATCGACTCTCCACACATTGAGGGAGGAAGGATTTCTCACAATTACTACTTCCTAATTATCCTTTAATATTTACTTAACGATAAGGAAGAGGAGATTCCCTACCCAATTGGGGAGATGTCGTATCGTCGTCTAACAAGGAAAGTCATCGTGATCACCTACGATAAATACCGAGCAATTCCACCGAAGAAAGGTACATAATCACAAAACCATCATCAGTTGATATATTTCCCTATCGTAAGAAAGGACCTGACTTAGGCATCTAGGAGAGGCGACTGACATTCCCTCACTAGACCACCCTTTATGTGTAGGTTATACATATATCCGGCCCGACGGACCAACCTAGCGACTCCAGCAAGCTCCAGCCCAGTATTGATAAAAGCAGCACCATCGCAATCAATGGCTAATACTATTGCTAGTGATGACAATCAATCCCAAGACGGTGATTGGGGATTGCAGGCCATTTGGAGATCAATTAATAAGCAGCAACAATCAATCTAAAATTTAACTCAGTTGTTGGAAACAATACAACCCTAATTGCAAGCGTTATTGAGGATCAATGGACAAGGGCGTAGGAATGACAATACGAACAAGAGCGAAGGAATTGTACAGTGGAACCTAACTAAACACATTCCAAAAATACAAAATTAAAGAAGACCAACCGTAGAATTTGATGACACTTTAGATGAGGATGTCGACTTTGGTGAATTTGCAAATCCGCACATTTACCTGAAGGGAGCGTGGCAGCAAACTACGGGCGACAACGAATACCCAAGCTATAGGTATATATGCAACTTTAGTGGTGATATCTTGATATTGAGGGTTTTTCGATTGGTTGATCGAGGTAGACATATTTGAATATACTAAGTTTCAGGAATGAAAAGGTTAAATTTGTTGTATAAGTTAGGAGAACATCGGTATGGTGGGGATAGATTGAGGGAGATGAGGATGAGACGGACCGAGTTCGGTTCGAACGCTGGCATAGGATGAAGCGGTGTGCGAGGTAGATTTTGCCTCCAGACTATGAACAATATATTTCTTATGCTTATCAGATATGTACACATGGTAGCAGGAGGGTGAATGAATATACTGCTGAATTTTTTAGATTAGTAGAGAGGAATCAGTTACCAAAAAGTGAGAACCAACCCAAGGCTTTACAAGTGAAGAGAAGGAACTTTCTAACTATTGTTCATGACCCGTCCTCACTTATGAATGAGTGTAAGGAGACCCAAGTAGTACATTTGATGGTTGTGAAGGGAGAAGTAGAATCAAACTTTGGTGGAGATCTGGAAGGTGATGATGGAGTTCACGAGGATCTGAAACGAGAATTTGTTACCTCATGCATAACATACAACACCATATAGATCTGCTTCCAAGTGTTTCTCTTCCTAAGGTGCCTCATTATAGGATGAGTTCCAAGGAGAACAAAATCTTAAGGGGGAATGCTAAGTAAGGGGCATATTCAGGCTAGCATGAGCACATGTGCAATACCAACTTTGTTGACGCCTAAGAAAGATGGAAGTTGACAGATGTGTGTTGATAGTAGGGCGATCAACAAAATTATCGTTGGATATAGATTTCCTACTTCAAGGTTGGATGATATGCTTGACCAGTTAAATTGGGCAGTTGTGTTTCGCTAGATTGACTTGAGGGGTGGCTATCATCAAATCAGAATCCGTCTAGGTGATGGGTGGAAGCCAACATTCAAGACAAGGGATGACCATAGCGAGCTTCAACAAAGAAAGTATGGATCGTACCAGATTGTTAAGAAGAACAATAACAATGCTTATGTGGCTGACTTACCAAGTTGGATGTGGATTTTGAAGATCTTCAATGCTGCTGATCTTACCTTGTTCCAACCACATATGAGTCTTGGATATCCAGAAGTAACTCGAGGGCGAGTTCTTTGCAAGTGGAGGTGTCTAACGCAGGGCATTAAATCAAATCAACAAAAATCGTTATTTTGGTTGTTTTGAGATATTATCTTTATTTTTTTGGGATATTATTTTTATTTTTCATTATTGTTTGGGGAGTGTTATTTTCTTTTCTATTATTTTTTTAGGGGTATTATTTTCTTTCCATTTTTGTTTTGGGAGTACTATTTTCTTTCATATTATTGTTTTGAGATATTATTTTATTTCCTTTTATACCCATATTATGTCTATGGTATAACTAGATGCTTTAGAGTTTTTTTAGGGACTTTTTATCGCTTTTATCAATTTATCAATAAAAATCAAAGCTTTTGCTTTATTTTCTTCTGGATAGTGAGAATTGGTATCTGGATTGAGACGTGTTATTTTTTTTTATCAATCATGTGTTGATCAATCGTGCTACACGCTACGTCAATATATGTTTGTTCTATAAATACCATCTTATGATAGTTCAATGTATGTACTGATTAATCTAGGTCATAAGGAATGGCATCAACACAGTCTCCTCTTATACCAAGTGTTCAGGAGCTAATTGCCAAACAGCCCATGGCTGCAATCCCTTATCCCTTTATCTTGGATGATCATTAGGACGAGATTTCGGTGTTGTACTTAGAGATCCAAATTTCATTATTGTTGAGACGAAGATTGAAGCTCAAATCATGATTTGTTCTCTCACTCCTTATCTATTGATTTCTTTCTTCATTTTTTTACTTGTTGCTTGATTGGTGATGATTGGAATCTAGTAATGGAACATTAATCATCCTCTAGGAGTGGGGATTAATTGTTGAACATTCATATTTGTAGATTTATAGTTTATTTTGTGGGTTTGAAAACTAAATTTATATTATCAGTACTGTTCTTGTAATTAACTATTTTAAGTATTAGTAGATTATTGATGAGTCTAAAACACATCTATTTTTAAGCCCATTTTCAAGGATATTTCAAGCTTAAAAGTTCAGTTTAACGTAAAATTATGGAGCTTTCACCCAGATTTATATTTTGCAGGAAATTAAGGAAAAGAAGCAGAATTTAGTAGAAAAAGAGTAGAAATCAGCATTGTTCAGAAAAATGGCCAATGTTGCGACGCTCAGTTTCAATGTCGCGACCTTTGTGTGGAAGGTCTTGGCCTTTGCAATGCGCGACATAGCGCGACATCGGTGAGGAAGAAGCGAAGATATGCTAATGTCGACATCATAACGACATTGTTGGACACCAAACGATGTCGTGACATCCACGGCTGATGTTGTGACATCGAAGCGACCTGGTGTCGAGCTACATCATACGTAATGTCGCGACATCGCCACGACATGGCTACAACATTGGCTATAGTGAGAAGAATTGAAACATTCAATGTCACGCGACATCGCAACCGATGTCACCGCTGAAGTTGTCAGTGGTAATATCAGTTAACCAGTCTCGCAACATCACCACGACATCGTGGAGACATTTGAACAAAGCTTCAGCTAGTGAAGGCATCCGTTGAACGCCATCCCGCGACATCAAGCGTCGCGACGTAAGCAATGTCGCGACATCAGATCAAAGTAGCCTAGAGGTGAAGTTTAACTGACCAATGTCGCTACATTGCCACGACATCGTTGAGACATCAATGTAATGTTGCGACATCGGCAGCAGGACTTCTTGACGATAGCCGGCGACAATGAAGCAAGGCGTAGAAAAAAATTAGCAATGTTGCGACATCGCCACGGCATCAACCAAGGCATGAACACTAGAGATCTAAACATCCAATGTCGCGACATCGGACCAACAATGTCGCGACATCAGCCATGACATTTAGGGCTTGAACGCAGATTCAATGTCGCGACATCACGACAATGTTCTGACATCGGCAAGGTGGTCGAAGAACTTAAGCGACCCGATGTCATGACACTAGGTTAGCAATGTTGAGGCATCAACTAAAATGATCATATTAGTAGGTCCAGTGTTGCGACATCACCCCGACATCAAAGTTCAATCATAATGAGCTCACTATAAGAAAGAAGCAAATTAGAAACGGCCAAATCCGTTTCTAATTCCGTAGTTATTTGCAAATAGCGACGGAATTTGAAGCGGAAATATTCCGTTTCAAAAAGGCTCCTTTTTAAATTTTAGAAACAGAATTTGCGTGTGCGTTTCTAATTTTTGCGATGGAAAAATTCCATTTCTAAACATAGCGACGGAATAGAAACTCTATTTCCATTTCTAAATGTGCAAAATAGAAAGGGAATTTCCGTTTCTAATCCGATACTAAAATAGCGACATAATAGAAATGCTATTTCCGTTTCTAAATTTTCAAAATAGTAAGGGCAATTCCGTTTCTAACCCGATACTAAAATAGCGACGGATAGGTTTTGCAACAAAATTGGAAACGGAATTTTTCGTTTCTATATTAGCAACGGAAATATTTCCGTTTCTAAATAGAGATGGATGTTCCATTTCAATTTTGTGACATGAGTAACGGAAATATTTCCATTTCTAAATAGAAACGGAAATAGAAACGAACTATTCCGTTTCTAAAATAGAAATGGATTGATTTCCATTGCTAAACTGTTGTTCAATTTTGGAATGGATACAAAATAGAACGGATTTGAAACGAAACTTCCGTTGCTAAAAATAGAAACATAAATAATTCCATCTCTATTTTGTTGGAATTTGAAACCAATTAGAATCGGAAATAATTCCGTTTCTATTAACTAGACAAATAGAAATGGAATTTCCGTTGCTATTTACAAAATATCCATTTCAATAGTAGCAATTTTCACCCCAATTTTTTTAATAATTTATTAAATTGTTTATTTTTGGTACCAAACAAATAATTTATTAATTACACTTTTTTGGAAAAAAAAATTTCATTTAAAAATAAGTTTAAATACACCCATCTTAATATTTTTTATATTACATGTATAAATTCCAATAACATACAACAAACTTTAACCATCTGTATTGCATATAGATTACATACATAGTGCAATATCATATGACAAAGTTTAACCTGACAAGTTTACTTATGACAAAGTTTAATAAAATAAAAAAACCTATCACTCAGAGTCAGTAAGAGTAGTCACCTCTGGAGATCTGGATGGATCTTTTGCTAAAGGTTGATAAATAGATGAAGCCTGGGCTAACTTACACATAATTTGCTCCATCTGTAAAATATTATGTTGTATTTCATTCTCTCTTTTCAGTCTTTATTCTTCTCTTTTTTTCATCTCTTCAATTTGTTTTTGCATCTCTTCATTCTTTTGTTGTATCTCTTCATTTTTACGTACACAAATTTTCTTGGAATTTCACGCAACTCTTCATGTTAGCTCATCGAATAAAGTATTGTAATGGGAAGAAGCGAGGATGAGCTCAGGAGTGGAATCTGGATAAAATGTAGATGCATGTGTACCAAAGGCCAAGTACACTCGCCACTTTTGACTCCACTCCAACGGCACAGAAGGTAAAAATGAGCAACATCAATCTGCGGAGCCTCTGTAGATTCATCTGTCAATATTCTCCTGACTTCTACAATTGTATATCTGATAATATATAGTATATTAGTTGAAAAATAAAAACATAAAAAAATAAAAACAAACACAAGTGCATGCATATCCTATAATTTTTATTTAAAGGCAAAATGTTATAATTCACTTAGAAGACAACAATTATATGTATGGATTGTAAGCCAAAATTCATTTAACAAATAATACTCGATTAGTCAAAACCCCACAAAGAAATTACATGTTTCCTATATGACAATTGACAAAAGTTTAAATTCATCAACGAGATTCTAGATATAAACCCCAATAAAGAATAAGTAACTCTAGTTCAAGTGAAAGGCCAAATTATCTACATCAAACAATCAATCAAAATAAACAAAAAAGATATAAAAAATGAGATTTCAGAATAATAATAATAATATAGAAAAAATGATTGTGACGCCCCGATCCTCGAGGGTCTGTTGACTACTCGTCAACCCGCGGAACACAAGTGGATGTCGGGTTACCCGACGCCACTTCAGAAAATCGGGTAGAGTCTCCTTTGTACGGGGAGCTCTACCCATATACAATACCTGTCCCAAATAGTCGATATAGTCACGTGATCTGAAATATGGATAAAAACGGCCTCTTAGGCCCATACTACAATATCCATAGAAACATACCAACTATAGATCAACTATCAATAGTTCTAAGAGTTCAAATATTTACTCTTATACAACATATATTAAAATACTCGAATTCTAATACATGTAAGCCACCAAAGCCACATTCCGGCTTTCTTCTAAAACAGCCTCAAGGACGAACCGTCTCCTCGCACGCTCCCTGTACTTGTAAAAAGGGGGATCCCACGACGGGGTGAGCTAAAGCTCAGTAGGAGAATCGCCCTAAGTGGGCTACTCACCACCTAAGTGCGGTCTGTGCTCAGAAAGTAAACACACATTCAAGAAAATGCATGATCTGCCCGAATGTCTACATGATAACTCGAGATCGAGTCCTCACCGACTCTCTCACACTCGCCTAAGCCTTGTATGAGAATTATTGTTTTATTAGTGGACAACCCTCCGATGTATATATATCAATTGGGTCGCTCCGACGATTGATATATTAATTGTTTGTGGACTACCCTCCGATGAATATCAATTGGGCCGCTCCGACGATTGATATTATTTGTTTGGACTACCCTCCAATATTTAATGTTTTAGACTACCCTCCGAACCATTTTCTCTAGACTCATCTCATGCACTAACTCCTATAGTCCTAGGATGTTCCAGTGCATATGGAATCACATGCGTCAATCTGATCCCCAATCACATGCAAATATATAACGTGAATATACTACGCATAAGGGTAAATCACACAAACATGTTATGTAATTATCATTTCAAACATCAAAATTAGCTCACTTGAGCTATTGTTCAAACCTGGCTCAATTCGATTCGATTACTTAACCAAACACATAATTTCCACGAAAACCCATTTTTCATATCACTAATGCAGAGCAGTAAAGCCTAGGTTTACGGTTGAAACACACATCCATTCATCGGTTCATAGTGAACGGGTTTTCTGACATTTCGACCCCCATGCATATCACAATACAATTCATTTCATAATTGCACAATTTAGCCACCCAAAAACAGCCCGTAATTGCCCCCTCACGGCCACTGTTTCCACATATGGTTTAAATAAATTCCAACAGTTCGGTCCCAAGTTTTTGGGACCGATCAAACGGCCATTTAGGCCTCGAGCTAGCTTCCCATTACATAATTTATTAGGCATTCATCACATTTCGCGGCGATCCGTAGAACATATGCGGTTGTTAGTGAGTCTCAAATCCAAACATTTCGGTTCAAAGGTTTGGAGCCGTCAAATGTGGATTGAGGCCTCAACCAACCGAAACATTCGCAAAGTGCTTAAAAGAGGGAATAAAACCAAGTAGGGAGAAACCCCTACCTCTTGGAGTTTGAGGAAACTCCATAAATCTGGTACCCACGCGACGCCCTCTCCGCGTAGAGCAGTTCTCCTTATTGTCTCGAAGACCGCCAACTCTCGGATCTCCCGGTATTCTAGAGAGAAGGTGGTCCTTCTCTCTCTAAAAACCAAGCAAATCGGCTACTGCATCTGTTTCTCCCCCATTTCACGTTTTCTCTTGATTTAAAATGAAGAAGAGGGTTACTGTTTGCAATTTTGTTTTATTCTCATTTAATCAATTAAATTGATTTACTACCTTCTTTCTCCAGTTTTGACATTCGGCATTATCTCGACCGTCCATTTCCATCATTTCTCTACTCATACCACTTATGGTACATGAGTACTTGCTATATGTGACTTTCGTCGCATCGAAAATCATTTTGCGGCACCCGAAACGCGATGCCTCGAAAAACGTGCCAACTCCGACTGTCTTGGAATATTACGAAATTTTACGTGCTAACTAGATTTCGCAAGAAGATTCCAACGGTGCAATCTGTTTCATCATCCGAGATCTAGAGAATTAATTCCGAATTTTTAATCGAAATCACAATTTTGTAATCGAAATTACGATTTTGCCCTTATCCCAGAAATTGGAATTTCTCGGGTCTTACATTCTCCCCTCCTTAAAAGGAATTTCGTCCCGAAATTCAGGACCATTACTATTACTCACATGGATATGCAACGTGCACTCTATCATGCATGTAAACAGTCATTTAAATCTTAAACGACTGTTAAACCACATTGCCTTCATCCTAAACAAGAAGGATAGGTGGCCTTATCGTGTCTCCTCCCCGCGTTGACTTCTCCCTCCCACGGTCGCCATAGCACTCACTAGCCTCATGTTCTTGCGTATAGAAACTTGATCCACGGCTATCAATAATGCACCTTTGGTTCACTCCTCGAAGGTCCAGTAGTGTCAACCTCAATCGTCCCCGATCCACCACATGGTGGATGCGGGTATACTTAGGGCATGGGCAGTGAAGCACCTCGTGAACTGACATCTTGGGCGTAGCAGCCTCGCAGTGCCAATGGTGCCTATCTGTGAGTATCTCGAAAGGTCAGTAACCCTCGGCGATGGCTTCCGCTGTAGAACGACCCTCCTCTCTTAGGCATCACCTTCGAAAGCGTGATCACTGACCTCGAGCTCTAAGGGTCGGCGTCGTGCAATCCGCATGGCTCTTTTGGAAGCTGCGAGCCATGAAGGCAGCTATCGTCAAGCTCACCTTCCGGGGTGTCTCTAATCGAATCTGGGACCAGCGATGGAGCTCTCTCACTTCGGTCCAACAACAATGATCTACATGGCCTCCCCATACAGTACACCATATGGTGCCATTCGTATACTGCTTTGATAACTATTGTTGTAGGCGGAATTCCACTAAGACGACTAATCCTCTACCCTTATGATCCCGAGGCGCATGCTCGTGGCATGTCCTCAGCACATGTATATAATCCGCCTGACCCATTGTGTAATACACACAACCCTTTACTTGGTGTTAATAGCGACCTTCCCAAGGTCACAATCACTAACTCAATGGTATGTAGTCCATGTCGTAGATGACATCCATATCTGAACCCTTAGGTAGCAACTTTGTCATAATCTCGAGGGGTATCTAAATCTCGAGTCACTCCCGACTCCTATCACTCAACTCTAAGTCTACGTAATAACCTGACCGTGTGTTCTTATCTCGTTTACATAACTCTTTGGCTTACACTTCGAGCCTCTTACATTTCCTGATTCAATAATGAGTCTTCATTTGGGCAGTAGTCTAAGGCAAAACTTGACCACACTCACGAGAGTGGTGAATAGTGCAGGTGCCCACACACGGGCTAATAGCGATGTGCTGCACGAGCATAATAATGTCATCTTGTAACACCCGATCTGGGTCCACCATGAAGCGAGAATCTTAGAGATCACTCGCTCATAATCCAGGCCTATCGGGTAAGCTCTCACCACATCCTAGGGATGAACATCATACTGGCTTCTCTAAAGGCCTTAACCTTTAAGCCCCGGAAATCTATTAGTGTGGGTATGACAACGGCCTAGGTCTCGATTATTGACAACTTAGATGGTTGTCAACTCATCCACATGTCAAGCTGACGATCAACAACCAATAGATTACACCACCACTAGGTCCACCATGCTTTCCATTGCGCCCAACTACGACGTCACGACTTCGGCCCACCTCTGGCCCCTACGCTATCTGTGTTCTTTGGAAGTGCTTATAGCATGCCGGCTAGCTTGGACCCTCAACCCTCACTAGGGTGTGGAGAGATGAATTGCTGCTCTCTCTGTCCCTACGGCTAGCGGGAGCGTGTCCCACGAGGGTGGGATCCACATCTCTGGGGCAATCCGGTCACTCATGCTCGATCTGGCCACCAGTCACGAAACTAGTGTGAAGCGAAGTTTTACGCCTCTTCTCAGAACAGGAAAGCTGATCCCTCCAACACATTACCAACACGAAGTATCCAGGTGTTCCCAGTATCCCTCAATCCCATGGTGGGGCAGTGACCATGGAGTCCATGTCGATGGCGAAATCCTGCAATCACGCCAGAATGGACAACTTGATCCATTCTCGAATCTCTGTAATACCCGGCCCGATCCCAGCTTCGATACCTCGAAAATTGACATTCGATCTCTCCCGACTCATCACTTTGCCTCAACCTTCTCTGGAATTAGGCGACACTCTGATCTTTGACACCACGTGTCCCAAAGCTTCACCTTAGTAAGCGAAAACTCGCACTTGCGGAACTTAGCATACGGTGATGGCCTCGACAAGCGTAAGGCGATCCTCGGTGTGCTCTATTAACCCTTTTCGGATTTGGGAGTAGATCAAAATGTCCACGAGAGACTACGACAAAGCGATCTAGATAGGGTTGGAATATCCTATGCGCAGAGATACATGAATCTTGTGGCGCGTCGTCGATCGAAAGGCATCATAGTAAACTCAAAGTGCTATACTTAGCGTCAAACGAATCTTAGGGATATATGTCTCCCTAACCTTGGTGATGATAACCGGTGCGAAGAGTCTATCTTAGAGAAATAGACTCGTGCTCCTCTCAGGCCCCGGTCAAAATAAATCATCAATCCTCGGTAGTAGAGTGCTCGGTCGGATTATAATACATTGACATGCGCCTTGATGCGGTCGAGAGGTCTTGCCCTCTTCTTGTAGCTAGAACAGTGCCTGCATGGTGAAGTGATCGATTAATAAACCCTTATCCAGTAGCTCCTGTAAGCTGGACTCACGAGTTCACGCACAGCTACGGCCGGTGCCATCCTATGCGAGTCATAGAGATGGGTGAAGTAACTCGGGTGTGGCTTCGTCACAGGATTTACATCTTTGTGTGGAGGTAGTCAGGTGGCGCTCATGCGAATGACTTTGTCCACATGCTCTTTGCTACGGGGTATATAAAGTCGATCTCTCCTAGATCTGCAGGGTAAGGCTCTCCTAGCCAACCGTAGCGTCACGACACACGGACTTGTATGCGTGGGGGGCGAAATGTCATCTTGTCCCCACGATACCATACGAGTGCGAGTCCTGCGTATGGTAACCCTCCCTACGCTCTGTCGATGCGACCACATGTTGTCGGTCAATCCATCATCGGGATGACATCGAACTCGACATCTCCATGATCCTCGGGTCACTATGAGTAGAGTCCCAGAGATCTCAGCTCGCAGCCTCGACTATCGTCCTTATTCTCGCCCTAATCCTAGGGAGAGCTCCACGTATGCAGCTCCTCTAAGGTCTCTAGAGGTCCTTGCCCATTTCCACCATATTTGGGCCTCGCTCTCTGGCTACAGAACCCGGCTAGTCTAATCTGGTCGCGTCGGAGATGTCTCCATAGCCTCCCAACACCTTCTGAGTCATATGACGATGGCTTGTCACCATCGGATCCTCCCCACAGTGAGTAGGAGGATGATGCCACAAACCCTACGGAGGTTACTGGGATCTTTCCTGTCTACCTCTTTACCACGGCCAGGGTCGATGCGGCTGACTGTAATACCCTCTGACCTCGATAAAGGCTTGCTTATCCAATCTGGCGGTGATCGAATGTTGGTGGTGCACGGCCCAGGCGCCCGCGAGATGGGCGATCCTCGGCGTCCTCGCCCTCTACTAGCCATCTACACAATCAACATGGCAATCAATACACAATACAGTATCTCCAAGGCATAAACACAGCCTCGAGACACTAATCATACATAATAACCAGCGTATACACATTGTCCTTGCATTTACAGGTAATGCAAGACAATCAATTTTGTGATTTAAAATATCATTAACAAAATTTATTTTCCTTGGTAATTTCATTTTGAAAATTTTATTTTTCGAAAATTTTGTCAAATTTGATTTGATTTGATTTTTCAAAAATTTTATTTATTATTATTATTATTATTTTTTCCTTTATTTCCAACTACTGGAAACACCCATATTACATGGGAATCCCCCATATTATATGGGAATCCCCCATAACTTATGGGAATCCCCCATAACATATAAGAATCCCCCATGTTATTTAAGAATCACCCATGTTATATATGAATCCCCCATGTTATTTAAGAATCACCCATGTTATATAAGAATCCCTCATAACATATAAGAATCACCCATGTTATATAAGAATCCCTCATGTTATATAAGAATCCCCCATGTTATTTAAGAGTCACCCATGTTATATAAGAATCACCCATGCTACATAATAATCCCCCATACTATGTTAGAATCCCCCATACTATATAAGAATCCCCCAAGTTATATAAGAATTCCTATGAAGAATTCATTCCCGGGTGAGTCGAAACCATATTCGAGTGAGTCTGGACCATGTCCTGCAGTGAGCTCCACCATTGGTCTCGAGGAAATGAACCATGTCCGAAAGGGAGTCGGAACCATTCGAAAGTGAGTCGGAACCATTTTCGAAAGTGAGAGTCGGAGTCCTGTGGACTCACTCTATATGAGAATCCCCCATGACATATAAGAATCCCCCACACTAATGCTATCGTGAAACTCCCATATTAGTATAAAAATCCCCATAATATGCTTAAAATTTATTTTCTTGTTCCGTTTCACAAACCTGTAAACTCCTCAAATTTTCAAACACTTTATTTTCCTATGTGCTAATTACTAAGCACACAAACAATCATATAACACATACAACATGGTATACACACTCATTCATCAAACATTCAAGCATGAATACACATCATTTATCAAACAATCACCTAAAACACAAGCATGCAGTGTCCTAGGTTTGTCCCGTGATTTCCTAGGTAATCTCATACCTAAACTCACATCGGGAATCAATACACCCTAGTGGTGATGGATACCCAAAACCGAGCCCTAGGTATTCGTATACATAAGCCTCGATACCGTCGTGACGCCCGATCCCCGGTCCATTGACACCCACAAACTCGCTGAACGACAAGTGGATAATACCCGATGCCACTGTAAAATTCCGCGTAGTCCCGTATCGTATTTTACCCATATACAATACCCGTCCCAAACAGCCCAATATAGTCACAATGATACAAATATGGATAAAACCACTGGGCCCATACTACAACATCCATAGAAACATACCAACTATGAATCCGAACTATATCCAATAGTTCTAAGAGTTCAAATATTTACTCTTATACAACATATATTAAAATACTCGAATTTAATACATAAACCACCAAAGCCACATTCCTTCTTCTGAACAGCCTGATTCGGCCTCGCACGCCCCTGTACTGTAAAAGGGGTTTCCTTATTTATTGTAGGAAAGCAAGTCAAGAGGAGAATCGCCTGCGGCTACCTACCACCTAAGTGCGCAGGCGTTCAAATGCAAACACACAATCAAGCAAATGTATTGATCCTACGAATGTCTGCTACGTGACCAACTCAGATCCCGAGTCCACTGACTTTCCTCTACACTCGCCCAAGCCTTGTATGAGGAATCTATTGCCTATTAGTGGACAACCCCCTCCGATGTATATAACACCAGCTTACCCATAATTGATTGATATATTAATTGTTTGTGGACTATCCGATGAATATCAATTCGGCCGCCTAATGATTGATATTATTTGTCTGACTACCCTCCAATATTTAATGTTTTACTACCCTCCAACTATTCTTAGACTCATCTCATGCACTAACTCCTATAGTCCTAGGATGTTCTAGTGCATATGGAATGCATAAAAAGGCCACTGAATATAGTTCACCACATGCAAATATATAAATATGAATATACTGCATAAAAATTAAATCACACAAACATGTTATGTAATTATCATTTCAAACATCAAAATTAGCTCACTAAGTAATGTTCAAATACAAGAATCTGAATTCATTTAACTAAACAATACTCACTTAAACCACTTTTCATGTCATTGTTCTAGAACAAGAAAAACCTAGGCTCTTAGCGTTCAAACACACATCCATTCATCGGTTCACTTAGTGAACTCGGGTTTCACGGCCATTTCCGGCCCCATGCATATCACAATACAATTCATTTCATAATTGCACAATTTAGCTTAAATCAAATAAATTCCTCGTAACACCTCTCACACGGCCACTATTTGCACATATGGTTTAAATAAATTCCAACGGACCGATCAAACGGCCATTTAAGGCCTCAAGCTAACCCATACATAATTTATTGAAGCATTCATCACACATTTCACCCAAACAGTCCGTAGAACATAATACGGACTGTTCGTGGGTCTCAACTAAATATTCGTTCCAAGGTTTGGAACCGATCAAATGGCCGTTCAAGGCCTCAACCAACCGAAACATTCGCAAAGTGCTTAAAAGAGGGAATAAACCAAGTAGGGAGAAACCCCTACCTCTTGGAGTTTGAGGAAACTCCATAAATCTGGTACCCACGCGACGCCCTCTCCACATAGAGCGGTTCTCCTTCTTGTCTCGAAGACCGCCAACTGCCTGGACCTCCTCCTTGTGGATTCAGAGAGAAGGTGGTCCTTCTCTCCTCTAAAAACCACAAATCTGAAGAATGCTGCAATTCCTCTTTTCTCCCCATTCACGCTTTCTCTGATTTAAAATGAAGAAGAGGGTTATTGTTTGCAATTCCTTTGTTTTATTCTCATTTAATCAATTAAATTCCATTTACTACCTTCTTTTCTCCGCTTTTGACATTCGACATTATCTCTCACCGCCCATTTCCATCATTTCACTCATACCACTTATGGTACATGAGTACTTGCTATATGTGACTCTCTTCGCATCGTAATCCATTTTACGTAACTAAACGCGATGCCCTGAAAACATGCCAACCCGGTCGTCTCTAATATATTAGGAAATTTTACTTGCTAACTAGATTTCGCGAGACGATTCCAACGGTACAATCCGTTTCATCATCCGAGATCTAGAGAATTAATTCCGGATTTTTAATCGAAATCACAATTTTGTAATCGAAATTACGATTTTGCCCTTTATCCCAAATTGAATTTCTGGTCTTACATTCTCCCCTCTAAAAGGAATTTATTCCTAATTCTCAGGACCATTACTATTTACCATGATGGATATGCAACGTGCACTCTATCACGCATGTAAACAGCCATTTAAATCTTAAACGATCAAACCACGTACCTTCATCCTTAAATAAGGGATAGGTGGCCCGCATCGTGTTCCTGAGACCCCACGCTGACTTCCACTCCACAGTGCCGCCATAGCACTCTCACTAGCCTCACGGTCTTGCGTCGCAAAACTTGATCACGGCTATCCAAAATGCACACTGGTCCCTCCTCGAAGGTCCCATCGTCAACCTCAATCTGTCCCCAATCCACCACATGAGCTGGATCTGGAGTATATCGAGCATGGAGATGTGAAACACCTCGTGGACACCTAAATACGCCGGGCGTAGCCCAACCAGACGCAACGGTGCCTATCCTATCGGGTATCTCGAAAGGTCCAATAACCTCTGGGCTGATAGCTTCCCGCCGCCGAACCTCGACCACTTCAGCAATACCTCAAGAAAACGCGTGATCACCAACCTCGAGCCGCGCGGCTCGACGCCAGAGCATCAAAGATAGCTCTGTCACTCGAACGTGAGAAGACGCAGATCGTGATCAAGCTCACCTTTCATAGGTGTCTCGAATCGACCGGACCAAGATGGAGCTCTCTCCCACTTCGTCCAACATATCAGTTGGATTCATACGGCCTCCCATACAATGCTGCCTCATATGGTGCCATTCGTATATCGCCCGATAACTATTGTCAGAGGCGACCCACTCATGGGCAAACTAATCCTACCCTTATGATCCAAGACGGCATGTCAAGATAAATCCTCTAACACATGTATAATCCGACAACGAGCAACCCTACACAAACCTACTGTAGGTAAACGCCACCTTCCCAAGGTTTATAATCATCGACAATCCAGTCTGACCGCTTGACCTTAGTCCATATGTCACGAATGACATCCATATACCTGTTCCCTCGCTCGCCCAACAACAATCTTAAATGACCTCAAGGGGGGTATCTAAATCCTCGAGTCACTCGACTCTATCACTCAACTCTAAGTCTACGTGATAACCCTAACCGTGTGTTCTCATCTCGCTTACATAACTCTTCGCTTACACTTGTTTACATTTCCCGATTCAACAATGAGTCTCATTGGACGTAGTCCTAAAGACAAATCCCAACCCACACTCACCAGCAAGTGGTGAATGACCGCATCAAGTGTGCACCCACACCCACTCCACATATGTTACCGCAAGGCTCTAATCTCAATAATGTCATACCGTAACACCCAACTCCGGGTCCACAATAGCAGAATCTTAGAGATCACTCATTCATAATCTCGACCTATCAGTAAATCCTCACCCTACATCCTAGGGAAGAACATCTATACCCGGCTTCCCAAAGGCCTTTAACCTTAAGCCCAAATCTATCGTCGTGGTCGGGTATGACAAATCCGGCCTAGGTCCACTATTGACAACCCGATGGTCGGCTTTAACTCATACATGTCAAGCCCGATTAATCAACAACCAATAGCCTACCACCCTAAGGTCCACTATGCTGGCCGCAACTCTAATCGGTCCCCGACTCGACCCACACTCCGCCCTCCGCCCATCCGTGGTTGCTGGAAGTGCTCAGAGAAGCACACCGACCGAAACTCCGGTTCCTCTAACCCCCACTAGGGTGTGGGAGGAACAGGAATTGCTTATACCTCCCACCCTACTCGCTTAATCGACCCGGCATTGTCCCAGTGCCTGGGATCTCTATCTCCTCGGGGCAATCCCGCCACTCATGCTCAATCCACGCCCTAGTCCTGAAACTAGTGTGAAGCAGGTCTTCTCGCCTTTCTTCTCCCAACTGGGGAGAAAGCCGATCCTCCTTTGTTACCAACACCCGTATCCCGAAAGTGTTCCAAGTATCCTCAATCTCTCTATGGTCAATACCTCAACCATGGAGTCCACGTCCGCAGGCTTAAATCCTCTACAATCCTGCCCCGAATGGACAACTTCAGCCCATTCTCGAACCTCCTGTAATACCCAGCCAATCCCAAGAAACCACGTGACTCTGGAAGATCACATCTGATCTCTCCCAACTCATCGCCTCAACCTTCTAGGTCGACCGACACTCCCGATGGTCGACACCACGGTCCCAAACTTCACCTTTAGTAAGCCAAACTCGGTGACCTTTATCGAACTTAGTATACAACATGGCCTTCCTAACAACCTGTAAGACGATCCTCAATTGATACTCATGCTCCCACTTGGACTGGGAGTAGATCAAAATGTCATCCACGAAGACAACGACAAACTGATCTAGATAGGGTTGGAATATCCTATGCATGAGATCCATGAATACCGGGCGATCTCGCCAATCCAGTGGCATCACCGTAAACTCAAAGTGTCCATAACGCGTCCTAAACGCCGTCTTATGGATATATGTCTCCCTAACCTTCAGCTGATGATAATCAGTGCGAAGGTCTATCTTGAAGTAGACTCGCGCTCCTCTCAACTGGTCAAATAAATCATCAATCCCTGCACAGGTGTACCGATTCTCATTGTAACCCGTCTAACTGCTCAGAGCCAATGCACACCGAAGGGTCTTTCCCCTTCTTCGCAACTAGAACCGAAGTGCCCTATGGTGAAGTGCTCTGGCCTAATAAACCCCCCTTTGTCCAATAGCCCGTGAATCGGATTCCCCGAGTTCCCGTAACTCAACCTGGTGCCGCCATCCCATGCAGCTCAGAGACGGGTGAAGTACCTGGGTGTAACTCGATACCGAAGTCTACATCCCTATGTGGAGGTAGTCCAGGTAGCTCATCTGGACAAACATCCACA
The DNA here is from genome assembly GCA_016808115.1 of Tetrastigma voinierianum. Classification (NCBI taxonomy): domain Eukaryota; kingdom Viridiplantae; phylum Streptophyta; class Magnoliopsida; order Vitales; family Vitaceae; genus Tetrastigma; species Tetrastigma voinierianum. The sequence goes on from JAEQBH010001121.1 coordinate 720,131, forward strand.
TACTCGCACACTACCCGATGTAGATCAGTTCTCATGTTATCCTTTCTTGTTAAATATAATAAGGGATATTACTTACTAACTAGGCCTAAAGAATTTTACACACTAGCATGTTGTATATTTAAATAACAAAACACAATAAACACTAAATTAGGACTCACTAGCACAAAGGAACAATTACAAAACTAAACCCGTGAGATACAAGCCCGGTATAGTTATTAGTTTTCCAAACTTTAATCCATCATATAACCAAAATACTAAAATTGCTCTTTGCCTTATAATCCTTATCCAACAAGGATTTTGATCAACTTAAACTATCCCCTAAAGGAAAGCTTAAGTCAAAAACCCCAGTCCCCCCGACACTACTCCACAAAGGACCATACCCATTTCTGAAAAATGAGATCCAATGGAGGAATGTTACAACCTTCACTACAACAAAATTGTTTAAGAATTGTTTTAGAATATGTATTGTCTCTTACTATAAAATTGTTTCGTCACTTCCTCGACTTTGGCTCACACTATGGATGGATCCAACTGCGGGGTTGCATTAAACCTTTCCCTCCCTTACCAATAAAACATATATTATTGTTCATTATATTTATTTCATATTAATATTATTGAGTTTTTTTCTCGGTTTTATGAAGTTTGGTGAAGCATGTTTATGTTGTTTTTATGAGTATTTGATCAAAACAAAAATGTGTTTCTCAGGTGTTTATACATTTATATATTTAGTTATTAATCCTTCTTTTGAGGGTCTCTATGATGGATGACGCATTTTCTCGAATGTTGAATTTCAATCTCTTCTTCCTAGGTAATACTTTTTGGTGGCTTAATTCCTATATTGCCTGGAAAGCCTGGGGCAGCCTAAGGGCTCGCTCAAGTGGTAAATGAAAGAGAGTTTATAGGTGCTTCTAAGTTCAAGTTCATGCAGGGACAAAAATTTACCTATTAAAAAAAGTCCAGTCCTAAAAATAAGTGATTTCAATTTGACTTTAGAAATATTTCAGAACACATGATTACAGGTTTTTAATTATTAAGGTGGTGAATTTGCTTGATTATAATATGTGGTGCTTATAGAGGGTTTAATTGTCATTCTAAAAATTCTAAATAGTAATTGGCACTAAAAAAACCCATGGGTGGAAAACTATAAAAAAAACTAAACAGAAGTATGAATCAAAAGTGTTAAAAGTAATAATAAAAACTCCACTATGCCGAATTAAAAAGAAAAGGAGATATAATGAAAGCTAAATAAAAACGAGAAAATGAAAAGAGTAAATAGACTCTAAGAACCAAAGGAATTGATGTGAGGGTATTACACAATTGCACAAATAACAATAAAACAAAACAAAAAACCTGCAACTCCAATAATATCAACACTAAAAAAACTATGAAGCAATACTTCTCATGATTTGAATCATAAACGGAAAATAGTAAGTATAACATCATGTGTACTCACATTCTAGGCTGCCAAAAACAATCAAGATTAATAACACAAACCAGATATCGCATTCCTGTATTTGGTGAAATAAAACAATAAAGATTAATACTTAGATTACAAATGAGGGTGTTCAATAAAAATTAGCTCCAAAAGAATAAGGCTCAATTTCATGCATACCAGTTTACAAAACTATTCATCTAGTCTTAAAACAGAGAACACACAAAGTGAAGCAAGAGGAATTGTTTTTTTTTTTAAAAGACCCTTTATGATTCCAAAATTCCAAAACAAGAGTCCTTTATGATTTGGAATCAAATAGGGATAAGAATTCCAAGTAACCCAAGCCATAGCTGTTTGATGAATTTTTTTTTTTTTTTGGCAAAAGTAAACCAATCAATATCTATAGAAGAAGAGGAGAAAAACCTCAACCTTTGAGAAGACAAGGAGTGACTCAATCTAGCACGTAAAAGGTAGAATATAGAGGTTGAAATGGAAGGGAAATGAGACTTAGCCAGTGAGACTAATTGTGAGGTTGCGGAATCAAGAATCGCTTGGAGTAGTCAACGTTTGTCGAGAGATGGAAAATCAACATGGAGGTGTCAGAGCAGAAATTAGAACATAGAATCTAGCACTACAAGAAAAAAGGTCATTAATGACATGCCATCAAGCTAAGGTAGATATATATGTTTGCAAAGGCATGTTCATATATGTTATCTATGCTAGTGTCAAGAAAAGTTTAAAGCTACTTTGACATATACATATGTCAAGATGATAAAATCTTATTAGTATATCATTTATCAATGTTCTTGCACGACTGTCAAGGTTGCATACAACATATGTTAAGATTGTTTTGCAGATGTCAAGGTTATCGTATTCTTTTGTTAAAGCCATTAACATACAATTAAATCTATTGCTTAACTTAATCCTTATCCAAAGAATTGTTGATGAATCCAAACTAAATCAAATATCAAATTTATATCTATAACAACTTTAAAAACCACTCCATTTTCTAATGCTGAAAAAAAAAATACATATCATATTTGAAACTAAAAAAAAATATTCTAGTTACATGGATATACAAATATATAATCTAGAAAATGACAAAAAAATAAATAAATAACAAATAATAAAATCTCAGACATCATCTTGCAGACTTCCAAATTGTTGTTTTTATGTCACCAACCTATTTCAAGTAAAGGAAAAATATTAGGTTTATGTTAAAATTTAATGCGAAAAATAAGTCAAGTAATAAGTACCCAAATATGATAAAGGGTTCATGATTTTCTTATCCACCACAAGTTTTGGAAAAATAAATGAAAATATCAACTTTGTGACATCATACTTTCTGGTAATGCTAAAAGAATTCCAACATTAGAAACAATCATTGAAATAAAATTTCAACATTAGAAGTCCAATCATTAAACAAATAGCTAGAGAAATAGATTTTCCTAAGGACATACCATGGCCTCAATCGAAGCAAACCATTATAAAGATATAGTTTACTCATGAATATCATAATCAATTGAAGCATGCGGTATTAAAACTATTTGAGTATATACCCATAGTTTGTGTATAAAAGTTGTTAGTACTTGCAAACTTTAGTTTCATATCTTGACAACTATAACTATAATTCATGTTTTTGACATCACTAAACTACTGTTTCTTCACAAACTATCTAAATCTTATGAATATTCATTTAAATAATATAAAAATAGGTCTTCTTCGTGAAAGCATGGTTCTTAGAATACAATCAAATAAGCTCGTGATATATTAAATTACTTTGGGTTTTGAATACATTCTGGGTTTTGCTGATGAGGAACTGGGAAAATTTGATTCTCTTCTTTCCTAGCTTCATGAGAAACAAACAAAGAAGGTAGATAGGTACCCAAATCCAATAGAATCAACAGGAAATAAAGAAAATGTTCGTAAACAAATAATAAGAAAAACTCTATGATCAGCTAAAATTTCATATCTAATTTTCAAAGACTGACCTCAAAGTTCTCAGGACATAATTATCTATAAACAATTTCTGAAGAGATAATTACAACAAATAAATCTAAAATTACATGTGCTTTGGACATCTAAGAAATCATAGGAGTAAGAAAGGAAGAAAGACACTGATAGCATGGACCTCCTCTGTAATCATAAACAGTGAGCTATATTAAAAAAAAATCATGATGCAGTTATGCTCTGAGTTCCCACAACAAAAAATGATGAAGGTTACACTTCCATCCCTTATTCACATAGGAAATCCTATAGGTATAACACAAGAGTAACAAATTATGAAAGTAGATGGATAACACTACTTCCTTCTAACCCGAAGCCTTTGAAATGAAGTGCAAAATCAGATGTAAAGGGTTAGTGCAAGGATGAAAAATTGCCCACTAGATACACATGTATAGTGAGCCAATAATCCTTATGCTTGTTTAAGTGATTTTCCTTTTCATCTTCAGATACTCTGAGTGCTTGTACTAATTATGTCATGATTATTGATCATGATATAGATCTCTATAATTGTCTTGGTTTTTTGTCACAGGATGGATTGTAATGTAACATGGGTGGAGTAAATTAAGAGAGGTATGAAAATAAAAGGCTAGAATATGAATGTGTGTAAAACTTCTTTGTGTTCGACAATATGAATTGTGGAGTTAATCCTAGGATACAAATATAGATTAAGCATGACAACATGAATGAAAATTCCAGGATACTTTCAATGAAAAGAAAACTGCAGCGGTCCTACAGAGATTCTCATGCTTTTCTATACTTTTTTCTGCACGCAAAAAGATTATTGTATTGTATCAAGCGGGCCTAGAGCACCAAACTCCTTAGTTTATACCACGAAAGAGTATTGGTTTGGAACAAATAAGACATAACTTTTTAGTTCAATGGATAAAAAAACGAGTAACATGTGTAAATTCATCATATGATATATTGGAACAAAGTAAATAAATGTACGGGAAATGCACGAACTCACAAAACCCAAGCATAGCTCATTGGTCAACACTTTCGACATGTTTGGATTTATATAAAGGAAATTTGTACCGTTTTGGTTCTCATTACCAAAATTTTCGAGCAAATAAGGTGATACATATGAGAAGTTTGTCAAATAAGATAGCCTAGTGTAGCATATAATTACATTAACATTATTGTATAATATTTTGCAAGTGAAAGCAATTTCTTTTTTCTCCAAAAGATAGCATAGTGCTAGTTTTTATAAAATTTCATAAAAAATTTTGGTTAGAAGTTGTTCTTTTCTTTTTTCTTTTCTTGAAAGTCTTTTACTTTCATTTGATGCAGGAAAGTAAAGTAATTCATTTTTCACCACAAAGCAAAGATGAGTTGAAATTCATACTTTAGTTGAAGCATTAGTTCAAACAGTCAAAGCAAGAAATCTGAAACCCTCAATTTTGAAAATAACTGTTCGCCTTTGTAATCGTAGATCCTTATCTGGAAAATTCGATGTCTATAGGGTGACCGACGATCAATAGAGGAGAAAAGGAGAAATCAGAAGCGGCGTCGTTTGGCGGAGGAATATCTTAAAACTGTGAGCCAGATGTTGGTTACTCTATAGGCCCAGTAGTGACTGTGAGGTCTCTATCTCATAGATAATTCAACCAGCTTCTCCTCCATTTGACTCCATCTTTTTTGATTTGGGAGGGAGGCAGCGGCGGCGAAGTGATGGGACCACAGATGATTATGGTTAGAAAGGGTTTTGAACTAAAGAGACGTCTGAGGTTTATTTGGCTAATGGGTTGGAAGCCACGTTTGGTTTAGAAGAAAACAATCACAAACTATACACATTATTTGAGATTTTTGTAAAACAAGAAAAGTTTGCAGTAGGATTATCCCATTTTATTCAAAAATAAATCTCATATTCATTTATTTTTTTTAATAATATTCGTTAAATTTAAAAAAATTAATAACCTGAACATTATAGAATCTTGATGGGTCTCTCCATTATCAAAAGAAATGTCATATTCATTCGATTAAAAAAATTATAGACGATTACGCTAGTGATGGGGTATGAAATTGTAGTGCTATGTGGTTATTTTTTTTGACTTTTAATTTTTAAAGAAATATTTTTGTATTTTCTAGTCAAGAACATTTGACCGTGGTTTTTAAAAATATTGTGGCCACTGAAATAATTTCTATGTATTTTTAAAATACTCTTCAAAAACTCCTCAATCTCATTATAATGCAACTTCGTAAACTTATATTTATTATATTACATACACAGCGTTGTGGCGGTCGTGTGGCAACAATATCCACGGTGGCTATTAAGACGGACTACGAAAGAAGGCGTGTCAAAGAAGGCTTTGAGTGTAAACCAGAGAAAAATTCAATTTTACGAAGGAGTAAAGCGGTAATTTCGGTTGGCAGGAAATTCTCTAGATCTCGGATGATGAAGCAGTTAGTAGATTTAAAGTGCGTCACTACTTAAAATCTAGTGACCTGGAAAAGTTTAAATCAAATTCTGATATAGTAGGAATATTTTAAGATTTTGCAGGTGATAAATGTAGACAAACTTTAGGAATGAGATTTTCACAGCGAAATCTAAAAAATTAGAGAAAATGGCTTGAGTTAAAGTTCATTTAAAATAATTGACCCGAAAGAAATAAAATTTTAAAGGGACAGAAATGGACCCAGATATGAGAAGCAATATATTATGTATCAAATAGTAATAATAGTAATAATAATAATAATAATAATAATAATAATAATAATAATAATAATAATAATAATAACAATAAATAAAAAAATAAAAAAAGAGATAAACAAAAGTAAAAAAAGAAAAAAGAAAGCACGAGGCGTTGGTTCGGGAGAGAGAGAGCGTCGGTGAGAGAGATTTTTAAATTTTTTTCTCTCTTTGTTTCTTTTTCAGATCTACGAAAATCGGACCGTAGGTTTTCGTCGAGACTGAAGGCAAACTTGATCTACGCGACGAGAGCTACGCGTGGTTCTCAAAGAGTTGGAGTTTGACAAACTCAGTGAGGTAGGGTTTATCCTACTTGGTACACTTTGTTTAAAGTCTGTTTTGTAATGTTGAGTTTGGTTTGAGAACAGGCCCTTAGGCTGATCGGTCCAAAAACTTGGGACGGGTGTTCAAATTTTGGAGGGAATTTTGGAGCCCATTTGAATGGTGTGATTGTGTGAGAATTTGTTGGGATGTTTGTTTCATAATTTATTGAAATATTTTTGAAATGAATATGACGGAGTTGTATTAGATTAATAGAGTTGAAAATGCATAAAGCAGTGTGTGTTAACATGATGTCACAGTGCTATGGAATAGCCATAATTGTGTATAGGCTCTTGGAGATGAGATTGTGAATTGTAATTACTATATGGATATAATTGTAATGTATGAAGCACATTAGGATAGGGTGCTTAGATTGCTCCGATGACTAATTTGGGTGATGGACTGATCCATGTTAATTTTATGGTGTAGATATAATTTTATGTACATCACATAATTGACTATATTGTTATAAAAATAGTTAAATGGCGCAATGCATTTCTATATGCCTTTGGAGTAACCTAGAATTTTGGTGTGAGTACATGATGAAATTTCACTTAATTTCATAGTTTACGAAGATTTGCAGGATGATTTTCGGAGGAATTGGGTTAGGAGATGGGCGCGGATCATTTGGATGAGAACCATGGCCCATTTTGAGGAAGCTCACGAGCCCGGTCGCCTCGGAGGGTGAGTCCCATTATTTTTGTAGGCACTTGGTGGTTTATTTTCAAGAACAACAAGTTTTGTTTTGAAAATGATCTTTTCATACATGGCAAGCGAGTGTGAAATTCAGTGAGGACTCGAGACATGGGAATGGGCATGTAGACATTGAGTAGGATCAAGTGTTGCCAGGTGTGTGTTTAGTGAGCATTGCATATACTTAGGTGGAGAGTAACCCGGTAGGGTGATTCCGCTCACGGCGATAGCTCGCCGTGAGAACGTTTTTTGAGATACTGGGGCGCTCGAGAAAGCGGCTCTTCTTAGAGGGCGATTTTGAAGAAAGCGGGTTGTAACTTTGATGGTTTTGGATAATATGTATTAAGATTGTAAATTTCATATATTTGTATTAAGAAGAAATATATAACTCTTGGACTCTTGGAATATGGTTGAGGATATTATTTGCAGAGTATTGGTTTATGGGCCAAAGGCCCATTTTACTAAAGTATAAATCCTTGATCTGAGGCGTATAGATTTACGGAGTTGGCCGATTCTGTGGATTTTGGAGTTTTGGGCGTCACATGAGTGAATATGAGGTGAAATCACCAGACGAATCGCGTAGCCATGGTTGTTCTCTCAAAGGGAGTGGCCCAGATGGGAGAAACCTGAAACTCAAAGTGAGGGACAATGTGAGAAAGGGGGTGGGGGAAAACTGGGAGAGAACACAAATCGCGTGCGACAAATAGAATGGGTAGGGGGAAGAATTTGTGCATTGAAACGGTGGTGGGAGAGTTCCTTAAATTAATTAATTTTATAATATATATTTGCTAATTCTAGCAACAAATGTTTTATAATAATTATTTAATAATCAACAAATATATGATAAATGCATTTTATTAATTTTTAACTCACTTAATTGCAATTCATTTCTTTAATAGTTTATATAATTTTTTTATATTTTTTTTAGTTTTTTATTTATCTTAATTTGCGTATTGGTCAATACCAAGCCGATACATCAAGACCAATACGTCTCAAGACCCTCGAGTGAGTGGCCCGATAAAGATTGATATCATTTATCACATTTTACATAATGATATGGCTGTTTTAGGCCAAAAAATTGACAGTTTGGGCTGGTTGAGTTGGTCATTAATGATGATTAGGAGCTCAAATTTCTAACTCTATTTAAAGGAGATGTTGAGAATAAGAGAGACGTAGGGAAGGGTTTCTTGAAAGGAATGGGAAGGCTATGGGTGTTGTAAAAACAAATATATTAAAATATGTTAATTTTAGAGTTAACTTATTCAAATGAAAATAAAATTAATATTTTTTTGTAATTGTTTTATTTATAATATATTTGGTAAAAATTTATATTTATATTTTTAAGTATGATTATGCTTATTTAAATAAATATCATTACAAAATAAAATTTTATTTGTTTTTTATTTAATATTCAGCGTTAAATGATAAATAATTTATTTTTAATTCTATGCTTTAATTTGTAAAGAAATGATATTTTTTAGATATATTAGTTTTTAATTTATGTGATTATGTTGATTTTTGTGATAATTTCAGCTCTTTTAAAATTTTTGAAGTCTTAATTTAGGGTTTTGGTTGAAAAAAAAGCTTGCGCTTATATAAGCTCGAGCTTTTCAATAATTGGATCGAAATATTCTGGCATCTTTTTTGTGTGTCTTACTCCAAAAAATGATAAGAATCCATATCTAATGTTCAGAAACTCAAGCTTATATAAGCTCGAGCTTACTGTAGCTCTTCCCCTTAATTTAATATATTTTGTGTATCATTCGAGGCTTGATGTCTTTGTGGCGCCGAGCAGGGGGTCGGAGTTGACTACCGTCGACCGTAGTACAAGTGGATGTCGGGTTGCAGACGCCCACTTGGAAAATCGAGGCAGGAGTCTCCTTTGTGCGGGGCTCTACCCCGAATACAATACCTACATGAGCACATTCTGACGGTCGATATAATCCTGACATGGAAATTAACAGGCCCTTAGACTGATAACTATGCTACGTCGCTGATACCCTGACTATATCCAATAGTTTTGAGGAGTAATCGATTCTCCTTTGCTCTGACACATTAAAATTCTAACATTCTAATATATGTATACACCACAAAATCAGCGCAATCAGGCACTGCCCAAACTAATTCTCTAGGAATGCCAGTCTCTCGCATATAGCTCCTTGTACTGAAAAAAAAGGGGTCCCACGACGGGGTGAGCTAAAGCTCATTAGGAGAATGCATACTGAGTGAGGTACTCACCACCCCCAAGTGCAGTGCAATGTTCCCAAGTAAACACACATTCAAGCAAATGCATGATCCTGCTTGAATGTTTGCAGATAACTCGGATCCGGCCTCACTGGAGCTCTCTCACGCTCCTTCTCGTGTAGGAGATATTAGTCTTAATAATTGGACAACCCTCCGTTGTGTATATATCGATTGGGCACTCAGGCAGTTGATATATTATTTGTTATGACTATAGATGAATATCAATTGAAGTAAAGCTCAGGCGATTGATATTTAAATTTGGACTACCCTAGATAATTAATGTTTTAGACTACCCTCGAAACTAGTTTTCTCTAAGACTCATCTCATGCACTCCCACTCCTATAATCTAGGATGTTCCCGGTGCATATGGAATGCATGTATGCGGTTCAATCTGATCTAATACATACAAGAAATACGAATATATTCACATAAAAATTAAATCACACAAACATGTTATGTGATTATCATTTCCAAACATCAAAATTAGCTCACTTGGGCTAATGTTCAAACACAACAATTCGATTCGAATTGTAACTTGAACCACGCTATTTTCACGAAATACATTTTTCGTGTCATATTCTTTAGGAGCAGTGAAACCACAGGAGTTTCTGGGTTCAAACATATGATTCATCGGTTCCGCTTGAGAAGTGAACATGTTTTTCCGACCATTTAGAGGCCTCATCCAGAAATCAATCCATGATTTAAAACTTACTTATAATTTATGCTATTAAAGACACAGAAACGGGTCCCTCACGGTTCTGGTACGCTCACGTTAGGTTCGATAAATCAAATCGGTCGGTCCCAAGCTTTGGGATAGATCAACTGTGGATTCAAGGCCTCGATCAAGCAAAACATTACAAAGTGCTTAAAGAGGGAATAAAACCAAGTAGGAGAAACCCCTGCCTCTTGGAGTTTAGTCGAACTCATGAGCAGAATCGGCGTAGCACCTTTCGGCGTGAGACTTTCCTTTTCGGCTCGAAGGCCTTGACGGTTGGATCTCCCGGAGTATTCTAGAGAGAGTCTCTCTCTCTCTAAAAAACTCAAAACCATTCTTTGCTTGCTCTACGAGTTTCTTTTCACGTTTTGGTTCTCATCTCAATATGTAGGGGATGGGTACTATTCAATCTTTTGTCATTTAGTGACTTAAACCTTTACAAAAGCCAGCGTTTATGTCCCTCTTTCCCAGTTTGACGTCGGCTCTACCTCGGTGCGTCCATTTTCATCATTCCTCTACTCATACCACTTATGGTACATGAGTACATGCTATATGTGACTTAAGTCGCGCCGAAAATCGTTTTCACGGCACGAAGCGATGCCTCGAATCGTCTTGAACTCCATTGTCTCGGAGAGAATTATGAAATTTTTAATTGCTTCTTAGATTCGAGGAACTGATTCCAACGGTGAATCGGTTTCATCATCGAGAGATCTAGAGAATTAATTACGGATTTTAACTAAAATTACAATTTTGTGTCGAGTACGATTTTATACCTAAGTGGAATTTCTCGGGTCTTATATGCCTAGGACTCTTTGGATTGATGACGATAATGTGACTTTAGGCCATGTTTGAAGATTCCATAAAAATTGGGTTTTTGAGAAAATGAAATATGATCTGACTTTATCAATGTTGACATCCATTATATGGAGTGAAAGGTAAAGGATGAGACATATATGGAGGACTTAAACTTAATACGTTGAGATCTGATCTAGAGGGCGCCTTGGGTTTGCTCCTCAATGGTGTTCGGTAAACACAAGCCTTTTAGAAGTTTGCTCACAGCGTTTAATTTAAGTCTTTGTGTAGATTAAGTCGAGATGTCAAGGCGGCTTGGACACCACACATGTTTATAAAAAATGAGATAAAAATATGTTTGCATACCTTCAGCAAAGAAAAATATCTAACATATTGGTCAGTTAGATAATGTTCATAATTTGTGTTATTTATTTATTTATATTTTATTGTTATTATTGTGTGTATTATTATTAATATTATTATTTGTCATGCTCCATTATTTAAATTTTATTCTTCTTCTTTATTGACTGTTGATATGTCCTTCACTTCCACTTCAAATTCAAAGTTTAAAATAAATATATGATAATTCAATTATAATTTTTATGAGATTTCTCTTTAACATTTCATGTCATGTCAATTTTTAAAAGAAAATTGATTATTTTTAAAAATAGTATATTTATAACTAAATAAATAATAAAAATTAATGATTTTTAAGAATAAAAAAATAGAGATATATTGTTTATGTCATCCCTAAAGTAGAGATATAATTTTTTTTTAAAGTTTAAAATTTATATACCTTAAATGAACCATGTTTGAAGAAATAATTTTTGCAAGGTGTTCTTAGTGCGATGAGAATAAGGGACCTTAAATGACCCTCTATATAAATGTTGATGAGTAATAATTTACCTTGAATTATAAATAAAATTTTAAGTTATCTTTGATAAAATGCCTTGAAATTTAAAATATATTCTAAAAAGCTGATATGCATCTGTTCTTGAAATTGCAACAAGTTGTAATTTTAATAAATTCATTTTGGCTATTTTTATTAAAATAAAGCTCATTATTATCAAAATCAAAATTTCACTTATTTTAATAATGAAAATTAATAATTATAAAAAACTTATTAGTTAATTTCTACATTACTTGTAACATTTATAAAAACCGTTTCTAAAAATGAAAAATTTTGTTTCTAAAAATATGGCTTGAAAATAGAAAGCGGAATAAATTCCGTTTCTAAAAATAGCAGCAATTAAATTCTAAACTTACTCTAAAAAGAGAAATGGAATTGAATTCGACCATAAAAAAGTAAACAAAAATTGAATTCCGTTTCCATTTTTACACATAACAAATTAATATTTATACTTTATAATGAAATATTCAAATAATTTTAAAATTTTTAATATAAAAATATTAATATAATTCACTTAAATCACACACACACACACACTTTTACACACACACACACACACACACACACACACACACACACACACACACACACACACACATATATATATATATATATATATATATATATATGATGAAGGTTTTAATATTTAAAAATCTACTTTTAAATAATTCATTTGTAATATTTCATTAAGCTTTTAATGAAATTTTAATAAATTCATTTTCAACTATTTTGCATTAAATAAGTAATATTGTAAAATCAAAAATTTCACTTATTTTAAATAATGAAAATTAATTTAAAAAAACTTTTTGGTTAATTTCTAGCGATAACATTTAGAAAGCGGAAATTTGCATTTCTAAAAATAACCTTGCAATTTTATTTCTACAAATAGAAACAAAAATAGAAGCGGAATATATTCCATTTCTAGCTAATTTTATGTAAATTTGTAGTTTATCAAAATTTAACTTTCGTGCTTTAACAAAATTAATAATTATAAAAAAAAATCTTATAGTTAGTGCATATTAGCAATAAAATATTGAAACACTCAATTTTCCAGTCGCTAAAAGACATATATTTTACCACCAATGTTCTGGAAGTAAAGTTGCGGCGAAGGGTCGTAGTTTTAATTTTCGTCTCTAATTCCGTTTACTAATTCCGTTTCCTATTCTCCAGCCATTGCTCCCATAATAATTAAGCAGTAGTTTTCTTGGTTTCAAAATTTTGTAAGCAATATTTGCTTTCCGTTCTATTTGTTCCCTAAAGTTAAGCAGTGATTTCTTTTCATTTCTATATCGTTATTTTCTTGTAGTGCTAATGTTGTGACACCAGAGTCAACCCACGACATAGCAGTTTTGATGTCGTGACATCTTCACAACAGTAGTGCTAGGACAAGATTTTTCTTGGGCTTTTCAAATGCCGTAATTGTCGCCTTGTTTTTAGAGCCTAAGACTGAACCTATAAATAGAAGCTCCTAGGGAGTAGTGTGGAGCTTCCAACTGCTTTTCATCAAGTTTTTGTCCTTTTAGGGAGAGCTGAAGTCTCATTGTATATATTTTTCTTTTTATTTTTCTTTTTAATTTTTAGTTTGTTTTTGGATTTAGTTTTCTTATTAGAGTAGTGATCTGAATTGGGATTCAGTGGATGAATCTTTCATTTTCAAAGCTTATTTATGTCACGAGACATCTTGATGGAATGGGAATTTGGAATTCATTTATCTTAGGTTTGATTACAATCCTCAATGATTATTTGATCCAGCTAGTCATTGTCATTTTTATGATCTAGATTTGAAAGGCTAAGCTCTCTGCGGAAGAATTTATTTGTTGGGATTATTGTTGTAGTATTTTAATGATGTTTTAAGTATAGAAACTACGGTGATTTAAGCAGTGACCTCTATATTGAGCGTACAGATATCGAGTGTTTGTACGAGAAAGAGTTGTATCATTCACTTTTGATTTGAGATCGCACAAATGACACACAAAAGATGGACTGCACGAGGCAAGAGTGACCTTTGGGGAGTAAATTCACTGATATTATCTTAAAACTCAATACTTTAGGATTACTTTGACCCATCTTGATGATCCTAACAGCGACTTTAAGGTTCCCTCACCGGGTGACATGAGTGTGTTCCTAGGCATATGATCCACTACTAATCTAATGGATTTAATTAAAGGAGGCTTCACCTCGGGTTGGGAGAAACAATCTCATTTGTGTTGAAAAGTAGAGATTCTAATCAAGGGGAGAGGGAATTCTTGTCTAATTGATGGCTAAGATACCAATTATTTTAGAGAGGGCTTGCATTATCGTGTCTATGGGGGAAAGCAATTTCCAGTCCTAAGAGATGGTTGTGAAGTACTGAAAAGGAAAAACAATCAGATCTTAATTGAGGATCAATTCATACAAGTAGCTCTTTAAACCCATTGTCTAGAGATAGAAGTGTGGTAAGTTGGAGAGTGAAATGTTGTGTTCGGAGAAATCCATTGCTACACTAATTTTCTCTTGGACAATTCTAAGGTTCATATCCCATACTTTATATTTTATTGGGAACTTGCAAAGTGATAGTCACAACACTGTTTTCATTCCTAGTGTTCTTTCAATCTAGTGAACTCTCTAATCATGTATTTTAAAATTTCATTATTTCTTTGATTCACTTTACTTTAGAAGTTAAATCTATCTTGAAATTTGGAAGTTCAAATAGTTAGGATCTTGAGTAGTGAGGGTAGTTAATCTTTAATTTTCTAATCAATCATCGTGGGAATGATATCTGGACTTAAAAATCCACTTTATTACTTGTATGACCTATGCACTTATAGTGATTTAGACCAAAACCAATTTAAATTGCAAATTATTACCTAGATACCAGAAAACATATTTTTATATATATTAAGTCAAACAAATCTTTGGCATGATTGTTGGGGATTGAATAATTTCTGGTTGTTATGTTATAACTTTGTCAGTTTTCGGTCTATGTTGATAAAATCAAAAGTCATAAGTTCAATCAAGTTTATGACCTAACTTAGTCAAATTGTGGACTTAGCTATAAACATATGGTCTACTAATTATACCCAAAAAAAGTTGTATCTGTGCTCTAATTTCCAAGAGGCCTTTGAGTGACACAGAGAAGACCATACTTGAGAGCAAAGAGTAGTAACTTGGGGTTATGATAAACTGATATTTTTAGAACTAATACTCTCACAAATATCTTGTGGTGAATCATAGGTGTTCTAACCTCGACTTCAAGTTTCCTTACGGTGACAACGGTGTGTTCTAAGGTATAAGGAACACCTAATGATTTATCAGTTTAATGTTTAGAGGTCTCATCTCAATTTGGTAGAATAATCTTGATCTTATGTCAGCAAAGATTCTAATCAAGGAGATAGACCATTCTAATGAATTGTATTGGAGAAGGCTTGTATTACCCTGTCTATGGGAATAAGTTGTCTTTAGTCCTAAGAAATGGTTGTGAAGTGCTTGGTGAGGAAAAACAACCAAATGCCCAAAAGGGATAAATCTAAAGTAGCTATTTAGACCCATTAGCTGGTTTAGGAATATGGTTATCTAAATAGTGAAAGTATGAGTGTCGGGAGGTATTAGGGCTATACTACATTGCTCTTGGACAAATCAGCAGACTAAACTTACTAGATGTTGCATTTGTCAAAAATGCAATCTGATTTGTAAATAATTATCCACATTCTAGTGCCTGCTCTTCATACATTTTAGACTTTGAAAGTAGTTGTTTGCTTGATAAATTTTAGAATCGAGTTGATTAGTTTTAAATCGATTTTGCCTGGATTAAATTGGGTTAATTCTCATCATATTTGGTCACCTAGATAGTGAAGAGCCCTTGTACTCGAAGTGTTTAAATTCCAATTAGAGAGAAACTCCAATCCTCGTGGGTATAATATCCAGACTCCTAAAGTACACATTATTACTTGTATGACCCGTGCACTTGCAGAAAGGGGTTGAGTGTTGGTAATACTTTTCACTTAAGTTTTTTGAGCATATTTACTTTTAAAAATCAGTTTTTGAGTATTTACCACATTCACTTCCTTTGGCCATATTTTCATATATACATCATTTGGTCATCAACAAGTTTTTGGCGCCGTTGTCAGGGATTGAAATGAAGTAAAGTTTAAAGATCAATATTTTTGCCAAAAAGAAAATTGCTAGTTTGGACATTTTTCTTTTCACTTTTATCAAAAAATTTCAAAAATAGTTTTAACTACAGTAGCTGATTTAGCTACTAATCTTTTATGAAAGCCCATCATAATATATTTATGTTATCTATTGATCTCAATGTATTTCTATTTCAGGAAGTTATCACATGCATAGAAGACTAGAAGCAAAACTATTGCCACTGGACACTAGGAAACCTGAAGAAATTGAGAGATGTTGAAGCAATAGCTATGGCAGATCAAGAAGGAACTAATTAGTATGTACTAGCAGAGCTAACAACAGAAAGGCCTTAAAGACAAAGGACCATGGAAGAGTTTTGGAGGCCAGTCATCAGAAATGAGTACTCAGTTATAAGGCAACCACTTATTTAGGAAAATAACTTTGAGTTGAAGCTTGCTCTGATCACCATGGTGCAGTAGCATCAATTTACAAGGCATCTCTGTGAGGATCCCAATGAGCGCCTAGGAAGATTTCTAAGGATGGCAAACACTGTCAAACCGAATGGGGTTAATCCATATATTATCAAGCTGAAGGTATTCCCCTTCTCATTGAGAGATGTAGTAGCTAATTGGTTTAAGTCAATGCCATATGGATCAGTTGACAGTTGGGAGGAGTTGGTTGAAGTTTTTATGGAGAGGTTTTTTCCACCAGCCCTCACCTCAGAGAGAAGAAGGAAGATTATAGCCTTTAAGCAAGGAGAAGAAGAAAGCCTCTACTGTGAAACCCCGGAAAATCCGAATTTTGGAAAGAAGGGTAGAACGGTAAAATTCGGTCAAAATCCAGAATTTTTTTAGATCTCGGAGTGGCAGCAGACTATAGATTGAATTTGTCTCCACACAAAATCTAGCTACCATGTCAAATTTCGATTTGAATTAAAGACGATTGGGTTTTACGTATTTAATTAATTGGACAAATAAATAAATGACAAGTGGCATGAAGTCCCACACCACATGGATACATGCAGGTAGGCTATGTGTCTAAAGAAAGTGGTCTTGCATGAGGGTAAATGTTAGTGGATGCTAGGTGTCTTGGATAGGCTTTGCATGAGGAATTTAGTGGGAAGAAAAGTGGGTTAAGAGACAAGTGGAAAGTAAGGTGTCAAGAGACTTAGGATGAACATGTTCTCTAAATAGACCAAAACCGATCCGGTGGAAAAAAAAGGGGAGAAAAGAAAAGGACAGAGGAAGAAAAAGAGAGAGTTTTAGAGAGAGAGAGACTCCACCTTCTCTCTAAATTTCCCGACGATCAGACCGGCAGTTTCAGGCGGAGCAAGAGGAAGAGTTCATCCTCACTACAAGGGTTTAGCATAGAGACCGGAATTGAGGAGTTTTGACAAACTCCAAGAGGTAGTTCTTCTCCTACTTTGGTTACTTTCTACCCTAAGGGTTGTGTGGTGGTTGTTTTGCCCTAAGGGGAAGGTTTGGTTGTATTTTGAACCATGAGAAGCTGCCACATTGGGGTAGCACATATTAACCAGAATTTAGAACTGATTTTTGGGTAGGAAATAAAGGAAATTTGGTAGTGATACCTTCAGGTAAATTGTAGCCACATCAGTAAACGATGCTGGGCTTTTGAATCCTGAATCGGACCTCACAGTGAGTTATGGCTTTTTACTTTCGAGGAAGGGGTGAGGGAGGATGGTAATGGCTGAGCTCATCGGCCGAAGTGAGAAAGCCTCTTTGGTCGGTGAGCTCTTGCATGGTGACCTCTTGTATTGAGCTCTTACGCATGGTGACCTCTTGTCTTGAAATTGCATGGGCTCTCACCGCATGGATTGCATGGTGACCTCTTGTGTTGGTGCGTAGGCTCTCCTCATGGTTGCGTGGGGGTGACCTCTTGTGCTGAGCTCTCCTGCATGAGTTGCATGAGCTGACCTCTTATGCTGAGCTCTTCTGCATGAGCTGTACGAGCTGACCTCTTGTGCCGAGCTTCATGAGCTCTCCTGCATGAGATGCATGAGCTGACCTCTTGTCTTGAGCTGTACCGCATGAGGTATGTGAAATTTGGTTGACCTCCTTTGGTTGGGCTCTTACGGCCGAGGCTCGGCGGGGGAATGAGCTCGGTTGTGCCAACTTCGGACGACCATAACTTTCTAATCTGAAGTCCGTTTCAAGCGTTCGTAGACTCTTTGGAAAGACCTTTGAGTCTAGAATCCATCCATATATGGCTCAATATAATCTGAGCTTATATTACGTTCTAAAAAGACGAAAGACGGTAAAGTACACATCGGTTACTGCATATCGATTCTTTGCTCATAGGAAGCGCCAACTTCGGATGACCATAACTTCCTCATCCGAAGTCTGTTTCAGGTGTTCTTAGATTCTATGGAAAGCTATTTGAGTCTAGAATCTGACCACAAGAATTTGAATGACATTTAGTGATCAAAATAGTGAGTGACCTCTTACGGCCGAGGCGGCCTCCTTTGGCCAGAGTGGCCTCGTCACAGGGAATGGGCTCGGCAAACGCCAGCCCGGATGACCATAGCTTCCTCATCCGAAGTCCGTTTTGCGTGTTCTAGGACTCTTTGGAAATCCCATTGAGTCAACTTTCCAACTGGATGCCTTTTGAGGGTAGTGGGTTCTGAGCCGGCCGAAGATGGCCGTTCGGGCAAGTAAGGTAGGCTGCCCGAGTGAGACAGCCTAGTCATGTGTGACCTCCAACTTCGGAAGGTCATAACTTCTTTGTCCGAATTCCGATTTGGGTGTTCTTGGACTCTATGAAAATCCCATTGAGTCAAGATTTCAGCCATATTCCTGTGGATAACATTGGCCAATCGGGAAGGTTAGTTCTGGCCAGTTAGGTTGTGTGTTATGGCTTGTGTGAATAACATGCAATGTGAATATGACATGTTAACGTATGCTGTATGATGTGTTAACATGGGTTGTGCATGAAGGAGAATTATATGTATTAATTATAAATATCCATGGTATGTTGAAGATTTAGTTATGCATGTGCATGCTTGAACTTGATATGTGGAATGTTGGATAACATGGTTCGAATTTGTATGCGCGTATAAATGTCGAATAATCGTGGATGAATATGCATGAGTAAGTGTGCACATATAGTTCTCATTTTGTATGTAGCACTCATATATATACAATTGGCATAATAGCATTGCATGTGCACAAAAACATCGCATGACATGGGTGTGGTGCATGGTTGGGATCGGCACCGTGTTAGGTGTTCGATGGAGTGTCATGGGTACATGGTTGTGGATCAACACTGTGTATGGTGTTGATTAGTGGGCTCGGTTAGTGGGACGAGAGTCGAATGGAGTCGCACGGTTTTGAAAAGAAATGAAAACGTAAATATCGTGTATTTGGGCATAGCAAGATGGGGTAGATCCCAGGTGAAAGACGAAATATTATTCACGGTTAGACATGAATCAGAAGCGATGTAGATTCGCGAAAATATTTAGAGCAGGCGTCTGGCGTCGGCGATGAGAAAACCCGTACGGTGGCCGCCGATACATAAACCTGCGAAAAATTTGATCAAATCAAATGGACATTGGGGGTTTTCCCAATGGGTTGCAAGTTTTAAAAGGTGCATGGTTGTCATCGGGAAACGATAGTAGTTCACACTTGGCATAGGTAGGTGTAAGGGAGTCGGTGAGTGACTCGGGATATGAGCATGATGACATTTCATGCATGACATATGACATTCATGTAGACATTTTACTTGGATGTGTGTTTTCTGTGCGACCATTGCATGTGCACTTAGGTGGAGAGTAACCCTTGTAGGAGATTTTCACTACTGGGCTTTGCTCACCCAGTCGTGGGACCCCCCTTTCAGGTACACTAGAAGACGGCGCTCCATCGAGGCCGTGAGTATGAATAAGGCTGGGTTGTGGCCTTGAGAAGCAATTTTGTAAAATATATTAGAACAATATAGTTTCATATATTTTGGTATGTAAAAGAGTTGTACATTAAACTCTTGTGAATTTTTAGCGAGTGGGTTTACGTAAAGAGTGGAGTCTCCACATATGAGACACGTGAGTGTGATGCTCAGAACCGGTGTCACGAGGTTCCATGAGGTTAGGGTTGTCGGCGGGACCCCCGGGGATAGGAGGCGTCACATCTGATGCTTAGGAGGTACAGGTGAGACTTCGGGAGGCACAGCCCAGTTGAAAGAGACGATATGCTATAGTGAAACCTTGGGGATGGCTACGATTGAGGCGAGTTGGATGTGTGTTAATGAGTAAGATGAGCACTTAAGAAATGAGAAGTCATTCAGCAAATACAGTGGGAATAGAAGAAAAAGGAGAGCAAAAATACATGATTGTTGAGGGACTTGCTCATGAGGGTCTCTATCAGATGGAGGAGGCTCAATTTGTGAGTGCCAACAAAAGCTAAAATTTCAAGCCCAACAACAACCTTCCAACCCACTATACTCCTACATTGAGAAACCATGAAAATTTTTCCTATGGAAGTGGAGTGCAGCATGGTCCAAGACCAGTGCAGAATTTTCATCAACAAATGCTCCTAAAGTTTACAAGGGGAACCTTAACCAGCGTGGCTTGACGAAAAGGCGGGACGAGGCGAAGAAGGTCGAGTCTTTTGAAGATCATATGTTGAGCTTCATGGAAAACAACTATTTGTTCATTCATGAACCAAAGTTGCAGGCTAGCAGTATTCAGGCAAACACAAAATGTTTAGGCCATTCTGTGCATCTCTAAGAACTGGAGACTTAGGTGGGCGATTGTCCTATCAATGCAAAATCAGTCTAGAGTTCCTTCGGAAGTATTAACCGCAGAGAAGAGCCGAAGTAAAGACTATATGGCGATCACTTTACAGGAGTGCAGAATTTTAGAAAAGAAGCTTGATCTGAGAAAATAGCTAAGAAGGAAGATAAAATAGAAATTTGAAACTTGAAAGAAAGTAAAGCGAGCAGGTTCGGAGTGATTTAAGAAGAAGAAAATCTATGGTGCGCGGGGAATGAGTTGAGGAAGGAAAAATGCAAAAGAAAGAGGAGGTGAGGGTCTATGTGCCTCATGTTCCATTCCCTCAGAGGCTGCAAAAATCAAAGATAGATGGTCAATTCTCTAAATTCTTGAACATGTTCAAGAAGATATAGGTGAATATTCCTTTTGCCGAGGCATTGGCTCAAATGCCTCATTATGCCAAGTTCATGAAAGATATTCTGAGCAAGAAGAGGAAGCTTGATGAAGAAGGAGTGGTGAGCCTATCAACCACTTGTAGTGTTATCGGAAAATTTTCCAATGAGAGATCACGGGGATCCAGAAGCTTAACCATTCCCTCATATAAAGAATTATGAATTTGGAAGAGCATTGTGTGACTCTTGAGCAAGTATCAACTGATGCCACTTTATCACATTTGTGAAAGAGGCTAAGTTTGAGGAGCTTACTCTATGGCTATGACACTTAGTTAAGGAGACATAACTATGGCTCGACTAGAAGGGAGATCTGGAAGATGTATTGATCAGAGGTAGGGAAGCTTATTTTCCTTGTGGATTTTTTGAAGTGAGTTAAATATGGAAGAGAAGATAAACAGGGTACCCACTGCTTCTTCAGGAAGGCCTTTCCTTACCATAGGAGCAGCCTTGATAGATGTAAATAAATGAGAGCTCACTCTTAGAGTGGGGAAGGAAGAAGTACACTTCAATATTAATTAGAGCTTGAAACAACCTGATTTTAACAATGCTGAATGTAAGATTGTAGAACAAGTAGTTCCTAACAATCCTGAACTGATATATGATTGTAAAATTAAGAATTCAATGAATGAGATTATGAAGAATTTTCAGTATATTGAGGCTCTTGATGTTGAATATCTGCATTCCAGTCTTGAATTTAAAGAAACAATACCCAGTCTAAAAGAAATTAGTGTAGAAAAGTCAAGCAGCAGTGAAGAGAAGGAATAAGAAGTTGAAAAGAGTTTTGAAGGGTTAATTCTAAAGGACCTGCCCAAACACTTGAAATATGCATTCTTAGGAGTTGAAAGAGCAAAACTTGTAATCATAGCAGCTGACTTGATAGTGGAAAAAGGCATAAACTAATTGGAATTCTTAGAAAATATAAAGATGCCATAGCTTGGTCAGTAGAAGACTTGAAAGGAATCAATCCTTCAATTTGCATGCATAAAATCCACCTAGAGGAGAATGCAAAATTATCAATTGAACATCAAAGAAGACTGAACCTAGCGATGAAAGAAGTTGTTAGAAAAGAGGTATTGAAATGGCTAAATTCAAGATTTATCTATGCAATCTTTGACAGCCCTTGGGTGAGCCTAGTTCATGTGGTTCCCAAAAATGGTGGATTCACAGTCATCAGAAATGAGAAAAATGAACTGATTCCAACAAGAACTGTGATAGGATGGAGGGTGTGCATTGATTACAAAAAATTAAACAAAGCAACCATAAAGGATCATTATCCTTTACCCTTTATTGATCAAATGCTGGACAGGTTGGCTGGATACCCTTACTTTTGTTTTCTTGATGGATACTCTGGTTATAATCAAATTGCCATTGCCCTTAAGGACTAGGAGAGAACTACTTTTACATGTACTTATAGAACCTTTGCTTTTAGAAGGATGCCATTTGGATTATGTTATGCTTCTACCATCTTCTAAGGAATGTGCCTTGATGTATATAATTCTCAGTGGTGGAAGAAGCTATAAGAGTGCATGGATGACTGTAGTATATGGATCCAGTTTTAAGCATTACTTGAAAAATTTTGAGGCGTACTCTGAGAGGTGCCAAGATAAATTTATAGCTCTGAATAAGGAAGAATGACATTTCATGAGTATAGGAAGGAATTATCCCAGGATATAAAATTTGCAATTGGGCTAGAGAAGTTATTAAGCTAAGTTTGTATGATTGAAACTCGATGCCACCTAATAGTAAAAGGGATTAGAAGTTTTGGGACATCTTTGGATTTTAAAGAAGATTTATGAAAGACTTCTTGAAAATTTCAGGACCGTTATGCGGGGCTAACTGGAAGGATGCCAAGTTTGAATTTGATGACTCTTGCTTGTCTGCATTTAAAAATAAAATCCAAGTTGGTTATAGCTCCCATCATGGCAACACCAAATTGGAATAAAGAGTTTGAAATCATGTGTGATGCCAGTGACTATGCAATGAGAGTAGTTTTGGGACAAAGAACAGAGAAAATTTTCAAAGCAATATACTATGCCAGCAAAACCTTCAATGAGGCACAACAGAATTACTCAACTACAGAAAAAGAGATGCTAGCAATGGTGTTTGCTTGTGAAAAATTTAGACCATATATATTCATGTCATCATACACACTTTTCATGCATTAATTAAGTATCTAATGGAAAAGAAAGATGCCAAACCAAGATTGATCAGGTGGCGTACTATTGCTGCGAATTTGATTTAGAAAAGGACAAGAAGGGGAGTGACAATGTGATAGTTGATCACTTATCAAGATTAGAAAAACTTATTATAGAGGAAAAAGTGATAGAAGTTGAAGAAAATTTCCCTGATGAGCAACTTTTTCAGGTGTTAGTCCAATCACCCTGGTATGATAATATTGTTAATTACTTAGCTTGTGGGACAATGTCACCAAATTTCAACTACTAGCAGAAAAGAAAGTTGAGAACTGATACAAGAGTGTATATATGGGATGACCCATTGTTGTTTAGAAGAGGGGCATATCAGATCATCAGAAGATGTGTTCCAGAAGATGTGTAAGGTGGAATTATTGATAAATGTCATGCATCACCATATGGAGGACACTTTGCAGGAGATAAAGCAACCCAAAAAATTTTCCAATTAGATTTTTACTGGCTTACTCTATCCAGAGATTGTTCTGAATGGGTTAAACATTATGGTAGATGTCAGAGAATGGGCAATATAAACAGAAGAAATGAAATGCCTCTACAAGGGATCCTAGTGGTACAATTTTTTTTATGTATGGGGGATAGGTTTTATGGGACCTTTCCCACCCTCATTTGGAAATCAGGACATTCTCCTAGTTGTGGACTGTGTATCCAAATCAGTAGAAGCTATAGCTTGTCCAATAAATGATGCCAACACGGTTATGGGGTTTATTTAGAGAAATATCTTAAGCATATTTGGAGCCTCAAGGTCAATCATTAGTGATGAGGGAAGCCATTTTGCAAACAAGCTGTTTGCAAGACTCGTGAGTAGATATGGAATCATAAATGTTATGGGATTGGCTTATCACCCTCAATCAAATGGACAAGCATAAATATCCAATAGGGAGATAAAGAACATGTGGAAAAGGCAGTCGGCCTGCTTGAGGAAGGCGGGTCGGAGTCAAGCTAGATGATACCTTTGTGGGCTTATAGGTACCTTACTCGTCTCAGTCGGAATGTCCCCATATAGATTAGTATTTGGAAAACCTTGCCATCTCCCTCTTGAACTTGAATATAAAGCTATGTATTGTCCAATGACGTGATTTTAAAGTGCAAGAGAAAAAACTAAATCCAATTAAATGGTGGAAGAGTTGAGAAATGAAGAACATGATAATCTTTAGAATCTGAAGATAAGACTAAAAAGTGGCATGATCAGAAGATTATGAGGAAAGAGTTTAGAGTAGGAGAGCTAGTCCTACTGTACAATTCTAGGCTTAAACTTTTTCCAAGAAAACTTAAATCAAGGTAGAGTGGTCCTTATACAGTAGTTGCAGTTACCCCTTTTGGAGCAGTAGCATTGAAGACTAATTCTGGAGATGAATTCAAAGTAAGTGGTCAAAGGCTTAAACATTACCTAGGAGGAAGACCAAATGTAGAACAGTCCAAGATTTGAAGAGAACAATAGAATTGTTGAAATCAGAACACATTGCAGCAATGTTTAGCTAAAGACATAAAACTGAGCAGCTTAGTGGGAGGTAACCCAAGAAATATATGTTTTTCATTTTAAATATGATTTTATTAAATTTTGTGTGTTTAAACTATGATTTGAATTTTTGAAAATTTTATTAGTTAATTTTAATGTTTTCAGGTCATGAAAGCTAAAAATTAAGTGAAGTTATAGTAAAGGAGCAATTGGAATGCGAAGAAGGGAGATAATGCATATTTGAGAGAAGAAGCGATTTGCTCCACCAAATCACATGAGAAAATTCCTATTTAGCATCCATGATGTTTTCATTAGTTTTCGTATAACTGCATCAATTTGTGAAATGAGAAACTAAAATGAATTGATCATGTTTGAATTTAGATGTTGTGTTGATGATAAACTTATTCACAAGCATGATTTGCATGGTTGGAGTGAATTGCAAGCTGCCTTTGGGTTAATTGTATGAAAAAGCATATTTTGTCGCAACAAAATTTTTCTTTGTCGTGATAGAGTTTATTCTTGCCTTTCTTAGTTGAAGGAATTTTTCGTGACATGGTATTTTTATTGTTGCAACATTTGTATGAAGCGACATTATTTTCCCAAAAATCATATGTTGCGACATAATTATTGGTTTCTTGGACACCAATTTGTCGCAACATAGGAAATTATGTCACGAAAATTCTCAATTTTGATTGAAATTTGTAGGCCTAGGCAGCGACAATAAAATTTTATGTCGCGACATAAATTTGTGGCCTCATGGATTAGAAAATGTCGTGACATAGAAAATTATTGTTGCGAAAATTGAAATGTCGCAACATTTTATTAGGCCTATAAATAGAGAACTTGAATGTTAATATTCAAACATTTAAAAAAGCCCATTTTCTATCTTAATATAAAATATTTTGCCATATAATTTTCTTTCAGAATCTCGAATAGTAAATCTGACCCATTTCACCAACCATGTAAGACCAAAAATTTGATTCTAATCTGAATGAGATCATGGAAAGTCTGCGAAAATGAGGAAAAGCCACTCTGGAGCTTCAAGCGATTGTTATTCAAGGAAAGACACGAAGAAAAGCGGAAATAAACGACAACTTTAATAGAAGAGAGAAAGAGAAAGAGAGTACAAAAAAGGAAGAAATAGAGCAAGCAGACGAAGATTCAGAGGAAGCAAGAGAAATTTGCTTATGTTAGAGAAAAATGGATATCCTTCGATAAGGAGGCTATCAACATGACATTCAACATGAAGGAGCTGAAAGATGGTTCCAAATTCAAAAAGTTGAAGGAGGAGCCAGATTATCATATAATAGTGGAGTTGCTAACAAATGGAAAGGAAAGTGGAATTCTACAAAGAAGAACCCATTTGAATCGATTGCCAAAGGATCCTACAGAGGAAGCAAAGGTGTGGTTTTATTTCCTAGCCTCAGCCCTACTCCCTTCAAAACATGAGCCCAGCATTCAACGGGAAGAGGCAATCTTTGTTATCTGTGATATTGAAGGGAACAAGATTAATGTGGGAAAAGTGATAGAGAATTCCACCATAAGCTATTACCAAAGCAAATATAGAGGTCTGATGCCACACACAACAACTATCACTTGGCTTTATATCTTAGGAAGGGTAGAAGGAACTTAGGAAGAAGAAGAGAAGTGCCCCAGGACCTCTCCTCTAACCGTAACTGGTATAACCAGGCCTTCACCCAACAAAGAAAAAGGGAAAGCAAAGCAATTTGAAAAAGGAAAGGCAAAGGAAATTGAAGGAGATAGAGAAAAAAGGGAAGATAATACTGAGTAAGCCATTGTGGTGAGCTCAATGAGTAAAGAAGAAGAAACAGAGAAGTACAGGCCACATGCAGAATCTATCTCTTGATGAAAGGGATTATCACCATGAGCAAGCTGAGAGCTTTAGGTAGCAAGGCCACAATTAAGAAATTTTGGGAATGCTGAAGAGAATGGAGGAAGGCATGAAAGAAAAGGAAAATCAGCTAAGGCAAGAGCTAAAGGAAAGAGATATATTCTGAATGGAAGGGTGAGAAAGAGAGGTGGATTCTTTGATGAAATGATCGAGTGAGAGACTTAGAATGGAGGAAAGAATTGGAACAAAGAGAGACGGAATGGAGAGAAGTGATACAAGTCAGAGATGTGGCCTTTTGGGAAGAGACATGCATACATGAGGCCAATCTATTGAAGATGTTGGAGGACAGAGACAAAAGCTTAAAGGCAGCTTTGGAGTCAAGGGACAGAGAGTGGTTGAATAGTTTGCAACATTGCAGGGATAGCTTGAGACTCAACACTCAGGAAATGATCAACAACAAAACACTGATGGAAACATTGAGCAAAGGCGGTCACGAACTCGCGAGAAGGGATAAAAGATCTTGGATTGGGCGTGAAAGAGGCAGTCTCGAGCAAAAATAAAGTGCCATTTACCACGTATTAGAGATATTAAGGTTTGCATACCTTATACCATAGTGCCTTTAGATGAGCAGAACCCTCCCATACTCTTTACTAACCCTGATAAAGGAAAAATACCTTTTACACCTTGCAGAGTACTACCTCAAGATGAAACTTATGGTATAATCAAGATTCCATCAAGACCCTTGAGGAAATTGAAAAATATTTAAAGAAAAAAGCAGCTCAGGAAAAACCTCCAAGGCCTATAGAAAAATCATCAATTGAACCCAAGAAAAATTGAATCTTTCTCTTGTTTTTGAAATTGTTTAACTTGCATATTCCATATAATTACCTCACTTGAACTCAATGAAATATTTTTGATGAATATGTACAGAATTTATCTTTTTGTTTTAAGTTTTGAATTTTAAATAAGTTTAGACAGTAGGCATTTATGAGAGTTTGATGTTTGGTTTAACTGGAATAATGAGTTGATTTAATTGCTTGTGCTATGGGTAATTTGTAGAATTGAATTGCCTAATTGAAGTGAGCTTTTGAGTTGAAATATAGCACCGTAACTTGTATGAACCAAACACAAACAATGTTAGATGAAATTAGGATAGGATGAGCTTAATAGCAAAATTTGGAAGTTGTAATGTTTTTGATGAACAAGTTGAATTTCAAGACTCAGGAAGATTTAAACAAATGATGGAACAAATAAGACTTATAATTCTATTTTGGTAAACATTTTAGTTGTTATGAACCCTGAAAACATTGCACATGGTCAAAAGTACTTCTGAAACTAATTGTGCTGGGATTAGGAACATCTTCTGTCCATCACAGTTTTAATCTCCCCAAAGTCCTAGAACTTGTTAGATTATTATTCAAGGCAAAATCCTAGGCAAAACAATTGACAAGAAATGATATAGGCCATCCTTGGAAGTTTGAACCTTTCAAAGCTCACCCATGTAATATGCCCATGCATACACCCTGGTTCCTTATTTGAGCCTTTTTTTCTTTTTCATCATCAATAAACAAATGAAAAGCCTAAATCCTTTCTTAAATCTCATCATGCAGAAAAATACCCTGTAGTTTGCGCAAATTGCATTGTAAGTACAAAAGAAGTGGATAATGAGGCAAGTTTGAGGGACTAAGAATTTTGTAATAAGAAAAATGATGAGAGTATAAGGGGGAAAACCAATTGAGATGAAGAAAGAAGAATAGAAGTACAAACTAAAGCTATGCATATATAAGTGTCAAGGTGGAATGAGTTTTGTCTTGTAGCCTTCCTCCCTTGAGTAATTAAGTTCTTAGGGGTGTTTCAACACCTAGTACCCTAATGCCAATTGGTATGGGAGCTGCTAACCTAAAGCTCTTTAAGAGTGGTAGAAAGCTTAAAAAGGCAAAACATTGCACCATTCCATAAACCTTGTGCATAAATGAAAGTAAAAAGCTTATAGCATGAGGAATTGAACTTTAATTTACAAGTAGTCAAGAGGAAATACCCTGATGGAGAATAATAAAGGGTTCCAAACCAAGTTTGGGGTGCTTAAAAGGTGACACCAATAGAGAACAAGAAGGTAAAGAATGAAGGCAAATATGTTGAGTTTTATGTGTAATTTGGGTAAACTTGAACTTTAAATGTCCATTTATCTACCCAAGTACCCAAGCCACACATTACAAGCCTAAAAGACTAATTGATCTTGAAGGTTGAGTTTGCCTACATTAGTGGAGAATAATATGGCCAACAAGCCTATGGGACTTCAGAAAACCAGGGAGAAGTTATCTAAATATTATCTCGAGAAGATTAAATAATTTGCCAAATTGAAAAAGAGAGAAGACCATCACACACTCACTGATCTAGGGTAATGATTAAATTGTTTACATTATATGAATTATTTGTTTGTTTAGTGAATTTAATTAAAAATCTTCTTTATTTTTTTATTTGAAACTTGTTCAAAGATGATATAACAACTACCCTATATGTAGACTGATTTGTGGATGTTAAGAAAAAGATGTCTGGTGCAACATAGAAAAATGTCCTTAAAAAAATAAAAGCTGAATTGTTTGAGGACAAACAAAAATTTTCTTCTCTTTACTTGGGGACAAGAAAAACTTTAAGTTTGGGGGAGTTCGATGAGTCTAAAACTCATGCATCTTTTAAGCCCATTTTTCATGCATATTGAGGATTTAAGGTTTAATTTAATGATAAATTATGAAATCTTCACCCAAATCTATGTTTTGTAGGGTTTTAATGCAAAAGCAGCAAAAAGAATGAAAAAGTAGAAGAAAATGGCTAAGGTAAGAAAATGTAGTTATGTCATGACATAATTACAGCATTTTCGTGACAAAATCCCTAGGCAACAAGTAGAACTGTGTCGCAACAAAGACAAAGCAGAGTATTCAAAAGAACGGTTGAAAGAATATCGCAATATTTCACAATTGTGTCGCGACATAATTAATGAAGAAAACATGAAGAGTATGTCATGACGTTCCAGATTTAAGTCGCGACATAATGAAAATATGAAGGCATAAGTATTTTCACGATATTCAAATGCTTTGTCGCTACACAACATGAGAAGTGCTTGTAAGGAAACAGTGGAACTATGTCACGATATATGATCACTTTGTCACGACAAAGAATAAAGCAGATGGCATAAAGACTTTGTCAAGACATTCTAATCTCTGCCATGATAGAAGAATGGAGGAATCACTGAATGTCATCTGGAACAATGTCGCGACACAAAAATTGTTTGTAGTGACATAATGAAGAGCAAAAAGAAGAAAGTTTGTCACAACATAGAGAACTCAGTTGCAATAGAATATGGCAAAGAGTTGGAAAATTAATGTCGTGTGATGATGCTATGTCATGACCGAGACCATTCAGATTCAACACCCTGAAAGGCATGGAAGTTATGTCGCGACAATCACAAAATGAAGTTAGTTGAACTTTGTCGTGACATGGAAAAATTTGTCGCGACAATGACTCGAGAGGAATACAAGGTAAGAATGTTGCGACAAACTCATAACAAGGATGAAGACCTTAAAGATTGCACTTATGTCGCGACATTCATAAACTTTGTTGATACAAACTTGAAAAAAGGCAGACATTGAAGACATGACAGAAATGTTGTGACAAAGCTAGGATAAAGCTAGAAGTCAAAGAAGGTGACTGCTATGTTGTGACATAGACCGTCAATGTCCCGACAAAGACATCGATTGGGCTTGCATGAAATTCCACAAATTTAGCCTTAAATTCCAGCCGAGCATTTCAAGGCTTATAAATAGAAAGCGCCTAGGGTAATGTGCGTAGCTTCCAACCGCTTTTCATCAAGTTTTTGTGCTTTTTGGAAAAGATGAAGTCTCATTGTATATAAGTTTTCTTTTTATTTTCTTTACATTTTAGTTTTGTTTTTGGATTTAGTTTTCTTATTTTAGATTAGAGTAGTGATCTAAACTAGGATTCCGAGCTGGATGAACGTAAATCAAAGCTCTATTTATGTCTGAACTTCAATGGAATTTGAGAATTTTTTCTGGAATTCATTTTTCTTCAGTTTTGATTACAATTTCAATGAATTTGTTTGATCAACTAGTCATTGTCATTTGTGATCTAGATTTGAAAGGCTAAGCTCCCTATGGGAAGAATCTATTATTGGGATTATTGTTTGTAATATTTTAATGTTGTTTTGGGTATGAAAATTGGAGTGATTTAACTGGTATTACTCCTACAATGAATTGTTCTAAATATCAGTGTTTGGTATCTAGAAAGAGCTGTATCATTGCTTTGATTTCTAGGAATCCCACTGAGTAACATAGAGATGGACTACCTGAGAGCAAAGAGTAGTCACTTGGGGGTAAATTACACTGATATTATTTGAACTAATGCACTCTTTGGATCACTCTAGTATATCACTGGTATGTTCTAACCTTTGACTTCAAGGTTCCCTCCTAAGTGACAGTAATAGTGTGTTCTCGAGGAATATGATCCACCTACTGATCTAGCAGTTTAATTCTAAGAGGTTTTACCTCAACTGAGAAGAATAATTTCAATCCTGTGTTAGCTGAGATTCTAATCAAGGAGAGAGAGAATTCTTGTCTAATTGATGGCTGAGGTACCAATTAATTTGGAGAGGGCTTGCATTACCCTGTCTATGAGGGCAAGCAATTTCTAGTCCTAAGAGATGGTTGTGAAGTAATAAGAAGGAAAAATAGTCAGATCTTAAGGAGAATCAAATCCTACAAGTAGCTTTTCAGACCAGACTAGAGATAGAAATGTGGTAAGCTAGAAAGTGAAATGTGTGGTGTTTGGAGAAATCCAATGCCATATTACCTTGCTCTTGAACAATTCCAATGTTCATGTCCCATACTTTATATTTTATTTGGAAACTTGCAAATTGATGGTCACAACACTAATTTCGTCCCCAGAGTTATTTTAGTCCAGTAAGCTCTACTAATTCATGTATTTTTATAATTTCTTTATCTTTTTATTCAATTTATTTTAGGAAGATAATCATCTACAAAAAATTAGAGGTTCAAATAGTGATGATCTCGAGTACTAAGAATAGTTAATCTTTAGATTTTCAAAATCAATCATTGTGGGAATGATATCTGGACTTAAAAATCCACTTTATTACTTGTATGACCTGTGCAGTTGCAGTGATTTAGACCAAAACTAATTTTACTTGAAAATTGTTACTTACACAACAAAAAACAGATTTTATATATTCAGTCTCAACAAGTTTTTGGCATAACTGCTAGGGATTGACTAATCTCTGGTGGCAATGCTAAGAATCAGTCGTTTTCGGTTTATGTAAAAATCAGTAAACAATTTTTTGAAAACAACTTCATGTCATTGAAAGTTAACAATTTGAAGAACGGGTGACTTGATAATTTAGACAATTTTTATTTTTGGTTGTGATTTGTTCCTTAGCAATTTTTTTTACTATTAGTATTTTTGTACTTTATTTTATTTTGTTTTGTTTTTCTCCTTATTTATAGGTACTTATGAAGGAATATTCAAGAGCAGATAGACTTGCCTCCATAGAAGCCAAGCTTGACTTACTTGTTCATCATTTGAACCAAAGAAGGCACAATGACTCACTAATGGAACAAGGAGTATTTGTTGGTTGTGGGTTTTGGTATCAAGACGATCTTGTCTATGAGAACCCAAGTTGTATACCAATTACCCCTCAACATATGCCTTATCAAGGGAGTTCAAACCCCACATTTCAGGAGGAAGAAGAGTTGTCTCTGTTAAGGAGCAAATTTTTACCTACATGGATGAGAAGGAGAAGATGATTAGTCTTCATGAGCAGAAATTTCCAGATTTAGATACCATCCGGGTAAACACTAGTGCTAGATTGAAAAAAATGGAAGCTCCAATGGGACACTTAGTCCAAGCATTCTAGGAACAATGCTCTAGGACCTCTCCTAGTAATACTTCGACAAATCACAATGAATGCTTGGATACTCCTTTGAGCAATGTGTAAGAACTTCCTATCTTGAAATATGTGGAAGAAAGTGAAAATGAGCTGGAAATTGAGAATAAGGCACTCCTAAACAACTTAGAAGATGAAGAACCCATAGTGGATGAACTGAAAGTTGAAGAAGAAAGTCAAGTAATGGCTATTGAAAACGTCTTGGTGAAGATTGACACATTTACCTTCCCCATGGACTATATGAATTAGGGCATTGAAGGGGATCTACAAAATTCTCATATACTAAGAAGACCACCTCCCATCGAAGCGAGCAGTTGACATCAACAAGGGAGCTCACCTTGCTTGTGGGTGAGGAGAAAGCAAAGTTCAATCTCAACCAACCATTACCTTTGACGAAGCAAGAAAGAACCATGTGCATAAAGATCTATAGCTTGATTCTATTAAAAGGGAACATGTTTGAAGAGTCCCCCTTTATCATAGATGTGCTTGCATTTGCATCACATAAAGGGGACTGTTTTGAAGAAATTGTGGCTAAACAACTAGCCACAATTAAAGGGGATTATGAGTTTCCTTTCCCCATTCAAACTATGGAAGAAATCATCCTTGAGCTGAATGGTTATGAAGAGGAAGTGTTGTCCAAGATGGATGATTAGTCAAATGGAAGCACTAGTGCTTTTCCAATGAGTCTAGCAGGACTCTAAAAATGGAGCAACTTCTTAGGAGGCAACCCAAGCTAAGTAATAAGGATTCTATCCATTCTCTTTTCCTTTGTATAATTTTTAGTTATTTTATTTGTTTATGTTTTTTAATTTTGGGTTGAAAAACCTAGTGGTGTTTTAACTTTGTTTGTTAGTGTTTTAAGAATAAAAACGATTTGAATCTCAACATGTTGTATGACTAAGTTCGCAAAGAGCAAAGCGAGGAGATTGAAAGTGGTTGAATTGTACTTATAGTGCTTGAAGTGTGAAAATGATGGAGTTGAGATGTAGAGAAAATTTGAAGTTTTTGAGATGAAATGAATCAAATTGAACTGAAATATAAAGTTGGAAGGTTCATGATCATGCTTGAGGAGAATTGAAGACAAGAGGACTTGCCTTGGAGCATAATTGGCACATATTAGTTTAAGAAGTGAGTTTAAGAATGAATGAAAGCATTAAGGGTTGCTATTGGAGGAATTTTGAGAGAATATATAAGCATGAAGGACTTATGAAGGATAGCAAGTGATATGGGCAAGAGACAAAGCAAGGAGAACCTAAGGAGTCAAGAAATCATCACACTGGACAACATTGGACATTCTGATTTTTCTATATTTATTGAGGCTCCAAATGGTTCACCTCAGCCTATGAGCACATTCTACATTGAAAGAGCTTTCCAACAAGTCCTTACACATATAATTCCGAGATAAAATGAAGGAGATATGAGTATAACAAGTTTGAGGAAGAACAAGGGTGTTGAGCAGAATTGCTTGACATGACTTGCACCATTGTCACAAAAACCGAGGCTCCCAAACTCCTTAAAACCCATTTTTCTTCTTCCTACTTTACACTCTATCCGGCCATACTCATTCCCTCCAACCTTTGCAACTTCTAACCACTTTCCAATCCATCTCCCATCCACTCAAATCCTCCCGATCACATCCTCCCCAAGATACATCTCCATCATCTCCAAGCTTCAAAACCCATCACAAACCCACAAACTTACCATTCGTGAACTCCAACTTTCCATCCATCATTCCAAGCATCAAAGAGGAGGTACAATGGAAGCATTTTTTGTGCTTTGTTGTTTGCTTTTGGGTTCTTTGTGGATCATTGTTGATTGTGGAGTGCTTTGCATGTATTGAAGGAGGTTTTGAAGAATCAAAACTCACTCATTTGAGGTGAAGAAAATTGGTGCACACCAAGTATTTGAGAAAATGCCACAACCACTTTCATGGCTCCAAAGAAGTGAAAGAGTATAGAAAGGGGTAGTACACAAATGTCAAGGTCTAAAAATCTTCAAGGTTCCTATTCAAAGTGGCCGAGACTAGAAAAGGGAGTTCACTTTTCCCAACTCTCTCTATTGCCCTTTTACTTTATTGCTTCCTTTTGCTCATTGCTAGAAATTTAGGACTATGTTCATCCCAAAGTTTGGGGGTGTTTGTTTTGGTTGGTTTATCATATCACACCCCACATGCTGCATATGATAACTTTGAGGTTGAAATTTTCTGGTGGTTTTATGGATGATGACTTTGGTTGATGCTTTCCAACTTACATCTTAGTTTTGGTTTATTTTGTTAGTTAGAGTTTTTGTCTATACATACACTCAAATAAATTACACATACAATTTTGACATGCTTGGGACATATTGAGATAATTGCTTGTTGATTGATTTATTGAGCACACTTGTTGTATGATCCCTTTATCCTACCCATGCACTCAGTTTGATTGAAGAGTGTAAATAAGTAGATTATATTGTGAAAAACCCATAAAATTTTCAAAATTTTTGAAAACCTAAAAATAAAATAAAAATAGAAATAATAAAATAAAATATATAATTTTTTTCTTTGAGTTAATTGAGTTTTGCTTGGGGTAGTTGTGATGTCAATGAGGACCATAATTGAAACCTTGAGATATGGACAATATTAGAGATGATAGGACTTAAAGCTTAATGGGTTATCTCTCTAATAGGCTATTTAGTCATTGGTTTCTCAAATCTATGCACATGGTCACTAAATACCCTTGAAAATCAAATTTTGCTTGGGTTAGAGAAGGTTTATGAGAATCCATCTATTTTTAATTTCCATAGGTTCTAGAACTTGTTCTTATCGCTTGAGGCAAAATCCTAGGCAACACAACAATTGAGAAATGATATAGGCCATCCTTGGAAGTTTATGCCTTCAAGCTAGCCAGTGTATGCATATGCATATTCTCATACAAAATGTTGAGCCTTAAAGAGCCAAAATTTTGTTCATAAGAACCAAGTTTGAGCCAACAACCTTCCTATACATCACTATCCCTTAATTAAAAAAAAAACCAAACTTACCCATAACATGAGGACTTGAACATAATTGAGAAATGTGGTGAGGAGGAAAAATAACTCCAAATTGGTTGAGTTGAGTTATATTGAAAATCAAAAGAGGTTGGTGAAAAGGAAGGAGGAAAAGAAAAAGAAAAACATAAAAATATCAAGAAGAAAAGAAACGAAAACGGAATAAAAAGTCAAGGAGGAGTGAGTCTGGCCTTGTAACCTTCCTTCCCTAGAGTAAGTAAATCCTAAGGGGTGTTTCAACACCTGGTACCTTAAGGTCAACTGGTTTGGGAGCTACTGATCTAAAGCTCGCTAAGGTTTGGTAGAAAGCTAAACGAGGATTAGACATTGCACCACTCTAATAACCTTGTCTTGAAGAAAAAGGCTTCTTAGCGTTTGTTGAAAGAATGTAAAATTTGTGTATAGTTGAAAGGTGATATGAGGAGTATGGAATGAGATGCACCCGTTTTGGGCTGCTTAAGAGTGTCATCGTGCTAATGGTGAGAATAAGGATGGAGTATGAGCAGTGAATGAAGGAAAATATGTATGTTTGGGTAAGTTTAAGCCTTAAATGACTACTCAATTACCCCTTACCTAAGCCTTACATTACAAACCTATAAAGACCTACTTGATCTTAAGAGTTGTGTGTGCCTACATTAGTGGAGAGTGATAAGAACAACAAGCCTATGGAACCTAAATATACTATCTTAGGAGATCCTCGAACTTATCTCAATTCTCATAAACTCATCTAGCTTGCAATTGTTTGGATAGGGGAAGACCACACACACACACTTGTGAGAACCATGATCTAAATTTGTCTATTATGAGATTAATTCATTATTAAAATAAATAAATTATCTTGATCATATTCTCTATATTCTTGGTAAGGGTAATTCTTAAGGCACATATCACATATCCCTTGGCAAGCTTAATTATTCAGTTTTGGTTAACTAAATAGGGTGAAATGAACTCTCCTTTTCCATTGCTTGGGGACAAGCAAATTCTTTCTTTTCTTTGCTTGAGGACAAGAAAAACTTAAAGTTCGGGGGTGTTTGATGAGTGTAAAACTCATCTATGTTTTGAGTCCATTTCACATGCTATTTTTGAGTATTTTATATCCAAATTCATGTAAAACTCATAGAATTTCCTCTAAACTTGGTTTTGTAGGATTCCTAATGGAAAGTAAGTGATTTAGAAAGAAAATATGCAAAATATTTCCAAAAAGAGAGTTAACCGGATGTCTCACAGCGCGTCATTGGAAAGATGAATTTTTATGTATCATTTGGAGCATCAAATGGTTCAACTCCACCATGGTTACATTATACATTCAAAGATATTTCCAATGATACCTGACACGCCCAAATCCGAGTTCAAACGAAGAAGTTATGACCCTGACAAGTTGGATAATAAAACCTGACCACTAAAGCGAGAAAGCAATATCGCGTGCATTGCGATCAACGTCATAACATTGGCGTTGGGCTTGACAAGAAAGCTAAAATTCTTTTGTTTTTGAATTTGTTTTCAGCCATTTCACCCACAGGACTATAAATAATCATTGTTTAGGTTTTAAGAACCTTGAAAGGAGGTGGGAGAACACCTCTCATGGGGTTTCTCTCTCAGCTATCCCGTTTGATACTGCGATTTTGATTTTTAGTGATCTTAGAGTAGTTTAAACTGATTTTTATTTGTATTGAAGAGATTTTAGTCTTTATTACTCGAAGTCAAATTTCATTATTGTTGAGCGATTGAGCTCAAATCACAATTTGTTCTTTCACTGCCTCTCTTGATTTTCTTTCTTCATTTTTCTTCTTGTTTAACTTGATTGTGATGATTGGAATCCATTAATGGAACATTAAACATCCTCTAGGGGTGGGGATTAATTTTTGAACATTCAGATTTGCATATTTATAGTTTATTTTGTGGGTTTGGCTGAATTTATATGTCGTCTTGTTCTTGTAATGAATTGTTCTAAGTATTAGTAGATTATACCCGAAAAGAGTTGTATATGTGCTCTGATTTCCAAGAGGCCTCTGAGTGACACAAAGAAGACCATACGTGAGAGAAAATAGTAGTAACTTGGGGGTATGATAAACTGATATTTTTAGAACTAATACACTCTAAATATCACTGTGGTGAATCATAAGTGTTGTTCTAACCTCTGACTTCAAGGTTCCTTTATGAGTGACAACAGAAGTGTGTTCTTGAGGCATATGGAACACCTAATGATTTATCAATTTAATGTTTAGAGGTCTCATCTCAATTTGGTAGAATAATCTTGATCCTATGTTAGCAAAGATTCTAATCAAGGAGATAGAGCATTATAATGAATTGCATATTGAGGTACCAATTGTATTGGAGAAGACTTATATTACCATAGACTTCAATCCTAAGAAATGGTTGTGAAGTACTTGGTGAGGAAAAACAACCAAATCTTAAAGAGGATCAAATCCTAAAGTAGCTATTTAGGCTCATTGACCTCGCAGAACCCTAATTTTTCTAGGCCATTGATGGGCCCGCGTCTCGAGGTATAAAAGGGAAGATTTTTCGAAGAAAAAAGGGGGAGATTGGATCGAGAAGAAGAAGGAGATACAGGCAATGAGAGATCAAGATAGAGGGATTCGGGAAAGATCGCGAAGACGAATTTTTCAGTAGTTCTTTCTTCAACCTACTTCATGATTCGAATTCTTCAATCTGTAATGAATAATATGATGAACTAATTCTTTTCTCTAGGGGTTTTCCAACTCTAACCACAGTTTGATGGATTGATTTTC
Organism: Tetrastigma voinierianum; assembly: GCA_016808115.1. Classification (NCBI taxonomy): domain Eukaryota; kingdom Viridiplantae; phylum Streptophyta; class Magnoliopsida; order Vitales; family Vitaceae; genus Tetrastigma; species Tetrastigma voinierianum. The sequence goes on from JAEQBH010001121.1 coordinate 758,482, forward strand.
AGTTTTGGCTTATTTGAATATTAATATGAGTTCATACGTTTGCTTTAATTCTGTGTTTAATTACATGTTATTATCTGGCCAACCGTGACATGCTAAAGCTGGGAGTTTGAGATCGAGAGAAGATAACTTCTAGGGACATGATTAAAGCAACACTTGGGTAGTCGAAGAATAGAGATATTCCAGACTGCAAGTGTGGCACTAAGGTTTGCACATTTAGAGGCGTTTGGTCGAGGGGTTGAAATTTGAGATGCAATACATCCCATTAGGCGAGATAGGAAAATATATATCGAGAGAAGAGAATATCTTGTAGGAAAGATCAACTAGCTAACATAACTCATATGATACTTCAATAAGTCATGAAATTGAGCCGGCATCTATCAGAATTGTGGTAGGAGCGATAAAACCTAGGTTTCTCATCATCGATATAATTCAATACACCCAATTTTAAGTTTTTGTTAATTCTAGTAATTTAGTCATAATTCGCTTTAGGTTTAGATCCAAATATTGTCGAAGTCATTAAATTAGTAGTCAACACGCTTCTCTTTGAGGGAATGACACTTGACTAACCACTACACTACGTCAACTCGACACGTATACTTGTGCACATAGGTTTGTGTTTCCCACCTAATTTTGCACACTCACTATTGTCCCGTCAGTTGGTAATACTTTTCATTTAAGTTTTTTGAGTATATTTACTTTTTAAAATCAGTTTTTGAGTATTTACCACATTCACTTCCTTTGGCCATATTTTCATATATACATCATTTGGTCATCAACATATCCTAAAACATTTATTATCTCTAAAGGATGAGGCATTCAAATGGTATGGTAATCAAGGAAAGTTTTACCCCCAAGCCCTCAATAGATCTTTCCTAAAGGTGTAAATGATGTTTTAGGTCAGAAAATATAGACTAAGGTTCCAAAACACTCTTCAACCAAATTCAACTCATACTTTTGAAAGAAAATTAACTAAAATGGGATAAGAACACACCTTTTATTAAATAACTAAAACGTATGAAATACTAAGGAGTTTTAGAAAAGTGTCCATGTAACGGGGATCCATTGGTGGCTCCCCACCAGTTGCTTAAGGGCACTGGGCATTTAGTTCTCCTCGAACTTCACTTCGAACACTCAACTAAAAACCAAAGTGCCTACTTGTGAGTAAACTCACTTATTTGTTTCTTTTCTTTCTTTTTCTTATTTTTATTTTGTATTTTTTCTTTTGCTTGGTTGGGGCACATTGGCAATCCTCTTTATTAAGGTGTCCTATCACTATAGAAGTCAAGGTCTCAAAAGGTGAATTCAATTTGAGAAAAAGAGGTTGGAGCCAAAGTGTATAAATGAGACCTAGTGTGTGTGCGCGTAGGAGTTTCAAAGAAAAGGTTTCTTGAGAAACAAGGGGGCTATTTAAGCCAAGTTTCCCATGACAAAAGTGCATTTCGAGTCTTCACGTAAAAAAAATGCAAAAGTATCACAAATTTGACTAAGAAAACAATAAGCACATACAAAAGCACTTTGATAAGTATCTTAAATACTCATTTTATCCCTATGTTTTACTTAGTTTTTTAGTGTTTTTATGTTAAGTAATTGTCATAATTCCCTAATCATTCATCGTTATGATTAGGTCAACCATTTGGAGGAACTACGAGAAAATGAGAGAAAAAGGAAGGAAAATCAGCAAATTATACAAGCAACAGCAGCTACGGTGTTTTGCTATTTTCAGATATCATTTGATCCCAAATGGCTACAATATTTATATGGATGGATGGGTGACTTCCCAAGCTTTCCAAGGAGACCTTATTCACTTAGTTTGGACTTCAAATGATCAAGTTATGACTCTTGGAAGTTGAAGAAAGAAGATAAGAGGGCTCAAAAGTGACCAGTTAGAGTATTTCATAAATTAAGTCTTTATCATCATTTATAAAGTGTTCTTTCTGTCATATCTAGATTCTACACTTCAAGGGCTTTGCAACGGTACAAAGAGCACCAAATTTGGAGTCCAAATGAAGTAGTTATGCGAGTTGCAATCTACAATCGTGACCAAAAATTCATGGTCGCGACCGTGGTGAACCAGAAGAACAATAAACGAAGATAAGGGTGTGCCGCGGCAAAGGACCCTTTCCCATGGCGAAGGCCACACGGCCCATCAATATGTACAACCCATATCAGCCTTTTTTGAAGACTTATATAAGAGAGGACACTATCTATGGATTGGAGGAAGGCGAGAAGGCCATTGGCATTAGGGTTAAAGATGGGTCTTTTGAGGGAGAGAAAGAAGCCTCCTTAGGGTTTCTCCTCTTGTTCTTGAATAGAGCGTCTTTAGGACTAAGGGTGAGTCTTGGTGACCCTCAGCGTTGGAAGGTAGTGAGATTTGGAGAGAAAGATTCAGACTCTCACCATAGTCATTAGAATTCTTCTTTCTCCTTTTCCTAAATGTTTTATCCTAGATTTTGTGATGTACCAAACCATCATCTTTAATTTATTTATCTAGGGTTTTGGTTGTATATTGAACTTGAGTTTATATCTATTTGTTATTTTAGTTTTCTGTTGACATAAATGCACCTCTATTGATTCATACTTGGTTTTATTTACATATTGATTTCTTAATCTGTATGGTGAGTGGTTCATGTGAATCTTGAGAAGGGAGTAGGAATTAGACATGGTGAAATATTAATTATCTAGATGGTGTAGAAAGTGCTAAAATTAAATTGGGAGGCGTGTGAGACTCTGGATTAAAACATCTCTAATGCTTGGGGTTGAGTTGAGAAATAGAAACTGGTGTTAGTTAGTAGATTATCTGACCTCGAGAGGCTTATAATTAACTTAGTTAAAAGCGCTTGAGGGGTTTCAGGGATAATACATTAATTTAGCAGATAGTGGATGCCAGTGCCATACCCTGAGGAATTTATCATCTTAGTAACACCAGTTCTTGCCATTAGTTAGATTTACAATTCAATAGTTTAAGCAATTATGTTTCAACAATAATGTTTGATCGTTTAGATATTAGAGAAGGATTCTAATTTTGGTGCCAGCATCCATGTTCCGCATTATCAAATCATCTACTTGAATTTGCTATTAACGATAACATATTGTGCGAATGAGTTCATTACATATTCTTACCGTGTAATAAAGCACAAAAATGCATATCAGTTTTATTTTTGTTATTAGATTAACAAGTCTTTGGGCCTCACGCGAAAGCACTATCATGTTTTGGGCGTACATTACAACTAGAGGACTAACAAGTCCTTGGTGATGTTGTCAGGGACTTGCAAAACTCCTATCAAGTTTTTGGCGTCGTTGCCGGAAACTAACAAGTCTTTGGTGATGTTGCTAGTGACTTGCAAAATGCCTATCAAGTTTTGGTTGTTGAGGGAAATTCGAGGTGTTTATCGCTGTCAATACAAGTGCTTCTTTGGTACTTCAAATGTTTTTTTTGTTAGTCTTGTTTTATTCTCTTTTTCTATTTTACTTTGGATTTCTATTGTTTTTGTTTTGTGGTTTCCATTGATGGATCATATTGTGACATATCAAAATCAATTATTCTCTTTGAGCAATAATAAATGAAACATTGTGAGGTGGCATCGAAAGAGTGACAGCTCAGTGAAAGATCAAAGTTGTGTAACCATGCATCTGATAGTTATCTTTGGAATATGGTACCACAATAACGAGCAATCATAATTTTGGATGGAGCCACTTTAACATCTCATGGAATACCATTACCACTCCACAGTTAAAGATCAGCTAAATGAAAAAATGTTAATTAGAAAGAATTTATCTTTGATTATGATCTTGAAAATGCAATTTAGAAAATCCAAGAAATTTGAAATGAACTATTCTTAAGTTGGGTTTCTGCCAGTTGTGATCAAGAAAGGAAAGAAATCAGCTCCACTGAAGAAACGACCAAATTAAGAGCCATATAATGAGTCAAGGCTTTCTTTGAAGATGCAACATCTCAGTTCAAATTCATGAATGAAGATAAGACAACTCTTCAAATTCAGAATCAACCCAGAAGCGATTAGAGGTGCAAGTGGGGCAAATGACTAGTCTTTTCTGAAAGAACAACAAAGTTTTACTTAGAACCTATAAGAGAAAATGAATATGATGCCAAAAGGAAGATGAGCCAACTTCTCTGGAATCACATGAAAAGATAAAAGATGAAATTGTAAAGACTATTCCGAAGATGGCTCCATAGGGTGAGATGCATGAAGATTTGAAAAATGAGAAGATGACCCCTATTCCAAAGGCAAAGGAGTGCACTATGCAGTTTTTTGAGGAAATGGAAGCCACCATTGTGAACGAAAAAAAGAAAAAAAAAATAATGAGGCTCTTGGAAGACTATGTGCTCAAGTTGTTGATTGAGCACAACTATCGCCTCTTAGAGAATGATGGAGGAAAAAATTACCAACATATCGTGGTTAGTACAGTCTAAATTTGGACTCGAGAAAAGCGAACTAACTTCTTTGGGAGGCAACCCTGAGTTCAAAGTTTTTCCCTTTTCCAAATTATTAGTTAGTTTTCAGTTTGTTTTTGAATAAATTTTCGTGGTTGATTTTGTTTTTCCTTGATTTAGTTTTGGAGATTCAAAGTTTGTTTTGGAAGCTAAAAGGTTGAAAGCTTGAAGTTCAATAATCCTGGGAAGCTTAAAGAACCAAATAGGAAACCATATCCAAGCATCCCCTTCAATTAGACTTAAAGTCTAACCACTCTTAACATCTTTGCCTCCAAAACAAGCCATATTCATTGGAGCAACTTCAGGAGACTTGATCAACCTCAAGGGAGTACTCATTATCCATTAGTTCTTTTGTTTCATATTGAGGACAATGTTCATTTCAAGATGTCAAAATTCAAAAGTTTTTCGAAAATCCAACTTTTATATTTCCTTACCTGTTTTAGTTATACTTTTTAGTTATTTGGTTATTTGCATGTGTTTTTATTTTCTTTCTTTTGTTTGTTTCGTGTCTCATATGTGTAAGTTTGATGCCTTATTGGCTAGTAGTAGGTCATTTTGAACACAAACATTTGAAAAATGGCAAGTGTAAAGTGGATTGGACCCTTAGGTTTTTGAATGATATGGAATGGTGTGCTTGCTTGGTATGGTGACAAGCTTAGTCACCCCTCTCTTGTTCTTGGTATTTCTGAGGATCTATACTTTTACTTTGTATCCCTTATATACCTTGAAGTCCGGGACCTTTGCAGGTCGTATTAACCTTGGAGTTCTAGCACCTAAGTGATGGAACCTAATTAAAAAGAGGACTTTCATTGGGCCCGGTCAAAAGAAAAAAATCACCTTGATAGAAAAATTGAAAAAGAAAGATAAAAAGAAAAAGAAAGAAGAAAAATGTCAAAAAGAGTTTTGTGAATAAGAATAAGTGGGATCATCCAATCGGAATCCCGAACAAGTCGGGGGTGTTTCAAAATAGTGGCACTTTGAGCCAACTAGCCGGTCATTGACTTCATTGCCCGTTGCATGGGACGGAAGATGGATCCTTCCCAAAACCTAGGGCCCTTAAGTTTGGTTGAGTATTTTGGGTGAAGTTCGGGGAATTTAATGCACAGTGCCCATAACCACCAGCCCCGATTGGGAGTCTCCTATGGAGCCTTACTATGGGGACCGCTAATCTAAACCTTCTTGTACTAATTTTTCTTCCATTTTAGATATTTTGGTATGAATAAAAATGGTGTTCTTATCCTTCTGTAGTTAGCTTCTTCCAAATAGGTGATTTGAGCTTAAGTTTGGGGGTGCTTGGACCTTGCTATACATGGGAGATCATGCTATCACCTTAATGAGTCTTGCTCATCTTATTTTCATGCATTTTCTGCATGTTTTAACGATTTATTTTCTGTTGTATGCAATTATGGAACATTTACCAACTTGTGTTTCTTGGTGTTAATTGAAAAATGAGAAAACAAGCAAAGAAAGCAAAAATGGAAATTGCGTGAATAACATTTAAGGCATCGTTTTTGTATGTCACGACACAATTTCAATGGAGCTAAAATAACTATATTGACAGACCCAAATGTATGACAAAGCTCAAAGCGAGACTCAAAAATTTGAAAGAACATTTGTCGAGACAAAGAGTTTTTCTATCGTGACATTATTGAAGAAGATTGTGAAGAAAACTATCACAAAAGTCCTTAACTCTGTCATGACAATGATCGAGAAGCGAGAGAAGCGAAGAACTTCATGCCCGCGACAATATTTCCTCTTATCCATGACATAAAAGATGAAGACTAGCGGATGAACTGTAGCGACAAAGACAATTACAGCCGTGTGAGAAAATGCTAAGACCATAACACAAGTCCGTGAGACAAGTGTTTTTTATATTCTTGACAAAGTTTTCAGAACCAAGCCAGCTCAAGGAGGAATTTTTGTCGCAACAAAGAAAATTATGTTGCGACATAACATTCAGAATCCACAACTAAGAGCAACAAAATCTTTGTCGTGACAAAGATTATTTATGTCTTGACAAACAAAATATGAAGGAGGTGAATTCTCTGTCACGAGAAGGAGCTGAAGAGCAAAACAAGAGGAGTGGAGACAAAGAAATTCATGCTGTGAAATAGTGAAGAATTGAAGAGTGGGAATCTACATCCTGACAAAGAAATTTTATGTCGCGACAATAAAAGTTACGAAATAAGAGAATTATGTCGCAACAGAATAAAATTAGGTTGCGATAAAAATTGAAGAAGAACTTAGATTAGCTAAGAAAATATGTGCAACAAAGATTTCTATGTCGTAAAACACAGTTCAGCAAGCGATAGGAATTAGAAAAAGAAAAGTGCATTTTGCAAGCGAGGAGTTTCTATCCATGGTAAAGTGGTAAGGACTCAAAGAGAACATCGCGGCAGAGAAAACTCTATTGCGGCAAGGTTACTTGGTGAGAGGAAAATGTTTATCGCGATAAGAAAATTATGTTGCAACGGACTTTAGAGCGAGAGGGTGGGAGAAGCTGGTGCAAACGAGGTTTGGTGTCGCGACCTGATACATTACATTTGCAACAGAACAAGACTACTACACCAAAGTGCAGCCGCGACATTATCAAAGTCTGTGGCGTCGCGTCCCGAAAAAGCTCAGAGAATAGGTCACGATAGAAGATTGCATGCTATGACAGAGGCCAACAACAAAGACTGAAAACTTTGTTGCAACAAAACTTTCTATGTTGCGACAGAGTGACCAATTTGGGCTAGAATTTTGGGGATCCACAACGCAATTAATGAAGTATGGCCTAACATTGGGAAGTCTATAAATAAACTCATCTAGGGCACTGTGCACATCTTTTGCAACTTCAGGACGTCTGGGTAGTTGAAGACTCTTGTATATTTTATTTTTCTTTTATTTTCTTTTTAGTAGAGTTAGTCTCAGTAGAGTTTCAATGTAGATTTTAATTGGTATTCTTTTAGATTTCTAGATTTGGGTATTGAACTGAAGTTCAGCTTCACCAGGAGGCCCTTTGAGTGACACAGAGATGGAGAATCCTGAGAGTATAGAGCTGTTTTTTATGGGTATGATAGACTAATATTAAGGAACTAATGAACTCTGATGGGTTACTCAAATAGATCACCAACTTACTTGTAATTTGAGGATAGTTGAATGAAGTATTAGTTTAAATCAATCAGAGGTTTCTTCTCTTTGTTGAATTGTTTGATCCCATGTTAGCAAAGGATCTAATCAAGGAGATGGAAATTTTGTCAGAAATGAAGAGGATGAGAGTGTCAATCAAAATTGGGAGGCTTGCGATATCCACGTCTATAGGAAGCGAATTCTCAGTCCTAGATATGGATGAAACTTGAAAGAAAAATACTTAAATGTTATAAAGAGGTTACAAATTACAATGTGATTAGAATCATGTCTTATAAATGAATATGAACCTTTAATTGGTAAGGAAATGGTTAAGAAATCAGCTATACTACTAATGCGTCTTGACAAACTGAGTTTTCCAATTTAAGGTTGATATGAATGGTAGATGCGAGAAGTGATTATTACTCATTGATATATATTCGATTTTGTCTCACTCAGTAAATTCCCAAACCCATTTTTATTAAAAATTATTTTCATGTATATTAAAGAATTGAATCTAGAACTAAAATTCTTTTTAGTCATCTCATCATCATAACAGTAGATTTGAAATAGTAATGATCTTGAGTAGTTAAGGTAGTTAGTCTTTTGATTTATCATTATTCCTCGTGGGAACGATATTTGGACTTTAAATTTTTTACTTTTATTACTTGTACGACCTGTGCACTTGCAGTAATCAAGACCAACTCAATTTTTAATGAATACATTTTAGAAAATGAGCTAATCACTCTTTTCATCTACACAAGCATCTGGCTAACAAGTTTTTGGCGCCGTTTCCAATGATTGAATAGTTCTTGAGTGGCAGTACCAGAAATTTGGCATACACAACTAGCATCATATAGTTTGATGCATGCAGATTTTGGCACCGTTACTGAGGATAGATTAGTAAGATTTAAAAAGTCAATGTTATTCTAACCAAAAAGGGATTTACTAATTTTAACATTTTTCTTTATTATTATAAATTTAAGAAAATCACAAAAACAGTTTTAATGGCAGCAGCTGAAGAAGCTACTGAAATTTTTCTATGAGCTTAAATAGAGATAACTGTCTCCCATAGAATTCATATGATCTTAGTGTGTTTCTATTTCAGGAAGATTTTAAATGCATAGAAAACCAAAAGCAGATTTGCTACATCTAGACACTGAAATAGAGAGAACACTGAAGAATCTAAGGCAAATCACAAGTGCAGAATCCAGAAGTATGGCAAATCAAAGAGAAAGACTGCAGGCTATTCCAGAATAAGAAGAAGAAGTGGAGAGACATCAGAGGCTTAAAACTATGGAGGACTTTTGGAGGCCTATTATCCAAGAGGAGTACTCTACTGTGAGACAACCTGCCATAGAAGCGAGCAATTTTTGAGAATTTGGCTTGACGTGATTACTATGAGTGCAGCTGACACCGAGTTCACTTGGTCATCCCTTTGAAGATCCCAATGAGCATATGGGAAGATTCATGAGGATGCTTAACCTGATCAATGAATGGGTGAGATCGAAGTAATCAAGGCTGTGACTCTTCCGTACTCAACATTTGTCGCGTGACTTGGTTTGACTGGAGCTGCTAGTGGGATTAGTGAGCAGTGGAAGAGTTAGTGAAACCTATATGAGCATATTTTTCCTTGACTCTAACTAAGAAGAGGAGAAATAATTGTCTTCGAAGCAAGGGAGGATAGAGTCCACACAATGCATGGGAGAAGATACAAGAAACTACATTAAAGATGCCTATGCATGGAATAGATCTAACCACTCAAATGGATATATTTTATCATGATATGAATTATGCCTCCAAGGGTATAATTGATACATCTATAGAGCTTTAGAGAAGAGAAGTGCGAGAGGAGGGGAGGCAAGCGGCTGATTAGAGGAATACACAGTGCAGTACAAGGCTCCATCCCCGAAGCTTCAGGGAGTAAACGGAGCGAAGGAAGTGGTTTGATTGAGTTAGGCCCAGATTGTTTACCGCAGAAATGGCTGGATGCGTGATGAACAAGTGGGAGCTTGATGAAGGGTGGTCATTTGCACATGAAGTGGGAAGCGATAGATGAAGGAGAAAGAAAAAAGGTGTGAAGAGGAACCAAGGCCACAGTTCTTGCCAGGTTAGGGGAGAGGAGCCTGTGCACGAATGCTCTTGGGGCTACACTTTCAAAGCGAACTGAGCTGCCTGCCAATTCACACACGACACTTTCCCAGACATGAAATTTCTCATATGGGGGAGGAGCACAGCAAGGTCAAAGACCTAGACAAAATTACCATCAGGCTGTACTCGACCAGGTTCGAACAGCATGAGTAGAGGGGCAAATGAGGGATCTTGGAAGTCGAGAAAAGGACTGATCATTTGAAGATCCGATGATGTATTTAATATCAGAAAATAAGAAATTTTGAATTTGCATGAAAATATTTTGAATTGGAAATTCCAAGCAAACCTGGCGGGTTTCGGACAAATACTAATGCTTCATTGAGAACTTGGAAACCTGAAGTAGGGTAGCTAGCCACTTTCCTTGAAGACTGATCAAAGAATCGTTCCAGTGGTACAGGAGATAAATCCAAAAGATTTCACTTCTGCCCATTGAGAGGTGACAATGAATTTACAGAAACAAGAAGATGTAGGATAGCAGACATTGGAAAGAAATTGAGGAAGAGCATTTCGAGACTAGAGGAGCATATAAGAAGATCTCTTGAAAATCTATCATAAATGTCTAAGCTAAAGGCAGAAAAAATTGGTAGAGCAGCAAGTGAAATTTTAAATTTTAATGTTGTTAGATTTTGTGTGTTTGATTTTTCAATTTTTAATTATGTTAGAAGTTATATTTTTAGTGGTTGTTGATTTTTTAGGACAATGAAGCCATATTAAAGATAAATTTTATCATGAAGCACACTGTCTCAAACTAAAATGTGCAGAAAATAGCTACAAGGGGGAGTATTTCTATTTCCCTTAATTTGTTTTAATTATGATGCATAATTGAAGTTTGGGGGAATGTGATTTTTATTTTAGTTATTTTGAACATCATCTATGCTAATTTTCTTGAATAATGAAATGATCATCCATTGTTCATACTTGGATCAGGATATTTATTGATTAAATGAGTCTTCACAAGTATGTTTAGAAGGGTATGAATGGATGCACCTTGTTTTGAAAGTATCTTGAGTTAAAACTGAGAGAGAGGCAATTCTGAAATTAAAGTCCAATGTCGCGACATAATTTCTATGTGTCGCGACATAAATAACTTCGGACTCAATTTGAAAAGAACCTTTTCTATCGCGACATAAATTGAAATGAGAATCAGAAATAATGTCGCAACATTTCTGGCAATGTCGCAACATTTGACTCACCTTGTCCATAAGTGATTGCAATACTCTGTTGCGACATTTATTTCTAAATGTCGCGACATAGTAGAAAAAAATGGAACACACCCTAGGTCATTTGTTGTCGCGACATTTAATGAAGGCACAACCAACAGTTGGCTTATAAATAGAAAATTTTTGAAAACTGGAAGGCCACCTTTCTCATAAACCATCAAACCTCTCAGCTTCCTTCATCCAATCTCTCTCATCTTTCCTTCTAAAACCCTAGAGTTCCAAAACCCTAACCTGACCATGTCTGAGCCATCGCACCTTATTCCAAATCTGAATGAGATGATGGAAGCATACACAAAAGTAGAGGAAGAGACCGTTTAAGAAACTCAATCAAGGGAAATGCAAGCTAAAGAAAGAACTGAAGATAGAGGAGAGCCTAGGCAGCTAGGTGAAGAATCAAGAAAAAAGGAAGAGGGGAGCTGAAAAAGTAAGAAGCTTGATCTCAGACAGAGCAGTTGCTCTAATGGAGAAGAGTTTGAAGGACAAGGGCTTCATTGTTGAAAGAGGATTCAGAAAGCTTATCTCCCATTTCACTGAAATGCTTGAGAAGAGAGGATGGAAATCACTGGGGGAGCACAAAGAACCTGGTTGTGCTGCGTTGGTGAAATTTTTTTTTGAGAATTTTTTGCTGTGTTGGGGGAGCTTAAAAGTGACTAGTTGGAGAATTTCTTAAATTCAGTCTTTATCATCATTTCTAAAGTGTTCCTTCTACCATATATAGATTCTACACTTCAAGAGCTTTGCAACGGTACCAAGAACACCAAATTTGGAGTCCCGAACGAAGAAGTTATGCAAGTTGCAATCTATTGTCGTGACCAGAAATTCATGGTCGCGATCGTGGTCGCGTCATCGCCGCGGCGAAGGAACTATTTGCCACATCAAACCAGAAGAGCAATAAACGAAGATAAGGGTTCGCTACGGCAAAGGACCTTTTTCCATAGTGAAGGTCGCGTGGCCCAGTAGCACGTACAACCCATATCAACCTTTTTTGAAGACCTATATAAGAGGGGACACATTCTATGATTGGAGGGAGGGATGAGAGAGGACCAAAATCAGCCGCTTTGGGGGTTGGAGATCGGATATTTTGAGGAGAAAACCCTCCTTAGGGTTTCTTCCCTCTTGTTCTGTGTCACTAGATAATGGGATGCGTGTCGATTCTAAGTTGAGAATAAGCTCATAGCATTGTGTTACCTTCTTCTCATCTTATCCATTGTTGGTTGTTTTGGGATTCGCGCTGTTGGTGACTCTGGTTCCTTAGGTCTGGGGGTTTAGATATTGAATTATGTGTTGTTCAGTTTGTTTCTGTTTCTTCTATCTACATGAGAGAGGAAATCGGGGGCCTCCTTAATTCATACTAGCTTTAACCTCTATCTTGTTTCTACCATCTCAATATGGTGAGTGTTTCCTTGTGAAATATGAGAAAGTAGTAAGGAATTAGACATAGGTGAATCAACCTAATTAGCCAAGTAGTATAGAAATTATCGGTAATTAGGTGGCGTGTGAGACTCTTAGGTCTTAATCCACCTTTAATGCTTGGGGTTGAGCTGAGAAGCAGGAAACCTAGTGTTAGTTGGTAGATTATCTAACCTCGAGAGATGCTTATAATTAACTTAGACAAGAGTCGCCTTGGAGAGATTTTTCAAGAGACAATATGATGATTGTGACTTAGATATAATAAGTTGTCTTATTGCACAAATACCCTAGGAATTCATCATCTCTTGGTAACCCTTAATTGCACATTCCATTAGTTAGATTTAAATTCAGTAATTTAGTTTAAATTATGTTTCAACTCATCATCTTTGATCGTTTGAATATTAGAGAAGTATTATAAAACGGCTGATATGGGTTGTACGTGTTGCTTGGTCGGAACCTTCAACGTAATGAAGGGTCCATGGTGATGGTGAACACAGTAGCCTTTTTTTTTAATCTTTTTGGTTAATCGCGGCAAACCCATAATATATGTTGTTGCTCTTGCTTCATCTTTTGTTCTTGATTTTCTATCTTTGCTTGGTTTTAATTCAAAATCTACAAAACACATTCAAATGAGGGATTAGTGCATTCTTTAGATATATTAGTGTGAATCTAACATTAAATGTGTATAAAACACGTGAAAAGTATGCTAAAAATGCTAACAAATTCACACTTATCAGTGACTTTTCATTATAGATACTCTAACCGAGATAGGACTCTAACGAATGGAAAAGCAACATCATATAACAAACCTAAAACTCGAAGTCCGTATACTCAGATTCCATGTTGTGATACTCCACAATCTGGTGGTCCGATTGACAACTAGTCAACCCGCGGAATATTAAGTGCGGTGTAACTACGTATATTTTAAATACTGGTCTCACAAATTCTTATAATTTTACAAGAGTTTGATGTCTGACTCTTTTACATGCCAAAGTATATTAAACTAGATTGTTCTAATATATTTTACAAAAATAGCTATAAGGCCACAGCAGGCCTTCTTAGTACTCACGGCCTCAAAGGGCGAATCTTCTCTTATTCAAAAGGAGTGGGTCCCATGACAGTGAGCAAAGCCCGATGAATGTCTCCTACGAGGTTACTCCTACTTTAAGTGCAACATACAATGCTAATACATATAATCACACGCATTCAAGTACTTATACTCTGATGTACCTGAATGTCTACATGTCATGAATGCAGTATGCCCCTCGTGACTCAAATCCTCAGTCCTTAACTCCTCACTTTACATATGCGAGTGAAAAACGAATCCAAGAAGCGTCCCACCCCTAACCCTTTTTCCAAAACAAAAGTTTTTTGTTTTGTAATTCCTAGACACATTAGATACCCTCGATGCCTACTTGTTCCTTGCAAGTCTTTTGTGTGTTATGCATTTTGTGGGTCAGTTCGAGGAGTTCTCACATGATGCCATACTTTATACAACATTTTTTTATGGGCTTTCTGAAGCGGGTTTCATATACCAAGTTTTTCTGAGGGGTATATCCCTACTTGCTTCACCCATTTGTGTACTTTCATGCCAGCCTGGCAGTAGGCCTGATTTGGGCGTTTGCCATTTCTGCGCGCCGCGATCGAATACCCGAGCAGGTGTTGATCATAGCATATCCTCACAACCGCATGAACACCAAACACATTGTCGATTGACCATGTTCTTTACGACATACATGAACACAAACACGGTGTCAATTTACCATATTGTGGAACGCAAACATAGTATCCTTGACACCGTTATACACGGGCTCGTGATGTCGTGCATAAATACAATACCATATTATGCCATTTTCATACCTATGTACACCATGTCACGGTAAATATCTATTACACTACATGTCAAGTGTCATGGATAAATTATATTTAATACATATAATTATTTTCATTTTTGTATATTACATAATTTTACATATTCAGCATGTTATTCAATTTATAGCAATAACACACATTAGCTATTCCCAACCATACTTGGCCTTAGAAATAATCTGGACTTAGTCTAGAAAGTCCAGCTTTTGTAAATACCATACAAAACATCCAACACACAATTCCCTGCTCAGGCCATACGTAGCCCCAAGCATTTTAGATACAAACTAGTTCTGAAACAAAAGTTCTAGAAACCAGAACGGACCATTCCTCAATTGTCCGTGACCCAGCCCAATGTTTGGCCCATGGTTTGGCTGAGCACTTTATCTTATAAAATTATAGACTCAATGAAATTTTCCATGAGTCCAGAAACGCTATGAATCGAATTTGGACAAGAAAGTTATGCATCCAGTTAGTATGCGATTTATGTAGGGTGTGTAAAAATTTGAGGCACACTACCAGTTTTCCATTACCTCCACAATTTTCTTTGTCACGGAACACGGTGCTTGATCTACCGGACAGTCGAAACCTTGTGAAACCCGATCTTTGACCGTCACACAACAATACTTGAAACCACACATCTTAAATTCTTGCGAAATGGAAGCGAAACAATTAGGCCATTATTTGGCCCTTAGGCGTAAAATAGCAGGAGTAGGAGGAAACACATCTTGTAAGCGCGATTAGGAGTTCTTAGTCGTTGATCTACTCCTTATGACCACTCTTATTTCTCTTTCCTTTCCCTCTCTTCCTTTTCTTTTTCGTGCTTTTTCTTCTCTTTTCTTATTTCTTTTTCTTTTCCTTTCCTCGCTTTCTTTTTTCCTTTCCTGCTCCTTTCTCCCTCTCCTACGAATTGTTTGTGACCTATTTATACTACTCGCACCTTCCATGCAAGTGGACACATGGCTTTCCATGTGTCTTGTAAAACTGTACCAGTGACATGGCTTATCCTTGTGTCCTCGACCTGCGTGCCTCGAAAATACTTAAAATTCCATTTGTCAGGAGATCAATTTGACTTGATAGCTAGATTTCACGAGACGATTCCAACGATATAATTCGTTTCGTCATCTGAGATCTAGAAAAATCCCAGCTTTTTCTCCGGGACTATTCCCGACAAATTACCGTTTTGCCATTTTTCTGAAAAATTTAAATTTAAAATTTTCATGGGCTTTATATGCACTGTGTTGAAACGCTGAGAATGGCTATCACATGGAATAGGAAACGCCTGGATTGGTTCAAGCCCTCTAGGGGCATTCTTCAAGGGACTCAATTTCTTCGTACATCTTTGTGATCTACTTGGAAAGATTGGGCCATCCTCTCTGCGAGGGTGGAGGAAGGCAGTGAAGCGTGTTAATTGCTCGAAATGGCCCTAGTTTATCCCATTTATGTCTGGACCTCTTTTGTGCCATGTCAGGTCAAAAAGTCTCCAGAAATCAAGAATCGCCTTCTCGAAAGGGGTTAACAAAGAAATGGCATTAGAATTATCAAATATTGTAGGGATTCCTCCTTTCTTAACTGGGACAATATTTGTGCACTCACGTCTATTCATGGACATGTTGGATCTTCTCATTTTCAATAGGTGCTGGACAAAATGACTATGAAGTGGAGTTGGAAGACAAAATAGATCTCTATGGCGGTGGCCTTTACTGGTCGCTTACGTGCTGACCATCCCGATTTACATAATGCGACCCATCTCTCAATTCAGGTAGGGTGTGGAGAATAGATAGAGTTAATCGAGATTTTTATGAGGAGCACAAGCGGAAGAGCGTATCCATTTATTAGAATTGGGGAAATAGTCACTAACACTCTGAAAATTGACTTTGTTTGATAAAATATTTTGTCACTAAGTCTAAATTTTAAATTTGCAAAAATATTTCCAATGAAAAATGTTTCGTGTCACATTGTCGCCCTAGACCCGTCGTTAAAAGTATCCCGACAAAATCATGTTTTATTAACAGTCATTTCCCTGATAGAAATAAAATTTTGTTACTAAATAACACTCTGAAATTTTTCATTAACAAAAGTAAATTTTTGCCACTAAAAAATATATTTGTCCTCAAGTCGTCAATACTTAGTGCTGACAAATTTATTTTGCTGCAAATATTTTTGTAATGGAAATTTAATTTTCATTTAGGCTTTGCAATCCCAACGAAAGTTTCTGTTTTGTCACTAAATGTTTTTCTTGATGAAATAGATATTTCATTGCTAAAGAATTATAATAAAATATTTATCATTAATACTGACAAATTCATTTAGTTGCTTTAAATCCTTTATTTACAAAATGATTTCATCCTAAGCATTAACCTGAATTATAAATTGGTTGTGGATGATGTGTAACGATCTTCAGCAACAAAAATATTTCATCAGAAATATCTTTAGTAATTTTTTTTTGTCAGATATTTACATTTTTATTTCATATTCTAAAATGTATGGTATTTGGTATTTAAAGCATTAATTATAATAAGAAAAGTTAATTAAAACACCTTATAAAAAATCAAAATATATATCACATAACTTCATTAGTAATTAATATATGTAACCATAACATGTGATCATAGTAGTATAATATCTATGCTAATATAACTACATAACAAAATAAAGTATTAG
Source organism: Tetrastigma voinierianum (assembly GCA_016808115.1). Classification (NCBI taxonomy): domain Eukaryota; kingdom Viridiplantae; phylum Streptophyta; class Magnoliopsida; order Vitales; family Vitaceae; genus Tetrastigma; species Tetrastigma voinierianum. The sequence continues at coordinate 775,351 of JAEQBH010001121.1, forward strand.
TTTAACAAAGTGTCTATCACAAAACAACTATATTAGCATAGGCAAAAATAAGAAATGAACGTCCATCATATGCACATCATAAAAGGGATCATGAGGACCCTTGGCTTGGTCATAGATGTGCAATATTTCTTCAAATTGTTGATGATGTTGTTGGTTTGTTTTTGTACCAAGGCCTCGATTAGTCCAATTCGATCTTGTTGAGTCTCAAGTTGTTGTTGAGTCTCCACAAGCAGTTGTAAATCTCAACAAGTCTATGCTCCAACTCAATTTCACGCTAGAAAGATGATGGTCTAGATTTAGAAAATGACATTGGTTTAGGGCCAAAACCAAGGCCCTTGACCTTATCCTAGGATTTTTGTTCCCAAAGCTCTCTCACAAATTTACGCCCCAGTCATAGTGCTCCTTACGCAATGAAATTTGGCGTTGGAGCTCCAACATCTTCTCCTATATGCAAAATAAAATAAAACAAAAAAAAGAACCAAAACATAATTAATAAGTAAACAAATTAAAATTTCATTAAATTTGGGCATGATCTCCTATGTTTAGTAGATATTTTTAAAATTATACCTACTATATATAATAAATATAAGCATTGGAATTTCAAATTAGTTAATAATCAAATTGATTTTAGCACAACCAAACATCCCAGAAATTACACTTAATTTGTTATTATATGGCAAATAATAATGGAATTTCAAACAAGAATATAGTATTTTTATACAAGCATTGTAACATCCCACTTAAGCACACATAATCCTAAGCATTTTAAACTAAGAAATGCCTAAAAAGTGTTTATAAACACGATATATAAACAAAAGAATAATATATACATACTAAAATGGTGAAAATTCAAAAATAGTTAGAATCTTAACTTAATTTTGAGTAAAAGAAAATTACAACAAGAAGTTAGTAGAGTTAAAAAAAAATCCTATTAAATTTCAGCATAGTCCCTTAATAATATATTTCAAACAAGAATATGGTATTTTTATACAAACATTGTAACACCCCACAACCACACATAATCCTAAACTTAATTTTAAGCAAGAAATGCCTAAAATTATCTAAGCTTGTTATCACATAAACAAAGATTCTATATACATACTAAAATGGTAAAAATTGAAAATTAGTTAGAATCTCAACTTAATTATAAGTAAAGAAAATTATAACAAGTAGTTATAAAGTTAAAAAATCCTATTTAAATTTTGGCATAGTCCTTAATATTATATTTCAAATAAGAATATATGGTATTTTATACAAGCAATTTAATAGCACTCTACAAGCACACATAATCCTAAACTTAATTTTAAGCGAAGAAATGCCTAAAAAAGTATCTAAACTTGTTATCACATAAACAAGATTCTTATATACATACTAAAATGATAAAAATTGAAAAGTAGTTAGAATCTCAACAATTATAAATGAAAAGAAAATTATAACAAAAGTTGACAAGTTAAAATCCTAATTAAATTTTGGAATAGTCCCTTAATATTAGATTTCAAATAAGGATATGATATTTTATACAATATTATAACACCTAATACATAATCCTAAACTCCATTTAAACAAAAAATTACAAAGAAATTTAAATCTAAAACGTTATCATAAATGATCATATTCAAGTGAATTAATGATTTAGAATCTCCTTAATATAGTAGAAGTGCATAGAGTGTGGGTTAAATCTAATTAAAATTTGGAATAATCTCTTCATATTAGATTTCAAATAAGGATATGATATTTTTTATACAAATATTGTAACACCCCACAAGCACATATAATCCTAAACTTCATTTTAAGCAAAGAAATGGCTAAAAAAAGTATCTATACTTGTTATCACGTAGACAAGATTCTTATATACATAATAAAATAGTAAAAATTGAAAAGTACTTAGAATCTCAACTTAATTTTAAGTAAGAAAATTATAACAAGGAAGTTAACAAGTTAAAAATCCTATTTAAATGGCATATTCTCTTATATTTCTTTGTTTTCAAAATTTGACCTATTATATATTCAAGTTAATATACTAATCCCTCTTTACAATTCTTTACACTATTTCCACAAATTTTACCAACCACATAATAAAATATTTAACAATAAAGATTATGATTAGTTAATGCCAAAACAAAGTTTACTTCAAGGATTCTACCTAAGAAGAACCTAATTAGCTTGTAATCACACATTAAATAATAATATAAAAATTGAAATAAGAATCTAGTATACAAGTTGATATAATAATACTTTACAAGTACTAATAATCTTAAATGTAATTTTGAGTAAGAAAAGTTATAATAATAAGTTGGTAAGATAAAATTTCAATAGAAATTTTGGCATAGTCTCCCCTAATTTTCATTTTTGGAATTTTCCTGCTATTAATCAATTTAACAACATTGAACGCAATGATCAATAACGAATCAAAATTTAAAGTTGCGAAACTATAGGAAGTGCCTTATTTATCATACATAGTAAATAAACTATCAAATGACACTTCCACAAAGATTCATAATCCCAAACATGATTTAAACATAGAAAGCTATCAAAATAATCTTACATAATAATCTCTAGCCTCTTGATTTATCCATCCATCTTGACTTTTCCAATGACTAGTTTGAATAGTTCAATTTGTGCTCATCTCTCCATTCTACATTGGTATCCAAGTATTATGCATTAATATTAAAATTACTAAGTTATATATGAATAACTAAAGAACGATTATATATTTTGACACTTGTAGACCATGTTGGATAAATGAGCGAGTACTCCTCGATGATGAAAGGCATCTTTAGTCATTCTTGGGTGTTAACGACATTATTTGTAATAATAGTTATTATTGAAAATAATATAAATATATAGTTAGTAGAATATTCAATAAGAAATAGATTTGAATGATTATTCATTAGAAAACTTTACCTTAAATTCTTAACTTGAAAATCTATCTTACAAAGATAGTCCAATCTGGTTGACCTGCAGTTCATGAGGATTTTGCTTAGCCTCCACCACGGAGTTGGGAACTTTTGATGCTTGTGCAAGTCACTCTCAATTTTCTAAACCGGTCAGATAATTGTTTTTCTAAATTTTCTTCAAATGCTCTTGTGTCAAATCTAGGGCAAACTTTTCCTTCATAGTCAAACAGGAAGCTATGAGATAAAGTAAGTTTAGAATATTAACAAAATTAGTTATAATTACAAGCTAAAATTATATAGCTGGCGACTTTACCTTGATTAATCCAAGCATTGTATTGATCTCAGCCTGACATTTGCTTCCATTTTTCCATTCTAACGGTGCATGTTGTCTCACTATTAGCAATCTCATTGACAATTTCTCACAATATTTTCTGTTTGCTTCCCATCGTAAACTTGATTGTGATCGGAAGAGTTTGCCCCATTAGCTTCAATAAGTTTGTCGAGAATGACACCTCTAGTTTTACCTCTTACATTTCTTTTATTAGGTTTACCATGAAATTATTGGTTAAACCTTAACAATTAATAGGATTAATAAAAAGACTAAAAATAAATTACATCTCATTACAATTTGGAAATTAAAATAATAATAAAATATCTTACAAAATTATAATAAGTAAAATATATAAATGTAAGAAGTTTCTTACAACTACTAGTGCCCTCATTGGATGTGTGCATTGGAACATCAACATAAAAAGGAGTCATGGGTGTTGTGGGTGGTTAAAGTTAACTCGAGAGAAGGTATTTACTTTCATCCGGGAGCCATCTATAATAAAATAACAACGAACAAATAAATAATAATAATAATAAAGGAATATCACAACACATAACATAAATTTAAAGAACTAGATCTAGATTACATTATGTTATTTAACATATAATAAAGTAAATAAAATGTAGCTCACCAGTCTCTTTAATCACTTTCAATTCCACTATCACTTGAAAGCCACATTTCATTCTCATTAGCATAATCATCTAGTGCTTCATCTTCTTCCTCAATGTCGTCACATATGAAGTTATCATCATTGTCATTCATGTTCTCTAAAATCAAAACATTATCATTAACAACTTCTGGATCAATGTTTAAGCGGTCAGATCGTTGAAATTCAAATCCATCATCTTGCTCTACAAACCAGTTAAGCTCATGAGATTCATTATCTTGGTAAGCTTCTTCATCACTTCCCCCGCACACTTCTTCATCGGTTTAACCAGTATCGCTTCTGTTTATCCCACATGTAAGCTATGATTCACTTTTGTCTTGCTTTCCAATTATGACCATTTTTGTAGTCATCTAGGTAGAAAACTTGTTGTGCTTGCGCAAGTATAAAAGGATCGTCATACAATTGGAGTAACTGGATTGTGGTAAAATTATAGTCATGTTTATTCTCTGCTTCTTTTGGTTTGTGCCGAGACCATGTGCATAGAAAGAATAACCTTATACTTAGGAACATAGTTCAAAACAACCACATTTGATAAAACACCATAGAAATCAATCTCCCTCACCATCATGCTCCCCGAAAACACATATCCCACTATTTTGGGTGATCGTAGATCATCCACGATCTTTTTGTATGACGAACTCCATTAAAAAGTAGCCCATGTATGTGTGGACTCGATTATCTGGGTCCACGTACTATGAAGTATAGTTCATCAGTTATACGGTGATTGTTTAACTGCATAAGCTTTCATCTACAATATAGATATACATAATTATTTATAGTTTAATATCAAATCTTATTAAAATTATATTAGTTTCATTACAACTATATTGCCTTAACAAATTATAGGTAAAGCTTGATGCAGAGCATGAAACTCTTTTTCTTGTCGTTTCTCTAAGTTATATGAACTGTCCTCCAATTCTTTTTTGTATGTTCACCATAAGTAAATAGATATTAATGCAGTACTAAGAAATATCTTTAATGTTGATTCTAAAACTTACTCTAAGTATGGTCTCAACTCACAGGCAATTATTCATGATTATACCAATGTGCATTCGTTAACTCTTCAATAAAATTGGAGATGTTGTGTCGGCGCCTAATCGTCGAGCTGTGAAAATGGAAAGACATCCTTGTACTGATGTTCAAATCGATCTTCATTCCTTTCACTTCCCGATTAAACGTGTTTCAATTCAGTAAGATACATTGAACAAAACATTAAAGCTTCATTCTGATGTATGCCTCTGTGATTGAACGTTACGGTCGAGCTTTTTCTCACATATCTTTTCCAATGTTCCTAGTTCCTAAATAGAAATAGTGTAAGTAAATAAGCCTTAACATGTATTGTGTAACATAGTTAGATAAAGAATATTAACTAAACAAAAAAAGGTAAAAATGTACTCCAAATGGATACATCCGCCGATAGCTAAGCGGTCCGACAAGTTTGGCTCATGCCTGGTAAATGTACCATCAAGTGAACCATGACATCGAAAAGCTAGGTGGGAATATCCTCTCAAGCTTACACAATGTGGAACAATCCTTCTTCTAATTTTTCCAAATCATTCCGCGTCTGAGAGTCTTTGCACATAACTTTTGGAAAAAACTACACAACTCAACCAGTGTTGTACACAAATCTTTATTAAAATATGGACGAATAGCGATAGGGAGTAATTTTTGCAGCAAAACATGACAATCATGACTCTTTAACCCTGAGATCTTCCCATCATTGATGCTAACATTTCTAGATAAATTTGCAGCATAACCATCTGGAAATTTAACAGACTTTAGAAACTTACAGAACTCTTTCCTTTCCTCTACAGTCAATGTGTAGCATGCATGGGGTTTTACCAATTTGTTCCCTTGTATTTGCAAATGCAATTCTTTCCTTATATTCCATATCGGTAAATCTAAGCGAGCTTTGTTTGTATCTTTTGTTTTCCTACAATATTTAACCAGTTCCACAACAACATCACATACATTCTTTTCAACATGCATAACATCAATATTATGTCACAACTTCAACTTTGACCAGTACTCCAACTCAAAGAAAATACTCTTTTTTGTCCAATTTAATTCTTCAGGCACCCGCTTTCACTTTCTATCAACGTTGTTTGGATTCTTACCAGGCTTTTGATGTTTAAGACAACACAATTGTTGCAATATTTCATCACTAGAGAACATTCTTGGTGGTGGTCGAAACTTCGGCTTACCATCGTGTTGTCTACTTCTTCGCCATCCACCATGATCAAGAGGTAAAAAACGTCGATGGCCCATGTAACATATTTTACTTCTAATGCCGAAGTGGCCAGGTATCTTCATTACAAGCGGACCACTTTATATCCTTTTGTGCTCCACCAGTGATTCCATGCGCGGGAAAGTCATTTATTGTCCATAAAACACATGCATGCATGCGAAAGTTTTCTCCTGTTGACACGTCAAATGTTTGAACACCCCATGCCATAACTCTTTTTAATTCTTCTATCCAAAGGACAAATTTTATCAATATCTCTCCTGGGGCTTGTGTGTGACACCCCGAGGCAGGGTGGGTTGTTCCGTCGACTGCGGAATACAAGTGGAGAGTTGAGTTACGAAGCGCCGCTTTAGAAAATCGGGCAGAGTCTCCTTTGTACGGGGAGCTCTACCTAGATATAAAACCTGCATATCCTGTCCTAAACAGTCCAATATATGCAATTTATATCCAATACGGCCACTTAGGCCCATAAACGGTACTCAAATATACATACCAACTATGAATACAAACTATATACCCAGATTACAAGAGTTCAAATGTTTTACTCTCAAATCTGACATATATTAAAATTAGAAATTCTAATACATGTAGATATCGTCAAGCGAAGCCCTGATCAGGCTTTTCTTCTAATCGACCCTCACAGGAATAGCGAGTCCCTACGCCACGCTCCACATTGCACAGCCAAAATAAAGTCCCAGCGGGGTGAGCTAAAGCTCGATGGGAGAATGCAGCCCTAAGTGTTTTCTTTAAGTGCGATTGCAATGTTCCAAATTAAACACACGGTAACAAATGCATGATCCTCTTGAATGTCTGCATGACTTTCAACTCGGATCCAGGAGTCCTCCAGAGCTCCATCACACTCGCCTAAGCCTTGTATAGGAATTATTTGTTTTGTTGAGTGGGCCAATACTCAAGTGTATATGCTCGATTGGGCCGCTCCGGCTTGATTGATATATTACTTGTTTGTGAGCTCTGCTAGTGCAGATCTCCGATTGAAGTACTCAGACGATTGATATTATTTGTTTTTAGATTCTTCTCAGATATTTAATGTTTTAAACTACATAGAGGCAATTTCCTGGGCTCATTCTAAATGCAGTACCAACTCCACCTTAGTCTAGGATGTTAGGTGCGTATGGAATATCACATGTATGCCAATTCCAATACAGTTTAATCACATGCAAATATATAAACATGAATATACTCGCATAAAATTAAATCACACAAACATGTTATGTAATTATCATTTCAAACATCAAAATTAGCTCACTTGGGCTAATGTTCAAAAACCTGAAACAATTAGTTCTTCGATTACTTAACCAAACACATAATTTCACGAAAATACATTTTCGGGTCACTATTCCTAGGAACAGTAAAACCCTAAGGTTTACTGTTCCAACACTCAAATAAATCATGGTTCACATTGTGACCATGTTTCTGACCACTTAGGCCTCGAATCCAATCAATACCGATTATCGCTAAAATCTGCAATTCGCCTGCGTCGGTGTGAAACGAGTCACGGGCTGCTCCATTTAGTTCAAGAATTTTATATTAATTCGATCCCGAGGTTTGGGACGATCGAGCCGCCCACAATGGCCTAAATCGACAAGCGTTCGAAAAATCTTAAAATGGAATAAAACCCAGTAGGAAAATCGCCGAGGAGTTTGGGGAAACTCACTAAAACCGAGTCCACGCGTAGCTGCTCCGGCATCGAGCGTTCGCCTACAGCCGGGCGGCGGTTTGGATCTTGTGTATTTACAGAGTTTCTCTCTCTAAAAGGGTTCTCTCAAAAAAACACTTACTGGATCTCAAAATAAAATGCCTCTCACGTTTTTTTGTTTGGGCTTAATGAAGGAGAAAGTATTCCTTATTTAGATCCTTTGGTGACTTAAATCGAACTTAAAAACCAGCCATTGTCTCCCTCTTTTCCCAGTTTGATATTCGACACTATCACGGCCGTCCATTTCATCACATTTCTCTACTCATACCCTTATGAGCTGCAAAATTACTTGCCATATGTGACTTTCGTCGCATCAAAATTTATCTACGGCACGACAGCGTCTTATCGAAACGTCTTGGCTGCAAAGCGCTATCTCGGAATATTCACGAAATTTCTGCGTGCTAGCTAGATTTCTCGAGGGAGACGATCCCAATGGTGTTGAAATCCAGTTTAGTCATCTGAATCTAGAAGGAAATTGGTACGGATTTTTAACCGAAATTACAATTTTGTAATCGAAGTCTGATTTTACCCTTATTAGAAATTGGAATTTCGGGTCTTATTTCTCCTCTTTCCTTTAAAGGAATTGCCCCGAAATTAAGGACAATCTATTACTCACATGCATATGCAACGCGCACTCTACCATGCATGTAAGCAGGTCATTAAATCTTAAGCGACTAAACTGTGCGCCTTACGTCCACACAAGCGAGAAGGGACGGTGGCCCGCGTAGTGCCAAACTCCGTGCTTTTCATTTGCTCTGGTGCCTCGCAGTGCCAACATAACTTTCGCGGTTTTGCATGCAAAACCTAATCACCGGTATCAACAGTACTGCTTTGGTCCACCATAGAAGGTCTATCGATGTCGACCTGATCATCCCCGATCCACCACATGTTTGGATCGGAAGTATTTGCGAACGGGGCGTTGAAACGCTATATTGGACTTTATCATGCGGGCGGTAACGTGCGGGTGTTAACTCACGGTGCCTATCCTCTCGGTAATACCGAGAAGGTCCAGTGATCTCGTGATGGCTTCGCTTAGAACCTAGCCGCTCCTCACTTAGGAATCTGTGAGAGCATGATCCCGCCAACCTCGAACTCACAGGGTCGGCGTACTTTTATCACTTAGCATACGGCCGATCTAAAAGCGGTGAGAAGACGCTGTCGTATCAAGCTCACCTTCTCGAAGGTGTCTCTAATCAGATCAGGACCAGTGATGGAACTCTCTCCCACCTCGGTCCAACATAATAACAATCTACATGGCCTCCCATACAATGTTTCATATGGTGCCATTTGTATACTTGCCTGATAACAGTTGTTGTAGGCGAATTCCACCTAAGGAGTGCTCTTCTACCCTTATGATCCGGGATGCTTGCGGCATGTCCTCTAACACTGTATATAATCCTTACCGCGTAGCAACCTACCTGACCTCGCTTGAACTATGCAATGACCTCTTCCAAGGTCAATCAACGACAATCCTATGGATAGTCAACCTAGTCCATGTCATGAATGACATCCATATACAGAGCCCTTGCCGGCTCAGCAACAGCACACAATGCAATTTTCAAAAGGGTATCAAACCTCGAGTCACCCTGAGCTCTATCACTCGACTCTCGGTCTGGCGTGATAACCGTATCAGGTGTGTTTTCATCTCGATTACATAACTCTTGACTTACTGCTTGGGCCTCTTGTTTCCCCGATTCGGCTATGAGTCTTCCTTGGAGCCGTAGCCCTAAGAATAAACTCACCCCACACTCACCAAGAGTGGTGAATGACCATATCGTGCACCCACACACCAAGCTACGTAGCGATGTCATCGTGCGTGACCTTAATGATGCTATGTGTAGGCAACCAATCCAGGTTCCACCATGAGCGAGAATCTCGGATCTCGCTCATAATCCCGACCTATCGGTTCAACTCACCTACATCCTGGGGAAGAACATCTATACTGGCTTCTCTAAGGCCTTAACCTCAGCCCAAATCCAGTAATAGGTATCGGTATGACAACCAGGCCTGAGTGCAAGTGCCGACAACGATGGTTGTCAGCTCCCATGCATCCAAAGCCTGACAGTCAACAACCAATAGGTGCTACCACCCTAATGTCCACCACGCCTGGCGTACCGGCTACGTGTTCTTGACTTAGGCCACACTGCAGCCTCGCTGTCGTATTCTTTGGAAGTGCTTGTATAACACTTGAAGCGAGCGGTTCCTCGGCCGTACTAAGGAGTGTGGAGGAATCAAACGATATACTCTCTGTCCTCGACTAGCGGGGCGCATTGCCCAAGTCTTGGGATCCACTGATCGCTTAATCCGTCCTCATGCTCAATCCGGCCCTAGTCACAGGAAACTGAGTGTAGACGAAGTCTTACGCTCTTCGAACTAGGAGAAAACAGTCTCCTCTGGCTACCAACACGGGCATCTGAGTGTTTCAGAGTATCCTCGATCCCTCTCTCCATGGTCAGGTCTGTCCCAACCATGGAGTCTATATCCGTTAGGTGAAATCCTATGATCCTGTCTCGAATGGACAACTTCAGCCCATTTTTGTGTCTCTCGTAATACCCAGCCAATCCCAAGAAACTACTTATCTAAAAGATTGACATTCGGTCTCTCCTAACTCATCAATGCCTCAACCTTCTACGAGGTCGGCGACCTCTTGATGCGACACCCGTGTCTAAAATCTCACCTCGGTAAGCCAAAACTCTTACTTGCGAACTTGGCGTGCAATTGATGAGTCTCTCAACAAGCGTAGCTTGATCCTCGAGTGATCTCCATACTCCCACTCTGGTAGGAGTAGATCAAAATAATATCTCGTCTCACGAGACTACGACAAACTAATCTAAATAGGGTTGAATACCCTGTAAAGAGGAATCCCATGAATCTTCTTGGGCGCATTCGTCAATCCAAAGGGCCTCCAGTAAACTCAGAAAAGTGCCCATAGCGGCGTCATGTCTTGGGGATCATGCATACCCTGGCAACTCGGGCGATGGTAACCAGTCTGAGAAAATTTTATCTTGGGGTAGACTGGCTCCTCTATTGATCAGATCGTCGTGATCCTGTTAATGGTCTAGATTCTTGATCCTAACCTTTTGTCACTTCATGAATCTTGATCCATCTGATCGAAGAATTCTCTTGTCCTTCTTCTCCATACAAATAGAACCAGCATAGTGGAAGTTGCTCAGTCTATATCGACACATCAATAGCTCCATGGCTTTGGACTTTGGGTTCTGGCTGTTTGGTGCCATCCCATGCAGTCATGAGGTGGTGAAACACCGAAGTGTAACACCGATCGAAGTCTACAACCCTGCAGTGGGTGATACGTGACTCATCTGGAAAGAAACATCAAGCCTACTCGCAGGCCACTCCAGGTGGATATAAGTCTTGGTGCAAAACAAATTAACTTTGAGGTCAAAGAGTTTCATTGTGACAGCGGTATCCTGACCTTTGGACATGATATCTTTGTAAGGGAAAAATATCATGTTGTCTCCACTGAAATACCACCGGTGCGATCTGTATTATCAGGTAACTCTCCCTAAGCTCTGATGATTGACCTGTAGGCGTCGGCTGATCCATCGGATGACATCGAACTCGACATGTCTACCAAATCCTCACAGGTCCCTTTGTGGTAAAATTAAGATCTCTCTTTGCAACTATTATGTTCTTATTCTGCCTATTCCCTAGGGGATACTCTTTCATGATAAATGGCTCTGAGGTCTCTGAGGTCCTTTTCATTCCACCATATTTTGGACTCAGGTATACATAACGCTAGCTGGTCTAATCGAGATTACGCATTGTCGGTAATCTCGTAGCCTCTGGCTTTCTGGATTACGCATGAACCAATGGTCTACCACCATCGGATCTACCCCCTGTATGGCCAAGATGTGGAGGATGATAAGTCCTAAACTCTGGAGGTTACCGGATCTCACGATACGCTATACCAGCGATGCGATAGTGACATAAACTTCATTTTCGGCAAAGTGCGGTGATCAAACAACGGTGGTGTTTGACCGAGTACCAAATGGACGCCTCTACGTCCTGATATCAAATAACCATCTATACAGTTATTGTAACAGATGTCTGTTCTAATTTTCACTTCAGTCTAACTAGTAATGCAGATGCTGATTTACTATGAACAGCAACCATGAACCGACCCGTTCATTTCCTAGTGGTGCCCAAATTCCAACCACTCAAATTTATTCTTCAATAAGATTACAGTTCATGTTTGTTTGGTATCAAATCAAAGGTCATAGTCCATAACCTTAGCATTCACCCTTTTTCCTATACACATTATACCATGCATATAATTTTCTACGCAACTCTGCAAATCACGATTCAAATGGTAGTTAAATGTCGTTATCTCTAGGCACAACCATCCACGAGACACTAATCAGCATAACTCGATGCATCGCGTCAACTTAGCGTTTTAAATATTATTTTCAGCGGTACATTTCAAAATTTTATTTTGAAATTTTATTCAAAATTTATCATTGTTGATTTAGTTGATTACAATTAATTTTAAAAAAAAAACATATATATATATATATATATTTTTAAATTATTTACAATGAGCGGTGTTCATTTAGTGACTCGGGGAAAATCACAGGAGTCGAGCGGGGTCATGAAGTCGAGCCAGGCGGTGCACTATGCACGGCTTGTGATTGACCCGACAAGCACACCGCTGCGGCGCCCGGCCACGCCCGGGCCGTGCATGGCCTCGCGCCGCTGCGCCTGCGTGCCGTGCCGCGTGACCGGCAACCGTGTCGCGGTAGCCCCTCGGCCGATGTCATGTTGCATCTTGCCGTCGTAGCTGGCGTAGTATCGCCTGCCGCTCATCTTTGCGCGCCCGCTCCTTACGCGCCCGATGCATCAGTCACTTCTAGGCGCCCCTATCATACCCATGGCATGCTCCGGCTCGCCCGAGCCTGCGCGCCAGTGCCGCTAGCCACAACGCTCGGTGCCAGCGCCACGCACAACGCAGGCTGCCAGTACTAGCCACAATACATATTTTGTATTGCAGCCAAACAAAGCCCCTCAGTCACGATACAAATTTTGTATCGTGACCTTGCTCTAGCCAACGACGCAATACAATGGCACATGTTGCAACACCTCGACCCTCGAAGCCTTTAAGTTTGCTGTCTGCACCTTGCCTTGCAACACAAAATTTTCTTTTCCTGATACAATTTGGGCGAGTAGCCCTTCAAATTCTGCTGTAAAAAATTTTTTTTTTAGTTTTTTTTTCATTATAATTAAAAAATTATTTTCATTATTTCAGAGAATTGGAAAAATCTCTAAAAATCACTAAAATCATTTTTTTTTTTCATTCTCTTTAACACTCAAATAAATTTATAAAAATTTATTTAACCCCATTTTCTTCAATTTTACCACTTGTAAAATCTTGGAAAATTATTTTCTCCTCCTTATAACCAAATAAATTTATAAAACTTATTTTCTTGTGTTTCTTTCCATTTGATGCAGGAAATAGTCGAGAAGTTAACCCAGCCTCATTAGACAACATAACCTAGTGTTTCCATCTCAAATTTATTAAAATTTGATTTCATCATCCAAACAACTCAATTAAATTTGGCCCAAAAGTCATTTCTTTTCCCCTCTTTGTTCCAGTTTTTACATTGTGTAAAAACTTCAAAATTGTTCCAACACATCACTTGTTTTCATATTGCTAATCACTAAGCACAAATACAACCATAACTTACATATAACATGGTATACACACCATTCATCAAACATTCACACATTAATTCACCAAATCACACAAAACACATCAACACTGCATTACATTAGTGTCTAGTTTATCCGTGATTTTCCTAGGTAATCTCATACCTAAACTCAACATAGAACCACACCTAGTGGTGACGTTCTTACATTTCTATGGCCTCAGCCCCAATCCTCAATCTATAGGTTTCCATATACTTATACTCCACATCAAACCACCTAGTGGTGATGGATACCCAACCCGAGCTCCCTAGGTATTCGTATACCTAAGCTCTGATACCAAGCTGTGACGCCCCAAAACCGAGGGTCAGTTGACTACCGGAATCAACCGCGGAATACAAGTGGGGTTGAGTTGCAGCGCCACTTTAGAAAATCGGGCGGAGTATCAGCTGTACGGGGCTGCGAATATAAAAGAGCACTGCATATCCTATCCCCAAGCAGGTCAATACCATGTGAATTTATATCCAATACGGCCACTTGGGCCCATAAACAGTACTCAAATATACATACCAACTATGAATACAATTATATACCCAATAGTTATAAGAGTTCAAATGTTTACTCTGGAAGTCTGAAATATATTAAAATTAGAAATTCTAATACATGTAGATATCGTCAAAGCCAAAGCCACAATCTGGCTTTTCTTCTAATCACCTGACCTGCAGAGCGAACGTCACTGCGCTCCACAGTACGCTAAAATAAAGGGGTCCACGGCGGGGTGAGCTAAAAAAGCTTCGATAGAATCGCCCTAAATGAGGTACACTCACCACCCCCAAGTGCGGTCTGATGTTCCAAAATTAAACACACATTCAAGCAAATGCATGATCCTACTTGAATGTCTACGCTGACCAACCGGATCCGAGAGTCACTCAGCGACTCACTCCCACTACGCTAAGCCTTATGATAATTGTGTTTTATTAGTGGACTGACCCTCCGATGTATATATATCGAATTGGGCCGCTCCGGCGATTGATATATTACTTCATTTAATGGACCACCCTCCGATGAATATCAATTGGGCCTTTCAGACGGTGATATTATTTGTTTACAGACTACCCTCAGATATTTAATGTTTTAGACTACCCTCCGAACCATTTTACTAGACACAAGTAAGTGCGCTAACTCCTTAGTCTAGGATGTTAGGTGCGTATGGAGATGCTATGTATGCAATTCAATCTGATCCTAATCACATGCAAATATATAAACATAGATATACTCGTATAAAAATTAAATCACACAAACATGTTATGTAATTATCATTTCAAACATCAAAATTAGCTCACTTGGGCTAATGTTCAAACACAAGCAATTCGATTCGAATTACTTAACCAAACACATAATTTCACGAAAATACATTTTCGGGTCACTATTCCTAGGAACAGTAAAACCCTAGGGTTTACTGTTCCAACACTCAAATAAATCATGGTTCACATTGTGAACTTAGTATTCAACTGGCCTTAGACCTCAAATCCAATGTCTGCGGTATATCACCAAAATACACAAATTTCACACCATCAGCCGTGGAAGACGATCCACGGAGCTGCTCCATTAGTTTCAGAATTTACTCAATTCGATCCCAAGGTTTGGGGACCGATCGACCGCTACTAATAGCTAAGTGTGGTACGAAACGTTCGAAAATCACCAAATGGGAGATAAAGCCAGTAGGGAAAATCCTACCTCGAGGAGTTTGAAACTCACTAAAACGAGTCCAGCGTAGCACATCGCGTGGTACCTGCGCCACAGAAGGCGCCGCGGTTGGATCTTGTGTATTTCTAGAGAAGTTTCTCTGCAAAGGTTACTCTCAAAAAAACACCTGGATC
Source organism: Tetrastigma voinierianum (assembly GCA_016808115.1). Classification (NCBI taxonomy): domain Eukaryota; kingdom Viridiplantae; phylum Streptophyta; class Magnoliopsida; order Vitales; family Vitaceae; genus Tetrastigma; species Tetrastigma voinierianum. The sequence continues at coordinate 790,749 of JAEQBH010001121.1, forward strand.
TCAAAATAAAATGCCTCTCACGTTTTTTTGTTTGGGCTTAATGAAGGAGAAGAAAATTGTGTCGTTTAGTGACTTAAAATCAAACAAAATGACCATTATGTCCTCTTTTCAGAGATTTGATATTATTATACCGACGTAAATTTCATCATTTCTCTACTCATACCACTTATGGTACAAGAGCACTTGCTATATGTGACTTTCGTCGCATCGAAATTTATCCTACGGCACCGAAGCAGCGATGCCTCGAAGCGTGCGACTCCAGCGCCTCGGAATATTACGAGGAATTTGCGTGCTACTTCGTTTCGCGAGAGCGATACCAACGATGAAATCCGTTTCATCATCGAGATCCTAGGAATTAATTACGGATTTTTACTTAGAAATTACAATTTTATGTCGAAATTCACGATTTACGCAATGAGAAAGTGGGCACCTGGGTCTTGTGTGGGCACAGAATTAGTAATGATAACATGAAAACATCTCTTTCATACATCTCATTGGTGCCATATTGTATGCTTCAAGAACAATTAACCACATGCTATAACTATTACTCATGCTTCTAAATGGATTGAAACCATACTATTTGCAAACTGTCGAACATTAGAGGTTCTTGCAAAAACCAAAGGGAGTGGGTGTCCATATCCTTCAAGCTTTGAAAGTCTGCTGGATGTTGTAGGACTCCTCCTCAGCGATTCATTTCTTTATGCCACCTCATATTAATGTTGTGCCTTGACACTTAGACAACCTTTGTAGCCTTGATTTGGTGAAATGACATAGTACTTTTGAGGAATTTTACCTTTCCATTACATAACTTATGTCGTGGCTCATCACACACTGAACATTTATCAAGAGTCTCATTCTCCTTCAAAACAATGCACAATCATACTTGCATACTGGATTAGATAAATATCTACATGAATCTATTCCATAACATCTTCTTAGCATCATAGTATGTGGAATGTTTGATCTTTACAGAGCATCAACTAAAACTTAGATAACATGTCAAAAGACTTCACTCCCAGCGATTGAACTTTAATATCACATTAACTACATAAGGAATCAGCGGAAAACTTTTACAACCGGGGATACATTTTTATTAGCTTCACCCGGTAGTAATCAAATTTTCCATGAGTAGTGGATTCTCTAAGTTAATAATACATTGTCATGTGTCCACATGCATCATTAATCATCCACAACTTCATTAAGGATATCGACATCAGTAGCGTCAACAATTTAATGCCAACACCAATATCATTTTTAATAATTGAGGTTGAAGTTACATGTTTCTTTTACATGAAGAAATCCATTTTTGATAACTACAGAAAACCGACCTAATCCAAATGACGTTCAATTTAATCCATAAATCATTGAATACGTGCATTTTGACAATCTAAACATGGACAGCGTGTCTTGTTCATCCCCATCATGAGTGTTCTTTTACCTTGAATGAATGATGTGACCCCTTCAACATAATCTCTAGATAACCTGTTGGCAACCACATCAAGCCCTATCATTCTTATTATCCTTAGTTAAAAAGTAGTCATATTCAGCAGATAAAACATTGATTCTATTTTCTAAATCTTACATTTGTTTTTTCTCATATTATTTCATATGCCCAATATTTAATTCCATGAAATGTCATTTTCTAATGTACCTCAAATTCAATTACCCAATTCATTTAGCTTGTTTTGAATAAGATGGAAACTTGGGCTTAACCAACATAAAACTCTAACTCACTTTACATATTTTGTTATATACATGTAAATGTTAAAATTTAATGCATGAGTTGTACTTCCTACATAAATAGGTGGTGGTTCTTATCCCATTTAGGATTGCATAATATCTAAGAGTCAATCACCAAGTTGCTTAGATCCATTTAGAAAAATCAAACATTATTTTCACATAGTTCTCAAGTAAGCGACTTGGCAAAGCATAAACAAACTATTAATTTATTAATTAAGCAACTGTTTCAATATATCCTTGGCCAAATATGCACCAGAGAACAATAGGAATAAGCGTCGTAATCTTTCAATATGGACAAAGCACTGATCGATGATTGAATAAATATTATGCATTCCTAAAGTATCCCAAAAAAGGACAATTCAAAGCATTTATTTGAAGACAAATCACTAATCTATGCTAAGAACATATAAGTTTGTCAACTTGAATTTGGCTCAAAGAGTCATTTCATAATTTTACAACATTTGTCTTCTAAATATATGATAAGATACCTGTCCTACACTAATACTTGAACGAGATATCTAAGGTTTCATGCATGTAGTTTCATTATTAATAAAAAGATGTTTGTTTTATTTTATCAGGATTTGATTCTAACTATATTGTCTTAATATGAAAAAATTATAATTACGAGATAAAATAATGGTATAAATTAACATTCCAAGATATAATACATAATAAATAAAATAATTAAAAATGATTTTTTGAGTACAAACTATAAAGGGTATGTAATGTACCCATTTAACATAAGTTGTTAAACTCTAAATAAATTCATTTTGTGATAATAAAAATATGAATGAAAATAACACATTTTACCTAATCCTTAAAACAATTCTTTTTCTGACTTGTTTTGCTGGCCTTCAATTTTAATGCTTAGCAGCCAAGTGGGCCTATGCCTATGTATAGGCTTGGGAAAGTTCTTAGTTCATGCTTTTCTAAAGAACGTATTCAAATGGGCTTAGCCCATTTCAATCATCAAATTCCTATGACAGAAGGGCCAAGCCCTTGAGTTTTAAGGCCCAAGACAAGTGTGGGATAATTTTATTTGAAGCCAACATAGAATATAAAGCCCAACCATGTTTCCTATAACCAAACTTGATCAAAATCCGGTTGGGCTTGCCTTCCCACAAAACATGAGATCATCAATTCTAATTCATGGATCTTGTCGGAGGCCCAAGGTCTTATAACCTTAATCCATGTATGAGTGATATTGGATTTTAAAAAATAAAGCTAAAATGGAAAACCATAATTTTAAACTAATAATAATAATAATAATAACAACGTTCATTAGAAAAGGGTCCTGAGTTAGAATGCAAAGACACTTTGTTACCTTGAAACTAAATGTATATTCCAAAAAAACAAAATAATAATAATAAAATAAAACTTTAAAATAAAATTGTAGATATTCTTTAATCTAAAACAAAATGTACATAATAATTATTTATTTGTATAAAATTTACTCTACATTTAAAAAATTTATATTAAAATGAAATTTTAACACGGTGACAAATGGATTTTGGATACCCACATATTTATTTCTTGATCAATAATAAATGAAGTGTTTGAAAAACAAAAGGTTTATTAAAAATTACAATCGTGAAGATGAGTGTGCGCCAAAATTTGGATGAAGGCATTAATAAATAAAAAGCCCTACCCAAGAAGGTAGCGTTTATTATGATTTAATTCCTCTTTCTTTGAACATGATATGACTTTAATCAAACATGCCACATGACCTTTGATCAAAAAGTAAGCATTATTTTAACTAATTTTCTATAAACTAATTTTATCAGCCTAATTTATATTCTCTCACATCTAGATTTTCTATATAATTTGCTTGTTCCACTAGTCAAAAATTTTATTCTACTCTAAAAACCTGAATTTTAACTAAAATTATTTTTACATTAGTTTACATTTTCAATTTCAAATTATCTTTAGCTCAACTCAAACCAAATTATTAGAAAATTTTGTTAAGAAATTAAGTCCATTGGAGAGAAAGAAAAATAAATACTTATTAAATTTAAACACAAATTATTTCAACATTTTAAGTGAAATAAAGAGAATAATCAAGTATTAACAAACATGTAAACAAAAAAAAACCAATAAAAATTATAAGGGGAACATCTAGGTGGTAGATTTATGTAGTATAGCAGACTATATGAAAATGGCGGGATAAGAAGCTTTGCTGCTATTAAACTTTTCTTGTTTACATTGCCTATTTAAATATTGTTAATTTTTATACAAATTCATTGTAGTATATAACTTTTCATTCATAATCAGGGTCTATAATTAGAATCAACTATTGGTCATTAGAATTAGTATTACTAATAGTTAACTTTTCTATCCGATAATTGAGGGTCTATAAATATTGTAAAAATATGAGAAATTAAAAATGTTGGTGTTCAGAGAATAGCCATTTTATATTACAATTTTCCCTCAAAATTTCCAACAACCAAAGAGAGCTTAATCTTTCTTTTCGGAATATCATGTTGAGGAACAACAAAAGTGAAATCATCTCAAAGAACCTCGAGCAAGGCGGATAGAGAGAAAGCCAAAAGGGTGGGTTTGAGTTTCGGTCTATTTTCTTACCAACCAAATAGAGGTCAAACTCTGCACTTCACAAGAAAATGAATTCAAGAGTGCAAAATCGCAAATACCAGATTCAAAATTAGATACAGAGTTTATAACCAGCATCCAAACAATTGGTTGAAATCATTGTTATGAAATCTTCAGAAAGCCCTAATGCTATCATGGATTAGTGGAAAAAGGCGTGAAAAAAAAGAAAGAAACACAACGAAACTACAAAACTAACAACATCCATTAAAAACTCAGGCCGAAGTCCCAACATTTTCCCCCTTTGTTGTAAGCGGACCATAAAATTCCAAAAACAAGCAGTCCAAGGATAAAATCATCAGGAAAAAAACAGTAGAAAAGCAAAGATCATTCCACAAAAATCATGAAAAATCAAGCTTCTTACATGAACAAAGAAACAAGCGTTTCTGATACTACTAACCTTTTCAAGATTTCACAAAAGCGAAAGCGGAAAATGCGAAAGGAAAGGGCGAGAAGGAAGGCATGCGATCGCTTACGAATGTCGATCCACGAAGAAGAAGAATCTTTGCCACTCTTGTTGGTGTTCGAAGAAAAATGGCTTCCTTCTCTTCTACGGATTTTGTATTTGCTCACAGCTAAGTATCTTGATTGAGACAAAGGAATGGGCTGGATCAAATATTACATCGACATCGAATGGGATTGGGAGGGATTAATCAAATGCGAAATTCTGGAACCCCCATGGCCAATCTTATCATAGCATTGTCAGGTTGATCCAAATTCATGAGTTTTATTTCTTAAACAATTTTACATCATAATTTACTACAAATTCTTATTTTAATTACATTAGATATGCAATGCTACAATTTTGTCTATAGTTATTCGTTTTCAATATTTTAATGGATTAATGACCATGATTATGAGATAATTTCAAATAATTATAATATTTTAAAAATTATGTATAAATTAATATTAACATCATGACGAATAGCTCAATTGTTTTTCTTTTTACAGAAATAGCTTAGTTGTTATGACCTTTCAAGATTTTTGTTGAAAATTATGGATCGTAAATGCAACTATAGAATCACTTTTAGTTGAGATGCAATCCTATCCGCAACTATAGAGTCACTTGTAGTTGAGACTCAATCCTAAATTACCCAACTATAAAATCGTTTTGGTTGAGAGACCTTGATCGCACATCCATGACTATAGAGTCACTTGTAGTTTGCGACCCCGATAAATATGAAACTAAAATATGGCTGGTTACGATTTTGGCCCCTGACTAAAGTAATGTCCTATAAGTCCCTTTTCTTGCTTATTGTTGTCAATATCTTTCAAATACTGTTGATTATTATAAAATGTTACAATTTATATCATTCATATATTAATTTCTTCATATACCCATTATAATATGTATATATATATATATATATATATATATATGACACATTTTTTATTTTGTTATTAATATTATAGTAGTTAGGCATATAATGTCATATATCATATCATAAAATATTTAATTGCAATCATATATGTATTGATAATATATGATATTTTTATACACCTGAGTATTATTGAAGTGCATAAGACGAGAAAATCTAATTTTTTCTCAAAAGAGAATTAAATACGTAATTTAAGTCCAAAAATCGAAAATTTGTCTAGATCTCGGATGACAAAATGGATTTCATCGTTGGAATCGTCTCACGAAATCTAGCTAACACATTGAATTTTGTCGAATTTTGAGACAGTCGGGATTGACACGTTTTTTGAGGCATCGTGTTTCGGGTGACGTAAAACGATATGTGATGTGGCGAGTCGCGCAACATAATACTAATGTTACTTGTGTTGCGTGAGTAGAGAAATGATGGGAAATGGACGGCGAGATAGTGCGAGTGTCAAAGCGGGGGAAAGAAGGGACATATGTCATTAGTAAGAAAATGTTTAAATGATAATGGGACCGTTAGCAAAAATGAGTGTCATCTCTTTGATTAAAAACAAAGATTAAAATGTGGGAACCAGAAAGCGGAAAGTGGCTTGCGGTTTGGTTTAGTGAGAGAGAGAGACTTCTCTAGATTTACAGGCGATCCGGCCAGTGAAATTCTTGAAGGCGAAGGAAAAGTTGCTCTATGCATCGAGGCTACAGCGAGACTCAGGTTTTTGGAGTTTTTGACAAACCGTGAGGTGAGGATTATCCTACTTGGGGTTGCCGCTATTTAAGTGTTTTATAATGTTCAGTTAGCTTGAGGCCTTGAGCAATGGTTGATTGATTTAAAACTTGGGACGGGTGTTTAATTTATGGAACCCAATATGTGCAGTCCATAATCGTGAGGGGATGTTTGGGTGTTTATTTCATAAATTTATGAAATAAATCTTGTGTTGGTTTGTATAAGGCCGGAAATGGTCGTGAAATTCGGGTTCTAAAGTGAGCTGATTGATAGTGAATTAGGGAACTGATGTGCTTTCGAGGTTTCACTTTGTTCACATATAAATAGTATTCTAAATTAATTTTTGTGACATAATGTGTTAGTTGGAAGTAATTCAAGTTGAATTGCTCGTGTTTGATAAATTAGCCATTGAGCTAATTTTTGTGTAATGGATTGTGAAATTACATGACATGTTTGTGTGATTTGAATTATGTGAATATATGCATTATTATATATTTACATGTGTTATATAATTGTATTGGAATTGACATCATGCATTCCATATGCATTGGGGCACCCTAGAACAATAAGATTGGGGTATAGAGGTGATTTCAGAGAGGAATGATTCGGAGGGTTGACTAAATAATAATAATTATCGGAGGGTTAGTCCATATAAAATATCAATCGTCGGATCGGCCCAGTTGATGCTGGAGGAGTTGTCATTAAATAGAATATCGAATTAGGTCCTACTTATGGAGGGTTGTCCATAAATAAAAACAAACATCTTTGTTGAAATAAGGTTTCTCGCATACGTGGCTTAAGGCAGAGTGTGGGAGTAGATGAGGACTCGGGATCTTGGTTGATCATGAGGCAATTCAGTAGGATCAACGTTTACTTGAATGTATGTTTTCATTAGACATTACATATACACTTAGTTGGAGAGTAGCGAGTAGGGTGATTCCACTACTGAGCAGTAGCTCACCATCGAGGATATTATTTTCGGATACGAGGAGCGCACGGGAAATGCTCATCATAGAGGCCAGCTTTAGAAGAAAGCGGGTTGTGGCTTTAGTTATCATTATGTATACATGTTAGAGATTCTAAATTTTGATATATGTTTGTGCCAAAGTGAATTATCAACTCTTGAACATGAGATATGTATTTGGTTGGGATATATTGGTTGAGTGATGATCGCGGGGAGCTAGTGTTATTATTTACTCATTTGGACCCTATGTGGTGCGTTGGATGTGTTGGGACGGGTTAGTATGTACTAAGGGTAAGGCTCCGATACAAAGGAGACTACGCCCGATTTTCGTGAGAGATGTCGAGTCACGGAGCATTCAGGTGTTTCCGGGTTGGGTAGTCAACGGACCCCCGGGATTTGGGGCGTCACAAATTCTATGCAAATATAATGTCTTTATAGACATTAGGTAATTTATTTGATAATTTCAATTATGAAAAACTATTTAAGTAATAATTATAAAAATCTATTAATTTAAACTAGGTAGTTAAATATTAGTATAAATTTACTTCAGACGACATGATTTTGAATGAGAACATTCAGGATCTTCACTTTATTCCATAGCTAATTTAAGTTCAATACTACTATATTAAACTTGCAAAATAACTTTTTACATTGTATAATAAAAAAGATTTAAAATTATTTATGTTTGGTTAACATCATATAATAATATTGAAATTAAATAAATTTATATTATATATTAAGTTTATTTATTTATTATCTATATAAAAAAAAAAGAAATCTAACATATATATTACTACACTATAAAAATTAATTGCTTAAATAATTTACCTTTTATTATTTCCTTAACAATACTATTATTACATAAAAAACATTTAAATTCTATAAATCCTATATTCTAGTATTTAATTTTATGAATTTTAATTAGTATTATTATTATATATATAAATGAAATACCTTAATTTTAAATATCAAGTCTCAAAATAAATTATTTATATTATTTTATAGCATAAACCTTTTATCTATTTGTCAATATGACTTATTATTATTACAATTTAGCAACACTATTCAGTGACAAAATTACTCATTTTGTCAGAAAATAATATATTTATTGATGAAACCATTTTGTAAGCAAATATGGATAAAATTTATCAGCTTTTAGTAAGGAAATTATTTTGTCACAAAAAATTGTATTTAGTATTAAATATTTTCGTTGGCAAATAGTATTTTTCATCACAATAGCGTTTACTTGCCAACCATAAATTTTTTCCGCCATGTCTTTGGCGACGAAAAATTCAAATTCGTTAAAAGTTTTGAAATTTGACATTGTAACGATAATGCAAAATTTCGCCGGTAAAGTTCTTTTGCGACAAAATTCAATTCGCCCCTAAATTTTGTCGGAAAAATAAGTTTTTGCAGCAATTAGCAAAAGCAGAAACCCAGGGATTAAGTCTGCGGTGGATGAACATAAGCTTTTTATGGCGAAACTTAGATGGGGTGCTTCGAGGAGAGTTTATGGGCGAAGGTCATTCTCAACAAGCGAAGGGAAAGGTAGACTTAATAAGGTTTTCCAAGAGGCAGTGCTCGTTGAATGCATGGCGAGGTATATGCTCTACAATAGATTTGTTAAAATCGGGAGTCCGAATAGAAGTTTAGAATGGCGATAAAACTCTCTTTTGGAGGGATCGATGGATTGGAGACTCTCTTCTGCTAGATGTTGCCACCCAACAAATAAATCTCGTGGATTTTTACAAGCTAGTTAAAGACTACTGGAGGAAAGGAGAGGGTTGGATTTGGGATGAGTTTCAAAACGCTCTCCCTCAACACGCCCTAAGCAAAATAGCCTCGATCATGCTAAGAGAAGATGCGTCCTCGCATGATTCCTCACGTTGGGGGCCCCTCATCAAATGGAAAATTCACAGTTAAGTTAGCTTACGCCAAAATAGCAGGAACACCAACCACAACAAAGGAATTATGGGCAAAATTTTGGACACTAAAAATCCCCCGGAGAGTAAGAGGTGCACAATGGACCCTCTCTGCCTTGGTAAGATATTAGAACAAGAGAACACGAGGAGGTATGACCACAAACCCCCACTACCACCTTGCCCGGAGGTGAGAGCTGGACCATATCTTCCCGATTTTGCGGCATGACTAAGAACACATTGGCTCCACATCTTTGCGAAAGTATGAACACTACGAAGGTTGCACTTTGAGGTTGGTTTGAATAGAACCTCCAAAAGAAGGACCTTCTTGGCGCAGAGGAGCATGGCAAAGATAACCTTCATGCACCATGGTGGATTGGAGGTGGGAGGAATGACTAGGTATTTGAAAACAAAATGCGTTTACATGAAAGCGAGAAAGTGAAGCTACATTAGAGAGGTTCACTCGACTTTGTCGATCGAATGCTTGATACATGGTAGGAATGATTTATACCCTCATCGAGTAAGATGCTTTCTCCTAGAACATGCATTTGGATCAAAGCGAATATCGATGGGTGTTTTAAAGAAGGCGAGAAATTGCATTGCGGGGAGGAGGCGCTAAGGCGCCATGGTCATTGGAGCGACTTCTCGGTTCGTAGGATCGTGCTCTATGGTGAGGTGAGATGTGGGCGCTGATATATGGGCTCAAATTTGCATGGGAGGAGAATATAAAACTGCTAGCATTAGAAATAGACTCCTCACGGGTTTTTCGATGGATAACCAGCCGGTCTCAAGTTAGGGTTCGTCGAGGAAATCTAATGAGAAAAGAGTGTGAAGGGGCTCATGGTCGGGTGGAAGGTGGAGCTTAAACACATCTATCGAGAGGCTAACAGTGGTAAGATTTTCTGCGAAAAATTTGGCATGCAATGCGACGGAGACTGCGTGTGGGAGAACCCCCAGGGAGTGGTGCGAAATATTCCTCAAAGAGATTTATTGGGCATTGATAGGGTTTTGAAAATGAGCTCACAGGCCCACTCAGTGGAGCCTAAGAAAGAACAGCCCAACTAAACATCCAGTCCTAAACAACCCAAAATGAGAGCGGTGCAGCTTAGCCAAGGATGATAACAGGGTAGTTAGGAGAAAACCCACGGCCCACAAACCAAATTGAATCCTTCAATATGGAAAATAGAATAATCCCCGATAACGTCTTATCTGTAAATCAGTAAATCTCACAAGCAAAGGAAAGAAAGATAATTACGATATAACTGACTCATCATGCGGATCAAAAGCGGGTCCCACGATAAGGAAGGAAGATTATCCCAAATAAATTGCTCTTTCTATATCCTTTACCAATACCGATAAAGGCAAGTAATACCCATCCAATGGGATAGAATCCTATTCACCATCCAAGCGGAAAGCATACTATCAAGCTGAGCCACCCCATCGGTGAAAGGTACGCAAAGATACACGACACATTAAGCTCATGATTTTTCAGAAAAGCCCGGCAGGCGAATACGGGTGAAGCCCTCGCGTACTTCTTTATTGTTTTGCGAGAGAAGTGCCGTATCCATAGCTTGCGGTCGGTAGCTGTGTGATCCAACTTCAGCCCGGCGATCGGGGAGCTGCGGACCAGCCATGATAGTCGGGTCAGGCTGGCGACCCCGATACTCTCGGCCCGATTCTGGTTTGAAAAAGCATCATCGGTTAGGCGCCGTGCGTAGGAGCGACGGTTCCTTTACAAATATAAGCGATTTCGATTCTTGATGGTATCAACACGGAACACAAGCGGGAGGCTTGACTCAATCCGCCAGGATGCGGGATCTTAGGTGGCGCGAACAAACGAACCTCGGCACGAAGCAATGCGAAGCCAACACGAGCGAGGTGGAGGAGCTCGCCTCCTGACGGCTTGCTGATAGGAGAATTAGAACAACTCACGAGGCGGATACAACACCAGCGGGATACCACGACAAACACAAAGAAGGTCATAACTTTCCGCTCACTCATGAAGAACAACTAATCTCGACATTCCCGAGGAGCTGAAACATGATCTAGGCGAGCGGGGCACGGACCCACGAGGTGGCCCACACGGAGAGGGAGCAGCCAGCGACACTTGGGAGCACGATAGGGACGAGGGCTACACCATCCTCAGCGAGGAGGCGGAAGCGTCATGGGGCGGGGTTTAAAGGCCGCCCGAAGGCTGGCGTGTGAAGGAGGTGGTAGGTATGCATCTCGCCGCGCGGAGCCGCCTTGGTCGACAAAGTGAGTCACCCTTCATAGTAGGAGTGCTTGGCTTCCCTCTTCCCGGCCAAAATTCGAGGATACCCTGAGGTGGAGAAGCATTCGATGGTGTCGAGATCCCGGTCGATCATCTCAACACTTACAAAAACCGTGGAGCTGCATGGAGTATCAAAGTCCGATGCGTCTGAGCTTTTCTTCCATCATTAAGGCCCGGCTTTTGCTTCGGTTTAATAGGCTTCTTGTCATCAATCTCCTCGTTTAGAGAGCTATCCACCTTGCATTCGTCTCTCATAAGTGGGCCCCGAGGCGTGTAAACCAAGTTATCATCTGTGACCGTCAGCCCGAGCTGAAAACGCAGGAGTCTTATGTCATAGATTCAATGCAGGAGTCTCTAAAGGTAGATATGCAGGCGAGAATCGTGATCTTTGCATTCATTCTTTGGCTTAGGGGTTGATCCGAAAGACTTGATGTTTATCCAAAAATCCCAGCATAGGCAGGTGCTCACAAAAGCAAAAAAGTATATTAACGAATCCCCAAGAAAGCTTGGTGAGGTGCTGCAAGCGAAAAAGTATGCGGTGAATGGCTCTCATATCGAGAGAACCATCCACTCATAAGAAAAGCGGGACGGGCAGCGACAACAGCCCCAAAGACAAAGCAGGTCTCAAGAAGGGATGGAGAGCGGTCCGGCGTCAGATTTTTACGGAGATCGTCTCGGGCCCATGACAGCGACGACGTTGTCGCCTCGATTCTTATGCGCCTCTCGGTGTCTGAGTGAAGTGCGAAGCGACGGGTTCCACGGGGTGGCCAACTCAAAGTGAGTGGACCAGCTACAGGAGACAGCTCCAGTCTGCGGGTTCGTAGGGACTACAGACATATGCCAGGGCATTTATCTATCTGAAATAGAAAAGTGCTTGTCTGAAGTGCGGGGTGCCTCCCAGGCGAGCTATGTCACTGAAAATCGAGTCTGGGAATCAAACTTAGAGGCAGGTTGTGGCTGGAAGCTGCCTGCATAAGCTGGGGCGGCAAGTGGGCACCAGCAGCTGGGAGAAATCCATGGCAGACCAGGGAGGACCGGGAGGAGATCAGTTAAGGTGGGAAGGCCTGACATGGGTGGGCAGAACAGCGGAAGCCCACAGTGAGCATGAAGCGCGCGTCACTGTCATCACGTCTCAGCTTTCAGTTTGGAGGATGCCAACACCCTGTGGCGTGACCATTGGTAGTTCTGCGCTGATTGTGGCCAACAAAGCATTCATGGTCCTAGTTAAATAATGGGAGTTCAATGACATCATCATGCGTCAAACTTTTCAGATAAGATGGGCATCGAGCAGGAACCAAGTCGACACACATGCAGAAGATTCTCCGAGGAGAGAAATAAATGTACCTTTGAGATGTAATACAAAACTAATACTCTATAGGAGATCCCATATGAACAATGCGGCCGGCAGATTCCTCATTATGGCGCCCCATGCGCATAATATGTTTGTTTAGGCTGAGACCCTCTCGATCTGATGGCCATCCTTACGCATACCACATGATGATCAGAACCTATCGTAATTCGTGGGACCAGTTCAGAGGTCAGTCAGGTGGCCGGAGAATGCTGGCATCAAACAGAAGCAGAGCGTTGGCAACATATCACGGACTAGCTCGACATCAGTGACCCAGGAGTGCTAGCCGACTGAGCCCTGGGAAGACTGACGGTAGTGTTAGATGGCGACCTAGTTTATCTTCTCTCAAACCCAGTATGAGAAGACCTCAGGCCCTCCTCCCATTTTGAGAATAGAACTTGGGCGATCACCGCATGGGAGTACGGGACATGGGAGGAATTGGCCTGTTAATGCCTCCACTTTGCCCAGAGGTGTGAGGCAGTCGGCCCGATCATGACCAATCGGAGCAAAGAGGAGGGGCCGCGAAAGACAAGAAATGCATCACTTGAGGGGTAGACGAAGCTACCTCCTGAGGGAGATTGGAGTGTATCCAGTGGTTGGCCAGCTCAACCATGCTGTCAAAAAAGCAGCGGCAAGTGGCGACTGCATATGGGCTTCGCGGCATCGCGGGCGTGCCGAAAGGGGCGGTTTCCACCTGTGGGGATGAGCCTCTTCGTAGATGCCACGCGGTTGGCCATGAACTCCTCGGTTTGCATGAGGCCTTTATCAGGCTCTGGCGGGTTGCCTCCCGGTGATGGATGACCAGAAAGACCTACCGTCTGGCCCGCGGGCTACATTGGCATCGTGTGATGCGTTTGGGCTCAGGCAGCCGGGGCTACCTATCAAGGGTGGTGAGCAGTGTTCCCAGGGTAGATAGCTTTGCTTATGAGGTACATAGATAACTTGTACTGGTAAAATCCACCACAACGCTCACAGCTCATGTCCCGAGGCGTTTCAAATCTGAAATTACAATATGAAGCTAAATCAAACCCACGAAGTGTGCCTTGAACTATCGTAGGAAAATTCTGAGTTTTCATAACGTCAACCACAGAGGAATTGAGGCAAATCCAGACAAAATAAAGGCTGTACTCGACATACCATCGCCGCCAATTATAAAAGGAAGTCCGGCGTCAAGTGGAAGGTTCTTTGCTTTAAGCGGTCGTATCGAGGCGTGATAAAGTAGGCCTTTCTTCCGAAGTCTAAAGAAGGCCTTTCAGTAGGATACAAAGTCTGAAGAAACGCATTCGGCTTTTGAAAACATATTTGACCCATTCTAGTAAGTCCTATTGAGGGGCTCTCACTCTGTATGCAGCGCCATGGAGACTTCACCTCGACTAGCGTTGTCTCGTCAGAGACGAAAATGAAGTCTGGCGCCCGAGTTTACTATTACAACCGAGCTTTGAGAGGAGCGGAGGAGAGGTACCCGAGGATGGAAGGGGTAATTTTGGCATTAGTAGCCGCGGCTCGGAAACTCCGCCCTTACTTCGGGCTCCAGCCACCATAGAAGTTCAACGAGGCTACCCGATAAAAGCAAGTGTTTACGCCACGCTTGGAGACCTCGGAAGGAAGGTGATGAAGTGGGCGAGCAGGGTTAGAGCATTAGATACAAGCGGCGCGCAATAGAGGCGGGGAGTCTTGGCGGCCGTCATGGAATTCACCTCGGCGGAACACAACGAGACGCTCAATGTGGTGACCCCACCCATCCAGAAACTCTCATGTAGATGGAGCCTCAAAATGCCTGAGGAGGCTTGACGGGTCTAATCGACTCCTCTAGAAGAAATAGGCATTAGATCACATATTCGGGTCAGTTCCAAGCCTCAACAACGGGGGCCGAGTATGAGGCCGATCATAGCATGGAACCTCCGGCCTGGCCATTCTGTTTGGAGTTGACTGACTAAGAAGTCTGTGTGACTCGGTGGTAGTAAGAATGAATGGGGAATTTCTGGGTAGAAAGTGGAAGGATGATCCTGTACCTCTAAAGTGCACCGAGTTTATTAGAAAATCACGATCTTGGTTGAGATGGACATATGTTCCGGGCAGAAGGCGCCTCAGGCGGCGCTGGCAAAGTTAGCGACAGCCTGCAGGGAGGGCCATAGCAGTTGGAGGCTGCAGCCGAATACCTAAGCGGAGCCCTCCACTTGGGTCTACCAGCGACGGAAGTTGCCCAGGTCGGGTCCGAGCCGAGTTAGATGGATCCCATTTGGGATTATATAATAGACGGACTTCTACGGCGACCCAAAGAAGCGAAGCCAAAATCGGGACGAGTCGGCCAGTTCACTAATGTAGGGGAGGCTTATCTGGCCATTCCATCCCTTGTGCATGTAGGAAAAGAAGACAACGAGTCGATACAAGGGAAGCCCTGGTATATCTGGAGCATATCCCGAGCTCGGGCAGTTGTAGGAAAGTCTTGGGAGCAGGGGACCTCTTGCCTGTCCTGAGAGGCATGTGGAGCTGTTAGAAATGGAATCTGCCCGAGGGCATGCAGATCTCACGCTCCCATCAGGATGTACTTGACATCCGTCAAGCCCTTGACCTTTCCAGCAATTGGGTTTGAACATCTTTAGGGACCTGTATTAGGAAAGGCCAGTGCAAGACTATCATCGTCGCGGTGGATTACTTCTCGAAGTGGGTTGAAGCAGAACCTTGGCCTAATCAGAGCAGAGATATAATTTTGTGTATGGCGAGCCATCATATGTAGGTTTGGTATCCAGAGCCACTGGTATCGGACAAGCGGAAGAACAAGTGATTTGACAATGCCAGGATTCGGAGATTTATTGCGAGCTCGGAATTAAAATTGTACTCGTCTCAGCATCCGCCCGGTTCGTGGTCGGTAAAAGTCACCATCGGAAGGCCGCAGGCCGCACTGAGACTAAGTGGAAGAATCCCCAAATAAATGGTGAATACCTCCCGAGGTGCTATGGGCCCCTCTGGGATCTTGCAGAAATCGACAACGGGAAACCAGCTACTTTGGCAGAAGCATTAGCCCCGTGCGGTCGGATTAAAGTCCCCGAGGATCGAGTTAG
The DNA here is from genome assembly GCA_016808115.1 of Tetrastigma voinierianum. Lineage (NCBI taxonomy): Eukaryota > Viridiplantae > Streptophyta > Magnoliopsida > Vitales > Vitaceae > Tetrastigma > Tetrastigma voinierianum. Next base: position 806,760 of record JAEQBH010001121.1, read on the forward strand.
CAACGGTGGAACACGTGTGAAGCTCTACATCACAGAATTTGGATCTACAGATGAAAAGCGTGAGCGAGGTTCTAAGGTATGAGAAGACTATCAAAAGGAAGGCGACGAGGTACTATAACCCAAAGAAGTCAAGCCGGGCACACATGTAGGAATGATCTGAGTTTCTTGAAAGCTCTTTGACTGGGGAAGAAAATTCAGCACATATTTGAAAATCTGGGCTGACGGGAGGCTTACCATATATCTGTTAGTGGTTTTGGGAACATCGACTTTGAGCGGGAGGAGAGGAAAGGAAGAATTCTACCTCATGTTTGGGCAGCAGTTTGCATGTTTTATCATGGGCTTTGAGAGCTGGTTTAAATCTTGACTCAGGAGACTATCATTGCTTTTGTTAAACAGAGTGATCATTTCTTTGTTATTTTGTGGGTATAAACATTTGAGACTTACTGATGACCAGAAAGAACCAAGCCGAATAGAAAAGTTATAAATCACTTAAGAATCTCTCTTTTTATTTCAATGGGATTACATTCAAATTGTATCAGGTGTCATCCACTTATCTTGGGAATGTGAGCTGAAGCTTTGGAGTTCTAAAAGAACTTAGGGAGAAAGGGAAAACTTAGGTAAGCTAAAAAATTGAAGAGAAGAGAGAAGAAAGGGTTGGAAAGTTTGTGCGAAAGGCTGGAGTGTGGAAGAAAGAGAAGCTAAGGGGAGGACATGGATCATGGAAGAAAGAAGGAAGAGGATGGAGGGAGAAGAGATGAGAAGAAAGAGAGGAAGAGAAAGAAGAGCAGAAAATAGCGACACAAATGTACCGCCCTCCCCTTGAGACACATTCCTAGCATGAAGCTAGGAATAACACGACTCCATAAGGGGAGACTAGGAAAAACACAACTCCAAGCGAGAAGTCAGGCTCAAAACCAGGCAGATCTTTAGGATGGATCCCATTGAAGGCAGTCAAACTAAAGTTTCATCTGACAAATTGATCTACACACCGAGGAAAAAGCGGGGATCTCGAAATATGGGTTACAAGCAGCGAAGCTTCATTTACAAGAAGGTAACGCGTTCACAGCATTTCAAATTCTCACCGTCAACATTGAGGCATTCACGCTTTTCAGAAAATCGAAGTCGAATAGCACACCTTGGCGACTCACTTTAGCGAGCACGACGCTACTGCGCCACGGGGCCCGCGTGGCGGAGTCATATCAGGCTCGAAATTTGGATCGCCAACAAGGCCTCAGCGCCCGGAGCCCAGTAGTTCACATTGACGAGTTCGTCTACCCTGCATAGGCCACGCAACCTAGGAGTCAGATCAGCTCAGGGCTGGATGCGCTGACAAGACCTCGGCGCCGAGGAGCTGATGCTTTCGCTTTGGCCAGGCTGGCCTCTCACGCAACCTAGAGTCGGTCGGCTCGGGGCTATACCGCGACGGGCCTCGGCGCCCGGGGCCTAGTGGCTCACTTGACCCCGAGTTCGTCTACGCATGGGTCATGCGGCTATGACTTGGATCGGCCCAGCTATTGGCCCCGGGCCCGCAAGGCCTCAGCGCCAAGAGCCCAACAACTCAGTTTGACAACCTCGACTATTCCACTCAGGCCATGCAACCTAAAAGTCTATTTAGCCCAGGCAGAGTAGCCCATGAAGACTCAGCGGCCCAGTTCGAAGAGCTCAACTTCTCAACTCTACATCCCATCATCTATGCAACTCGGACGTTCAAGTTAGGCCATGCAGCCAAGAAATTAATACAGATCATGAAGAATAGCGTGGAGTGCACAAGTAAAGACGAAAGTGATGAAATAAAAAATGAATATTCATTAAGAAAGGCTAAGCATATGTTCATACACGTAAGATTATACATCATCATGAGTTGTGTCGATGTCGTCCTTCCGTAAGGTCCGCATGAAGATCCCTCCCCTTCAATAGAAACCGGTCAACTTAACCCGAGTACTTGGCACTTTCTCATCGGGGTGCGAGTCACCCGTAGTTCGATCGAGTAATCGGCTCGTCCCTCAATCTTCCTATAACTTTGTCCCGCTTGAGCAAATTCAAAGAGAGCCGCCAAGGGAAGGTCCCCCACAACCCGCTACGACACTTCCCGGGCCGTTTCGCCGAGCCGGCACTCTCGGGTGGCCTTGCTACGAGCCCCGCCCAATGGGCTGCCGATCAAAGTGTGTCATCTCGATAGCACGCAGCTTCTTCCCTTAGATTCCCTAAGCTCGCCTTTGGGATGTGAGAAGCTCATCCCTAACCATTCAATGCGGGTTCATATTACGGACTGCAGCCCGCCCCCGGCCTCTAGCAAGTCATTTTGCGGTGCTCTCAAGAATCATCCCGAACCTCCCGGGCTCTGGCCTTTCCGGTCGCCTGTCGCGCCGGGCCTCATCTTCCTACCCCCACGGAAAGCACGGCCAACGTGGTATGCTTCAAATCGGGATTTGAGCTTCACCCCGCTCCCATTACATACGCTGCAACCTGACCCCACAGCCCTCACCCCCGCCTCGGGATGTGAGGCTTCACCCCGCCTTGTAAGCCCGGTCAGCGGGCATGACTTTCGTTTAGTTTGGCCTTTTTGGACAAACCCTTCAAATGAGTAGCCACCTGCACACCCAGCATAAAATCAACATCCAATGCAAGTTTGATACTCAACTCAAAACTAATCGACACTACAAGGTATGGAACCTCTCTACGAGGCGACCCCCTAGAAGAGATAGGGCCAAAGCCCTCATCAATCCGCATCACACTCTAATCTCCTTGAGACTTAATCCTTAAGAATGGACTATAGACTACACCCCGCCGCGAACAGCATTGAGAAGCAAAGAGTTTCCTTCTCCACCAATTTCGGATTCCGGATCTTTCCTCCTCAACTCTTCCGCCCTTTGAGAAGGTGACCTAACACTCTTCATTGGCGGATTCCAGACAGTAATGGGCATGACCGCCAACGGCTGCTCAACGGCCCCACCCAAGGGACCTTACCTCGCAGACCTAACGGGCTACGAACTCAAGATCAGAGGGAGCCTCAACCTAGGGAGGTGACTACGCCTCGCCTCTCGACTTTCTCGGACTCGAGTAGGACTGAGAAGACGACGCCCCCAATTTCGGAACTTTGACTTAAGCAGCCGGTCTTCTCAACTGAGTCCAGCTTCTTCGCTTCAAGCCCGGCTCCGAGTTAGCTGCCTCCAACCGAGCCGCAGTCTCCCTTAGTGGGTTTAGCAAATGAGGGCCCAATGGGAGAAACTCGGTAGAAGGAGGCCAAGGCCTCAGCGCCAGTAACGAGCGCACTCGAGAGCTCGAAGGGCTGTGGGAAAAATCCGACTTGATCAGCTCCCGCAGAAGGGACGAGGAGAACACTGCCAACGCCAACGCCAGCTACGGCGTTGTCTCTCTCGGGCCATGAGATCAATTCGAGCACTTGAGAAGCATGTAGATAGTGCAGAATCAGAAATACCCAATGACCTCACACAAGTTATACCTAAAACAAAACGACACTACTTAAGATTCTCGTAGTCCAGTTTCACCGAACGCCTGTGGTGTCATCATCCTTGTCAAGAGGGTCATATTCCCACCACGCCGCTAACGAAGAAAGTGCGGAAGGCCCTTCCACAGCCAGGGGGAAGAGGGGAAGACTTAAAATCACCGTAGAGCGCTTTAACGCCGGTAGGAAATAGGTCAAGCTCCCCAGCCTCCTTCGCAAAAAGATAAAGGAGCAGCCACACCTGGGGGACACCGAGCCCCGGGTCCCTAAAAAGAAACCAACAGACCAACCAAAATACCCCAACCATTGGGAGGGAGCTGAGAAGGACAGACATTGAAGTGCCGCAAACCCCTTTATGAAGGGATGCAGAGGAAAGCGAAGACCATTATCGAAGGCCACTTCAAAGAAGAACACCATTTTAGGCACGGAAACCACATAAAGGGTCAAAACGTCAGGGGACCACACTCGAACCCCAAAGGGAGGCCGGTAACGTCAGGCAAGGGTGTCCCATATGAGGGACCGACCTTGCTAGGCCCCACAGTTAAAGCATGCTGAACGGTGGATCTTAGGTATTTCGACCCTCCAGGATATTTGATCAGCCCTACTTTCCTGCACTTTGTCCAAGGGAAAAGGCGCCCCGGGGTATTCAAGTTCAACCCCGGCCGAATGGTCAGAGGCGCCCGCTTCGTCTAACCGGCAGCAGAATACCAAAGATCACCGCCGCCGTCATTCGTAACTGCAGAGAAATACCGAAGAGCGCCCACCGCCAATGCGTTAAGAAGCAGAACGACCCTAATCTACGACATGAAAACAAATAATGAAAACAAAACTTGACACCAACTCCTAGCGCCTCGTCACGTGACGCCTAAAAGAGACCAAGGAGATAAAGACGCTGCCCAGGAATACAATAGAAAAGGCTATCCCAAGAAAGACGCCGTTAAAAGATTCCTCACGCGCAGTGCTGTTCAGATTAAGACTAAGAGCAGGGAAGTCCGAACTCGCTAAAGGCAAAGAAAAGGTCTCAGATCAGAGGCACACAAGACAGGATGTCTCACAAAAGGAAACTTAAGGAAACCGGAAGGAGTGGGAGAAATGGAGCGCAAAACCAAAGAGTCATCATTATCACTAGACATATGACGCACTGCTTCCCTGCACCAACCCAAATTCTGCAGAGCACGTGAAAATTAATTGATGCAGAGAACGCATGTACCTTGCCCACGCACACCACATTACTGCCAAGTGGGCTGGGGGCAACCGATGGGGCTGAAAAATAAGGCTCACATGCCCACTCACCAGGCCCAAGAAAGAGGCCAGCCCAACGAAACATCCAGGTCCCTAGCGCTAACCCAAAATGAGAGCCCAGTCCGCTTATCCCAAAGGATGATAACATGGGTAGTTGGGAAAGCCCATGACCCACAAACCAAATTGAATCCTTCCAATATGGAAAATAGAATAATCCTCAATAACGTCTTATCCTGCAAATCAAACTAAATCTCACCAGCAAAGAAAGAAAGAAAATTCACGATATAACAGCTCATCATGCAAATCAAGCGGGATCCCCAATAAGGAGCCATGATTATCCCCAAATAAATCGTTTCTATATCCTTTACCAATACCGATAAAGGCAAGTAATACCCATCCAATGGGAAAGAATCCTATTCACCATCCAACTAGGAAAACATATACTATAAATACAAGGCCACCCCATCGCGAGCCGCACGCAGCATACACGACACATCTACCCTCTAAACAAGCTTTTCTCTCTCGTAAAAGAAACTGACTTAGGCATCGGAGCGGCCACGGGCGAAGCCCTCGCCAACCCCCCTTCTTTATTGTTTTTGCAGAGAAGTGCCACGCCCATAGCTTGCAGTCCAGCACTGCAGCAATCCAACTTCAGCCCCGACGATCCAGGAGCCTACGGACCAGCCCGCCAGCAGTTCAGTCCGGCCCAACGACCCCAATACGCTCCAGCCCAGTTCCGGTTGAGAAAAAAAAGCATCATCAAGCATATTGTGGCCCCAAAGTGTTTTAGGATGATTGTGTTGTTTCTCTTTCTAGGGTAGCCCCCCTCCTTTGAAACAAAATAAATAAATTTTTAATAATAAATGATTCAGATATTATTTTATTTCAAGGTCAAAGACTAGGAAAATAGCATTACGTTTATTTTAGATTTCAAAAAAATCGAACTTTGAAATACCACAGGACTTGGCCGATGATAAAGCCAAGTCAAATTAATTACAAAACTAATTAATTCTTCTTCTTCTGTTTTTTTGGATCACACTTACAGTCTCCAACATTATATACTGATGAAACTTAGAAAATGCCTGCTTCAACCATCCATCCTGCAACCAAGACCTGTCCTGTATGTATTTAAGTGAAAGGAAAGGAAAATTTAATTAAAAAAATAATTTTGATTGTAATAGCAGGTTGATCGCCATGGCTGGCTGATAGCTAATTTATTCTCATTTTTAATGAACGTTGGAGTCGCTTGGTTGTTATCTATCCATACCATTACACGAATGATCTGGTAATATGTCAATATTATTCCTCATGTGTTTACGTATTAATTCTGGTATGTCAATAGCCGAAAAATTATCTGCCATAATATGCTTTTGATTTGTCCAAAAACAAATAGATTTCATTAGTGTCTGTTGGAAGAACAGAACAGAGTATGTTAAAGAAGAAAACCTAATCTCGCAGAGTAGGAAATTTTCCAGAGAATTCCTTCCTACTTTATTGGGAACTGAACAAATGAACTTATATACAACTGAGAAGATTCCAGAAGTAGTTAGTTACAGATTTTGTTTCTCTAACTAACAGCTCATGCACTTTGTATTGTAAATGAGAAGTAGTTTACTGCTGACGTGTTCTTGTCTGGAGCATGATCTGCAACAGTGTCTAAATTGCTAAATAAAAATGCGATTAGTATGTTGGTGCAAGTTGTTGACATTGTTTACTCGTGGAAACATGGGCATGACATTTGTGATAAGGGCACTTCAGAAATCCTTAAGCACAGAACCATCTTCATGGATTTCATTGATGGGTAGAAACAATTAGGTTGAATGTTTCTTTGTATACATTTTGACTGTGTTTGATTCTGGAGAGAAAATATTTAAAAAAAATGATTTTTTTTTATTTGTAATTGTGTAATTAAAAATATCAAACAAAATCAAATATAAATAAAATTACTTGAAAATTTACCTACTTTTAAAAATTTATTTAATGTTTATATTGATATGTTAAAATAAATAAATTGATTTGAAGTACTAGGTAAAAATAATATATAGGATCCTTAACTTCTATTTCTTTTATTTTTCCTTCATTGTTTCAGGTCTTTCTCCTCCCCATCTTCTTTCTCCTGTATTTTTCTCAAATTTCCCCAAAACCAAATACTTTACATGTATATATTATCGAAACGACACCTTGTACTTCTAGAAACATTCTGGGGTGGCTTAGAAGTTTTAACAATTGGTTGGTTTGACGACGTAAAGTTGTAGTTACTTGTGCTGCTTTTCTTTTCTTTTTCTTCCCTTTTTTTGGGGGAGTTGTCCTCAAGTATATTTGAGATGGTCTAAAATCCAGAAACAATAGTAGATCAGCAAGTAGCGGTAATGGCACCAGCTAAAGACTCTGACCTTTATGCTGCTCCTGTGCAAAGTGTTCAGGAGCCCACCAGCAGCCCCATCCCTGAAGTCCCCTCAGCCCTTATCCTCGATGATCCCCAGCCTCCAATTCTCTCACCCACCACTCCCTTCCTTCCCACTGCTCCTCCCACTATTGATATGAAACATTTAATCATGAGTGAAACAGCAGATTCTGAGCTGGAGAAGTTGCACTTTATTTGCAAAGAATGGGGTTTCTTCCAGGTTAATTTCTCTCCAAATCAATCATCTTTAATCACTTTTCTATATTTCTAGCTCTTCAACTTTTAGGGCATGAAGTCTAGGTTCAAGCAAATAGACCCCTATAATCTGTTCTCACTTCTCATGAAATATATATTTAGAGAGATATCGAATGGAAAATAATAATAATAATAAAAATAACAACAAAATCGCAGAAATTAACTAAAATGTTGTGTTCATGGATGGACATGCAGTTGGTGAACCTGAAATCTGAGATCGCTTGTGATTCCCTGTAATTATTTTTAAGGGTAGAAAAAATATAATTATTTAAAATTAAAGTAAGGGTATAAGGGTAATTCTTCTAAGGAACCCTAAGTATGAATAGGAAAAAAATATTATTAATAAACCATTTTTGTGTTCTTTGCATAGCCTCCATCTCTTGATCATGAAACCATGGAAAACAGAAGTCGTCAAATCTAGGGTTTGAAGAAGTGATTTCAAGAGAATCGGAAAATCTAAGACTTTGAATCTAGGGTGGAAGAAGGGAATTTGAAAGGTAAGATCTTTTCCTTATTTTTTTATTTTATTTTTTTAAATTTTTATGTGATTCTTTTAATTTTCTTTTAAGTTTAGATCAAGCCTAAAGAAGCAACTTTATATTAGATTTGTTTTCTTAAAAACGAAACAGCGAAAAACAATGCATTAGTGGTGCCTGATTGTGAACTAAAGTCTTTTTTTTTTCTTTCGCCCTGGTGCAGAAAAGGAGCAGAGAATTAAAAGGTAAAATAAAAAAAATAAAAAATAAAAAGTAGAAAAGCACCGTAAGCTGTGAGTTTTGAATGAAAAAAATAAAAGAAGGTAGTAACCGTAGGCTTTGAGTTTGTGAATAAAAAAATAATAATAAGCAAAGAACAATTTAACCCAAAAAAAAAGGAAGTAGGAGACCACATTAAGAAAAAAACAAAACAAAAAATTATATAAGTGGGAATTTTAGAGATGAACCGTAAGAGTTTGGAAAGTAGGTTGAAAAGTCAAAATGACATGTTTGAAATGATTTTGATTGAGTTATGAAAGATAAAGGGAATGTTGTAAAAAACCAAAAGTTCTTTGTTATGAATAATACATATAAATATATATATATATATATATATATATATATATATATATATATATATATATATATATATATATATATATATATATATATATATATATATATATATATATATATATATAATTTATTAGACTTAAAAACCTTCATAAAATAATTCTTGAAAACTTAGGTATAAGAAATTTAGGAAATTCGATTCATGATGGATGCTTAAAAAATAATAATAATAATGTTAGATATTCAAGATTTATTTTAGAAGATAAATTTGAAAAGGCTAAATTTTTATAAATATATGTATTTGATAAGTATTTGAAGATATATGTATTTTGGCAAGTAAATATCTTATTAAGAATAGAGAATTTATTTAGATAAGGAATATGATTAGAGTAATTATTGAGCAATTATAGGAAATAAGATCTGTTAATAATACTCTTGTTGTCAAGTACGATAATTATTAGGTAAAAAGACTAGATGAGTATTGTGTAATAATATAATTTATAAAATATTATTAATATTATTTATCTCTAGTAAAAGATTTAGTTCGGATTAAGAGCATAAAAATAAATAAATAAATAAAGTATTAAAATAAGACCCGAAAGGAATATGAGTTTTATAAAATTTGAAAAACTACCAAATTCAAATAGTTAGCATTTGAAAAGTTGTCAATATATTTGAGGTGAACAAAAAAATCATGTTGATAGAATAAACTTTATAAATCACAAATTTTATAAAATATTTACATTAACTTTTATTATTATGGATTAAAAAATTAAAAAATAATATCACAGTAAGAATATCAAATTAGGAAAGTTTTAAGAATAAATAAGTAATGATGATAGTTTCTTCCTTATTATTTTAGGAGAAATATATCATTGAGGTGAAATTATTTGAATTATTTCTTTCAAAGCTTTTGAGTACTCCTTTGATGTAAAGGATATTAATGCAGATCTTTAAAAATGAATTGTTTGTTTTTACTTCATTTTGATGATGGAAATTTTTTTTTAACTAAATTATATATAATCTTGGTTTATGAAAAGTTTTACTTTTTATTTATTTGATTATCCATGGATCAAATAGTAGTTTTGTATGATTGTACTTTTGAGATTTGTTTTGTTTTTGAAAGAAAATGTGGATATGATGCTGTAATTCTGAACTTTTGAATGAAAGAGCCACCCGTTAGTTCAGTTCTATCAATGGGAATAATAGTTGACACTAATTGGCCCTTATCAATGGGAAAAATAGTTGACCTTTACATTCCTTGGTGGCGAATGTAATTAATATGAACCCCAACCTCTAAGGGTTTCGGTTAGAGGTTACTAGTACTAGTAGTGTTTGGTACCTTTCGCCTTAAAAGGAACAATTTGCGGCTACACCCATTTGAAAGTCCCACATGGCTAGGCTACATTTGATATTTGATGACCAGAGAAAAATATATTTGAAATATATTTGATTTTGGACTTTGATATGAAAGTGTTTGAATCGAAATTTGATATGAAATCTGTTCGATCACATTTGAGGTGAAATGGATTTGAGAATTTTTTGAAGGAAATTTTTTTAATGTTCCAACCTTATTTTTTGAATCAAAAGTTTTGGGTGAAAAACATCTCCTCATTTGTTATATGATTGGAAAACTTTAGATCCATGAAAAATGTATTAGTATTTCTTATTAAGCTTTAAGCTCACTCTCATTCGTTGACATATTTTCAGTACTTTTAGTTTCCGCGAGGAGTGATGGCTAGGTTGGGGATACGTCATCATTAGGATTACCCGAACTTATGTTGGATCATGTTGAACTAATAAGTTCATGTTTATGTGAAATTTTGGCCTGAGTTAATTGAGAAAGTCACTTGATAATAATGATTCTGCTTTTATATTAGTACAAAGTTGGATTTGGGAGATTCCAAATATTGTTATATTCTGAATAGCTTTATATGAGATTCATAATTGAGATTTGGATATCTAGAATAATTTTTTTGTCAGCATGAAATTTTGAATTTCGAGAATTGATGAATTTAAAAAATTACGCATTTACTTTGAACAAGTGTTTAGTAATTGGACAAAATCCAATTACAAGGAAGGTTAGTGTCGTTTCACACTTCAAACCTTCAAGTTGAAGGCTTGAAGGTGTGAATTAACAATCATGCCCTGTGTGGTATTCATGACATCACCGAAGTTTTACAAACTCCCCTTGGAAGAGAAAATGAAATATAAGATAAGTGGATGCTGGAAGTGGGCATGGATTGCCTGCGGATCGATCGTAAGATCAAAAATAGACTGGGGTGATCGGCTTTACATGATACCAACCCTATCCATCAGAGGAAGCCCCCATCTATTTCCTGAGCTCCCACCATCACTTAGGTTCTTCTTCATCATCTTCTTCTTGGTCTTTATAACACCCCAAACTTCGAACTAAAGGTGTTATTATCAATTCATATATATGGCTATAAAACCACACTTTTAAATGACATCTTCAAAATTCTTCCTTATGAATCCTGTTTATTCTAAATATGCTCACAAAATTTTAATACTTTATAAGAACAATAATTTCCAATAACATGAACTCTTTCTTAAAGTATAACAATATTATAATTAAGCTAACATCTTCTAACAAGATAAATTCTTCGAAGCTATTAATCTCAAAACATAACATTTTAGCAACATAAATCCTCCAAATGAAAGTTTACAAACATTCAATTCCAAAAAGAACACAATAGTCCAATAATCTTAAGTCTTCCAACAAGATACTAATTCAAAATATTTCTCATCTCTCATCCCTACCTACCCCAGCTTCAGTCCTCGCTAAGGTCTAAGATACCTAAAAATGAACAACAATAAAGAATGAGCTAAAAGCCCAATAAAGAATTTTAATACAGTTTCAAGGATCAAGTACCTTAAATTTCTCAAAATTAGAGTTATAACATATTTTTCATTTCCTCAAAAATCCTATAAAATCCTTGAATACAAGAAAATAAGAGATAAATATATTTCAAACCAATGTTCATATTTTCTATTTTTCAAACAATTACATATCATAGTCAAATCCACTAATTTTCTGTAAAAACATAAACTCATGATTCCCAAGGGCATTTATTTCAAATAAATGCCAATTATTCTAACCCCTTTCATGAGGGTCATTTTATCAACTACTGGAAACTACTTCGGGATGTGGTCCGATTTGTCGGCTTCATACACGCTGACTCCGGTCATATTTGTCAAATTTATACCCAATGACAAGGGTCATATTTGTCAAGTTTATACTCATTGACATGGGTCATATTTTTCAAGTTTATACCCATTGACAGGGGCTATATTTGTCAAGTTTATACCCATTGACAAGGGTCATATTTGTCAAGTTTACACCCATTGACAAGGGCCATATAAACAAAAGTCAAATATTTATTCATAAGTTTACTACAAAAAATACAAAAGATATTCCATAACTTAATCTTTACCAGAACATTCTCGAAACGACGCCTTTCCAGCTACAAAACATCATTTAGACAGCATGTAAATGTAGATTTAAACAACTAGAAACTCCAAACCTATATTCACATATACTAGCAAAATATTTGATTTATGAGAAAAGTTTGCATTGATCTTCTACCCCGTACCTAAATGTACTAGCAAAAACCAAAAAGCCTCAAGGAGTCACAAATCACCTTAATAATATGAATAACATCCTAAAAGACAAATAATAATAATAATAATAATAATAATAATAATAATCTCATATTTTTATTTTCTAGGAACCAAAATATTTTAACCTAAAATCTCAAAGGCTCTTTAGATTGAGAATTTCGAATAAATTATGCCCTTTTCCACAAGAGCCTCAACATCACCTATTTTCCAACTCTATCAATTCCTTAAATCCCCAAAATTAGGGATTTTGCCATAAAACATGATTTTTGGTTGAAATTCTCAAATCTTTTATGAACAAAGGCTCAGAATTTAGGAATCCTTTAGGATTTCAAATCCAAATTTTTACAGTCCATAATCCACCAAAATAAGATCAAACACTTAATTCCTAAACAAATTTCTAAATATTGCGTCTTTTCCTTACATTCCTAGGGTTTCATACTTGAAAGTTTAGGTAATCTTAAATGTTCAAATATAAGTTTCCAAGAGTGAGAATTTGCCCAAATACATCAAACATCAAAACCTAATCAGGTGTCTTGACTATATGCATTCTAATCATTTATAGGGTTTCATATTTTCAAGTTTTAGAAAGTCTCAGTTTCAAATCTAAACATTTGAAAACTCTAAGTACTAAGAATCAAGAGGGGAAAATAATACTTACTTGGGGTTGATGTTTCTTAAAGCTTAAAGTCACTCTCTTTGAAACCCTAGATCATCTCTCATCTCATTCAGGGTAAAAAAAGATGAAGAAGGTTAGGATTGCATAGGAAAATCCCCTTTTAACAAAACATTCTTATATTAGTTAAGAGCCCCTTTTAAAAAAACACCTAGAGAACAAAAAGGAATGACTGTCGAATCTCTCACTATAGAAAACACTTGGGGTAAACTCTAAAGAGGCATTTCATTTATTTCTAAACCATTCAAACGACACCAAGTTATCATTTGTAGACAAATTATCAATTCATATGAGGATATTATAAATTGTAAAATTAAGGTTGTCTCAACAAGAAATGCCATTTCCATAATTTTACAATTTATTCTCTTTTAGCACAGCTATACATAATTTCCCCATTCTGTAACACTGCATTCAGAGAACTGCTCTTCATGTATGTAATTAATCTGGCGCGAAAAACTATCGCTGTATTACTTTATAGGGTCGCGCGTAGCTCGTGGCGCCTTAAATGGACCATAAACTTATAGAGGTCCAATTTTAAGATCAAAGCCTAACATCAAGTTCTCAAATGCAAATACAATTTCCACGAAGGATATTTAGTCCGATTTGTCTCCTCTGGTTTCCTACCTAAAACTCACCTCCCAAAATCCGGACAAGATGTAGGGTCAAACAGGCGTACCCATTAGTATACCATATATGTTGGCGGTTTTCGCATGTCAAGGTTAACTTATTCTTTGTTAAAGCCAATAGTATATAAATGTTGAGAATTTTGGGAAATAAACCTGTGGTGCTTATCAGAGTCAACCATGTCAATAAGATGAGCCTTAATGGCATGCAGAAAAAGATTTACGAGGATTAACCTGGGGTTGTCCATTATTTTTATGGTGCATATCTCAAACTTGAGCCTCACACCTAGCTTTATTGATTTGAACCTGACTCCTGCTGATGTGATTGGAAGGAGTGGCACTATATATCATTTATTCAGAGTTGGTGAAATGGTACTTCGCGAATCCAATTTTCCTCGTGGAATCACTAAGCCCTTATCTTTAGTTTTGTTGTTCAGCTTTTGATGGTGCTTTTCTATCGATACCGGGCCGGAGCTTGGCCGGAGTCGCGGCCGGTCCGTCGAAATGATCGATACACACAACTTGCAGGAAAGCGGTGGTCCGACGGGGAATGCTAGCCACCCTAAGTAATGCCTAAGGTTTCTTTCACTCTAAAGGGAAAGAGATCAACCGTTGATCGCTTTGTGATTGCGCACCTTTCTTTGGTGGAATTGCTCGGTATTTATCATGGGTGATCACGATGGCTTTCCTTGTTAGACGACGATACGACATCTTCCCAATTGGGTAGGGAATCTCCTCTTCCTTATCGCTAGCTAAATATTAAAGGATAATTAGGGATCCGTAATCGTGGGGGATCCTTCTTCCCTTAATGAGTAGATATCGGATCATGGAGATGGAGTGCTTTTCTTTCTTACGTCACAACTGGTGGACAACGGATTATCCTCACACCGGGTCCAAACTTAATTTCAGGCTTAAGGTTTTAGCCCCAGTTTGCGCCTTTATGAGTAACCGTGATCATATCATGGGCCGAGTCCCTCGTGGAGGCCTTCCTCGCCACCCCCATAAAGGATGCCAACCTACTTTAAGCTGTATTGATGGTTTGTTCCCTGGGCCTATGTGCTGATTTTTTAGGCACTATCGCTTCAGCTCGTCAAAGCCAGCTCGGGCAAGGGCTAAATCATTTTTGATCGAAAGGCACACTCCTTTGTCAAACAGGGTTTGTTGCAATAGGCTTGTCACCGTCATCCTTCTTTGTTCTGGTAGTCTTAGGCTCTTGTAATGACGATTTTAACCTTTATTGAAATGCCGATACGTGTATTCACACTTTCTCCGACTCTTTTGCCTTTCTCATTCCCTTTATGGCTTCTAAAGACTCGAGCTATGTAATAAACTGAACTCTATGATTATTGCTGCAAGTGGGCTACACAGCCCTTTAATGGCCGAGTTGTTGGGCTCTTAGAAACTGAGCTTCACCCGCTTCTTTCGAATCTGCGGGGCAATATGGGCCTTTGGACTCCGAGCCATGGCTCTTTAACATCCGATAACTGGTTCTCATCGAGGCCGTGGCCAGCGCCGCCGAGTTGTCGGGCTCTTAAAAACCGAGTCGGCGGCTCTTGAACTCGAGCCACATGGCTCATTTAGGCTCTGAGCTATGTGGCATTTTAATATCCAACCTCCTGGGTTCTTATTGAGGTCGTAAGTAACGCGCCCGTCGAGTCTAAAAACCGAGCTCCACGGCTCTTTCAACCGAGCTACATGGCTCTTTCGACTCTAAGTTATGTGCTTTAATATCTCGTTCTTATTGAGGTCGTGGCTACGTGGCCTCTCGAGCCATTGGCTCTTAAAAACTCCAGTTTCATGGCTCTTTTGAACCCAGCCACATGGCTCTGCACTCAGCTACGTGGCTTTTTAATATCCGAGCCCTGCTCTTATTTCCGAGGCTCGTGGCTACGCATCCTACCGAGTTGCTAGGCTCTTAAAACCGAGCCCATGGCTCTTTGAACTCGAGATACATGGCTCTCTGACTCCGAGCTACGTGGCTCTTAACATCCGAGCTCCTAAAGTTCTTATTGAGGTCGTGGCTACGCGGGCCTCGAGCTCCTAGGTTCTTAAAACTGAAAGGCCACATGGCTCCTCCGCACTGAAGCCATGTGGCTCTTTAATATCTCAGCCAGTTTTTTCATCTTCCTTTCCTTGGGAAAGCGAGCGTAGTTTTAATGATGGTCTATGGAGAATTGGAACAAACTGCGTGACTTCCCAAGGTATCCAAGCTTCTTTATAGATAACCGCCTTCCTTCGAGGGTGTATGTTATACGCCACTCCCGTTTTCCTTCCTGCCTTCGCCAACGTCAGAGTTTGGACATGATGAAGCTTCAGGGTTTGATTGCCACCGACAAAAGTCTCGCTTTGTGGTCAAGAAAATGACGCTTGGTTTCAGCTTGTTCCTCGCCATTTGTTGGAGTTGTGCTTGTTCCCAGTCCCTACGATTCGATGGAGTCAGGCCTGTGGAACACGCTCAAGGGGGCGGCGTGTTTAGAGGGAATGCTTCAAATCCTGCTTCTTATGTTATACCTCCCTCTTTCTTTTTCCGGCTTCTTTTCTTTATGCAGTGGTGGGTTTTGGCCTTGAGTGGCCGCTTATCGATTGTAATTTTCTACATGTAGAGAGCGATTTTGTCGATTGTAACTTTCTCGAATAACCGTAATTCTCTTAATAAAAGTGCAATCTTTGGAACACGATACTTGTCCTGATGTGGTTTCACAACCCTCCTCGGGCCCTTCAAGCCCCGTGGATTTGATAAATAGAGCTCGATTCTTTCTGCGATTTACAGAGTAGGCAGCCGAAATAAACACAAAACTATTATTTCAACGAAGCAGACCGTCAGCGCTTTTATGAATAGACATAATCCGGAGGCTTATGGGTAAAACTGCTTGAGGTTCTAGGCATTCCAGGAGTGATGCAAGGTCTTTCCCTCTTTCGTTTAAAGCTCATAGTTGCCAAGTCAGATTATCCGTGATACGATATAGTCCCTCCCGCTTGAGTCCTGGGGCCTGCCGGAGCGGGTCTTTTTTTTCACAAGGTGAGTTTTTTAGCACTGGGGCCTGCTAGGGCTTAAAACTATTAGGGCTTGACTTTTCATCATAGTACCTTGCTATTTTCGTTGTTAGCCTCGCGTGTTTTAGAGCCCGCCCCGCTCCTGTGGAGGTCAAGGTCAGTTTCGAGAGGACTCTCATCGTGACCCCACGCTGCGAACCGGGACCCTGGGTGACTTGAGCCCCAACTCGACAAGGGCTACCGCCACGCCAAATGCCAAGGCGCACGAAGTTTCTCAAGCCACACCTGGTGTAGTTCTCAGACCCCATAGTACCGGGAGGTATTCTACCCAGATTTTCCCTTTAGGTTTAGCTTAGTTCTAATGTCGCCTCGAGAGTCCTTATGTTGGATCATTATCCGCTTGACTACGGATGAGCCGGGACTAATAGTAATCTTGATTCCGAGTCGACGCAAAGTTTGAATTTCCCGTGTCACGAACTCCGGCTTCCATTATAAGATACCAATGTTTGGATTCAACCTCGCACATATGGAATTGCAAACAGTTACGCACCTTTTTTCTCTGATTGCTAATGGCACGGCCCCCACCCACTTGGCGGCTAGTCCACTCCTACAATGGTGAACTTACACCGCCCTCCCAATGAGTAGGCCCCAGCAGCGTCTAAACCCCACCGATGAAAAAGGCCAAGGGCCATGATCGAGGTCGCAAGGGCTCCTGATGGGAGGCGGAGATCTCTGCATGCTCGGCATTTCGTGATTTTCGACCACCCGCGTGTCTCGGTACCGTGGACTAATAATACCCTTACCTCAGGGTTTTTCCTGCCAAGGTCCGAGCTTCGATATGGTTGCCACAAACACCTTCGTGCACCTCTCTAAGTACGTAGTTGGCATCTTCCTTTCCTATGCATTTGAGGAGGGGTGTAGAAAAACCTCGTTTATAAAGGGTTCCTCTTAAAAGAATGAATATGACTCCATCCGGGCTCGCTAGGATGCCTCCTTCTCGTGATCGTTCTAAGAGGTGTACCTGCTCAATGATGGTCCCAAATGGGTCCATCCAAATTTCTGCGATCATTACTAGGAGGACTTTGTCGCTATTGACGTTTACTGAAGGTTCCATGAGGTGCTCTACTGGTACCTATATGTTCATGTCTTCTTGTGATGTTGTATCTAGCTTAGCCAAGGCGTCTGCCCGTGAATTCTCTATTCTTGGGACGTGTATGACCTGAACCCGTACGAACTTTTTGAGCAACTTGCGTACCTTTTTTGAATAAAGGATCATATTTTCGCTTTTCTCTTTGTAGGAATCTTCTATATGTCTCACCACCAATTGGGAATCACTGCATACCTCTAATTGCTCTTCCTCAATGGAGTCGGTGAGGTTAAGTCCAGTGATGATGGCCTCATATCCAAATTTTGTTATCGAGCTCCGGGAACTTAATCTTGAGCGCATATTTGACATCGAATTTCTTCTAGGAAGTCGTAATCAAGCCCGCACCGCTTCCTCGAGCATTGTCGCCTTCCATCAATCGACAATTTGGCCACGAGAAGGTCCTCAAAGTTAAATGTGGTGGTTTCCGAAAAGTGTTGTTGCGAACTCCATTATGAAGTCTGCCAAAATATGCCCATTGATCGTCGTTCTAGGCTTATATCTGATATCAAACTCGCTCAGCTCTATGGCCCATTTTGTCAACCTTCCTGAGGTCTCTGGCTTATGTAGTACTTGCTTCATTAGGTGTTATGTCAGGATTTCGATGGTGTGAGCCTGGAAGTATGGTTGAAGCCTTATGGTAGTGGTTACCAACGCCAAGATCAGCTTTCATCTTCGATATCTTCCTCGGCGCTTCTCGTGAGCTTGGTTGCGAATAGATTCGGTCAATGCGACTTTATCCCGCCTTCACTAGTAATATGCACTAGTCGAGAACCTAAACGCATCAAGGTAGCGAAGTGAGTTCCCCCGTAAGGGCTTACCGTAATAGTGGGGAGAGCGGCGTAGGTTTTTAGGCGCCGAGAACGCTCAAAGTGGTAATCCTGGAAGGCCTTTTTCGTGAACTTGAAAGAAGTGGTCGACACTTGTCACTAGATTTGGACAAATGGTACTCGCCGCAGCCTATTCCGATCAGCACTCGAATTTTTAGTGTTTGAGGGTGGTTGCATGTCGAGCACAACTTTTATCTTGTCTGGATTTGCCTCTATGTCGCGGCTGTTGACTATGAAACCCAAGAACTTCCCTGTGGAGACTTTGAAAGCACACTTGGTTAGGTTTAACTTCATCTTGTAGTCCTTCAGGACCTAGAACGATTCAGCTAGGTGGTCTACGTGGAGCTTGGCCTTAACTGACTTCACCAGCATGTCGTCTATGTATACTTCCATGGATGCTCAAATATGTTTTTGGAACATCTTGTTTACTAACCTATGATAGGTGGCCCTTGCGTTCTTCAACCCAAAAGGCATCATCAGATAGCAATACGTCCCCTATCCAGTCACGAAGGAGGTCTTCTCCTAGTCGTTGGGGTCTATCCTAACCCGATCAGTCCGAGAAAAATCCGCAAAGCTCAAGAGCTCGTGGGCTGAATGACAACGTTAGTGCACTCCATGCAGTCGCTAATTTGTCATTTACCTTTTTGACAAGGACTATGTTGGCCAACCGGTCAAGGTAGTCTACTTCTCGTATAGCTCGTGTGCTCGGGAGGAGTTTGCCGACCTCTTCATTGATCGCTTCGCCGACTCAAGCCCCCTTTTCCTGCTTGACGGGTTTAAAGGAAGGATTAACGTTCAACCTGTGGGTGATAACTGTGGGGTCAATACCTCCCATGTCCTCTTGCTTCCTAGCAAACACTTATGTGTTTTCCCTCAAAAAGTGAATGAGGCGATCTTCACGGCCTCACTGGCCTCAGCCCAATGTGCGATGGTCCCATTAGTCTCCTAGCTAAATAGGCTCCATCTATCTCCGCGAGGGTGTCGCCCGTGTCCGCTCATTCTTATGTTGAGTCTATCCATGTGGACACTTTTTACGCGCTTTCTCGCTTTATTGACGCGAGTAGCATCTCGCTACCCAATCGTCTCCCCTCAAACCACTCCACCACGCTCTCTCTCATTGGGGAACTTGATAACCATATGATAGGCGGAGGGGACGACCTTTAAAGCATTGAGAGAAGGCCTGCCTAGTAACATATTGTACGCCGAGGGAGCATCTACTATGAGGAACTTTACGATGTTGTAGCCTGACATGGGGGATTTCCTAAGGTGACTAACTAGGTCGACCTGCTGGCATTTTCCTTGAAAATCCCAATGCGGGCACTCACCGGCTCTACTCCCTTCCTATACCCATCTTGTCAAATGTCGACGCATATGATGTCTCCGCTTGAACTCCCATTGTCGAATGTAACCCTATGCATTGTCTTGTTAGCTACGAAGGCCCCTATCACTGTGGGTCATCACGGGATGTCGGGCAAAATTCTTCCATGTCGACCGAGAAGGTTATGGTGGTATCCAAGAGAGGAGATTCGACACGGCCCGTACCTCCAAATACCTCCCGACCACTGCCGCATGTGTGAGCCTTCCTTGCCAAATCGGGATTCCTGGGGCACACTCCTGTGAACTCAAGAAATTACGCTGATTTCCCTTAGGGTCGGCCGATGCTCGCGGTTGGAGCCGGCTACAGGTGGCGAGGTGCCCGATTGAGATCTTTTAGGCTGTGTAATAGAGCCGGGCAACCCGCGCCTGTCACCGGGCAGAGCCAATGCTGAGTCGGCCAAATCGAAGCCGCCAAAATTGGCCCCGATTTTTCGTCAAATTTTAGCAATTTCACCTACCTAAAACTCCAGCCGGCCTGGCCAAATAGCCTTCTTTAGCAAAAATGCCGGCTGGTTCAATATTGACAGCCACTAGTCTCGGTTTTTTAGGGCTAATAATTTAATGGCTCTGCACTTAATCTTTAATTCCGGTGGACTGGTTACTCCACCTGGTTCGGGGCCAATTTGCCACCTCTACTATGTAATGACGTAGATGCCCTTGCTTGATCAAGTATTCGATTTCTTTTCCTCATCCAATGGGCAATTACCTGCAAGGGATGACCGTGGTCTTTGTGGAACTCGTAGCATTTTAGTCGTGACTCTCACGGTCCGACCCTCATCCGAGAGGGCTACCGTAAGAATTCCCCATGAGCACCTATAGGATTTTGGGACACCGAGGCGAATGGGGTGAAACCGCCGAGGAAAGTGTCTTGGCTATAGACTCCAGATCGTGGCGACCTAAGCAACCTTGACGCTTCTTCTCTTTAGAACGCCGTCTTCCCGGTCTCTCCGCGGAGATCTCTCTCTCTCTCTCTCTGACTCCGAGGACTTCAATCTCTCTTTTTCTCGTCTCGGCTTTTTTCTTTACGTGTGGAAGAGCTTCCTCGTTTAGATAAAAGCGCCTACCGCCGCTGATGTGTACTTTTTCGCTTCATGAGCACCTCTGGCCATGCTCACCTACTGGTTCTTCAAATAGAACATCGATTCTGAATATATGCCCAGCCCGGCTATAAAGGCGATGATGGCAAACTTTTCATCTGGAATGTAACGACCGTATACTAAATAATACAGCTGACTAAGTTTTGACCACTTGACCAAGTTGACCAAGTTTGACCAAGTTGACTAAGTTTGACTTTTTTGAGGAGGAATGGCTTTAGGTTAACTAAGGCACCATTTCAGGCCCGCTGGAGCAAGGAGTTCATAGGACGGCGGAACGTCACAACCGACTTACTTCGATAAAAAGCTACTTCGCTATTAGAATAAACAAGTAACACTTTATCACATTCAAGTTCCTGCCTGAATTTTTACTCGAAAGCCACCCCTAGGCCCTATATAAACATAACTTGGGATGCCAAAGGAAACCCTAGCCCCCAAAACACCTTTTGAGCTCCAAAACCCTAGAAAAGTTCTCCAAACTTGTGGACCCGAGTCAATATTCGGGACCATTGCGTCGTGGAGATTGGATAAAAGGAGGCACCACTGGCCACTACAGTGCTACACGCGCCGCCTTAGGTGGCGCCATCACGGACGGCCGGCCGTGAGTTTCATAGCTAACCGACGCCGGACGCTGCCGGATCCGCCTGAGAAGACGACGCGCCGCCTTCGTTGGTAGCAGATTTTTTTGATTTTTCAGCTACTTAGGCCACCCCATAGCTCTTTCCACCATTTTTGACCCTGAACTCATCTACGTGGTCCCTTTTGCATTCCTCACAGCTTGGAAGTTACGACGAAACAAAGTTGGCCAATGCAGTGATCGAAGCCCGCCACCACAAACAACGTTGACCAAGGTAATGGTACTAATGAGTTCCTGTATCTTGGCTTCCATTGATATATGGTTTGTAAATTTTGGACATCGTTTGGTTAGGTTTCCATTTTTAGGTTGTTTCAGGTAATTACCGAGAAGTTGGGACTGAAATAGAGTACCAATTGGTCAAATTTGGAAAAATTGAAGTTGTATTAGTGAAATAGGATGTTTTTAGGAATTATTGGACGGTTCAATTTCGAGAAATTAGCTCTCCGGGTGAAAAGCCCCAATTTTAGGTATCGGGCCTGAGTAGTGGCACTGCAATTGGACCTCGTCGGAGTCCAATTTGATGGTTTCATAGTTTCTAATAGTTATTCCTGGGTCTTGGGGCATCCCTAAGTGCTGTTGGTTCAGTTATTAGAGCCTAAGTGGAGTTTTATCTATATTACAGGCACTCACGCCGGGCCGGGAGACGATTCTACAGGGGAGCAGGACTGAGAGTCTATAGTCTGTGAGTGGTTTATATGCTTTTAAATGATTTGGGGTATTATGTTGGTATATCTATTGTGATTAAATACTTTACATATATACTGTTTTGATCCAATGGTTGGTTGCATACAAATGTGATTATCGGTCTCATATAAAACAAGTTATCATTTCATGTGAGTTTTGTCAACATTTTAAATATTTGGAAGTTTTACTGAGTTCCTAGATGAGTATGTGGTATTTGAATATTTTGGGTACGTGGATTGAGGTTTTAAACCGCTTTGAAAACTTATTGTTTTAAGAAAGAGATTTCGAGATCTTGTAAAATGATTATGTTACAGTATCGTTTGGAAAAGTACTTGTGAGTAAAAATACGGATATATATTATTTCCACGGTCGTGAGGTCGGGTTACCGACGGGTGGTATGCCACAAATGTCGTGGGAGGCATGGTTAGATATTTCCACGGTCGCGGAGTAAGGCCCAAGTTACCGACGGTGGTATGCCACGAAGTCGTGAGTTTGGCTTTATATATTATTTCCACTACGTGAGGTCGCTACCGACGGTGGTATGCCAAATGATGTTGTGAGCTCGTTATATATTATTTCCATGGCCATGAGGCTCGGTTACCACTGCGGTATGCCATGATGTCGTGAGTTTGGTTACATATTATTTCCACGGTAGTGAGGTCGGGTTTACCGACGGGTGGTTGGCCACGATGTCGTGAGGTCGGGTTTATCAGACGGTTTATGATGGGTATATGGTACGGTACATTGTTGGTCTCTGATTAAAGTATAAGCATTTCAATATTTATGGTTATGGTATTTTTCTATGCTGGCTTTTACAACATGATGGTTACATATATTTATGCTCAATTGTATGTTGTGAATGTATTCAGTTTTAAGGTTCTTGAAAAATGATCGCAAACTTTTGAGCAGATCACATATTGTTGGGCTTGATAAAGTTGTTTTGTGGAAATGTTTGCTAAACGGGGAACATTACAAAAGAGCGGACGCAGGGTCTTGAGAGAAGAAATTTTCAAAATAAAACATTATTTTCCATATAAATTATGCCAATTTAATGAGATTTATTTCTCACGCTTATTGTTTTAATATCTGCTCCCTAGGTCCCAGCCTGCTAGCTTTACCGCACATTCGACATAGTTTTTCAACGACAAACGCAAAGACTTACCCCATCCATCCGTCTTTGATTTGTTGGACCTATTTGTTTTTATTTTGTAACCCTAAATTTGCAAATACTCTTATAATGCTCTGATATTAGTATTAAACTCATATGGGTCCCTATTATGTATAAAACACAGAAACATGACCTAGCTTTGGACAGGTCGGTCGGGATTTTTCTATATAATTGCGGGTATTGTGGTACCGCATGCTTACTCCTTTAGTGGTCCCATTGTGTATTCCCATGGATTGCACAAAGGACTTCAGCCTTAGGCGATCTCACCGTGGAACCCCGAAGGGTATCCTGGTCGGGTCCTCGTCATGGAATGCCCACCAATGACCCAGTTGAACCTGGATGTAGGACCTCAGATTTTCTCAGGGCCTTGCTTTACAAATATGTGTGGTAGCTCACTCCTGGCGCCCTGAGTCTGGCCATGAAAGTGGGGATACGAAAGCAATGGAGAGTTCTCTTTAATGATGTGAGATCAAGGCCAAGGAGCCTTATCAACCACGCCAAGGCCGAAACCCTTGCCGCATGCGAAAGGCCTCACATCTCACGGGTCTTGTATCCATGCACCCATTCGATTCCTGGGTGTTGAGGTGGGATGATGAGCCATACAACTTCTGAAGCTCGATCCACAGATTCGAACTTTGTCGGGAGGAAGCAAGAACCCGACAGTTGAACTGGTGACTTCATCCTGCACTCGCATCGTCCATCATATTGTGGCCTCGGCCCCACGGCTTCCTTTATGTGGCCAAGCTCTTATTGGATGCCTCTGAAACGTTGTTCCCAAGATTGTGCCCCCTTTTCGTTGCCAGGGACCGGATTGCTGCCTCTCGGCCGCTCCCGCCCGTGCCTCCTCGTCAGGCCACGCATATCACCAAAGTGGGTCTGGTAAAGCAGGCTCCCTAGGTCTAGCTTTATTTTCCTCCCTCCTTGGCCGATGTCTAAGGGGCTCTGGCGGGGTGTTGTTGCTCCTCACGTGGGACAAGATTCCGCCTACGCGGATTTGGCTGAAACTCGGGGTGTTGTAATATTTTGGTGAGTTCCACGACTTCCCCTAGCAAGCGCTGGTTGTCTAGATGAAGGGTCTCTATCTCGTTGTTGGCGTCGAGGTGTTTGGAGAGGGGGCTGGCCACCCAAATGTTCTCTGGTTGTCTTCCGTCGTCGTGTCATGCTGATCTTGCATCCCCTAAGGGTTGGTTTGGCTCCCGCCTCTAGTTTTCGAAACGAACCATCGCTTCATTGAGAAGTCGGGCTTTATTTGTAAGGAAACAATTGTTCTACAAACGGTTAAATCGATGGTGCTTTTTTCTATCGGTAAATCAAATACTGAGCTTAATGGAGCCACTCAGGCCGGGTCCGTCACTGGATCAATATACAACTCCGTATGCAAAGGGTGGCCCGGCAGGGAATGCCGCCACCTCTCCGATGCCTAAGTCGCTTTTCTCACGAAAGGAAAGAGATCAACCGTTGATGGTTTTGTGATCGCGCATCTTCTTCGGGTGGAATTGCTCTTCGCATTTACTTGCGTGGGTGATCATGATGGCTTTCCTTGTTAGACGACGATACAACATCTTCCCAATTGGGTAGGGAATTCCTCATCGCTAGCCTAATATTAGGGGATAATTAGGAGTCAGAATCGTGGAGGATCCTTCTTCCCTTAATGAGTAGATATCTCCATCATGGAGATGAAGTGCTTTCTTTCTTTACGCCACAACCTGTGGATGGTGGATTATCCCCTGGTCACTCCGTCCGCCCACTAGGTTTAGTCTTCAAATTTCCTGGCTAGCTCCTTTAGGAGTAATCCAGACGTCATCATGGCCGAGTCCCCTCGTGAGGCTCTTCTACAACCCCCACGGAGGGATGCCAAACCCGCTAAGCTTTATCATGGCTGTTCCCTGTGCCTCGTCCCGCCTTCTACTGCTAATTTTTTAGGCACTATTAAGTTCAAAGCAAAATAACATTCTCAAGCACAATATCATGTTTATTTTCTCCCTTCACCTAGATTGGCTTTAGGTCAGAACATCCTTTTCATTAATGTTATAATTACACGACAGAAAAATAAAATAAAAAATTTGAGCTCTAATTTCCTTTGGGCAAAACTCCAAGGTTTTTTTTTTTTATTTCTTATGCAGGGAAGTAAGTCTATTGGATTTCCAAGAATTACTCTCCTTCGTGCTATCCATGCACAGCAGGGCTAGGCAAGAGAACCGCTCCATACTTGAGGGATTTTTATGCTCTTCTTAGGTTTTTGGCATTCTAAGATTACTGTTTTAATCCCTTTACAAGTATACTCCTCTTCGACAATACTCTCATATCGACGTTGTTTTATAAACGGATGACTATCTGGATCACTTGTTTTCATCCACAGCATGGTGAGATGTGGATGTGAAGAAAGAAGGATCATCTTGGATTTGTGATGAGCATAGTCAAACAAATTGGATGATGTTAGGTTCAATTAGAATATATGAAGGTGACAAAAAAAACTCACATGTCGGGTACGACTAATTCAAACTCATGATCATGGTTTGTTTGATCAAGACACTCATCAATTATTCTTGGTCTTGATAAGGGCTTACTTTTGGAAGAAGTGACAAGGCAGTAAGACCTTCAAAATTTTGAAAGCAATTCCTCCTTGAATGGAGCAGTGAGTGGCAGCACGTAAGTTGGATATGGGGGCTTGCAACTAAATACACCGTTTCAACCCCGCTTGCCTCGATTCCTCGGTTCTCCTGCCGCCTTCCCGATTGGTCTTATTTTCTCATAAGTTCTTGTCAGCTATTAGAGTTGGGTAAAGGAAAACCAATAAACATTGCACAACTCAACCTCACAATTTTCAGTTACAAACTACATTAGCTACTTTTTTTGGTGGTCGCTATGGATCTGTAGTGCCGTATGTAAGAGCTCAGCCGTGCAAGCCACTAATCTCAAGTAGTATTGCTGAAAGGGTTAGTAAATAAACACATCATAGGACTTTGGGAAGTTAAGTAAAATGGCTTTGATGAAAACTTTCGTTTATAATCTCTTTAGTTATCCTTGAAAAATTTATATGATGCAAGGAAAGAGAAAAATCACAAATGAATGAAGAACCACAAGAACTTGTTCCCAATTCCAATAAGGTACCTACTTATTTTGTATTTAGTTATCCCTTTGTTTGTTTGTTTATATTTTGTAAGATTGAGGTGCTTTTGTAAAAGCTAATGTTTTTTCCCTCTTCCACAAACCGAACCACAAAAACACATAAGTGTAAAATTTTCACTCTTTTCCCCTGTTTCCAGAGTTTTCTCAGCAACAGTCAATAAATCAAAGGATTTTCATGAGACTCAATAAATTGAACCCAAGCATGACCATGCAAAAAGATTCACATGGAATTGATAATTGGAGTCAAAGTTTTCAACTTAACATGAACCAAAATATAGCCAATTACTAAAAATTCCCTTCTTTTCTCTTATGTTTCCAGAGTATAATGCTTCAAAAAATAGGTACTTTGCAAAAATTTCGACCCCAAAAAGTTGGAGAAAAATCCAAAAAAAATAAAAAAATCAACCACATAGCACAAACACAAATATTTAATCAATCAATGTATGCGAATGACTAGTTCTTATGTTTCAATCATATAAAACGAAACACAAGTGAAAAAAAATTTCTCCTCTTTTCCTACCTCCCTCGTCCACCAAATCAGCAAAAACATATCGAAACACAGTCACAAGTACACTAATACAAATTTATCCACCCTCATTAAAGTACATAGAATTTAATCATTATACAACCGATAGAAAGAATACATCAAAAGAATTAGAAAACGATGGGAAGAAACAAGATCAAAACTGGAATGGAGAAGATAATAATAACATGAATATTGTGCTGACGAGAGAGATTGAGAGCTAGAACTTTAGAAAGAGAAGGAGAGAGTAGCTAGGGTTTCCCAACTCCTCGAATCTGCGTCGTGGAGTTGTGAGAAGAAGAACAAATATTAGGGTTGCTACGATTTATGAGAGAAATAAAAAAATAAAAAACTCTGTGGAGAGATCCAACCAGCCTTAGGGTTGCTCATTGTTTTGCAGTAATCTCCTTTGTTTCATAATCTTGTACTCAAATTTAAGTTCCACTGGAGCATAAGGGAAAATTAGTAAAAAACAAAACCTAAATAATTATTTTAATCCATTCTCCCTTTTATTTATTTAAAAAAAAAACAAAACATTACAAGTCCTTTGGCTTTTTGATCAACCAACAAATCTACACTCACATTATTTTGCTTTCAAATAATTATGAGCAAAATGGCATAGGTTTGGGTAGAAATCTCTATTTGACAAGAAGCTTGACATTACATTTATTCAAACCCATAGTGCATATGACTATGCCACCACCATCGGTTTACTCATTTAGGTTTAGGATTGGCAAAATTTGACATGATTTGTTGACTTGAATTCCACACGGTTTTTGTTGCTTTGATTTTATTGTAATCGTGTTTAGGTTAAATTCATATGAACCGGTTTAGGGTTATTTTTGTGTCAATTTGCAAAACCCATATTTACCAGTTAATTATACAATTTGACTAGCCAAATTTTCACGGATTATTCATGTCAAAGTTAGTAGATTAAACTCAAATATGATCTTAAATGAGTAATTCATAATCGGGTTATCCATGTTTAATAGGGTCACCCAATTGTGTCGTATTTAAATACATTTTTTTAACGTGATTATTATTTGTATCAAAATTGAGTTGATCAATATGGATAAAAACTTTTAGTCTGACACGAGACGAACACGATCCATTCATATAATTATTGAAGTAGACTTTAACAGTTTATGTAAACTTGTTTAAAAAAAAAAATTATGTAAACTAAACTAAACATTAATCCATTATCCTTATTTTTTGAAAATAGAAGAGAGATATTCTTAAATTATTTTCCAAACAAAATTTTGCAAAAATCCCGTTTTTGAGATCCGCTGACACCGTCGGCCAAAATCATGAAAATTCAGATGTCTCGAGTGTGAGAGTCGTCTGGGTAACTAGATTTGCTTGGAGGAATCCAACGGTAGGTTAGTTTCGATCATCAAGAGAATCAAAAAAATTACAGGTTGTAGCTCTATATTATTATGGTAATTTACCGTTTTACCATTTTAAAGAAAAATTCAAATTCGCCCTGGTCTTACAACTTAGATATTTTTAGTTTATAAAATTTATTATAAAATGTAAAATTAAATAATCGTACTAATTCTAATTACTTTATTAAGCTTTGATTTTTTATTAAAATAATTTAATATTTAAATTTTTAAACACTTAAATATTATATATTTTATAGTTGAATTTATCATTTAAATAAATATTTTAAAACTTACAATACTTTTAACATTATAGTCAATATGTGCAAATTGACTTATTTTAATTTTCCATAATTGATTTTTTAGAAAGTTATAAATCTTTTAAAAAGTTGAATCCAAACTTGTCACAATGCTAGAGAAGTTACAATTTTGAATTACATTTAAAAGTTATAAATCTATTTAAAAAAAATGAATCCAAACTTTTTTTTTTTTACTTTTTATGACTAATTTTTGAAAAATTTACAAATTTAGCGCTCTTGTCATTTTAAGCTACTACCCGACAAATGTAGTAGCTATTATTTCTACATAGCTACTACTTAGTAGCAAAGTAATATGTTATTCTACTAAATGTGGCTAAATAAATAGCCTATTATAGTACAACAATGTAGTAGCTATTCGAAGCTCTTGCTGTAGCTACTACTTAGTAGTTATGGTTTTTGACTTGTTAGTGTTTTAGCTTCTAAATAGTAGCTATTTGGTGACTAACGACAATTCAGTAGCTATATAGTAGCTATTTAGCAACTAAAAAGGTAGTAGCTATGTAGTAGATTTGAATAAACAAATAAGCTACTACTTAGTAATAGGTGTAATTTATGTTAGCTACTAAATAGTAGCTATTCAACTACTACCAACAATGTAGTAGCTACGTAGCTACTGCTTAGTAGCCAAGGTTTTGCCTTGGTAGTATTTTAGCTTGTAAATAGTAGCTATTAGTGGTCAAACATCAATTTATTAGCTATATAGTGGCTATTTTGGCTACTATTTGCTACTACTATTAGTATTAACATTGGCGAGAAGCCACTTTTTGCTACTACATAGTATAACTAGTTAGGAAACTAAGCCTAACACCTTTTATGTTATTCATTTGGTAGCTATGTGTAGTAGTTAAATAGCTACTAAGTGTCAGTAGTAGCTAATTTTAGTAGCTATTTCAGGATTTTCTAGTAGTTCAACTTTGAGAAATTGCAAAACAGTCCCTCTTATTGCTTTTTTTTTTATGGGTATTACAGTCTTCTTCTTTCAGCTATATATACACACACGTTTTGTTCTTTATTTTTATTGCAGGGATAGCTTGGAATGTTACTTTGAGGAGTTGCAATAATTAGCGATGATGCTTCTAGGGTTTATGGCTAGAGCTCTAAAATTGGAGAAAGGGGAGATGGAAGAGTTGTTTGATGATGGGATGCAATCAGTGAGAATGACTTCCTATCCTCCATGCCCACAACCAGAGCGGGTTCGGATGCCTCCGGAATCACCATCCTTCTGCAAGTGAATGGAGTGGATGGTCTCCAAATTAAAATTCCCGCCAGTTCCTCCCAGATGCCCTTGTTGTCAATGTTGGAGACATTCTCGAGGTTTTTAGCTCATTCTCCATGTACTCCTTTCTCCCTTTCAAAAAAATTAAAATAAAATAAAACAGAAAATGCCAAATGTAATTAAGGAACTTTCTGGGGTCACAAGTCAATCAAGATAAAGATGTTTAGGGTGTCTTTGGTTACAATTTTTGAAAACTATCTTTTTATTTAGGGTGTCTTTGGTTACAATTTTTGAAAACTATCTTTTTATTTTGAAAAATAAAGAGAACAAGAAAAATACCAAGAACATATTTGGTTCTTTTTTTTTTGTTTTGAAAAACACATAAAACATTGAATTCAGATAACAGTAATAGATTTCAGGTTTTTTGAGTTCTTAGGAACAATTTCCAAAAACAGGAATTAAACAGCCCTCATAATCAAATCCAAATTATTTTATCAGAAAATTAATTATTGCATCCAACAACAGGTAGCGTCTTCCTATTTTACAGATTGTGAGCAATGGAGTTTACCCGAGCATAGAGCACAGGGCAATGAAGTGTCTCCTTGACAGCACCACTGACGGTCCATTTTCTAATAACTTAAATATTTAAAGAAACTAGTCATGATCAAGTACGGCAACAATGTCGATTTGGGATGGGTCGTTCTTGTTCCAACCCCGTCTCCATATTGTATAATAAAAATTCTCATACTTAAATAAACCCCTGGAGGGGATTGGACTGGGCTACCAAAAAATTTTGAAAACCCATTCCCGACCCTACTTGACTCCCCCATACCAAAGCCCTGTTTGTTCGATGAGAACACCAAGTAAAAGGAGAGAAATTTACGATCTTAAATTGCATATTGCTTTAACGTTCACAATAGAAAAAGGTTACCTCCGCCTGTCTCAGGTAATAGAAAAACTTCAACTCAAAAGCCCATTCTTTATATGCACCACCTAGTTACTGAAAGAAAAAAGGAGAGTATTACTTAAATTGTTTATTAGTCTGTTTAAGTAACAAGCAAGTCTAATTTAACATTCCAAGTCAGACCCAGAAACGGGAACACCCTTAAATTTCCAACTTTGTGCTCCACTTGGTCCATATGCATATGTCTACACTCAACGTAGAGCCATGCATATGTCTACCCTTAAATCACATGTTTTTCATTAGCAAATCTTTATGCCACATGATACTACTTACTGATGATAGGGTTTGAAAAATAAGGCTCAGGCCCCTCTTGGCGAAGAGACCGATAGCAGAGCACCGAGGTCCTTAGCGTAGCCAAAATGAAACTCAGTCAAGCATCAAGGATATTACTTGAGGGAGTAGTTAGGAAAGCCCACGACCTAAACCAAGCTGAATCCTTCAATATGGAAAATAGATAATCCCTCCTATCTGAATCCAAACTAAATCTCACGGCAAGAGAAAGAAAGACAATTCACGATATAACGACATCATCACGAATTAAGTGGGATCCCCCGATAAGGAAGGAAGATTATCCCCGAATAAGCGCTCTTTCTATATCCTTTACAATCTTGATCAAATGAGTAATACCCATCGATGGGAAAGAATCCTGTTCACCATCCAACTAGGAAAACATATACTAAAATATGAGGCCACCCAGCCAATTGAAGTCTTGCGAGCATACACGACATTCGCCTCAAATAGTTTTTCTCGAGAAAGAGCCGGCTTAGGCATTGGAGCGGCCCGCGGGCGAAGCCTCGCGACCCACTTCTTTATTGTTTTTGCGAAAGTGCCACGCCCATTGCTTGCGATCAAACCTTGTGTGATCGACTTTAGCCCAGAAGTATCCGGGGCTTGCGGACCCGGCCCGATCGGAGTCCGGTAAGCGACCCCAATACACTCGGCCTAGTTAGGTTAAAAAAAGCATCATCACTTACCATATTTGACCAACACAGATTTTGGGTCAATATCATACAAATCTAGAGTGAATATTTTGTAGATCAAAAGTTGATATTCTCTAGGATGTATAAGGAAGACTAGAAGGTGATATTCCACGAATCAAATATGAAATATTGGATCATATTTGGTGAGATTTCTATGGGAAGAAGATATTTCATTATAATGAGTATGAAATAAAATCATAAAGCTGGCATGTTGAGATAGATTAGGAAACATGAAGATATGGAATATTGACTAAGGATCCCTTGAAAAATACCCTGAAGATGTTGAAGAAACGAGAAGGTGTTAAGTGGAATACATTTGCGGAGCATTGGTTGACTCTTTCAATGTTGGGGAGGTTTTATCCATCTTGATGAGATAAATGTTTTTTGACACTGGAAGTCTAGATGTTGTCGAGGAATGAGGGATCATTCTATGTTCACTATGAGAGAATTAGGTGAAGAATGCGTTGGAGAAGGGAGTCTTTATCTGCTGAGAAGACCGATAACTG
Source organism: Tetrastigma voinierianum (assembly GCA_016808115.1). Taxonomy (NCBI): domain Eukaryota; kingdom Viridiplantae; phylum Streptophyta; class Magnoliopsida; order Vitales; family Vitaceae; genus Tetrastigma; species Tetrastigma voinierianum. The sequence goes on from JAEQBH010001121.1 coordinate 839,062, forward strand.
ATTGAGATATAGTAGAATCCCTTGTGTCTGAACTCGATTCCTTTGGATCTGAAAACAAGCTAATGTGTGATCATCTCTTTATCATTTCTTTTCTTCTTTGAGTTAATCCATGTTTTTATTTCTAACAAAAAATAGTTTTTATTTTTCAATTGGTATCAGAGCGGGTCTCTATGTTACTAAGTGAGATCCGTGGGTGCTTTATCTGTTTGTGAAGTTGAGATGGGTTGCTCGAAGGAAGATGATCAACGAGGAGATTGATACGAAAATTAAGGGGGAGTGAATGCTCAAATTGACTGTAGTATAAAAGAAAAAATTCCAAAAAAATTACTTTGGTGATATTTAGGATGTTCAGGAGGAGACTACAGTTACTAATTAATGACTTCAACAACTCTGACAGTGGTCCATCAATGTTCTAGCATATGTACTTGATTTTATTTTTGCCAAAAAATTGCCGAAAGAGGAGAATATTGTTAGAGATATTTATTGTTGTTATTGCATCAGATATTAAGTTAAATTAAGTTAGACACTTTTATTTCATCAGTCTTGATTTTGAGCTCCACTCCTGTCACTTTCCAGTGTTTTGAAAAATTAATTAACTCAATATTAAACAGGTAAGTATGGTCAAGTTATTTGAAAATAATGATATAAAAATCATAAAGTAGGCTTAATAATTAAAAATAAAATTAATCTATAAAGAAATTTAAGTTGGGAGTTCCTTAAAAAATCCAAATAACATATAAAAATTAATTTTAAATGGAGAATCTAAAAAATTGAAATATTATAAGGAGTTTGGAGAAAAATTAAATTAAGATTCGTTTTAAAAGGAAAATCTTTCCAAATCATTTTGAATTTAAAAATGAAGATTTTCTATTTTTTGTGGAGTTCATGGGCCTTGTTTGGTTTTTTTTTATAAATTATTTTATGTTCCCAAAAACATAGAGAATAAGGAAAATAGGAGAACATGTTTGATTCCTATTTTTTTTGCTTTGAATTTAGTGTTTTGTGTTCTCCGTGCTTTTCACAATTAAAAAAAAAACTATGAACCAAACATGTTCTCATGTTTTCCTTGTTCTCTGTGTTTTTGAAAAAAAAAACAGTTTTAAAAAACATGAACCAAACAACCCCTTAAGTTCCCAAATTTTTTAATAAATATGGATTATTTAAGTGAAATTTTGAAACACTGTCTATCAAATAAATTGACTTTAACTACTCATGACTCAAAACCCTCAAGTTCATTATTTTTGTATTTAGACTTGTGATAGATGACTTCTACTTAAAACATTGATTAGTCTACTAAGGAGCATAATGTGTTGCTTTGTGGATATAACCCTAAATTTTTAAATAATTTTATTTATTTGAAATTATTTACAAGATAGCCAAATACGTGAAAATCGATTTCTTAACATTGTACTTTACAAAAACCAAACACGACCTCCTATTTGGTTTACAAATACCCCCATGAAGATGGCTCAAAAGGTGACTGAAATTAGGTCAATTAGCAATGGCATCAACACAGTTTTCAAGCCTCCTTGCTGCTCCTCTACAAAGTGTTCAGGAGCTCATCAAAGCGCCCCTTCCTGCCGTCCCACAGCCCTTTATCCTAGATGAACCGTAGCCTCCAATTCTCTCAGCCACCACCCCCCTCCCACCACTCCCCACTATTGACATGAAACACTTAATCATGACTGAAACTGCAGATTCTGAGCTGGAGAAATTGCACTCTACTTGCAAGGACTGGGGTTTCTTTCAGGTTCTTGAGTTCTTCTCAACATTATTCATGTATACTTAATCATTTTATATAAGAAAAATAATAATAATTATCATAATTGTAAATAACAATACAGAAACTAATTGAAATGTGTACATGTTCATGCATGGATGCCCAGTTGGTGAACCATGAATAGCTCTTCACTGATTGAGAAACTGAAATCTGAGATTGAAAAATTCTAAGCTTCCCCTTGGAAGAAAATGAAATATAAGATGAGGCCAGTGATTTTGAAGAATTTTGAGCTTTCCCCGATCCAATCAGAAGATCAAAAACTTCACTGGGGTGATAGGTTTTATATGACAACCAATCCTATACATGCAAGGAAGCCTCATCTATTACCACAGCTCCCTCCATCACTAAGGTTCTCTCACCATCATCATCATCATCATCATCATCATTATCGTTATCTTCTTTAAGCTATATATAAATATATGTATATGTTTTGTTCTTCTATTGCAGGGATAGCTTGGCATGTTACATAGGGGAGTTGCAGAAACTAGCGATGAAGCTTCTAGGGTTTATGGCTAGAGCTCTGAAATTGAAAAAAGGGGAGATGGAGGAGTTTTTTGATGATGGGATGCAATCTGTGAGAATGGCTTACTATCCTCCATGCCCACAACCAGATCTGGTTATGGGCCTTACCCCTCACTCTGCAGTCATGCATCCACCATCCTTCTCAAATTAATGGAGTGGATGGCCTCAAATTAAAAGATGAGGTTTGGATTCCCGTCAGCTTCCTTCCAAATCACTTGTTGTGAATGTCGGAGTTCTCAGGAATTTCTCCTTTCTCCCTTTCATAAAATAAAATAGAAAATGTTCATTGGAATCCTCCTTCCTCTATTTTGTTTTTCAATTTATTTAATCTTTACATTAAAAAGGCAAGTTTGTGCTTCTTATCTGGATAGATTTTTTGGGTGGCTAAGTGTGTATGGCAACGGGACGGGTGAACGGGTCAAGTTTGGAAAATTATCATACCCTTTTCATTTAACTTTTATTTTTATTTTTAATATTTGTTTTTTTTATTATATTAAAATTAATATATATCATAAAATAAAAAATATTATATTTTGTATAAATTATTTCATTAAAAACATTTTAATTATCATTATGATATATTAGAAAATAAAATAATTACAAAATCATTTTAACTATACCATGGCGTGCGGACTAAACAATACACAAACCCATCCTTTAGGCAAAAAAATCTCAAATTTATTAAAAACCCAATTACACTTAAATTATACCAGTCTCATTATGAATGGGGTGGGAATCTCAAAAAAGAAACCCACCTCATTGTCATCCCTATCATTCTACAAATGATTCCACCATTTAAACCTTAAGCTCTTAAACATATTCTAAGTACCATCATCCAAGTCCTAGAAAAACCCTAAATTTTTGAATTTTAAATAGTATTTAAAGATAAATTAATAATTTAAATTTTTTTTTTTACTTTTTTTTTCTTTCTACTTTTCCTTTCTAACCTAGGACTGCTGCGTGTTACTATTTTGCAGATTCTAAGCAACGGGGCATACACTAGCATAGAGCACCGGGCAACAGTAAATGCACAAAAAGAGAGGATCTCCATTGCCATGTTCTTCAGCCCCAAATCCTCAGCTGTGATTAAACCCTCAAACAGTCTGATAAATCCTCAAAATCCGCCATTGTTCAAGCAAACGGGCGTCGAAAAATACTTCAAAGATTTCTTAATCCATAAAGCTGGATGTAATCAGTGTATCTAGAGCATATGAAGATCAAAAGTTGGGAAGAATACAGTACCTGAAGCTTAGACATATGTATATGGTTATGTTTAATTACGATATATATATATATATATATATATATATATATATATATATATATATATATATATATATATATATATATACATATGGCATGCAATTGCGTGGATGCATGTATGAAGTATTATAACTTTGAGCCTTTGAGGTCGGTAGTACTGTTCTTATATCAATATTACGTTACACATATCAAATCAGTTCTGCAAAATAAGGTTTCCCTGTAGTGATGTTGCCTTGTTATGTAGAAATAATATTTGTGTCCATATATAAAGATGGAAAAACTTGTCATGATTGTGTTCCCTTGACATATATACACCCTTGTTGCTTAGTTAATTTTCACAAAATTCAAATTTAAATATAAATACTAAAGAAAGGGCGGCATTAGGAAATATATATATTTATAGTGGTGTTTTAGACTAAGATCAATTTATGTTTTCCTAGGAAATATTATTTTAGGCTATGTTTGACTCTTAGAAAATATAAAGGAAAAAACTATTAAGAATATTATTTTTCTTAGGTATAATTGATATATAGAAAATGTTGGGTTTGAGATTGTCCATATCTTAGTCTTAAGGGTTCTACAAGATGATGGTTACTTAAGAGCTCGAGTTTGATGAAGATTTGATGGTTTAAATATTAAGTCTCTAGGAAAACCAAGAAGTAGTTCGGATTAAGGTCGTCCCTTAGTGCAAAGACGTGGCAACTTCAGTAAGTCTAGACTAGTATCAAAGTTGATGTGAGACACAAGTCAGTTCTAAAACCTTGGAGGCTAATGTACTTAGGGAGCAAGGTACCGATGGGCGTGGGATGATTTTTGGCAAGTGGATAAAGATCAAATCAAGAGGATCCAAACTTCTAAGCTATCAAACAAGAATTAGAAACAAATCAGGTTTCTATTTTGAAGAGGATACTTGAGTAGCTAGTTTCCTTATTCCGTTGTGATAGCTTAAAGGCCAATACAGAAAATATAAGGTAAAATTGGAGTCATATTAGGATAATGATCCAACCTTATCAAGACTTCCAAGACCGAATTACAAGGCTATAAATTTAGGGGTTTGGAAGTTGCTCATCATAGATTCTAGGAGCAAAGCTCGAGGAATAACAAGCAATGTCCAGACATGTTGAAGGAGTGCGGAGTGCAAATAATTGGTTTAGGAATTGCACATTTAAAGCTTTTCACCTTGGGTGAAAGGTGATGTTTTGATTTTCTTCATCTTATCTGTAAGAAAGTGGGTATGGGTGTCTGATGCTTTTGAGAAGGAATGAAGGTGGTTTATTCTAATTATACTAAGGTGAATTAAGGTTAAAGAAAGGTCGCCATTTAGAAAAGTCTGCGCACCATATAAGACTTATTGTAACCTTGAATCAAATTAGTGGCAATCCTTGCATTTGAGCATAGCCTCGTGGATGTATGCAGCTACCAAATAACGTAAGACATTGTGTGTGCTTACATTTTTATGCATATACTTTATATCTGTTTTGCGCACACATAGTCCCACATGGGGAGTTCGAATGCACTGCACTAAAGTCCGAACTCTCGCATAGTCCCAACGTTAGGAAGTGTGTTCAAGAACACACACTTAGTTCTTTCAATTAGTATCAGAGCGGGTCACTCCAAGTTGTTGAGTGAGATTCATGTTTGCTCTAACTATTTGTGTGTTATTGTCAAATGGATTTGATGAAAGAAAGTGGATCTACAAGCCGTCCCCCTCTTCTTGATGGGATGAACTATGACTATTGGAAGGCAAGGATGCGAGCCTTCATAAAATCAAATGATGAAAAGGCATGGAGATCAGTTCTACAAGAATGGAAGTCGCTTACCAAGACTAATGTTGAAGGGGAAATTGTTCCTAAAGCGAAGTTGAGTGGGCACCTGAAGAAGATGCCCTATCCACCCAAAACTCACATGCCTTGAATGCAATCTTCAATGTTGTTGATCCCACTCAATTTAAGATGATCTCTATTGCCAACGTAGCCAAGGAAGCATGAGATACCCTTCATGTTGCCTTTGAAGGAAACGATGCAATGCATGAATCTAGGTTTGAACTTCTTACAACAAAGTTCAAGAACTTGCGAATGAGTAACGAGGCGACTTCAATGAAAAACTATGCGACATAGCCAATGAGTTGTTTGCTCTCGGGGAAAATATTTTAGAAGAAAAACTTGTCAAAAATGCCCTCAAAGTTTGCATACAAGGCAACAGTAATAAGAGAGGCAAAAGACTTAAAAAGGATGAGATCGACTTGAAGAACTTGCAGGGTCTCTGCGAACTTTTGAAATTGAACTGAGCGAAGAGTCTAAGGAAATGAAGAAACTTGTGGAACTAAGGGTTGAGTCTGAACTACCCAATGATGAAGGTTGTGAGTTCTCTGAATCAATGGCCTTGTTATCAAATAAATTTGAAAGAGCCTTTAAAAGATTGAACACTTTGGCAAAAAGTAACTCTCAAACTCATATATTTGCTTATGGGACTTTTAATCCAACAAAATAAATAGGGAGGGCCTCAGAGATCAAACACAAGCAATGACTCCAGAGTGCTGAGGCTCTGTGGAGATCTGCAGGCCATCAGTAGAACATATCATTCAGAAAGGAGGAAATCCCCCACTCTCACTGCCCTTCCACTTTGATGATAAGTGGGAGATCAGGTGTCCCCAGCTGGGCGAAGAAGCAGAATAGTGTAACTCAGCTTAGCTTTTGCTGGCCACAGCTGGGTTCACTTGGAGCAAACACAGATAAATAAGGACCCGAGGACTGTAGACGTTCAAACACTCTAAGTGCTTGATTCGGCTTCATAAAGTTCCCAAACTCTCCTATTGTCTGAAAAAGAAGAGGATGAAATCTCAGATGAAGAACTAGCATGGTCTTATAAATATTGTATGAAAGCTGGGTAAATACAGTAAAAATCAATGAGAATCTTCAAGGCCAAGTTCTTCAACTCAGTAAAGATAACAGAGCCTTAAAGAAAGAGGTAGCTGCTCTAAAAGGGGAAATTCTTAAGAACGATATGGCTCTATTTGGGTTAGATCATCTTAGGAAAATAGTGAGAATGATGAACTTAGGAACTATGTCCCTAGATCACATTCTCTGTATGGGAACTACCTCCAAGGCTCGGGATGGCATAAGCTATTAGAAGGGATCTTGAGACTCAAAGCCAACAATTCAGAAGAAGAACTCTTGTCTCAAGTTTGCAAAAATAAAAGAGATAGTCTAAACGCTCCCAAGAACTGGAACATCATGTTCAAACAAGAAAAACAAGTTCTTGAAAAAAGTAGCTAAGGAAGTTAAATACCACTCCCATAGGAAGATGGGTCACATTAGACGCCATTGTAGACACTAGAAATCTTACTAGAAGAGGAGACTAAAGGTAAGCAGATAAGTTGGGAAGCTCACCTGGGTAGAAAAAAGAAAGGCTAAGAGCTTTGTTGTACTTACTTCTCTCAAGGCTAAAATAGAACAAAGTTGGTACTTTGATAGTGGAAGCTCACAACCTATGATAGGTGTGGCTGTTGTCCAACGTTCTACCATCCCTTTTGGATTCTATAACCTTTGGGGACGGTGCTAAAGGAAGTGTTATGTGGTTAGGATCATTTAACGTTCCTGGTTTGCCAAAACTAAGGGATGTCCTTCTTATCGATGGACTAAAAGCCAACTTGATCAGTATCAATCAATTGTGCAACCAAGATCTATTTGTAAAATTCCTAAAAGACAAGTGTATTGTCGTAGACCAGAATCAACATCATATCATGAAAGGAAATAGGTCATTAGATAACTGCTACCTATTGGCAAGTTTGAACACATGCCTAAACACGGTTCAGAATGATCACAGCTTCTAGCACAGACAGTTGGGACATATAAGAGATAGTAGTCTCATATACACCATTGTTGTGGAAGCAATAAAGGGAATTCCTAATCTAAAGGCGAAACCTGAAAGAATGGGCAGACCTAGCTAACTAGGCAAACAAACCAAAACATCCACTCAGAGTCCTAACAAGGCTCTACCAGTAGAGTGCTAGAGCTAGTCCACATCAATCTAATGGGACCTTTGTAGGTGAAATGCGTTGTTGGAAAAAAAAAGTATGTCAATGTGTGCTTAGATGATTTCTCCATATTCACTTAGGCAAACTTCCTTAGGACCAAATTAGAAGCTTTTGAAGCATTTGAAGAAGTATGACAAGAACTATCTAAGGAGCAAAACAATAGACTACTAAAGTGTTAGGGTTGAGCACAACTTGCATCATGGTTAGCATAGTGGAAAAACCAAAAATTTCATGCTTAATCCCTTCCATAGATCTCTTGGACCATCAAAATCAACCAACAAGCATACAAGAGGAGAAAGGTGGTACCTTTTTAAAGTTTCAAACTCTTAATGGGTGTATACGGTTTCTTTTATTGTAGATCCACCCCAAATGGTGTAGATTCACAACAAGACCACAATGACCAGCAGCTTGACGTCTCCAATGGTGACCCACGCGAAGGTTGGAGAAGAAAACCTCCAAAGAATTTATAGCTTGGTTTTTATTCTTAGTGCTAACGAAGATAAAAACCTGAGAGGGAAGTTGAGAGAAACGTTTTCTCTCTTCTCTAATATGAGAATAACAACTTAATGTTTAGGGTTTAGATATATAAATTTTTATATAAGATGATTGTAAGATGAGAAAATGACCAACCAGCTCTCATTAATGATCTATGGTCGTCACATGCATCTCTGATGAGTGCATTTCATACCATGATTATGTGACGCCCCTAACTCGGCACACGGTGTTAAGCGAGGGTGTCATTTTTTATTTTATTTTTATAAACTTATAACCTTTAAGCTTGTTCATTCATATAATGTTAAACATTTAACTTGTACTATATTCTGTAGTGAGCCATCACAAAATATATACAAGCCTCCATATAATGCCAAGCCGCTCAACATCGACAATATTTACATTGCTTAAAAAACAAACATATAAAAAAATGGACCAAAAGGTCTTTAGTGGGCACCTAGTAGTGTGTTGGCCTTGGTTGTAATCCTCAAGTGAGAAATATTTGTATTAAGAAAATATTGGGGTTTTAGGGGAGATGCTGTCAAAATTTCTCCAATTTCGGAGGGTCATAATTTCTTCGTCCGAACTCTGTTTTGGATGTTATTGGACTCTATGGAAAGCCCTTTGAGTCTAGAATCCATCCATATATAGCTTGATAATATTGGAACTCATATTAGGTCCAAAAATCACAAAAAAAGAGGCCCTGCTGGTTGCTCGTAGCCACTTTTCATGGGAAGCCTCTAATTTCGAATGGTCATAATATCTTCATCCGAACTCCGTTTCGGATAATCTTGGACTCTATGGAAAGCCCTTTGAGTCTCAAATCCATCCATATATAGCTTGAAAATATTGGAACTCATATTAGGTCCAGTAGCCCTGTTGGTTGCTCGTAGCCATTGTTCATGCGAAACCTCCAACTTCGGACGGTCATAATTTCTTTGTCCGAACTCCGTTTTGGATGTTATTAGACTCTATGGAAATCCATTTGAGTCTAGAATCCATCCATATATAGCTTGATAATATTAGAACTCATATTAGGTCCATAAAGCATGAAAATAGTAGGCCCTGCTGGTTGCTCATAGCCACTGTTCATGGGAAGCCTCCAATTTCGGATGGTCATAATTTCTTCGTCTGAACTCTGTTTTCGATGTTCTTGGACTCTATGGAAATCCTTATGAGTATAGAATTCATCCATATATATCTTGATAATATTGGAACTCATATTAGGTCCAGAAAGCATGAAAACAATGGGCCCTGCTCTTTGCTCGCAGCCACTATTCATGGGAAGCCTTCAACTTCGGACGATCATAATTTCTTCACCTCGAATCAAGCTTTCGATGTTCTCGACTCCCATGGAATAACTTTGAGTCTAGAATCCATTAATATATAGCTTGATGATATTTTAACTCATATTAGGTCCATAAATCATGAAAAACAAGAGGGCCCCGCCGCCGGTGTTGCTCAGAGCCACTGCTCATGGGAAGCCCCAACTTCTGGACGGTCATAAATTTCTTCGTCTCGAACTGCTGGGAAGTTATCGACTCTATGGAAAGTTTCGAGTCTAGAATCCATCCATATATAGCTTGATGAAATTGAATGGTAGTAATAGCTCATAAGCATACATGGTAACCATAGTTATTCATGCATATAATGATATGAAAAATGCAAAGATACAAATAAACGATCAGGAATATCAGACATGACATCGGATTTAAAATAATTATTCAGAATATGAGATATGTACTGAACATGAAATACACTTGGATTGTCTCCGTTTAGAATCCGTAAAGGGATAGGATGGCATGCCTATTAGGAAAACAAGTCCGCAACATACCGATCAGCTGGCCCCGCTTGTCATTACAGTCATTCTTCGTTCTTATAGATGGTCATTGTCTCGCACAATGATAACAGCGCCTTCGAGCCTTTTATAGATGATCATCAGCTCAGATAATGATAATAGCGCCTTTCAGTTCTTTATAGACCACTGCTTAGTACGCTTAGTACGCTTTCTAATTCTTTATAGTTTCCTTTATCCACTTCTAAGGCTTATGCAGTCATGAAATATAAAACAAATGACTTGAATATGACATATGAAATGATATGATATGATATGATAAGAGAAGCATAGCACCGCTATGCGATGACAAGTATATTATGACAAGAACATGAAGCAAAGTGTAAAATGATAAGAAATGAAACATGGTATTATAAGTAAATATGAAATATGTATAAGCATGTTTAAATGATATGATATGTTAGATGTGTATGCATAGAGTAGAAGTGATGACCCTTTTATTGGGAGGTCATCCATATGTATTAATTCCACTAAGTTATGTTTAGCATGGGTGTTTCATCAGGTAGGTACAGAGAAGTGTAAACGAGAAGTCCGGACACTCTACATCAGCAACCAAGGCGAACACACTACTAGGTGCCCACTAAAGACCTTTTGGTCTATTTTTATATATGTTTTGTTTTTGTAAACAATGTAAATATTGTCAATGTTGAACACTTCCATATATGGAGCTTCAGATATATTTTATAATCGCTACGTATCATAGTACAAGTTAAATGTTTAACATTATATGAATGAACAAGCTTAAAGGTTTTAAGTTTATAAAAAAATAAAATGACACCCTCTCTGACACCGTAGCCGAGTCAGCGCCATAGTTTAGTGGTTATCGCAGCCTAGGTTTAGGCGCCACAGGTAGCCTAGATTAAGGATGTACCTACATAGTAATGTGTTGGCCTAATGCAGATGTCCTTGTTTTGTACATTGTCTAGAATGGATTGGTTATCCAAACATAGGGCCATAGTTGGTTGTGATAAGAAAATAGTCCTGCTTAAATGTCCTGACCTATCTGAAGTAACAGTACATGGTATCCGATCTGAACCAATACTATAAGTTATTTCAGCTATGGAAGCCCGACGTTTTCTAAGAAAAGGTTGTGAAGGCTTTTAGGCTTTGATTCTTGACTCCAAAAGAGAGCAAGTGAATTTTGAAAATATTCCTATGATTAGGGAGTTCCCCCATGTGTTCGAGAATTACCGAGTACCACCTAAAAGAGGTGGATCTTTATTAAAGTAGTACAAGGAACCACTCCTATTTCGAGGCACTCCACCGAATGGCTTTAACTGAATCAAAGAGTCGGAACACCAACTAAGGTGAGCTGGATAAGAGTTTCATTCGACCTAGTGTTTCGCCTTGGGATGCACCTGTTTTATTTGTGAAAAAGAAAGATGACACTCTACGGATGTGCATTGATTATCTAAGTAGACACAGGTGACAAGTGAAAACAAGACCCATCAGCCAGAATCAAGATCTTTTGATCGCTTGAAAGGAGTGGGTGTCTTTTGAAGATTCGACATGCGATCCGATATCAAGGAGTGGTAAAGGAAGTAGATGCGTCAAGATCGATTTAGAACCCAATATGGGCATTATGAGTTTTTGGTAATGCCATTTGGGTTGACTAATGCACCGACAACATTCATGGATTTAATGAATAGGGTATTCCAACCCTATGTGGATCAGTTTGTAGTGGTCCTTATTGACGACATCTTGGTGTATTCTAAGAATGCACAGGAACATGAACATCTAAAAGATCTCAGAGCAAGAGAAAAGTAGTTATATGCTAAGCTCAACAAATGGACGGCTAAAGGAAGCTTCCTTCTTAAAGCCATGTCAGGACGTTGAAGGGTATAAGAGTTGACCCTACAAAGATCGAGATCGCAGGAATTGAAACCACCCGAAATGTAAATGAGGGTGAGAAGTTTCTTTGGCTCGCCGGGTTATTATCGAAATTTGTATAAGGATTTCCAAGTATGATCCTACTTGCTAAGATTACTTCCAGAAGGTAAAGTTTGAGGGCGATAAGTGTCAATCCAACTTTAAAATTTTAAAATAAATACTGGTTGAAGCACAAGTGTTGATTCAAATTCTTACTGCAGGAGTATACTATGTTTAGCGACAAGCTGAGGATAGGTTTGGATGCAGATTAATGCAGGATGAGAAAGTGGTGGCTTATGCTTCCGTATGTGGGCTTGAAACCGCATGATCAAAACTATCCTACGACATGATTTGGAGTTAGTAAATGAGGTTGCTTTGAAAACTACACACCATTTATATGGAGAAAAATGTAGAATTTTCACTGATCATAAGAGTCTGAAATATTTGCTAACTCAAAAAAAGATTGAACTTGAGGCAATGTTGGTGGTTAGAATTGTTGAAGGATTATTACTGCATAATTGACTACCACCCAGGAAAAGCAAATGTAGTGGCTGAGCGCTCAGTGAAATGATTTCGCTTGACTTCAAAGATTATGATCGTAGATTTTCACCCGATGGAGCCTTGTCGGGCTTAATTGAGAGTATACCTGGATGAAGCAACAGGTAGATGCTCATAAAAATTATACCGAGTTACAAGAGATAGTTCAGTTAGTCAGTACTGGAGACAAGACTGATTATGTCATAGATGAAAGTGGAGGTTTGTTGTATAAGAGCAGATTATGTGTACCAAATGTTATGGATTTGAAAAAGAAGATATTATATGAAAGCCACAATACTGTTTTCACCATGCACCTTGGAGGTAATAAAATGTACCAGGATATGAAACAGTACTACTGGTGGCGAGGATGAAAAAGGACATTTTGAGTACGTATCTGTCTAACGTGTCAAGAAGTGCTGATGAAATCACCAAGTACCATCCGTTTATCAACTCTCCACCCCTAATGGAAAGTGGGATAACATTAATATGGATTTCAGATTCGCTTTCCCTCACCCAAAGGAAACATGCGCTTTGGGTAATTAGGATGCATATTGACTAAGTCTCGTCACTTCCCAACGGCCCAACTCGAAAGGTACTCCATGGATCGCTCAAACAGAACTTTATGAGTGAAATTGCCAGATTTCATGGGACGCATCTCTTATTGAGTTAGTGTCTCGACCACGATCCACTGGCTTACGGTACTGGAAGGAATTACAACATCTTTGGTACCTAGATTGAATTTTAGCATTGCTTTCCATCCGCAGAAACATGGACACCAAAGAGTGATTCGTGTTAGAAGATATGCTTCGGTATTGTAATATGGAATTTTGGGGAAGTTTGGATAGGTATATTCCAATCGATGGAATTTTCCTATAACAAATAGTTTTCAATCAAGATTGCATGGCACCATAAAGGCTTTGTATGGTTCGAAATGTAGAACTCTTAAAGTTGGACGGCTAAATGAGTATATGATCGTCCAAACATAGTGAAGATACAAAAGAGAAGTGGTGCTATTCAGAAAAGCAGCAAGGTCATAGTAATCGATGGGAAAATCTTATGTCGATGAAGAGTAAGAGACACACAGAGACAAGATCTTCTTGAAAGTATCGCCATGGAGGAAAATCTCTATGAATTGCAAAAAGGAAAATTTGTCCGAGGTTCACAGGGCCATGAGGTTTTGGAACGATCAATTTATGGTTTATCGCTTGGCACTCCTAGAATTACAAATTACACAATGCTCTATGTGTCATCGTTTGAGATACCGGTCGATGAGTCGTGACATACTACCAAGTAGGATGCAAGTACAAGTAGATTTGTCGATATGATGAAGAGCCGAAAGCACTGCCCGAGAGGAAACAGGCCATGAATAAGAAATAAGAGTGAAAGTGCTCTGGCAACACCATGGCAGGGAAGAAGCTATTTGGGAGCCAAAAGCAATTATGAAAGCGCAGTATCCGCAACTCTTAACTACAGGTAAAAATTTCGAGGACGAAATTTCTTTAAGGGGGAGAGAGTTGTACAAGAAACTCGGATATTTGTACAAGAAGCAAGGGTAAATTTGTAATTTATCAAAAAGGACATAAAAGTCATAAGTTAAGAAGATAAGAGGCTATTGTAGAAATAGCATAAATTGTAGTGCAACACAGCAGTGATGGGAGGACTAAAGTGGTAATAAAAGGAAAATCTGATCATATAAAGGCAAATATCTCAAATGGTTTCTACTGGGAGAGCAAAAACGTGAAGGCCAAGAGAGGAGAAGAGAAAACAAAGAGGAAGAAGAAGAGAAGAGAAGAAGAAGAAGAAGAAGAAGAGAAAAAAGGTATGGAATTTGTTAAGTTTTGTATGGATTTTAGTATGGAAGTATGGATTTTAGTATGGAAGTATGGATTTTAGTATGAAAGTATGGGTTTTTATGGATTACTTTGGATTTTGTATGGAATTTGATAAGTTTTGTATGGATTTTAGTATGGAAGTCTAGGTTTTTGTATGGAAAAATTATGGATTTTAGTATGGAATGTTTGGAATTTGTGTATGGAACTTTGGATGGGTGTCTATGTTGTTGTATGGGAAAATCAAACCATAAACCCATTTTTTATGAATTTGGGTCTAAAAGAACCCTACTTAGTATATTGGTGGTGTTTTGGATTTTGGTTGGTTGATTGTTATCCTCAAGTGAGGAATATTTGTATTAAGGAAATATTGGGGTTTTAGGGGAGATGCTGTCAAAATTTTCTCCAACTTCGGATGGTCATAATTTCTTCGTCCGAACTCCGTTTCAGATTTTCTTAGACTCTATGGAAAGATCTTTGAGTCTAGAATCCATCCATATATAGCTTGATAATATTGGAACTCATATTAGGTCCAGAAATCAAGAAAACAATAGGCCCTGCTGGTTGCTCATAGCCACTGTTCATGGGAAACTTCCAATTTCGGACGTTCATAATTTCTTCTTTCGAACTCCGTTTTAGATGTTTTTAGACTTTATGGAAAGCCCTTTGAGTCTAGAATCTATCCATTTATAGTTTGATAATATTGGAACTCATATTAGGTCCACAAAGCATGAAATAGCAGCCTTGTCGCTGCTCTGCCATAGCCATTGTTCTGGAAGCCTCCAACTTTGACAAATTATAATTTCTTCATCCGAACTCTCGTTGATGTTCTGACTCTATGGAACACTCGGTTCAGAATCCACACATATAGCTTTATGATATTGTAACTCACATTAGGTCCAGAATTCATGAAAAACGGTAGGCCCTGCTGGTGTTGCTCGTAGCTACTGTTCATGGGAAGCCTCCAACTTCGGACGGTCATAATTTCTTCGTTTGAACTCTGTTTTGGAAGTTATTGGACTCTATGGAAAGCCCTTTGAGTCTAGAATCCATCCATATATAGCTTGATGAAATTGGAATGGTAGTAAATAGCTCATAAGCATACATGGTAACCATAGTTATTCATGCGTATAATGAGATAAGAAAATGCAAAAGATACAAATAAATGATTGTAAATATTGTATATGATTACCGATGAAAATACTATCTGTGAATATGAGATATGTACTCGAACATGAAATACACTTTGGATTGTCTCGTTAGAACTGCAAAGGGATAGATGGGCATGCCTATTGGTGGAAAAAACAAGTCCAGAACATACTGACGCTAGCCCTGGTTAATACATAGCTACTTCATTCTTATAGATGGTTATTGTCTCAGATAATGATAATAAATGCCTTCAAGCTCCTTTATGTATGATCATTGTCTCGCATAATTATATTAGCGCCAGTTCTTACATCAATTGTTACATTAGTACAAATAGTTTTCGGACCCTTTATATTTCCTTTTATCCACTTTAAGGTTTATATAGCATGAAACATTAAACAAATGACTAAATATGACATATGAAATGATATGATATGATAAGAGAAGCATAGCACGCTTATGCGAATACAAGTATATCAGGACAAGAACATGAAGCAAAGTGCAAATGATAAGAAATAAACATATGATACAAAATATGAAATATGTATTAGCATGTTTAAATGATATGATATGTTGAGGGCGCATGTATAGAAGTGTGATGACCCTTATTAGAGGTCATCCATATGTATTAATTCCCACTAAGCTATAAGCTTAGCACAGGTGTTTCATCTGTGTAGGTACAAGAGAAGTATAAAAGAAAAGTTCGGACACTCCACATCAGCAACCAAGGCCAACACACTACTAGATGCCTACTAAAGACCTTTTGGTCTATTTTTGTATAAGTTTTGTTTTTGTAAACAATGTAAATATTGTCAATGTTGAACACTTCCATATATGGAGCTTGTATATATTTTGTAATCCGCTGCTACAGAATATAGTACAAGTTAAATGTTTAACATTATATGAATGGAATGTTTAAAGGTTATAAGCTTATAAAATAAATAAAAATAAAAACGACACCTCGCTTAGACACCGTAGCCGAAGTTGGGGCGCCAGCTGTGGATTATCATCCATTTTTCTATGCATTTTAATGATTTTGGTGATGATTATTAGAGTTTTAATGTTTAAATGTCTCATTTTGGTGATTAAATCAATTTTGGAGAAAAAATAACAAAAAAATGAGCTTAAACTGAATCAAAGAAGACCAAGAAGCCACTACACAGCAAGTACCTGATCTTTTGATTTTTATGTGTTAATGGTGAAATCAAATAGCTCTGATCTACCCAACAATGTGTTCTAGAGTTCAAGAGTTTTTCAACGAGTCCAAGAACACTCAATTTGGAGTCTGGATGAGAAAGTTACAACCTCTGGATGTTTGATGCAAAAAAAGAAGAAGTCATATTGCAAATGAATAGTGCATGCCTCGACATTGCACTATATGCCCCAGTATTGAAGTAGAGAATAAATTAGCATCCGAAGATTACATGCCGCAACATCACTGCTCACATGTCGCGGGCATCAGGCCTGTGATTTGACAATTTCATTGTTTTCGGCCTATTTTTAGGGCCCATTTCCTAAGACTCTTTATAAACACTTATTTCTTTATTTTTAAGGAGAGGGCCTCTTAGTGAAGGGAAAAGGAATAAGCCTTTATGGTTTCTAACCCTAGGGAAAAGCTCTTGGAGGAAGAAGATTGAAACCATTTCATGTTTTCTTGTGCTTCTTTAGTTTTATTTCTTCACCTCGTGTTTTGATTTTCATTTATAGGGTTTTAGATGTAGTTTTGTTACGATTTATGTATTTGAAGACTGATGTGCCTTGTATTTGATATTTCTATCACATTTCTATTAATTGTTCTACTCCAATCTTCATGCCTATTTATGATTCATCATTATTATGCGATTAGTGGTTCAATTCGAGATTAAACTCCCTATAAAAGCATGATTGGGAGTCTATTGTACTAGACTACTAATCATCCGGATTTATGCTATAGTATGAGAGTTTGTACAAGATACCAAGCAAGTCCTAATGAGAGACTTCTAGCGGTCAATAAGATCATCAAGTATGTTAGCATAATAGTAGAATATGGTCTCTGGTACACTCAAGACACAATGGTTAGCCTAGTAGGATACTATGAGGCTGATTGGGCTGTAAACTCAAAAGACTGGAAGATTACTTCTAGAGGTTGTTTCTTCCTTAGCAAAAACCTTGTATCTTGGTTCAGACGAAAACAAAACCATATATCACTTTCCACAGCCAAGGCGAAGTACATAGGGTAGGTAGTGGATGCACATAACTTATTTGGATGAAAAATATGCTTAAAAACTATGGTGTCTCTAGGGAAGTCCTAACACTCTATTGTGACAACCTTAGTGCTATCAACATCTCAAAGAATCCAGTTTAGCATTCGAGAACCAAGCACATTTACATACGACACCACTACATTAGGAGTTTGATAGAAGACAAGATCATTAATCTATGACACATATCCACTGAAAAACAACTAGCCGACATCTTCACCAAATGATCAGATGCTTCAAGGTATGAATCTCTAAGATCATCCATGGGGCTATGCGTCATTTGAAAAAATGGCATTCGCCCTTACTGAACCACTGCATTAGCCAAGGCATTGGGAACATCCCAGCGGTAAGGGATCAACATGAGGGGGAGTCATGCGCGTGGAGCCACCTTTTCGCCTTTAGCAAAAGAGGGGGATAAATAGAAGAATGAATGAGTATCTTGTGTCCCTTTTCTATTCAGTGCATCTTTTTGTCTCATTCTTTAAGAGTTGTTTTTGCTAAAGACATAGACAAAGGTAGAGAATGTTGGATTTGAGATTGTCCAAATCTTCATCTCAAGGGTTCTACAAGAAGATGTCTACTTCAGAACTCAAGTTTGGTGAAGATTTGATGGTTTAAACATGAAGACCTTGGGAAAACCAAGAAGTAGTTGGGACTAAGGTTGTCCCTAGTATAGAGACGTGGCAACCTTGGTAAGTCTGGACTAGGTTAGAGTTGACATGGTGCTTAGGGAGTATAGTACTGATGGGCTTAGGATGATTTTTTTCAAGTGGATAAAGATCAAATCAAGAGGATCCAGACATCTAAGCTATCAAACTAGAATTAGAAAATAATTAGGTTTCTATTTTGAAGATGATACTTAAGCAAGAAGTTTCCTTATTTCATTGTGATAGCTTAAAGACAAGTACAAAAAATAGAACGTAAAGTTGGAGTCATGTTAGGATAATGATCCAACCTTAAGACTTCCAAGACCGAATTACAAGGTTATAAATTACTAAAGGGTTCTGAAGTTGCCTACTCCGCGGATTTCAGAGCAGAGCTTGGAGAAAGAAATGTTTGGAGTCCATACTTAAGTAAAAGGAGTGCCGAGTGCAGATACTTGGTTGAGATATTACACGTTAAAATCCTTTTACCTTAGGTGAAAGATGATGTTTTGATTTTCTTCATCTTATCCATGTAATGTGGGTATGGGTGTGAGATGCTTTTGAGAGGGTAATGAAGGGAGTTCATTCTGAATTCAACTATGAGTGATTAGATTAAAGAAGGGTCATTGGCAGAGAGGGAATCTCGTACCACATAAGACTAATTGTAACCTTGAATCAAATTAGCGAAAATCCTTGCATCTGGGCACCGCTCCGTGGATGTAGCCAGTTGCCAAATCACGTAAAAATTGTGTGTGCTTCCGCTTTTATATAGATACTTTATATATGCTCTGCACACACGCAATCCCATAAAGGGAGTTTGAACGCACCGCACTAAAGTCCGAAGTCTCACACACTCCCAACATTAGGAACTATGTTCAAGAACACACACTTAGTTCTATTAGAAAATGTTAATGGAATTCAAAATATGATTAAAAATAGTTAGAAATTCATATAATGTCAAATTATTTAGTATTATATCAATAATTTCTGATAGGGTTCAAAAAATAAGGCTCACAGGCCCACCTACCAGGCCCAAGAAAGAAGCCAGCCCAACGAAACATGGAGGCCCGTCCGCTGAATTCCAAAGGAGAGGTCGGTCTAACGAGGCATTCAGCCTTACCAAAGATTCCAAATCCTTTTAGGGCCAGCCCAGAAGAGAGGTCCAATCCGCTTGGCCTAAAGGCCACTTATGGAAAGTCTCCCACAGGTACAGAAAATAGAATAGTCCCTAATAATATATCATTCCAAGTCCAACTAAATCTCACCACAAGTAGAAAGAAAGACAATATTGACGTGAAGATCAAATTAGATCCCCTTAATAAGGAAAGAAGATTATCCCAAATAAACTACTCTTTCTATATCCTATACCAAATCCGATATGGACTATAATAAGAAATATCCCATCCAATGGGAATGAATCCTGATTACCATCCAATTGGGAGAATATCTGCTATAAATACATGGTCACCCCATCAGTGAAAGGTACACAAAAACTAACACCATTACTGATACTCATGCATATAAGCATTCTTAGAAACATACTCATCTGCAAACATATGCGGGGAATACACCCGCCTCTGCGCCTTCTTTCTCTCGAAGAACCGACTTAGGCATCTGAGCGCCACGGCGGCCCTCGACCCTTCTTCCTTGTTTCGGCAGAGGAGTAGCACGCCCGCAGCCCTCAGACACAGCATAACGATCCTACCTCAAATTTCGTACAACTAAGAGTCGCATCCCAAATTTCGCCAAAGAATCTAGGGTCCGACCCAATTTCACTACACGCCCAAATTTCGGGCCCGCTGAAAAGGCATCATCGCTTTGGATTGCCCGCTGGAACGACAGCTTCCACAAATATAATCGATTTCGCCATCGATGGTATCGACTAACACAAGGTGAGCAACGCTAACCCTCCAAGGATGCAGACCAACCAAGCAACGCAGATGCACCAATTCCTAAGACGTTAGAAGCAATGCAAGCCACGAAGAGGTGGAGGCGCTCCGCCTCACCAACCGACGCCTGATAGGAAGAGTTGTGAGCAACTTTACCAAAGTAAGATGCAATCACCAATAAAGAGGACACGACGAGTCTGTGAAGGTTACAACTTCCCTCCTCATGAAGGACAACACAAATCCCACAAGCAGAAGAACATCAGAACTTAAAATCTTCCGGAGGATCCCCAAATAAGATGACTGCACCTCAACGCTCATCTCGCCTGTGATTTCTAAGCACGCACAAGAAAAAGCATACAAAGTATAAACTTCATAGCAATGAAGCCGCCATTTATAAGAAGGCCAAAGCATCAAAGCTCACCCGAACGCTCCAAGTTCTCCCATAAATCAAAGATTAAAGACGCTCGTGACTTTTCCAAGAAAATCAAGCTCGAATGGCCACACACGTTGTACCACTTTTACAAGTTCGTTTACTCCGACAAAAGTCACGCCACTGTGAGGAGTCACCACCAGTTACATCGCCACTAGCCCACGCCGAGCTCGCCAGAAACACTGACGAGTTCGTCTACTCGATAGGTCACGCACCGAGGAGTCGATCGCCAGTTACATCGCCACTCGCCCCACGCTGAGCCCAAGAGCCTCACTTCGACGAAGTTCGCCTACTCGACAGTCACGCTACCGAGGAGTCGATCACCAGCATCGCCACTCAGCCTACGTACTGAGCCCGGAAGAAATAATTTCTGACGCAGTTCGTCTACTGGACGTGTCATGCTACCCGAGAAGTCAGATCAGCCAGTTACATCGCCACCGCCATAGCGCCCGAGCCCAAAGAACTCACTGACAGTTCGGCCTACTCCGACAGTCACGCGACCGAGGAGTCGATCACTAAGGCTATATTACACTTCTACCACGTCACCGAGCCCAAGAAATTCACTTTGACGAGTTCGCTTCACTGACAGTCACGCCACCGGTGAGTCGACGCTCAGTTACATCGCCACCGCCACGCCGCCTCGAGCCAAAGAAATTACTTTGACGAAGTTCATCTACCGACAGTCATTTACCCGAGGAGTCGATCAACTCGTGCCATCGCCACTAGCCCACAAATACCGAGCCCAAAGAACCACTTCGACGAGTTCGCTCACTCGACAGTCACGCCACCGAGGAGTCGATCACCAGTTACATCGCCACTCCACCACGCCGAGCCGCAAATTCACTTTGACGAAGTTCTTCACTCCGATGTGTCACGCACCAGAGTCGATCACCAGTTACATCGCCACTTCGCCACGTCACGGAGCCCAAGAAATTAATTTCACGAAGTTCGGCCTACTTAGACAGGTCACGCCGCCGAGGAGTCGTATCACCGAGCTACATCGCCACTTAGCCACGCCCGAGCCCAAAGAAATTACTTGACGGAAGTTCGCCTACTCCGACAGTCACGCCATCCGAGGAGTCAACCGCCTCAGCTACATCGCCACTCCTGGGCCACGCCGGAGCCCAAAGAGGGGCACACTCGACGAGTCTATCTACTCGCACAGCCATGCAGCCTGTGAGAACCGCCAAACTCGAGCAACTGACGAGCTCAAAGACCACATTGACGTGCTCAACCACTCTACACAGGCCATGCAGCCTAGGAATCAGTTCAGCTCAGGCCATTCAGCTCGCAAACCCACCAGTTCAGTTAGAAGAGCTCAGCCACCCAACTCAAGACGTGTTACCTCGTGAGTCGATCACCAGTAACATCGCCACTGGGCTTCGCGCCTCTCGAGCCAATTGCTCAAGGTTGATCGAGCCTCTGCCTGCCAGCTCACGTTGACGAGTTCACATGGGGATGAGCTCTTCCCAAAGAATTCACATGGGACGAGTCGCCAAGAAGCTTCACGACGAAGTTCACATAGATGAGCTTCCTCTTCCTCAAAGAATTCACATGTACTCAGCTCGCCAAATAGCCCATGCTGACGAGTTCACAGATGAGCTCTTCCCAACACCCGCATGCACAAGCTCCGCCCCAACAATCCACGAGATTCCAGCCTACTGGGCAATTCACGCCGACGAGCTCGCCCAACAAACCTTATATCGACGAGCCCGACGATTTTACACGTGCCATGCGTACTCTAGGAGTCATTTCAATTCAGCAAATCACCAAATAGAATACAATCACTGATTGATCTAGGCCTCTAATGATCCCACACAGCCATGCAAAATTAGGAGTCATTTCAATTGTGGGAATCACCAAGCTGAATACAACCGTCAGATTGACGGGGCTTCCCATCGATCCTACACAGGCCATGCAGCCTAAGAGTCATTTCAATTCAGCAAACCAAATTCCGACTAACCCAATACCATTAATCGACGACTAACGATTCTACATTGTGCCATGCAAATTTAGGAGTCACTCAACTCGTGCAAAACCACCCGACCTGAGCCCAATAGTTCACACCGACGAGCTCAACGATTCCACGCAGCCATGCACCCTAGGAGTCACTTCCAACTCAGCAATTAGCCCGACGAGCCCAACAGCTCATTAATCGACGAGCTCAACGATTCTATTACTGTGCCATGCAAATTCCTTGGGAGTCACTTCAACTCAGCAAACCGGCCGACGGCACAAGAGGCTCGACTGACGAGCCTGACGACTCAAGACAAAGATGCAATTAGAGCTACTAACTCAGTAAATCACCCGATACAACCTTAGCCGCTTCAACATCCTGACCTCAGTAATCTAATTCGTAATTCATACAAGATAAGAAGTAGATCCAAATTAAGAAGAACGTTAAAAGAGCACAAGAGGCGATAAATGAGGTGTAAAATGAGTATTCATTAAGGATAAGACCACATGTATTGGCCCAGCCCAACAACGCAAAAAAAAAAAATGAAAGTATAAAAGCCGAAGACGGCAGGGAAGACATAGGAGATTAGGCATCGGCTGAGAAACAGACGCGCGAAGAAGTGGAATGGCTCACGGGGTGCTCCGGGCCTCCAGATAATCACAGAAGGATCCCTCATCCTCCTCGCCACCGGAAGGTCAAAGTTAGCCCAGGCTAGAATAGGCAAGAATAACCTTTCCCCGGGAAGGCGAGCCACCCGTAAAACCCATTGATCGGAAGCCTCGCCTCGCCTTCCAACTTTCATTCCACTGAGCCACCAGTTATTTGTCGATGGAGATCCCCACGCAACCCACGACACTTCATCTGCCGCTCCAATCGAGCCGATCGCTTGTTAGCCTCGCGACGAGCCTCGGCCCAACGTGCCCACGCCTTGTCACGAAGATCGCCTGATCGCATGCACTCTTCCTTACTCCCGAAGCTCGCTCAGACGTGAGAATATCACCCCCGACCATCCAAGTTCACACCGGCGGATCGCAGCCCGTCCCTAGCCTCCATCAAGTCGTTCTGCACAACCCTCAATTCACTCCGAGCCTCTGCTCGCTTCACCGCCTCAAGCTATTCCGGCCTCGCCTCCCTACCTCGCCGCCTCGACACGAGCCGGGGCGGTATGTTTCCGTAGATCCGACTTGAGCTTCACGGCTTCCTCGGTCATACGCCAGACTGGCCCCAACTCGCCGTCAGACGGAGTAGGAAGCCACCCGCCTATAAGCTCGGGCCGGTTAGGCATGACCTTCGTTTATTTTAGCTCTCATGCTAAACCCTTCAAATGAGTAGCCACCTGTACATCCAACATAAAATCAACATCCAACGCAAGCTCAAAACTCATCTCAAAATGAAGTCAAAAAGGGCAAGGTACGGGAACTTACGGAGGCGACCCCCTGGAGAGATAAGGTCAACGCCTCATCAACGAGCAGCGCAACCGACCTCTTAAGATCGAGTCCCAAGAATAGACGACCAAGGCCGCCGCAGCTAGGCATTGTGAAGTAGCAACTCGCCTCCGCCTAACTCGTTCGGATCTTCCTCCTCGCCTTCCTCCCTCCGAAGGCGACTTAACCTTCTTCGATGGCGGGGTTCCAGATTTGCACGGCGTGATCGCAACGGCCGTCAACTACCCCCACCCGAGGGACCCTTCGCTCTCGCAGCCAGACCTAATGGGACCGCGAGCTCAAAACTATAGGAGCCATAACCCGGGCCCCGATTTATGGATATGAGAGATTCGAGAAGATGACGATACCCCCAACTGAACTTTGACCAAAGCGCCCATTCTTTTCAACAGAGCGAGGTTTTTCGTTTCCTACTCCGAGGCTTCCAGACACCATCTCCAACTGGCACGCCCCTAAGGGTTTAGCGGGAAACAGAGGGCCCAATCGGGAGGAACTTTTTATGGTGGAAGGGAGGCGAATCTCATAGCAAAGCAGATCGAGTCAAGCCTCAACTCGACGGGCCTGAACATCCGAATTGATCAACTCCGCGTAAGGATCGAGGAGGACACCTGCCAACGCCAACGCTTATGGCGTTATCTTCACGCCGAGATCAATTCGAAAGCACCAGAAGAATGTAGACGTAATTAATCGTAGATGCCCACACCACACACAAGTTATAACCAAAAAACAGAACAAACACTACTAAGATTCCTGGGTAGTCTTGCCACCTAACGCCCAAGGTACCGCCCTGTCAAGAGGACTATACTCCCAATTATGGCCGCTTAACGAAGAAGTAGTGTCCTTTCCACAAATTCTATGGGATGGTAAAGACCTGGAATCACTCGTGAGGAGTGCCTGGCGCCAAAAAATGGAAAGAAAGCCCTCGATGTCTTTCGCTGAAAAGGTAAAAAGGCTATGTCAGGACACCAAGCCCCTTGTCCCTAAAGAAAACCAACAGACTAACCAAATACCCCAACCATTGGGCGCGAGTTGAGCGGGACACACATTGAAATGCTGCAAAACCCCTTTTATGAAGGGATGCAAAGGGAAGCGAAGACCAAGCATCGGCGCCACTAAAGAAAAACACACCATCCTAGGCACAAAGACCACATAGAGGGTCAAAATGTCAGGGGACCACACCCGAACGCCAAAGGGAGGCTGATAACGTCTGGCAAAGATGGCCCCATATGAAGGACCGACCTGCTAGGGTCCTACGCGACACGCTTAACGGAAGATCTCGATATTCACTTCTGTAGATGACCGTATTCACTTTCTCACCCTTGTTCCAGTGGGAAGAGGAGGCGCCTAGGGCACCTCAAGTCCAACTCCGACCAAACGACGGAGACACCGCTTATTTTCAGCCCGTGAATCATCAATACCGAAGAATCTCACCATCGATACGCAAAGAAGTTAAGAACGTAATCTCGACCTATGATGAACATGGATAATGGAAACAAAATTCAGCCAACCTAAACAACTCATTCTGATCAAATCAAGAAAACAAAGACCGCAGGAGTGGTTGATAGCAATGAGAAAAGATTATCCCGAAAGAGCAATGGAGAAAGACTACGCACAAAAGGCTCAGAGACCAGAAGGCTAAAGAGAGAAAGAAATTAGAACTTCGGCTAAAAGCAGAAAGGAAGGATCACGAAACGGTGGCACCACAAGGCAGAGGATGTTCACGAAGAGCAAAGGAAACTGAAAGGGAATGGAAGAAATGGCGAAAACCGAAGGAGTCGCATCATTTATCACCAAGACAAATGGCGACGAGCCTAATAAATCGACCCGAAGCGGTCTTGTGGAAGTTGCACCGACGAGACACGTTACATTTATGCCCACGTCTGTAGTACCACAAGGGGGCTGGGGGCAAGCTGATAGGGTTCAAAAAATAAGAAAGGCTCGGGCCTACCCGGACCCGAGAAAGCCGGTAGCGAAACAGCCGGAGGCCCGTCGTGAATTCAAAGGGAGGAAAAACGCCCGATGAGGCATTCAGGGCTGGCACTAAGCGACATTGAGTAACCACAGAGACTGACCCGAATAAGTCCGATCCGGCTTGGCTCGAGGCCACTTATGGGGAAGTCTCCCAGTCTGAAAATAGAATAGTCCACTAAGCCAATATATCATTCATGAGGAATTCACCCAAATCTCTACCAATAAGGAAGAGAGAACAATATTGGATGGAAACATAAAATCGGATCCCTAATTAATAAGGAAGAAGATTATCCCGAATAAAGCTACTCTTTTTCTATATCCTATACCAAATCAAATCTGGACTATAATAAAAATATCTCATCAATGGGAATGAATCACGATTACCATCCAATTGGGGAGAATATCTGCTATAAAATGCATGGTGACCCATCCGTTGAAGATGTAAAAACTAACACTATTCTGCGATACTCGTATATCTGCATTCTTAGACGAATACTCATCACCAAACATCTATAAACACACATTGCGCCTGGCGGTCTCTCTTTTCTCATGGAATGTTAGGCATCGAATGTGTGGGGCGAAGCCTCGCCACGACCCACCTTCCTTGTTTTTGCGGGAGGTATAAATCAGGAGCTTTCGCGGATCAGCGATGCAGTGATCCTACCTCGTGGACAATCCGAAATTTTGCATCCAGGCCACCGACAATCCAGGTCATTGACCTTGCGCTCTAGCCCGATTTAGATTGAAAATGCATCATCAATGACGATTTATTTTTTAAGTGAATTTTACACATGTCCCGCTAGATGGTCTTTCTTTTAGAATTCATACATATATAACCGCCACTTTTGTATAAATTAGTCAAACCCGTAGTTTATTTTTTTAATTTTTTAATGCATAAAGTAATTGGCAATTAAGCACGTTTACAAGAAGCAGCTTAGAAAATCTACGCCTTGAGTGACACGGAAGAAGAAGAAATCGACAGCAAGACCTGTTCAAGGTGATGGTACGACAGCAAGACCACCACGTGGCTGTTGACGAGTATTTCCTTCAAGCTCCCACTTTTTATACGTGTATATATATAACCGTAGTTGTCTCACCGTCATGGACTTATTCATCCTTAAGGGTAAACCTATTTAAGGGAGACTTGAACTAGTAATTGTTCAATAAAGTGTCTTGATCAATTTGCACTCATCGTGATTAATTTTATAAGAACTTGAAGTTAACATCAGGCACCTCCTATAATCTTAGGTAAAGGTTGAGTAAAAATTTGACAAACAGTGAACAGCAGAGACCCAACACGGTTTTATGGGTTTAGTATTAAGTATAATCATCTGTTTTAGTCGTATTACGTATTGAGAAGCCACTGTAGCGTTAATAAATAGTCGTATTAATTGTTGACACATATTTTGCAATTTGACTAAAATATTTAATTTATTATTATATAAATTAATTAACCTATTTAATAAGTTATTTGTGTTAAATATGAATTATTATTATAATTAATATTAATTTAAATAATAAAATTAACAAACATGTTAAATTTAATATGTTATTTGTGTTAAACATGTATGAATGATTAATTATAATTCTTATTATTTTAAAAAATCAAATTAAATGAGTTATATTCGTGTTGACCTGTCTAACACGAATAATAAATGGAGTTGAGTTTAGGTTGAATGTTGACACGTTTATTATTCGTGTCGGGATGAGTTAGCCAATTTTGACAAGATCCGTACACATTGACTTCACCTGACACGAACACGACCATCGGCGTGGTGCACCTAATCTGAGAGGACTCAAACTTTTAAATAGTAAGGAATAAACCCGATGTTAAGCCAAGTGGGCTGAAGTTTGTTTACACAACATAATGTAATCCCTCTCATTTCTGCTTATTTTATCTGTCAAAATGCCTCTTTCTCCATCCAATCTGTTCTCATCTGCTAGCATTATCTGTTTCCTTTGTGTATCATTTATATATCCCTTGAGACTTTACTAGTTAATGTGCAATGTGACTTTTAGACTCCATGCAAGCAGTTGTTGATGGGATTATTGGAGAAATAGTTAGGTGAGTTTGTTTTTATACCTTTCTGCTGAAAGCAACTTTTTTTAAGCATTCAGTTTTTTTCATGACTTATTTATAAAATTATATGTAATTTTAAATTTTTATTGTCTCAAAATTTAGATAAAAATTTAAAATTTAATTAAAAAAAAAACAACTAAATACTTAATCCTATTAAACATTATTTAGAACAAAAGTTCTAATAAACATTAAATAAAAAAAAATGCCACCTTCAGCTTGGTTTGTAGAGTGTTGTCAAGGTGGATCTTGAACTATTTCATGTGTGAGTTGGACACATAAATAAATAGGCTATATATGACCCAATTATTTTTAAAAAACAATAACAGTAGTGGGATTGTGTTTGATGGTTCCATTAAATAATTTAGTAAAGAAATGATTTAATATGCCGTACATCAATCTTTATTTATTATGATCGTTGTCTTGAAAATCATATTAATTTTAGGTAAACCACAAAAATCATGCCAGTTTTGGTAGAATTTTAAATTTTATATTTTTAGAACTCAAATTTTGCATTTTTCATAATAATTTAGCTGAGTGACGATTGGTCTATCTCATGCTTGCATTGGGTCTTCTTTGAACTTAGAAAATTCAATTTTATCGGGTGAAAAGTTAGCGTGATAGCTAAGTATATACGAAAAAATATTGGCAGGTATAATGGCAAACAACGCAGGAGGCATAAAGGCACGAAAGATTAAATTTTCCAAAAATCCAAGGATTATTTAGGGCTGTTTGTTTATATTTTTGAAAACTGTTTTTTTATTTTGAAAAACAAGGAAATTAAGGAAATTATAAAGAATATAATTAGTATTTTTTTTTTTTAGAAAACATTAAATTTAAAGATTAATAACAGTTTTCAAAAAACATCATTTGATCATGTTCTTTTTATTTTCAAAAACTGTTATTAACAATAGTTTTCAAAAATAAAAAACAAACACGCTCTATATCTTTCAATCAGTCTCGTGGGAAGCTCAATTGCCCTCTGAATGGACCCAACACATTAGCTAGGATTTTTTCCTTATAAATGTGTCTTTTGAGTCAAAAAAATCTCAACAAAACTTAATTTGATACTGTTCTTATCCTATCAAATATGTTCCAACTTTCTCATTAAATCCTCATTTAAATAAAAGTTATTAATAGTTTGTATAAAGTCATCTCTATCTCACGATTTTTTTTCCTTGTGGCCTAAAATATTTATAATGATATTTCTAACAAATTTTCTTAATTTATAAGGAAATGGTTGTTTATTTTGTGAGAAAAATCTAAGCAGCAATAATATATCAACCTAAAAATATTTTATATAATATTCTTCATTAAAAAAATTATATGAATTTAAAACATGTTTTAACAATCTTCACCTTTGATCAAATTCCATTAAATCAATCTTCATCACACCCCATTAAGCGAGTAATTAACTTCAATTTCAACTAAAATTCTTTCTACCTTCTTATTCTTGTGTGCTTTATAATTTTTTGTTCTTCTAAAGATCTTTAACCCAAAGCACTAATACTAGTTGTTATGCCAATGAAAGCTTTAATACAAACACACAATAATAGAACAATTCACATAAATATACACTAGGCTTTAACTTATTTCATCAAATCATGCCTATATTCATGATAGGGGAACACTCATAGGATATAAATAAATATAGTATTGGATTACCAAGCCTCTCATGTTTCCTCAATCCCTAAATACATGTCTTGGACATGAGCCCTTGCTCCATCAGCTATCACCTCCATCCTATATGGTTAGAAAACAAGTTTCATCTCCATCTCCCTCATAAATTAAAATATTTATAATGACATTCTAACAACTTTCCTTATTTCATAAGTAAATCTAACACTATAATAATATATTAACCCAAAACATTCTACATATGCAATGTTCTTTACAAAAAAATAAAAGAAGGAATGCGTATTAATTAGGATTTCGAGACACATTCCAACAAATTCAATAGCATCATCCAAAGGTTTGACTAACTTGAGTTCAAAATATTGAAACTAACCATTTTGTATTTTTAGATCTTGAAGCTGGTTGTTAAATTAAAAGCTTTTTGAAAATCCTCAAAATTCAAGACTTTAAAAATTTAAATTCTTTAAAGAATCTTCTTTAAATTATTTTCAAGGCTATTGTAGATTGTTAATTAAATTTTAAGAATTTATCTCAAATTTTGTTTTTAAGGATAAGACTTTGTGCAAAACCCGTGAAAAATTTATATTTAAATTTTTCAGAAAAAGGGCAAAACGATAATTTGTTGGAATAGTCCTGGAAGAAAAGCTGTGATTTTTTCTAGATCTCGGATGATGATGAAAATGATTTATGGTTAGATCGTCTCATAAATCTAGCATCAGTCAGTTGGTAATTAGAAATTATTTGAAATTTCATGTTTTGAAAAATTGCGAAATTGGGGTTCAGTGGCACGTGGCACCATGTGGTAGGACACACGGCTTGCTGCGTGACGAGTTGCATGAAAGCCCCAGCAGTTAAAATATGTATATATATATATATATATATATAAAAGAAATAAAAAAAAAATAAAAAGGAAATATACTATATGAAGAATGGAGAAAGCAGAAAAGGAAAAACTCAAAATGGAGAGGAGATAATTTGAGCAAAGGCAGAGAGAAGAGAGAGGAAGGAAAGAGAATGGGAAAGGAGAAGGAGGAAAAGAAGAAAAGGAAAGAAGAAAAGAAAGGAAGAAAGAAAAGGAGGAGAGGAAAGGAAGAGGAAAAGGAAGGGAGGGAGTGTGCAGGTGAATAGGCTGGATGAAAGAACTTGAGAGCTGCTCTACAAGGGGTAGGTTTCCTCTTATCAGGTGTTTGCGGCTTAGTGTTAACGTAATAGCCTAAATGTTTTGCCTTCATTTCAATGGAAGAATTGAGCAAAGGTGGTGAACTCCACGGAAAGGAATGCGAATCACGGATTGGGTAATGAGAGGCAGTCTCGAGCAAAAAAGAAAGTGTCATTACCACATATCAGAATATCAGATTGCATACCTTATACCATAGTGCCTCTAGATGAGCAGAACCCTCCCAGACTCTTTACTAACCCTGATAAAGGAAAAATACCATATACACCTTGTAGAGTACTACTGAGGAAATTAAATAATATTTAAAGAAAAATGCAATTAAGGAAAAACCTCCAAGGCCTATAGAAAAATCATAAATTGAACCCAAGAAAAATTGAATCTCTCTTCTTTTTTTAAATTGTTTTACTTGCATATTCCTTGTAATTACCTCATGAACTCAATAAAATTTTTTTTATGAATATGTGAAAATTTGTCTTGTGTTTTAGTTTTTAAATTTTTAATAAGTTTGAACAATGAGAATTGTAGAGTTTGATGTTTGGTTTAATTGGAATAATGATTTGATTTAATTGCTTGTGCTATGAGTAATTTGTAGAATTGAATTGCCTAATTGAAGTGAGCCTTTGAGTTGAAAAAAGCACTGTAACTTGTATGAACCAAACACAAACAATGTTAGATGAAATTGGGATAGGATGAGCTTAATTGCAAAATTTGGAAGTTGTAAATATTTTAATGAAACAAGTTGAATTTCAAGACTAAGGAAGATTTAAAGCAAATGATGGAACAAATCACTCTTATAATTCTGTTTTTGTTAAACATTTAGTTGTTGTGATTTAAACATTACGCTGGTCGGTAGCTACAAAACTAATTGTGTTGGGATTAGGAACATCTTCTGAGATCCATCACAGTTTTAATCTCCCCAAAGTCCTAGAACTTGTTAGATTATTATTCAAGGTGAAATCCTAGGCAAAACAATTGACAATAAATGATATAGGCCATCCTTGGAAGTTTGAACCTTTTAAAGCTCACCCATTTAATATGCCTATGCATACACCCTAGTTTCTTATTTGAGCCTAATGCCTTTTTCATCATCAACAAACAAATGAAAAGCCTAAATCCTTTCTTAAATCTCATTATATGAAAAATACCTATAGTTTACTTTAATTTGCATTATAAAGTACAAAGAACTGGATAATGTTAGAGGCAAGTTTGAGGGACTAAGAATTTTGTAATAAGAAAAAGGATGAGAGTATAAGGGGGAAAACCAATTGAGATGAAGAAAGGAGAATAGAAGTACAAACTAAAGCTCTGGAAATACAAGTGTTAAGGTGGAATGAGTTTTGTCTTGTAGCCTTCCTCCCTTGAAAATCAATTAGTTCTCAGGGAGGTGTTTAGCACCTAGTACCCTAATGCCCAACTAATTATGAGAGCTGCTAACCCATAGCTCTTTAAGGGTAGTAGAAAACTTAAAAAGCTGACTTTGTTTCATAATTCATAAACCTTGTAAAGAGAAATGAGAGTAAAAACTTCTTTGAGGAGGCCCAGGAAGAACTTCAAGTTAAGTGGTCAGAGAAATACCACAATGGAGAATAATAAGAAGGTTCCAAACAAGTTGGGAGGGTGCTTGAGCTAACAATGAGAACAAGAAGGAGTAAAGGAATGAGGCAAAATATGTTGAGTTTTATCGTAACAACAATTTGGGTGACTTGAGACTTTAAATGTCATTTAATCTACCAGTACCTGACCACATTCTGAAACTCAAAGACTAATTGATCTTGAAGGTTAGGTTTGCCTACATTGACGGAGAATAATATGACCAAGCAAGCCTATGGGACTTAGGAGAAAATAAGGAAGATTTCATTATCGAAAAGTATCTCAGAAGGATTAATATTTCCAAATTGAAAAGGAGACCATCACACACTCAATGATCAGGTAATAATTCAGTGTTTGCATTGCCATATGAATTGTTTGTTTGTTTTTAGTGAGCTTGTGAAAATCTGCTACTTTTTGATTTGAAACTTGTTCAAGATGATATAACTACCACATGTGTGGCGATTGTGGATGTCAAGAAAAAGATGTCTAGTGCAACATAGAAAAATGTCCTTAAAAAAATAAAAGCTAAATTGTTTAAGGACAAACAAATTTTTTCTCCTCTTTGCTTGGGGACAAGCAAAACTTTAAGTTTGGGGGAGTTTGATGAGTCTAAAACTCATCCATCTTTTAAGCCCATTTTTCATGCATATTTGAGGATTTAAGGTCTAATTTAATGATGAATTATGGAATTTTCACCCAAATCTATGTTTTGCAGGTTTTAATGCAAAAGAAACAAAAAGAATGAAAAAGTAGTAGAAAATGGCTAAGGTAGGAAAACACAGTTATGTTGTGACATAATTACAGCATTGTCACGACAAAATCCCTAGGCAACAAGCAGAACTGTGTCACAACAAAGACAAAGCAGAGTATTCTAAAGAATAGTTGAAAGAATGTCGTAATATTTCACAGTTGTGTCGCGACATAATTAGTGAAGAATATAGGAAGAGTATGTCATGACATTCCAAGTTTATGTCTCGACACAATGAAAATCTGAAGGCAGAAGTATTTTCACGATATTCAAATCATCTATCGCGACATAACATGAGAAGCGCTCATAAGGAAACAGTGGAACTATGTCACGATATATGATCACTTTGTCGCAACAAAGAATAAAGCAGATGGCAGAAAGACTTTGTCAAGACATTCTAATCTTTGTCGAGATAGAAGAAGGGAGGAATCACTAAATGTCCATTGGAACAATTTCGCGACACAAAAATTGTTTGTCACGACATAATGAAGAGCAAAGAGAAGAATGTTTGTCGCAGCATAGAAAACTCAGTCGCAACAAAATATGGTAAAGAGTTGGAAAATTAATGTCGCGACAGGGATCTTTATGTCATGATAGACCATTCAAAGATTAACACCACAAGGAAAGGAAGTTATGTCGCGACAATCACTACATGAAATTAGTTAAACTCTGTCATGACATGGAAAACTTTGTCTCTACAATGACTCAAGAGGAATACAAGGCAAGAATGTTGTGACAAACTCACAACAAGGATGAAGACCTTAAAGACTGCACTTATGTCGCAACATTCATAAACTTTGTCGCAACAAACTTGACAAAAGGCAGACATTGAAGACATGATAGAAATGTTGCGACAAAGCCATGATAAAGCCAGAAGCCAAAGAAGGAGACTACTATGTTGCGACAAAGACATCGGTGGGCATATGAATTCCACGAATTAACCCAACCAATTCGATGACATTTGGGGCTTATAAATAGAAAGCTAGAGGTTATGGCATGGCTTTGCCTCTTTTCATCGAGTTTTGTGCTTTTAGAAAGGTAAAGTCTCATTGTATATAAGTTTTATTTTTATTTTCTTTACATTTTAGTTTTGTTTCTGGATTTAGTTTTCTTATTTTAGATTAGCGTAGCAATCTGAACTAGGATTCCGAGCTGGATGAATGTAAATTAAAGCTCTATTTCTATTTGAACTTCAATGGAATTTGGGAATTTTTTGGAATTCATTTTTTTTCAGTTTTGATTACAATTTCAATGAATTTGTTTGATCAACTAGTCATTGTCATTTGTGATCCAAATTTGAAAGGCTAAGCTCCCTCTGTGAAGAATCTGCTGTTAGGATTATTGTTTGTAATATTTTAATGTTGTTTTGAACATGAAAGTGGAGTGATTTAGCTGGTATTACTCTACATTGAGCTGCATTCTAAATATCGGTGTTAGGTGCGGAAAGAGTACATTATCATTGCTCGATTTCCGCAAGGAATCCACATGAGTGACATAGAGATGGACTGCACTGAGGCAAAAGTAGTCACTTGGGGTAAATTCGCGATATTTGTTTAAATGCACTCTTTGGATCACTACGGTATATCATTAATTGGAGTTCTAACCTCGACTTCAAGGTTCCCTCTGGGGTGGCCGACAAGAGTGTGTTCAGGAATAAGATCGCTATTGATCCTAGCCGGTTTTAATTCTAAGAGGTTTCACCTCAATTGAGAAGAATAATTTTAATTCTGTGTTAGCTGAGATTCTAATCAGGGAGAGAAGGGATTCTTGTCTAATTGATGGTTGAGGTACCAATTAATCTAGAAAGGGCTTACATTACCTTTGTCTATAGAAATGACGATTTCGATCCTAAGAGATGGTTGTGAAAAATCACAGAAGGAAAAACAGTTAGATCTTAAGGATAATCAAATCCTACAAGTAGCTTTTTAGACCCACTGACTAGAGATAGAAATGTGGTAAGCTAGAGAATGAAATGTGTGGTGTTTGGAGAAATCCAATGCCATACTACCTTGCTCTTGGACAATTCCAATGTTCATGTCCCATACTTTATATTTTATTTGGAAACTTGCAAATTGATGATCACTAACACTAATTTCGTTTGCCGGGTGTTATTTGATCTGTAAACTACCTTTAATTCATGTATTTTTAGAATTTCTTTATCTTTTTATTCAATTTATTTTAGAAAGATAATCATCTACAAAAATTAGAGGTTCAAATAGTGTGAAACCCCAGAAAATCCGAATTTTTGAAAAATGGTAAAACGGAAATTTCGATCGAAAAATCGAAATTTTTCTAGATCTCGGATGATGAAACAGACTTCACCGTTGAAATCCTCTCGCTAAATCTAGCTACCACATCGATTTTTGTCAGATTTTGAGACAATCTGAATTTCACATTTTTCGAGGCGTATGGTGTCGGTTGACACATGGCATGGTTAAGGGGATGCCATATGGCACCCCAAGAGAGTGACATATGGAAAGAGCCATGTGGTGCACTTGAAGGTGTGGCTCACAATTAGCCACATGTGGGATGATGCACTAAAAGAAATAAAAGGAAATAAAAGAAAAAGGAAGGAAAATTAAGGGCCACACATGTGACATGAGGAAAGGGGGAGGAAGCTTCCTCCCTTGACCAATTTGGTCAATGGTCCAAAAGGGATGAGAAAATGCCAAAGGAGAAAGAGTTCGTAAAGGAAGAGAAATGAGAAGAAAAGAATGAGAAGAAGAAATGATGGGAAAATGAGATGAGAAAAGGAAAAGAAAGAAAAGCAAAAAGGAAAGAAAGAAAGAAATAAAAAGAAAACAGTTTGTGGGAAAGAAAAGAGTTCGTAGGAAAGGAAAGGAGAAAAGGAAGGGAAAAGGAAAAATGGAGGATTTCCCCGCTCTCTGACGGTCCGAGTACTAAAGTTGGTACACGCAGCGCGATCTACTTGTGGACACCAAAAACTTGGAGTTTCGACAAACTCCATAAGGTAGGAAATTTTCCTACTCGGTTTACTTTAAGCCTAAAGGCTTTATAATGGTATGGGCTGTTTATGGGAGGCCATGAGAGGCCAAGTAATTTAGTTCCAAAATTTGGGACTAAATGGTTGAGGTTTAAGACTAGTTTTCACACAGTCCTAGATTGTTGTGGGTTAGGGTTTGAACTCGAGACCGATGTCTCCGGGTTTGGTTGCTTTTTTTTTTTGTGATATAATGATTGTGTGGATGTGTGGAACCAAACTGGTTCAGGTTTGTAAAGGGACCGTGAGGTACCCTGTTGGATGGGTCCAAGATTGTGACCTCATTATGTGTTATGACTTTTATGAATAACAGACAGTGTGTGAGAATTATGTTGATGCATGCTAATTGATGTATTAACATGGATTGGATGGATGTAAATTATATGTAAAAATTATAATTATCATGGGTCTTATTAATGTTTCATGTAGCACTCATATATACATGTAACATGAGGAAAATGCATTGGCATCATGCATTTCATATGCTGCGTTCACATCGCATTGAGTCGAGAGGGCGTGGGTGCATGGTATTGAGTATTCATGGAATTGTTGATGAATATGGGTGTGAGCTGAAAATGGGACAGTCGAGAGTTTGAGACTCACGGATCAGTAATAAATTGATCAGAATGATAAATTACATGTTTTGGGCGGAGCAAGTTGGGGTAGATCCCCCCTTCCCAGGGTGAAAGACCCAAGTTTTATTCACGGTTAGACATGAATCCCTGTGATGTAAGTTCGCAAAAATGTTGGAAAGGCGTGCGGCGTCCTGCGGTGAAAACCCGAAAATCCGTGGTCCACTAAAGATAAAGAAAATTATGAAATGATAAATTAAAATTGGAGGGTTGTCCAATGGTTTAAGTCATTGGGTTAAATAACAATGGCTGGTTTCCACACTTGGTAATTGCAAGTGTGGGGGAGTCGGTTGGGACTCAGGTTGTGAGCATGAGGGGTCGCATCTCATGCATGACACGGAACATTCAATATAATGTTGCATAAATTGTATGAAGTGTGATTGATGTTTATGTATGCCATTGCATGTGCATTTTAGATAGGGAGTAACCCTTGTAGGAAAACTTTCTACTGGGCATTACTCACCCCGTCGTGGGACCCCCTTTCATGTACAGGTCCGGTGTAGGCATCTGACCCACATATGGGACCACATGAGGGATGAGAGCTGGATGCAACCTTGTTTTGTTTTGTTTTTGTCTTGTATTATATTCGAGCAAAACCAAAACATGTATACCTTTTTGTTGTATAAAGGTACATTAAATGTGGACCCATGGGTTAAATAGTCTATCCTATATTTTTGTATATTTAGCCGAGATTAATGTACGGGGAATGGGTCCCAAATATATGAGACAAATGAGTGTGATATCGGGACTGGAGTATTTACAAGTTTCCTTGAAGTTAGCGGGTTGTCAGGACCCGAGGATAGAAGTGTCACAAATAGTGATGATCTTGAGTAGAGAGAATAATTAATCTTTAGATTTTCAAAATCAATCCTAGTGGGAATGATATCTGGACTTAAAAATCCTCTTTATTACTTGTATGACCTGTGCACTTGCAGTGATTTAGACCAAAACTAATTCTAATTAAAAATTGTTACTTACACAACAAAAAACATATTTTATATATTGAGTCTCAACAAGTTTTTTGCATAACTGCTAGGGATTGAATAATCTCTAGTGGGAGTGCTAAGAATCAATCATTTTCGGATCAGTAAACAAGTTTTTGAAAACAACTTCCTCTCGTTGGAAGTTGACATTTTGAAAAATGGGTGACTTGATAATTTAGGCAATTTTTATTTTTGGTTGTGATTTGTTTCTTAGCAAATTTTTTTACTTTTAGTATTTTTGTACTTTATTTTATTTTGTTTTTCTTCTTATTTATAGGTACCCATGAAGAATATTCGAAGCGAGATAGACTTCACGCCATAGAAGCCAAGCTTGACTTTACACTTATTCATCATTTGAACCAAAGCCTAAACATTCATTCTTGGAACAAAGGAGTGGCTGGGCGTTTGGTTTTTAGTATCAAGGCGATCTTGTCTATGAGAACCCAAGTTGTATGCCAATTACCCCTCAACATATGCTTTATCAAGGGAGTTCAAACCCCACATTTCAAGAGGAAGAAGAGTTGTCTCCTGTTAAGGAGTAGATTTTTACCTACATGGATGAGAAGGAGAAGATGATTAGTATTCATGAGCAAAAATTTCTAGATTTAGATGCCTTCTGGGTAAACACTAGTGCTAGATTAAAAAAAAATAGAAGCTCAAATGGGACACTTAGTCCAAGCATTCAAGGAACAATTTTCTAGGTTTTCCTCCTAGTAATGCTTGACCAGATCCATGATGAATGCATGGATACTCCTTCGAGCAATGTGCAAGAACTTCCTATCCTGAAATCTGTGGAAGAAAGTGAAAATGTGCTGGAAATTGAGAACAATGCACTCCTAAACAACTTAGAAGATGAAGAGTCCATACTGAATGAACTGAAAGTTGAAGAAGAAAGTCAAGTAATGGCTATTGAAAACGTCTTGGTGAAGATTGACACATTTACCTTCCCATGGACTAATAATTAGGGCATTGAAGGATTTACAAAATTCTCTATACTTAGAAGACTACTTCCTTCCTCGAAGCCAGCATGGATTGACCTTCTTCAGGGAGGGCTCCTTTGCTTGTGGGTGGGAGAAAGCAAGTTGATCTCTGACCAACCATTACCTTTGATGGAGACGAAGAACCATGTGTAAAGATGCATGGCTTGATTCCATTAAGGGCACATGTTTGAAGAGTCCCCCTTT
This sequence comes from Tetrastigma voinierianum, assembly GCA_016808115.1. Classification (NCBI taxonomy): domain Eukaryota; kingdom Viridiplantae; phylum Streptophyta; class Magnoliopsida; order Vitales; family Vitaceae; genus Tetrastigma; species Tetrastigma voinierianum. The sequence continues at coordinate 877,991 of JAEQBH010001121.1, forward strand.
ATCATAGATGTGTTTGCATTTGCATCATATGAAGGGGACTGTTTGAAGAAATTGTGGCGAACCACTAGTCAGATTAAATGGGATTATGGGATTTCCTTTCCCATTCAAACTATGGAAGAAATAATCCTTCTGATGAATGATTATGAAAGGAAGTGTTGTCAAAGATGGATGATTGGTCAATGGAAGCACTATTTTGCTGGCAAAGTCTAGCTGGACTCTAAAATGGAGCAACTACGCAGGAGGCAACCCGAGCTAAATGTCTAAGGATTCTATCCATTCTCTTTTCCTTTGTCACAATTTTGATTTATTTTATTTGTTTATGTTTTCTTTGGGTTGAAGACGAAGAAATGTTTCTTTGTTTGTTAGTGTTTGCCAGAATAAAGTAGTTTGAATCTCGACATGTTGTCATGACTAGTTTTGCAATAGCAAAAGGCAAGGAGTTGGAAAGTGGTTGATGTTACTTATAGTGCTTGAAGTGTGAAAATGATGGAGTTGAGATGTAGAGCAAATTGAAGTTTTGAGATGAAATGACGAGTGAGACCAAAATATAAAGTTGGAAGGCTCATGATCAAGCTTGAGCAGAATGGAAGACAAGAGGACTTGCCTTGGATCATGATTGGCACATATTAGTTTAAGAGGTGAGTTTAAGCATTAAGGGTTGCTATTGGAAGCACACACCTTTGTGTGGCAGAGAATATAAGCATGAAGGACTTATGAAGGAATGCTTAAGTGATATGGGCAAAGAAAGAGAGCAAGCAAAGGAGAACCTAAGGTCAGAAATATCACCTTTGGACAACATTGGACATTCTGATTTTTCTATATTTATTGAGGCTCCAAATGGTTCACCTCGACCCATACGCTCAAAATTGAACATACAATTTTGACATGCTTGAATATTGAGATCATTGCTTGTTGAGTAAACTTGTTGATTGATTTGTAGAGCACACTTGTTGTATGATCCCTTTATTCTACCCATGCAACTAATTTTGATTGAAGAGTGTAAATAAGTAACCCATATTGTGAAAAGCCTCATTTCAAAAGTTTTGAAAACCTAAAAATAAAATAAAAATAAATTAATAAAATAAAATAAAAATAAAATTTATTTGAGTTAATTGAGTTTCTTGGGGAGTGAATTTATTGATGTGTGGGACCATAATTGAAACCTTGAGATATGGACAATATTAGAGATAATAGGACTTCAAAGCAATGGGTTATCTCTCAAATAGCCAATTCAATCATTGGTTTCTCAAATCCTCTTTTATGATCACTAAATACCCTTGAAAGTCAATTTTGCTTGGGTTAGAGAGAAGGTTTATGAGAATCCATCTATCTTTGATCTCCATAGGTTCTAGGAACTTGTTCCTGTATAAACTGAGAGGCAAAATCCTAGGCAACACAACAATTGAGAAATGATATAGGCCATCATTGGAAAGTTTGTACCTTTCAAGCTAACCCCATTAATATGCATATGCATATTCCTCTAGTACCAAAATGTTGAGCCTTAAAGATCCAAAATTCTGTTCATAAGAACCAAGTTTGAAGCCAACAACCTTCCTATACATCACTATGCCTCAATAAAAAATTTTAAAAAAAAACAAACTTACCCATAACATGAGGACTTGAACATAATTGAGAAATGTATTGAGGAGGAAAAATAACTCCAAATTGGTTGAGTTGAGTTAAGTTGAAAATCAAAAGAGGTTGGTGAAAAGGAAGGAGGAAAAGAAAAACAAAAACAAAAAATATAAGAAAGAAAAAGAAAAAAACATAATAAAAAGTCAAGGAGGAATTGAGTCTAGTCTTGGCCTTCTTCCTAGAGTAAGTAAATCCTAAGGGTGTTTCAACACCTGGAACCCTAGACCACTTCAAAGTACAAGGCTACTGATCTAAAGCTAAGCTAGGGTTGGTAGAAAGCTAAACGGGGATTAGACATTGCACCACTCTAGCAACCTTGTCTTGAAGAAAAGGCTTCTTGGCGTTTGTGGAAAGAATAGAACTGTGTATAGTTGAAAGGTGATATGAGGGTATGGAATGAGATGCACGAACTAGATTTGGGGTGCTTGAGAGTGTCATTGTGCTAATGGTGAGAATAAGGATGGAGTATGAGTAGTGAATGAAGGAAAATATGTATGTTTGGGTAAGTTTTAGCCTAAAATGACTACTCAACTACCCCTTACCTAAGCCTTACATTACAAACCTATAAGTGTAAATGTGAGAGTTGTGTGCCTACATTAGTGGAAAGTGATAAGAACAACAAACCTATGGAACCTAAATATATTATCTTAGGAGATTTGAGTACTTATCTCAATTCTAATAAACTCATCTATCTTGCAATTGTTTGGATAGGGGAAGACCACAAACACACACTTGTGAGAACCACGATCTAAATTTGTCTATTATGAATTAATTCATTATTTAAAATAATAAATTATCTTGATCCTTATTCTCTATATCCTTGGTAAGGGTAAGTCTTAAGGCACATATCACATACCCCTTAGCAAGCTTGATTATTCAATTTTGGTTAATAAAAAGGGTGAAATGAACTCTTCTCTTCCATTGCTTGGGGACAAGCAACTTCTTTATTTTCTTTGCTTGAGGATAAGCAAAACTTCAAGTTTAGCGGCGTTTGATGAGTGTAAAACTCATCTATGTTTTGAGTTCATTTCACATGCTATTTTTGAGTATTTTATATCCAAATTCATGTAAAACTCATAACATTTCCTCTAAACTTGGTTTTGTAGGATTCTTGATGGAAAGCAAGTGATTTAGTAAGAAAATATGCAAAATATTTCCAAAAAGAGAGCTAATCGGATGTCTCACAGTGCGTCATTGGGAAGATGAATTTTTATGTATCATCTGGAGCATCAAATGGTTCAACTCCACTCAATGATGTATTCTACATTCAAATACCTTTCCAACGACGCCTCACACACCCAAATCCAAGTTGAAACAAAGAAGTTATGACCCCAACAATTTGGAGAATAAAATTAGTCGTAGAGCAGAAAGCAATGTCGCGACATTGAAGCTAGGTTTGACCAGAAAGCCCTGAAAATTGCTGTTTTTGACTGTTTTCAAGCCCATTTCACCCTAGGACTATAAATACTCATTTTTTTTAGGTTTTTAGGGCAACGAAGGAGGTGGGAGAACACCTCTCATGGGGTTTCTCTCTCTAAAACTGTCCATTTTTTCTGTTTTGCTACATATTTTGATTTTTAGTAGATCTTAGAGTAGTTTTAGAGTAGATTTTTATTTGTATTGAAGAGATTTTGGTGCTGTACTCAGAGATCCATATTTCATTATTGTTGAGACGAAGATTGAAGCTCAAATCACGATTTTTTCTTTCACTCCTTATCTCTTGATTTCTTACTTCATTTTTCTACTTGTTGCTTGATTGGTGATGATTGGAATCCACTAATTAAACATTAAACATCCTCTATGGGTGGGGATTAATTTTTAACATTCAATTGCAGTTTATAGTTTATTTTGTGGGTTTGAAAACTGAGTTTATATAATCGGTATTGTTCTTGTAATGAACTATTCTAAGTATTAGTAGATTATACCCAAAAGAGTTATATATGTGCTCTGAGTTTCGAGAGGGACTGCGAATGACACAAAGACCATGTAGAGCAAAGAGCAATAACTTGGAAGTATGATAAACTGATATTTTAAAACTAATACACTCTAAATATCTTTATGGGGTGAATCATAGGGTGTTGTTCCTGACAACTGACTTCAGGTTCCTTCTTAGTGACGACGAAGTGTGTTCCCAAGGCATAAGGAACACCTAATGATTTATCAGTTTAATGTTTAGAGGTCTCATCTCAATTTGGTAGAATAATCTTGATCTTGTGTTGGCAAAGATTCTAATCAAAGAGATAGAGCATTCTAATGAATTGCATATTGAGGTACCAATTGTATTGGAGAAGGCTTGTATTACCATAGACTTCAATCCTAAGAAATTGTTTTGAAGTACTTGGTGAGCTTGACCAAATCTTAAAGAAGGATCCGTCCTAAAGTAGCTATTTAGACCCATTGACCTAGTTTAGGAATATGGTTATCTAAATAGTGAAATGTATAGTGTCAGGAGGTATTCCAAGGCTATACTACATTGCTCTTGGACAAATCCAGCATTCAACTCACAAATGTTGCACTATCAAGGAAATGCAAACTAATTTTTAAATAATTATCCCACATTCTAGTGCTTCTCTTCATACATTTTAGACTTGAGTAGTTGTTTGCTTGATAGATTTTAGAATTAGTTGATTAGTTTTAAATTAGTTTTTACTTTAGTTAAATTTATTTTAATTCTCATCATATTTTGTCACCTAGATAGTGAAGAGCCCTTGTACTTGGAGTGCTTAAATTCCAATTAAAGAGAACCTCGATCATTGTGGAGTGCGATATTCGATTCCTAGACTCCCGGCTTTATTGCTTGTATGACCCGTGCGCTGCGGAAAAGGGTTGATGTTGGTAATACTTTTCATTTCAGCTTTTTTTAGTATATTTACTTTTTAAAATCAGTTTTTGAGTATTTACCACATTCACTTCCTTTGGCCATATTTTCATATATACATCATTTGGTCATCAATAGATCCCAAAACATTTATTATCTCTAAAGGACAAGGCTTCAAATGGTATGGTGATCAAGGCAAGTTTTACCCCCAAGCCTTCGATAGATCTTTCCTAAAGGAACTCGGTGTAAATGATGTTTTAGGTCTCAAATATAGACTAAGGTTCCAAAACACTCTTCAACCAAACTCAACTCATACTTTTGAAAGAAATTAACTAAAATGGGATAAGAACACACCTTTTATTAAATAACTAAAACGTATGAAATACTAAAGAGTTTTAGAAAGTGTCTATATAATGGGGATCCATTGGAGACTCCCCACTAGTTGCTTATGGCACCGCATTCAGCCTCCGAACTTCACCTCAAACACCAACTAAAAACCAAAGCTCTAACTTATGAGTAAACTCACTTATTTGTTTCTTTTCTTTCTTTTTCTCTTTCGTTTTCTTTTCTTTTCTTAATTTTCTTTTGTATTTTTCTTTTGCTCGTCAGCACATTGGTAATCTTTTTTATTAAGGTGTCCTATCACTATAGAAGTCAAGGTCTCCAAAGGTGAATTCAATTTGAGAAAAAGAGGTTGGAGCCAAAATGTATAAAGGAGACCTAGTGTGTGTGTGTGTAGGAGTTTCAAAGAAAAGGTCTCTTGAGAAACAATGGGGCTATTTAAGCCAAGTCTCATGATGAGTCTAAAACTCATCTAATTTTAAGCCCATTTTTCATAATTATTTTAAGGCTTAAAGTCCAATTTTAATGCCAAATATTGAGAGAGCCTTACCAAATTTGTGTTTTTGTATGATTTGCAGGAAAATAAGTTTAAAAGCAAAGAAAAAGCAAGAATGGGGCCAAAAATGAGCAGCAAGATAAAAGGCTAAGTTGGGGTAAAGGTAAATCGGTCGTAATAGTGTCACAACGATACTCAATGGGCAAAGTAGTAGAAAGAATGTCACGACAGAGCTAAATAATGTCGTGACATAAAGCTGAGAAGAGCCCTTAGAAGATAACTGTAGAATGTCACGACATTTTGGAAGTCTGTCGCGACATAGTTAGAACAGAAGAGTGAAAACTATGTCGCGACATAGAAATTGTTTGTCGCGACATAAAAAAAATGTATAGAAGGAAGAAATTGTGTCATGACACAAGCAAACTTTGTCGCGACAGAGCTGGCAGTCAAGTAATGTTGAGTTTGTCACAACAAGGTTTTTTATGTTGTGACAAAGAACAAAGCAATGGAAGAAAAAGCTATGTCGCGACATAAAACCAGGCAAAAGGCGGAAAATTATGTTACGACACTTCAAACCTATGTCGCGACGTAAAACTAGGCTAAAGGAAGTGCACTATCTCGCGACATAGAACATCTGTGTCACGACCTAACAAAGAGCATAAAGAAGAAAGTTAAAGTTATTTTATATCACGACATAAATCAAGAAAATAAAATGTTGCGACACAAGCCACGACATAAGCCATAACAGAGCCTACGACATAAACGACGCTGCTATGTCACCATATAGACTAGCAATGTCGTGACAAAGCCTTCTATGTCACAACATAGAATAATGTCACGACAAAAACAGAATGGCCTACATCAAAACCCATGTCATTTGCCTTGATTTTCTACTAGCATCATTTATCGTTATAAATAATGCCTCCTAAAGCATAATAGAAGGGGGCCACGAAGAGAAAAGAAGGAGAGCCTGAATTTTTAGGAAGAGTAGCAATTGTATGAGATTTCCAATTTTTGTATTTAATTTTCTTTTCTTTTCTTCTTGTAATTTCTTTTATTTTCCTTTCCGTAGAATTGGAATAAAGGATCTGAGTTGTACTCTTGAGCTGAGATCAATGAATTAGTTCCATTTATGTCTAAACTTCAAGTTAAAAGGAAATTTTCTAGAACTCTTTCTTTCAACTAATGCGCTTTCAAAGTGAATTTTCCTAATCGCCTAGTCATTGGAGAAGCTGAAGTCCAAAGCAGGAAGGCTAAGCTCTTACCGGGAAGGGGCTAGGTGTTTTGGTCATGATTTGTAACATTTAAATGATTTATTTTGGGCTTTGATGAATGGATTAATTTTAATCGGCATTGTTCATGCAGAGCCAAAGCCAATATTAGCAATGCAAATCAAAAATGGCAGATCTACCGATTTCTGGGGAGGCCCTGAGCATTACGTAGATAGAGATTCCCTGAGAGTATATGACTAGTTACTTGGGGTATGTTAGACTAATATTATGGAACTAATGAACTTAAATTATTACTCAATATCGTACTAATTTACTCATGGTGTGAGGATTAGTTAGATAATGTATCATTTAATGTTTAAAAGTGTCGCTCGTCGCGTAACAAACTATCTCAGTAGCTAAGATTCTAATCAAGGAAAAGAATAAATTCTTTCCAACCTTGCATTGTGGTATCGGGACATTTGAAGGAGGCTTGTATTATCCTCAGATATGGGGCAATTAGACTTAAGCTTCTAAGAAATGGGTGTGAAGTATTGGAAAAGAAAAACAAGGCTATCTTTAAAGAGGGTCGATTTGTACTAAGTAACTAATTGGACCCATTTGTCCTAGAAAGGAATATGGTTCTCTTAATAGTAAATGTATAGTGTATGGAGGGAGAACCCAAACTATACTACTTTGTTCGAATAAATTGGTGATCTCAAACCTATAACAAATATCTGCTTTTCAAAAGAACCTACTCGCAAATTTACTTACTGAAATACCAATCCTATTCTGTAGTTTGAACTACATCTTATCAAATATGTTATTTTAGTATATATTTTTACCGTTTTTTATGTTAATTTTAGATTTTGTCATTTCGCTCAGATTTCGCTTTAGTTTACTTTCCATCTATAGAAATTTGTCCAAATAGTGATAACTTTTAAGAGTGGCAATTGATCTATGTGATTTTCATCGATCCTCGTGGGAACGATAACTCGGACTTAATTGTCCACTTTACTCATCGACCGTGCACTTGGGTGTGTTGATTTATTTGCACTCAAATTCACATTTCTATCATAGAAAAGAAAAACCAGCAATAGACATTCTCAAAGCTTCAAAAACATGATGAATTCTCTGGGAGAGCAGTCTGTCACATAGTAAACAAGAGATAACAAAATAATAGAATTATTTAATAAAATGGTCAACAAGTTTTGTGTCTACTGACTGAAGTTGTCTTTGTAGCTGTATCTAAAACTTGGAATCTGAGATCCCAAGGATCAAGATATGTCAAGAGTTCATAATGCAAACAATATAATAACATTAACTTAATACATACAATAATTTTAAGCACATATCAAAAGCACTCTGATAACATCTAAATATCTCATTTATCTTACAGTTTAACATTTTTTAGTTTATATAAGAATGTCTCCAATTCCCAAATTATTTCATCTTTATGATTAGTCAATCCATTTAAGAATTTTGATAGAAATGAGTCAAAAACAAAGAAGAAATGTCACAACTACATATTGTTAGCAGTTAATGTTTTTTGATTTATGATCCGGGTTATCCCAACAGATCCACCATACATTTATATGGATGGATGGGTGACTTCCTAAGCTTCCAAGGAGACCTTACTACTTAGTTTGACTTCAAATGATCAAGTTATGACTTTCAGCTGAAGGAATAGTATGAAGAGTTTCAAAAGGACCATTTGGAGCATTTGGTAAATTCAGTCTTTATTATCATTTCCAAAGTGTTCTTTCTACCATATCTAGATTCTACACTTGAAGGGCTTTGCAACGGTACCAAGAACACCAAATTTGGAGTCCAAACGAAATAGTTATGCAAGTTGTAATCTACAATCGTGACTAGAATCGGGCGGTCGCGACTATGGTCGCTACGTGATCGGCTGAACTATTTTTCTCGTGGCGAACCAGAAGAATGTAAGATTCAGGCCGCGGAGAAGGCCACGCAGCCTAGGGATACGTACAGCCCATATCATCCATTTTTGAAGACCTATATAAGAGAGGACACGTTCTATGGTTGGAGGGAAGGACGAGAGAGAACCAAATCGGCCCATTGGTGTTGGGGATCGGATCTTTTGAGGGAGAAAACCCTTAGGTTTCTTCCCTCTGTTCTTGAATGAGCAGCACTTTGAGACCAAAGAGGAGGCTTGGTAGCAGCCCTCAAGCCTGGGAGAAGGACTAGAGATTTGGAGAAGAAGATTGAAGACTCACCATGGCCATTAGAGTTTCTTCTTTCTTTTCTCATATTTTATCCTAGATTTGTGATGTACCAAACCTTTATCATGTTTTAATTTATTAATCTAGTTTTGGTTGTATATTGAAATATGTGTTTAATATTTATTTGTTAATTTTCCGTTTTTCTATTGTTTCCTATGAATGCACCTCTATTGATTCACACTTGGTTTTATTTACATATTGATTTCTAGCTAATCTCAATTTGATGAGTGGTTCCTTGTGAGATCTGAGAAGGGAGCAAGGAATTAGACATTGGTGAATCAACTCAATTATCCAAGTAGTGTAGAAATTATCAGTAATTAAGAGGCGTGTGACACTCTTTAAGCTCAAAGCACCCTAATGCTTGGGGTTGAGTTGAAAGAAACCTAGTGTTAGTTGGTAGATTTTCTTCCTAATTTCGAGAGATGCTTATAATTAACTTCTAGACAAGAGTCGCCTTGGAAAAGCTTTTTCATAGACAATATGATGAAATTTAACTTAGATGTACAGGATTTCGTCTTAATTGCACCAAATACCCTTGAATTATCATCTCTGGAAACTCCACAGTCGGGACATTCCATTAGTTAGATTTAAATCAAAGTAGTTTGGTTTAAACTATGTTTCTCATCATCTTGACTATTTGAATATTAGAGAGTGATTTTGAATTTTGCCTTGCAGCATCCCTGCATATTTCCCCTCAGGTATCGATATCCGTACTTAGGTACACTTTATTACTTGACAAGCATATACTTGTGCATAATAGGCGCTCATTACATATTTCATTGCATAATATTAATACAAAACACAAAAATGCATATCAAGTTTTTAAGATCATTGCTGGGACTAACAAGTTCTGGTGCCACGCTAAAAGCACATATGTTTTGACTTTTCATTGTCGTGCGAGAAACCAACAAGTCCTTGGTGACTTTGTCAAGGACTTGCAAAACTCCTATCAAGTTTTTGGCGCCATTGCCAGACTAATGGCCCTTGGTGACGTTTGCTAGTGACTCTGCAAATGCCTCAATTTTTGGTGCAATTTCGTGAAATTATGTGTTTTATGCTATTATTAATACCAAGGCTTCTTTGGTACTTCAAATGATTTTTTTTTGCCAGTCTTGTTTGGCCCTATTTTTCTGGTTTACTTTGGATTTTTTTGCTTGCCTTGCAGTTTTAAATTTACAATGGATCATATTTATCAGTCACAAATCAATAGCTCTCCCAGACAACAACTAAGAATGAAGCAATTGGCCAGTGAGCATCAAAGAAGAGTGACAACTCAAGTGAGAAGTCAAATGTGGCAACCATATGCATCAATGGATTATGCTAAATATGAAGGTACCCTATACTTGAGCAATCATAATTTCGATGGAGCCAACACCCAAACACCTCATGGAATACAACCCTACACCACTCTTCAAACTCCACAAGTCCAAAGACTGCCTGATGAAAATGGCTGAATTAGAAAGAATTCATGTTGAATTGGTCCTGGAAAATGCGTAATTTAGGAATATCAAGGCTGAAATGGATCATTCCTCAAGTTAATGACCGGGTTTCTTGATCAAAAGGAGAAAAGTCAACCTCCATAGGAGAAAATGACAAAGAGGCAACCATAGCTGAATTAGAAAGCCTTTATGCTGAAGATGCAACATCTCAAGTTCAATTTAAGAATGAGACAAGGGCAACTCTTCAAATTCAATTAGCCCAACTAGAGAGATTAGAGGTGCAAGTGGGGCAAATGACTAAAATACTCTTAGAAGAACAACAAAGAAGTGTGCCTACACTTGAGGAACCTATAAGAGAAAAGGAATATGATGCCAAAGAATGTTGACTATTATGAAGGGAAGATGGAGCAACTTCTCCTCGAAATCACATGAAGATAAAGATGAAATTGTACGTACTATTCGAAGATGGCTCCATGGGATGAGATGGTAAATGAAGAGTGTTTTGAAAATTAGAAGGATGATCCCATTCCCTGCGTAGGAGTGCACTCAGAAGCTGTTTTGAGGAAATGGAAGCCACAATTTTGAACGAAAAAAATAAAAAATAAAAAAATAATGCTCTTGAAGATCATGTGCTCGCTGTTTGATTGAGCACAACTATCGCCTCTTAAAGAATGATGGAGGTAGAAATTACCAACATATCCGTAGTTGGTAGAGTCTAGCTAGACTCGAAAAACAGAGCAAATTTTTTAGAGGTAACTTGTTCAAAAAATTCATTTTTTTCAATTATTAGTTAGTTTTCGCTTGTTTTTGGAATTCCACTTTTCATGCTTGATTTTGTTTTTCCTTGACTTAGTTTTGGATTTAAGGTTTTTGGAGATTCAAAGTTGGTTTTGGAAGCTAAAAGGCTGAAAGCTTAAAGTTCAATAATCATGGGAAGCTTAGAGAACCAAAGAGGAAACCATATCCAAGCATCCCCTTCAATTGGACTTAAAGTCTAACCCCTCTTAACATCTTTGCCTCTAAAGCAATCCATATTCATTGGAGCTACTTTTGGAGACTTGATCAACCTCAAGGGAGTACTCATTATCCATTATTGCTTTTGTTTGATATTGAGGACAATGTTTATTTCAAGTTTGTTGAGGGGGGGGGAATTTTAAGAAGTCAAAATTCAAAAGTTTTTCGAAAATCCAACTTTTATATTCTCTTTCCTATTTTAGTTATAGTTTTTAGTTATTTGGTTATTTGCATGTGTTTTTATTTTCTTTCTTTTGTTTGTTTTGTGTCTCTTATGAGTGAGTATGATGCCTGTGGCTAGGTAGGTCATTTTGAATTACGCATTGAAAATGGAAAGTGTAAAGTGGATTGGACCCTTAGGTTTTTGAAATCTGAATGGTGTGTTTGTTTGGTATGGGTGACTTAGCTTAGTCACTCTCTTGAAGTTCAAGAAGCTATTTCTCACACCCATCACACACACACTTTTCACTTCCTCGTATACCTCGTCCCGAACCTTGTCTAGGAATCCAGCTAACCTGGGACTTAGCCAACAAGTGATGGAACACTCACTAAAGAGGATTTTCATTGAGCCCCAACCAAAAAGAAAAAAAAATACAAAAACAATAGAAAAGGTGAAAAAGAAAGATAAAAAGCAAAAGAAACAAGAAAAATGTCAAAAAGAGTTTTGTGAATAAGAATAAGTGGGATCATCCAATTGGAATCCCGGGCACAGTCTGAGGGGTCTTTCAAAGCCTAATGCTTTGAGCCAATTGGCTGGGAGTCATTGACTTCACTGCCCGCAACATGGGATGGAAGATGGATCCTTCCTAAAACCTAGGGCCCTTAAGTTTAGTTTAGTGTTCTAGGTGAAGTTTGAAGGGAATTCTAATGTCTCTGTGCCCTTAACCAACTGTGGGGAGCTCAATGGAGCCCTACTTATAGGACACTCATCTAACCTTCTTGGCACTAATTTTTCTTCCATTTTTGTATTTCGGTATGAATAAAATGGTGTGGTTCTTATCCTTCGTAGTTAGCTTCTTCCAAATAGGTGATTTGAGCTTAAGTTCGGGGTGCCTGACCTAGCTATACGTGGGAAATCATGCTATCACCTATATTTACTTTGGGAAAAGCCAATGTGAATTTGTGAGATTGATTTATTTTGCCCACTCGCTTTGCTTTGCCACATTCCTTAGAGAGTTTGTAACAGTTTAAGGATCCCAACCTGGCTGGAAAAGGTTAATATTGCTTAATTGTGTCTGATATATTGATCCTTCCATTCGACATCAAGTATTATCATACTCTGAATCGCCTGTTAGTTCATGTCATTTCAATGTTCGCTTTTTTTTATCGCCTCCTCGCTTAAAGACAAGCAAGAATTAAATTTGAGTGTTAAATACTATTTTATCACTATGTTTTACTTTTCTTTTTTTTTTTAGTGTTTTACAAAGCAAATAAGTGTCCTAATGCTCTAATTATTCATCTTTATGATTAGGTCAACCATTTGGTGGAATTGTGAGTAAATGAGCAAAAAAAGAAGGAAAACCAGCAAATACACATGTGGCAGCAGCTGTTTTGATGTTTTCAGCTGCACGATGATCCCAAATGGCTACAATATTTATATGGATGGATGGGTGACTTCCCAAGCTTTCACAGGAGACCTTATTCACTTAGTTTGGACATCAAATGATCAATTTATGACTCTTGGAAGTTGAAGGAAGAACACAAGAGAGCTCAAAAGTGACCAGTTTGAGCATTTCATAAATTCAGTCTTTATCATCATTTCTAAAGTGCTCTTTCTACCATATCTAGATTCTACACTTCAAGATATTTTCAACGGTACCAAGAAAACCAAATTTGGAGTCCGAACGAAGAAGTTATGCAAGTTGCAATTTACTATCGCAACCAGAAATTCATGGTCGCGATCGTGGTCGCGTTTTCGCCGCGGCGAAGGAACTATTTGCCGTGGCAAACCAAAAGAGCAATAAACGAAGATAAGTGTTCGCCGCGGCAAAGGACCTTTTCCCATAGCGAAGGTCGTGTGGCCTAGAAGCACGTATAGCCCATATCAGCCTTTTTTGAAGACCTATATAAGAGGGGACACGTTCTATGGTTGGAGGGAGGGATGAGAGAGGACCAAATCGGACCTTTAGGGTTGGAGATTGAATCTTGAGGGAGAAAACCCTTAAGGTTTCCTCCCCTCTGTTCTTGAATGAACAAAGACTTTGGGACCGAGGCAGGTGCTTTGGTAATGCTCCTCAAGCCCGGGAAAGACTAGAGATTTGGGAGAAGGGAAGATTGAAGACTCACCATGACCATTAGAGTTTCTTCTTTCTCTTTTCATATTTATCCTAGATTCGTGATGTGCCAAACCTTATTATGTTTTAATTTCTATTCTAGGTTTGCTGTATATTGAACATGTAAGGTTTTATATATATTTGTTAATTTTCCCTTTTTCTATTGTTTCTTGTTAATGCACATCTATTGATTCATATTTGGTTTTATTTACATATTGATTTCTAGCTAATCTCAATATGGTGATCAGTGATTCCTTGTGAAATATGAGAAAGGAGTAAGGAATTAGACATAGGTGAATCAACCTAATTAACCAAGTAGTGTAGAAATTATTGATAATTAGGAGGCGTGTGAGATTTCAGGTCTTAAAGCATCTTTAATGCTTGGGGTTGAGCTGAGAAGCAGGAAACCTAGTGTTAGTTGGTAGATTATCTAACCTCGAAAGATGCTTATAATTAACTTAGGCAAGAGTAACCTTGGAGAGCTTTTTCAAGAGACAATATGATGAAATTTTGACTTAGATATAATAGGATTGTCCTATTGCACCAAATACCCTATGAATTCATCATCTCTTGGTAACCCTTAATTGCACATTCCATTAGTTAGATTTAAATTCAGTAATTTAGTTTAAATTATGTTTCAACTCATCATCTTTGATCGTTTGAATATTAAAGAAGTATTCTATTGCAGCTGATATGGGTTGTACGTGTTGTTGAGTTGCACAACCTTCACTGTGGTGAAGGGTCCATGGCCTTGGTGAACCTGTAGCCTTTTTTTATCTTTAGGTTCGTAGCGATGAACCCATAGCATATTCGTTGTTGCTCTTCTGCTTCGTCTTCTTTTCTTCAATTTTTCTATCTTTTTGCTTGGTTTTCATTCAAAATCTGCAAAACACATTCTAATGAGGGATTAGTGCATTCTTTAGAGATATTAGTGTGAATCTAACATTAAATGTGTTTAAAACAGGCGAAAAGTATGCTAAAAATGCTAACAAATTCACACTTATCAGTGACTTTTCATTAGAGATACTCTAACCAAGCTAGGACTCCTAACCAAATGGACAGACAACATCCTGCACTGTGTTGAAACGCCAAGAATGGCTATCACATGGAATGGGAAACGTCTGGATTGGTTCAAGCCCTCTAGGGGCATTCTGCGGACTCACCCTTCGTACATCTCAGATCACTTGGAAAGATTGGGCCATATTATACACGAGGCTGTGGAGGAAGGCAAGTGGAAACCTATCCGGCTATCTCGAAATGGCCCTAGTTTATCCCATTTATTTATTGCAGATGACCTCGTCCTTTTCCCTGAGGCCTCAGTTAAGTAGATCAGATTAGTGATGGAATGTCTGGACCTCTTTTGTGCCATGTCAGGTCAAAAAGTAAGTCTCCGGAAATCAAGAATCGCCTTCTGGAAAGGGGTTGACAAAGAAATGGCATTGGAATTATCAAATATTGCATGGATTCCTCCCACTAGCAACCTGGGACAATATTTGTGCACTCCGTCTATTCCATGATATGGATCTTCTCATTTTCAATAGGTGCTGACAGAATGACTATGAAATTGAGTTGGAAGACAAAATAGCTCATGGCAGGTAGACACACACTAGTCGCTTCTGTCCTTTCAGCCATCCCGATTTACATAATGCAACCCATCTCAATTCCAGCAGGAGTGTGCGGGAGAATAGATAAGTTAATCCGAGATTTTTTTATGGGGAGCACAAACGGGAAGAAACGTATCCATTTATTAAATTGGGAAATAGTCACTCAAAGCAAGAAGCAAGGAAGCTTAGGGATTAAGAGTACGCGGCGCATGAACATAGCTTTTATGGCGAAACTTAGATGGAGATTGCTTCGAGAGAGTTTATGGGCGTAGTCATCTCACCAGTACACGAAAGGAAAGGTAGACTTAATAGCGCTTTCCAAGAGGCAGTGCTTCAGTTGAATGCATGGCAGGTATATGCTCTACAGCAGATTTGTTAAAATCGGGGAGTCCGAATAGAAGTTTAGAATGGCGATAACACTCCTTTCGGAGGGATCGATGGATTGAGACTCTCTTCTGCGATGTTGCCACCCAACAAATAAATCTCAGACTTTTTACAAGCTAGTTAAAGACTACTGAGGAAAGGAGAGGCTGATTTGGGATGAGCCTTGCACTGCTCTCCTCAGCACGCCCTAAGCAAAATAGCCTCGATCATGCTAAGAGAAGATGCGTCCTCGCATGACTCCTCATGTTGGGGGCCCCTCATCAAATGGGAAAATTCACAGTTAAGTTAGCTTACGCCAAAATAGCAGGAACACCAACCACAGCCAAGGAATTATGGGCAAAATTTTGGAAACTAAAAGTCCCCTGGAGAGTAAGAATTCTAATGTGGACCCTCTACCTTGGTAAGATATTAACGAACCGAGAGAGACACGAGAGAGGTATGACCACAAACCCCCACTACCACCACTGCCCGGAGGAGGTAGAGAGCCTGGTTCATATCTTCCGCTTTTGCAGCTTGACTAAGAACCTGTGGCCCCACATCTTTGACGAGAAAGTATGGAGACTTATTGAAGGACATGCCTTTGAGGGTTGGTTTGAATGGAACTCAAAAGAAGGACCTTTCTTGGCGGAAGGAGCATGGCAAGATAAGTTCGCTCCATGCCTGTGGTGGATTTGGAGATGGAGGAATGACTCAGTATTTGAAAACAAAATGCGTTTACATGAAGAGAAACCGAGAATAATTAGAAGCATTAGAGAGGTTCACTCAGCTTTGTCCAGTCAGAATGTGTTACATGGTAGGAATGATACCTGTACCACTAAATGGGTAAGATGCTTTCCCCTAGAACATGGCTGGATCGAACTGAATATCGATGGGTGTTTTAAAGAAGACAGAAATTGCGTTGCAGGGGGAGGTCTACTAAGAGACTGCCATGGTCATTGGAGGGGCGGCTTCTCAGTTTACATAGGATCGTGCTCTATGGACGAGGTCGAGATGTGGGCGCTGATATATGGGCTCAAATTTGAATGGGAGAAGAATATAAAACTGCTAATAGTAGAAATAGACTCTCACAGGTTTTCTGATGGATAACCACAACCAGTCTCAAGTTGTGGGTTCGTCGAGAAACGAATGAAAGAGTGTGAAGGGCCCTTGGTCGGAATTGGTGCTAGTGGAACTTAAACACATCTATCGAGAGGCTAACCAAGTGACAGATTTTCTTGAAAAAATTGGCATGCAATGCCCAGGTAGGAGACTCAACGTGTGGGAGAACCCCCCAAGTGGTGCAGAAATATTCCTCCAAAGAGATTTAATGGGCATATTGTGGCCCCAAAGTGTTTTAGGATGATTGTGTTGTTTCTCTTTCTAGGGTAGCCCCCCTCCTTTGAAACAAAATAAATAAATTTTGAATAAGTAAATGATTCAAATATTATTTTATTTCAAGGTCAAAAACTAGGAAAATAATAGCATGTTTATTTTAGATTTTAAAAACTGAACTTTGAAATAGCTCAAAGGACTTGGCCGATGATAAGGCCAAGTCAAATTATTTACAAAACTAATTAATTCTTCTTCTTCTATTTTTTTGGATCACACTTACAGTCTCCAACATTATATACTGATGAAACTTAGAAAATGCCTGCTTCGACCATTGGCGCTGCTCCTGTGCAAAGTGTTCAGGAGCTCATCAAAGAGCCCATCCCTGAAGTCCCTCAGCCCTTTATCCTCGATGATCCCCAGCCTCCACTCACCACCCACCACTCCTTCCCATCGCCCCCACTATTGATATGAAACATTTAATCATGAGTGAAACCGCAGATTCTGGAGCTGGAGAAGTCGCACTTTATTTGCAAAGAATGGGGTTTCTTCCAGGTTAATTTCTCCGAATCAATCATCTTTAATCACTTTCTATATTGCTTGCTCTTCAACTCTTTAGGCATGAAGTCTAGGTTCACAAATAGGACTCTGGTCTGTTCTCACCTTTCATGAAACATATATTTAGAGAGATATCGAATGGAAAATAATAATAATAAAAATAACAACAAAAACGCAGAAATTAACTAACGTGTTGTGTTCATGGATGGACATGCAGTTGGTGAACCTGAAATCTGAGATCGCTTGCAGACACTTCTTAGTACTATTTTTAAGGGTAGAAAATATAATTAGTTTAAAATTAAAGTAAGGTATACGGTAATTCTTCTAAAGAACCCTAAGTATAAATAGAAAAAAAAAAATTATTAATAACCATTTTTGTGTTCTCTGCATAGCCTCCATCTCTTGATTATGAAACCATGGAAATAAAAGTTGTCAACCGGGTTTGAAGAAGTGATTTCAAGAGAATCGGAAAACCTAAGACTTCGAATCTAGGGTTGAAGAAGAGAATTTAAAAGGTAAGATCTTTCCCTTATTATTCTTTCTTTTTTTTTTTTTTAGAATTCTTTATGTAGACTTTTAATTTTCTTTTAAGTTTAGATCAAGCCTAAAAGTTAAATTTATATTACACTTGTTTATTTTTAAAATGAAATAAAACAAAATAATGGTTAGTGGTGACGTATATAATTGCTTTGAGTAGGAGAATTAAAAGGTAAAAGAAAAAAAAAGTAGGAAACCACTGTAAGATATGAGTTTGTAAATGAAAAAAAAAAAGTAGTAACCATAGGCTTTGAGTTTGTGAATAAAAAAATAATAATAAGCAGAAAACAATTTAACCAAAAGAAAAAAGGAAGTAGGAGACCACATTAAGAAAAAAACAAAACAAAAAATTATATAAGTGGGAATTTTAGAGATGAACAGTAAGAGTGTGGGAAGTAGGTTGAAAAGTCAAAATGGCATGTTTCAGACGATTTTGATTAAGATGTTGAAAAGACAAAAGCGAAATGTGGTAAAACCGTAAGTTCTTGTTATATATATATATATATATATATAATTTATTAGACCTTAAAACCTTCATAAGTCTTGGAAACTTAGGTATAAGAAATCTAGGAAATCTGATTCATGATGGATGCTTGAAAAAAAAGAATAATGTTAGATATCTAATATTTATTTCCAGGAAAAAAAACAAATATTTGAGGGATAATTTTTGAAAGAAAAATAATAATAAAACAAATAAGATAAATTTGAAAATGCTAAATTTTTATAAATATATGTATTTGATACTGAAGATATATGTATTTTGGCAAGTAAATATCTTATTAAGAATTGAGAATTTATTTAGATAAGGAATATGATTAGAGTAATTATTGAGCAATTATAGGAAATAAGACTGCATTACTCATATCAAGATGATAATTGTTAGGGTAAAAAGACTAGATGCATATTGTGTAATAACATTTTAAAATATATTATTAATATTATTTCTTTCTAGTAAAAGATTTAGTTCGGATTAAGAGCATAAAAATAAATAAATTAATTAATTATTAAAATAAAATCCGAAAGGAATATGAGTTTTATAAAATTTGAAAAACTACCTAATTCAAATAGTTAGCATTTGAAAAGTTGTCAATATATTTGAGGTGAACAAAAAAATCATGTTGATAGAATAAACTTTATAAATCACAAATTTTATAAAATATTTACATTAACTTTTATTATTTTGGATTTAAAAAAAAAATAATATCATTGTTAAGAATATCAAATTAGGAAAGTTTTAAGAATAAATAAGTAATGATGATAGTTTCTTCTTTATTATTTTAGGAGAAATATTTCATTAAGATAAAATTCTTCATATTAACTCTTTCAAAGCTTTTGGGTACTCCTTTGAGGTAAGTGATATTAATGCAGATCTTTAAAAATGAATTGTTTGTTTTTACTTTATTTTGATGATGAAAATTTTTTTAACTGAATTATATATAATCTTGGTTTATAAAAAGTTTTACTTTTTATTTATTTGATTATTCATTGATCAAATAGTAGTTTTGTATGATTGTACTTTTGAGATTTGTTTTGTTTATGAAAGAAAATGTGAAAATATGATGTTTTGTAATTTGAACTTTGAATGAAATATTTGACTGTAGTTAGTTCAAATTTTTGTCAACTTTTAATAATAATACACTATTTGGCCCTCACAACAGAAAAATACGACCTTTACATTCCATGTTAGCGAATGTAATTGATTTGAACCCCAACATCTGGAGGTTTCGATTAGAGGTTACTAGTACTAGTAATGTTTGGTTCCGTCCACCTTAAAATGAACAATTTGCTGCTAACCACCAATTTGAAAGTCCTACATGGCTGGGCACCATTTGATATTTGATGACCAGAGAAAAATATATTTGAAATGTATTTGATTTTGGACTTTGATATGAAAGTATTTGAATCGAAATTTGATTTGAAATTGTTTGAATCACATTTGATATGAAACTGATTTGAAATGGATTTGAGAATGTTTTGAAGTAAAAAATTTTAATGTTCCAACTTATTTTTGAATCAAAAGTTTTGATGGAAAACATTCCTATTTGTTATATGATTGAAACTTTTGATCCATGAAAATGTATTAGTATTTTATTGAGCTTTAAGCTTACCTTCATTCACATTGACATATTTTCTTATACTTTAATTTCCGCGAAGAGTGATGGCTAGGCTGAGGATACGCTATCATTAGGATTTGATTAGAACTTATGTTGGATCATGTTGAACTAATAAGTTCATGTTTATGTGTGATGTTGGGTTTTGTGCTAATTAAGAAAGTCACTTGATAATAAATATCTTCGCTTTTATATTAGTACAAAGTTGGATTTTGGAGATCCCAAATATTGTGTTTACTTTGAATAGGTGTTTGCACTGACAAAATCCAGCCATAAGGTTGCATCATTTCACACTTCAAACCTTCAGGCTGAAGGCTTGAGGGTGTGAATTGACAGTCATGCCCCTAGGGTGGGTTTCAGGGCATGACATCACTGAGTTTTACAAACTCCCCTGAAGAGAAAATGAAACATAAGATGAGGGCAAGTGATGTTGAAGGGTATGGATTGTCGGTGATCAGATATGAAGATCAAAAAATAGACTGGGGTGATCGACTTTACATGATCACCAACCCTATCCATCAGAGGAAGCCCCCATCTATTTCCTAAGCTCCCACCATTACTCAAGTTCTTCTTCATCGTCTTCTTCTTGGTCTTTGTGACACCCCAAACTTCAAACTAAAGGCGTCATTATCAATTCATATATATGGCTCTAAAATCACACTTTTAAATGACATCTTCAAAACTCTTCCTTATGAATCCTATTTATTCTAAATATGCTCACAAAATTTTAATACTTCATAAGAATAATAATTTCCAATAACATGAACTCTTTCTTAAAGTATAACAATAATATAATTAAGCTAACATCTTTCAACAAGATAAATTCTTCAAATCTATTAATCTCAAAACATAACATTTTAGCAACATAAAACCCTCAAGCCGAAAGCCACAAACACTAACTCAAAGCAGCTCAACAAATCTGGCCCTTAAACAAGACACCAATTCAAAATATTTCTCATCTCTCATCCCTACCTACCCCAACTTCAATCCTCGCTAAGGTCTAAGATACCTAAAAATGATTAATAAAGAGTGAGCTAAAAGCACAATAAAGAATTTTAATACAGTTTCAGGGATCAAGTACCTTAAATTTCTCAAAATTAGTGTTGATGGTGCTTTTCACCGATACCGGCTCGAGCTTCCTGAGTTGTTGGGCCTGCTTGATGGGCCTGATCGTCAACAACCTACAACCCGCACAGTGGGGGTGATCCGACGGTGTGGGCCGGCGCCAATTCGATAGCTGTTAGTTTCCTTTCTATGAGAAGGAAAGAATTCAACTCTTTATGGAGTTCTTGCTACGTACCTTTTTTGTGGTGGAATGGGTTGGTATTTATAAAGGGGAAATAGTGGTTACTTTCCTTGTCGATGGTGATACTAAGATTCTCTCATCGGGTGAGTGAGCTCTTTCCTTTATCATGGACCAACTCTTAAGGGATAATGGAGGAGTTGTGATCACGCACGATCTTTCTTTCCTAATCCATAAAATGCGGATCATGGAGATTGGGCACTTTTCCTTTCACATGAGTTTTTCAGGCCGCCTATATCACTTGATTTCCTGGTAGGGTGATTTCAATTCTGGGCCATGGCCCAAGTGTTGTGGCATAGGTAGGGTCTCACTGTGGGTCGAGTTTCTTTATTGGGGGGGTCCCCCAACTCCCTTTATAAAGCAGTAGGCTCAGCCTACGCCTGGATTTGCGCCCGGGTCTATGTATATGCTCTATTCACCCCATCGCAACTCCCTCTGTACTTCGACCAAAGCAAGCTTGTGCAAGGGCTAAAAGCGCTTCTTAGATCGGCCGCGACTTCCACGTGGCTTGCGTGGGATGGTTTGATCTCGAGCTTTTGGTCGCCGCCAAACGCCTTGTGATAATGATGGCGCTCTTTTTATTTTCTGCCTATTTGGACTGCCAGCCTCCTCATGTCCCTTTAGAAACATTCCCTTGTATCGTACTCTTTCCACTTCTTCGTTGTTTCGGGAAGTATATTTGACGTTGTTCGACTTGCTTATGGTGCTTTCTATCTTCCTAGGGTCAAGCTTTCCTTGTTTTCCCTCCTTAGTTCGGCAAGGTGTGCGTCTTCCTTTTTCCTCGCCTATTTTCTTTTCCTTGTTTCTGATTTTCAGGTTGTTAGGGCGTGTTGGGTTGGGGTCCCACCTCTTTTGTTGCTTTGTTCGTTCTCTCTTTCCGACATTTAGTCATGCGTGCTTCTGTAGGCTTGCGAATAGAGGGAAGGCCTACGAGGAGCCTGTCGGGCAAATGGTGGCGGACTCAGCTGGGTCCCTGCTGCTGTGGTTAATGGGGTCCTCCCATTAAGTTATCTTCCTCCGCCAAGTAAGGGCAAGGGGAAGATTAGCGAGATTAGGTATCCTGGTGGCTCTAAATATTTAAGGGTCATGGCGAGGTATGACCCTATGGCCCTAGCCGAGCCGAGCCTTCGTCGCAAAATTTTTGGTTACTTCATTATGGACCCCCTTCCGGTGTCCGAATATGATGTCTTGACATTCTCATGTCTTATGTGGTATTTGTTCCTAAGATGTTCTGCTTCTTTGAGGCGACCTTTTAGAACGGCCTTCACTTTCCTTTGCATCCCTTCATAAAAAGCGTTCTACAACATTTCAATGTATGTTCGTCCAGTTTCTCCCCAATTTTGGGGCGCCCCTTGTCAGCCTCTTTGGTTTTTAGATAAGGGCCTGGGTCCCCATAGCTCACTGGCGCCGGATCTCTTCAGCGTGAGCGAGGCCCGCGCGCCTTTCGCACATTTATAAGGGCCACCGCCAGCCTTAGCTATTTTACTCTCCCTTCTTCCCCACAAGCACCGGAAAGAGCGTTATTTCTTTGCTGAGGGCCGATATCGGGAAATAAGCAACCCGACTAAGATGATACGCTGGGGATTCCACAAAGATGGGATCAGCCCGAACTCTGCGGATTTTTCCGCCCATGCTAGTACGGGTCAATTTTTCCAGAGAATCCGGGTTATGTTTTTGACTTTGAATCGGGTTGTGCCGCTTTCGTGTATCCGTCCGACCTCACCCTTGAGGATAGGAAGAAGCGGTGGTCAAGTGTCACCCTAGCGTATTCCGAGACCTTAATCAGTCGGACATTCTCTGCCTCCTCGTGGAGGAGCCCTCTAATTCCCTCCTTCGAGATCTCCTCCGCTCCCTACTATGGAAACTTCCCCTGGGGGGCCTCTGGTTGTGAAGCCAACTCGGGGAGAACTTCAGGCCCGTGTCGAGTCGCTGGCGAAGAAGAAGAGGCATAGTTGATAAGGCCTCAGGATCCTTCTAAGGGCAAATTCCGCTCAGCAAGGTCCCAAGCTCGGGTATCTAACTGGGCTAGCGCCTAGTTCAGTGAGGAAGTTGTGTGTGGTCCCTCCCCTACCGAGGTGTCCAAGGTAAGGTGTGTCCAAATGGGTTTTGTCCTCCACGTTGTGGAGCCAAGGGTTCTTAGAGGAAGGTTGCCGAGCTTCCTCTGAAAGTCCTTCCTATCTTTGTCTAGGGCCCTTCAGCGCAAAACGCCTCACCTTCCCCTCCGACACGAGGAGATGTGGGAGATGATCGCGAGAGATGGAGTGTGTGAGGACTCTGCACTACTCAAAGACAGAGCTTCATCACAGGGTTACTGGCCTATCCTTCGGACTCGACCTCAGGAAAGCAGAAGCCCCGCACGCTGAGGAGGCTCGACCTTGTCCCTCCAGGGGATTGTCTCTGTATGTCGCGCGCCTTCTTTTGCTTGCCTTGTCGTTGTGTTAATGTTATTTGCTAACTCCTTCTCGTTCCTTGGCAAATGGCTACTTAAATTAAGGACCTAGCGAGGAGGGCCAGTTCGGCCGAGAGCACTGCTAAGGCGGTGAGGGCATACAAGGCGAAGGTCGACTCCTTAACTTCCGAGGGCCAAGAGCCGGCAAGCCTGATACAAAGCTTGACCGATGACGCCTCGGGGGTATAAACTGGATCTAAAGCATACCGACCGCAAAGGCCGAGTCAAGACGTGGTTAAGGCCATATACGCCTAAGGTTTATCGAGATGAGCGCTGTGGTTATGCGAAGTTAAATTCCAGCTGCCAAGGAGGAACTATGCACCAAAGCAGCGGCGCTGGATCGGGCCCGCCTAGAGGCTTCTAAAGCTGAGAGCTCCGTGGAGCGCTTGACCGAGGAGTGCAACACAAGCACATGGGACTCCCAAAGGCGGAAGCGTGATCGCCCAAATGGCGGAGTAATAGAGGAGTTTGGCGGGACGAGGCCTACACCTTGTGGGCCTCTGGATGGCTCGCTTTCCGACGCATAATTGCCAAGGCTTTTCTGGGTTTGGACTTCAATCTTCAAGTTCCTAACGAAGAGGAGGCGAAGAACTGCTTCTGCACGAGGCGCATCCCGAGGTGCCTCCCAGCTCCCAACCCGCCCTACCCCGGTGAACCGAGACTCCCCGCCGAGGCTGGTTCTTTCCCCTCGCCCGTTGGGGCTTTTGGCTCTCTGACTCACATGGCTCGCAGGCCCGAACTACTAAGGTCGTTTAGGGCTCCTTCGAACATTTAGCCCCTTTGTATAATCTTTGCTTTGAGCTCTAAGCTTTGGACATTTGTGATGCTAACATCGGCTTTGTCATTCTATGGATATTCATCCTTCTTCCTTGGTTTTCCCATCTTCTTTTATTACCCATGTTGCAAGGTTTTGTAGTCACCCAATCTTTAAATGGCTGAGTTCTTACTGAGCTATGCGGCCCTTAACCGGCTAGGCTACAAGGTTCTCTTATCGCCAGCAAGGCCTTTCTATGAGATCAGTTGCAGGCCCCCTTGAAATGGGAGCTTGCAAGGCTCCTAAGCCATGGTGGTTCTCTAAACCGAGCTACATGGCTCCTAAGCTACATGGTCAGCCGGCTACTGACTGGTTGTCGTTCTTTATGAACCGGAACAGACGAATCTTGAACTGGAAATGTAAGGAGCCTGCAAGGTTCCTCTTAAACTCGAGCCACAAGGCTCCCGAGCCACATGGCTCCTTGAAACCGAGCCAAGGCTCTTCACCTATATGGCTCGAACCGTGAGCTGGCTAAGGCTCCCCCGCCTTCCTATGAAGGCGGCTTTAATACGCATCTTACAGAACCCGAAATAGATCGCGTAGCTTTCCAGAGTCCAGTTTCTTTATAAATTGCTACTCTCTTTAACGTATCCGTGGTCATACTCCACTCCCAACCTCTTCCTCTCCCTTCGATGTTGGTCGCAGTTCGCATATGATGAAGCTTCAGGGTTTGATTGTTACTACACGGAGTTTGTCTGGTGATTGCAAGTCGACGTTTGGTTTCGATGCTCTACCTTTTGTAGGAGTTGTGTTTTTTCCTAGTTCCTCCCTTATGGGAGTTGTGTTGTTCCCTAGTCCCGCCCATTAATGGAATTGGACCGGGGAACATATTCGGAGGGGGCGGTATGCTCAGAGGGAATATTTTTAAGTCTCGCTTCCTCCATTATACCTGTCCTCTTTTCTTTTCTTCTTCTGCTTCTTTCCCTCTTTCTCCTTCTCCTTCCTTTTCTCTTTCTCCTTCTTCTTCCTTTTCTCTTTCTCCTTCCTTTTCCTTTTCTCTTTCTCCTTCTCTTTCTCTTTCCCGTTCTTGTGGTTTTTGCCTTTACTAGGTGTTGGCCGATGTGAAGAACGACCTTACTGATGATAGTTTCTTGAGATGTGGAGAACAGCTTTGCTGATTATAATCTTCTGAGATAACTGAAATAAAAGTACAATCTTTTGGAAACGTGTGTACTTGTCTAATGTTTGTTTCTTTTTTCTTTTATTGATCTGCGAGAATATTAATCAGACCGAAAATGAACAAAGACTGTTATTATAATAAAACCGTGAACTTTATTAAAAGTTACAATATGAGGTCTATTAGAAACGCCCGAGGTGCTCGCTCCAAGAGTGTGGTGCTTTTTCCTTCCTCTATTTGAAGTTCGTAGCCGCTGCAGATTATTCGCGATACCATGTGGTCCTTCCGCCAGGTCCTAGCTTCCGTGTGTAGGGTCTTTCCTTGCTCGCAGAGCTTCAGAACTAGGTCGCTGCTTAAACTCCTTGGCTCGAATTTCTTCTACGTAATATTTTTCCTGCCTTCCCGATACCCCTGCACGCTTGCATATACTTGCTCAGCGCTTTTCTTCTATGAAGTAAAGGTTTAGGCAGAGAATTTCCTCGTTATGCTCGGTATTTGCAAACTCAACTCTTGGTGACTTTAGCCCAACCTCGACGGGAGCTACCGCTTCTGTGCCAAATGCCAAGGCAAATGGGGTTTCTTGGGTTGCCGATCCGCGCTGTAGCTCTCAGAGGCTCCATAACACTCCTGGAGGCACTCACCCATTTTCCCTTTAGATTTTCCAGCTTTAGCCTTTGGGCCGCGCCGAGAGTCCTTATAGTGACTTCGTTTGTCCGTTGACCGTGGATGAGCCGATGAGTAGTAATTTGATTCCGAAGCTCGCAAATCCCTAAACTTGGGATTGTCGAATTGTTTCCCATTATCATATACTGTGGCCTCAGTGGATTCGAATCTCAGGCTATGCACCGCCACACAAAGTTACGCACCTTGCCAGTTGATTTGGCAGCACGGTTCTACTGCCCACTTAGTGAAGTAATCCACTCCTACCATGACGAACTTGCATTAGCCCTTCCCAACGGGTAGGAGTCCCAATAAGTCTAGCCCCCACTATTGGAAGGGCCAAGGGCTTGTGGATCGAGGTCACTACCGGGGTGCGGAGGCGAGAGATACGAGCATGCTCTTGACAAAATTCGTGATTTTTTTACCGCCCATGGCGTCTTGAGTATCAGAGCCAATATCACCTCCGCCTTAGTGTCTTTGTCGCCATGACCTCGCCCGATATGGCTGCCGGGCCAAATAATCTTCATGCACCT
Source organism: Tetrastigma voinierianum (assembly GCA_016808115.1). Lineage (NCBI taxonomy): Eukaryota > Viridiplantae > Streptophyta > Magnoliopsida > Vitales > Vitaceae > Tetrastigma > Tetrastigma voinierianum. Next base: position 904,840 of record JAEQBH010001121.1, read on the forward strand.
CTCGAGCACGTGGAGACCGCGCGGCCTTCCTTCCCACGCATTAAGGATGGGTATCGAAAAGCCTCGCTTATATAGGGTTCCTGATGAATGCTGAATCTAGCCGACCGCCCCGAGCTCGAGGCCTCCTTCGATCGACGGGCGCGTTCCGTCCACCGTTAACTTAGACGGGGTCCATCCACCGCCCTGACATTACCGAGGACACTTCTTCACCGATGTTCAATCGAGGATTCCCGGGAGGTGTTCGGCACCACTATCGATCCGTCTAGATCTTCCCGCGGGTGTTGTCGATAGCTTGCCAAGGCATCCGCGTGTTCTCCGCCCTCGGGACATGCCTCGACTCCAACCCGTAAACTTTTTAAGCAAATTTCTCGTGACCTCGAGGTAAAAGGATCATTTTTTCATCCTTAGCTTCGTAGGAGTCCTCTATCTGTTTTACCACCAATTGGGAGTCACTGCATATCTCCAATTGATCAGCTTCCATAGAGTGGGCAAGATTAAGCCCAGCTATGACAGCTTTGTACTCGGCCTCATTGTTGGAGGCTTGAAATCCGAATCTGAGTGCGTACTCTACGTCAATCCCGCCCGTGGAGGTCAAAATCGCATCCCGCACCGCTCTCAGAATTGGCAACCCGATCGATTGCATGCCTCCAAAATGGGTAGGTCGAGCACCAATTGAGTAGTTTCGGTAGGCTATGCCGGGGTATTTGAGGGGTGAATTTTACCGATGAAATCTTTCCAAACTCCTCGCTTGACTCCCTCCCGTCTCGGTCCCTGGGCCAGATCTCGATGTCGAACTCACCAAGCCTATGGCCCATTTTATCGGGCTTTCCCGAGGTCTCCGGCTTCCTGGTGTGGCAAAGATTCGTCTCATTAGGTGTTCTCATTGGGACTTCGATAAAGTAAGCCTCAAAATATGGTCAAGCCTTCTCGCAAAGGGTTACCGCTAGGATCAACTTTTCCATCTTTGATACCTTTTCCTGCTCCCCTCAAAGCTCGCCAAAGAGTAAATTAGTCATTTGATTCCATCTCGCTCGACCAGGTGGCGTTGGCTGAGAAACCCGAACTACCAAATAGCAAGAGTTCTCCTCGAGGGACTTAATAGACTTGTTATACAAAGTCAGCATGTTTTTAGCGCTGAGAACACCTCTTCGCATTGGGAGTACCAGTGGAAAGCCTTTTCAAAACCCGGAAGAATGGTCGCGACTGTCGATCCTCGATACAAAGCGCTCAGAGCAAATATTCTCCTACCAAACGTTGAATCCCCTTTGAGTTCAAGTGCGCATGTCTAGAACAACTTTTATCTTATCTGGATTTGCCTCTATTCCTCGACTGTTGACCATGAAACCCAAGAATTTTCTGGCTGAGACTCCGAAGGTGCACTTGGTAGGATTTAACTTCATGTTATAGTTCTTCAGGACTTGGAACGACTCAACCAGGTGGACTATGTGGAGCTTGACCTTAATTGATTTTACCAGCATGTCATCTATATATACCTCCATAGATGTTCCAATCTGCTTCTGAAACATTCGGTTTACTAGCCTTTGATATGTGTCCCCTACGTTCTTCAACCCGAAAAGGCATCACCTGGTAACAGTAAATACCTTGCCCAGTTACAAATGAGGTCTTCTCTTAGTCATTGGGGTCCATTCTGATCTGGTCGTATCCCGAGAAAGAGTCCATAAAGCTGATAAGTCAGGCCAAATCGTGGCATCCACCATCGTCGATCCGAGGTGGGAAAGTTATTCCTTGACAGCTATGTTGATATCGGTGAAGTCAATGCAGAGTCGCCATTTTTCGTTTGCCTTTTTGACGAGGACTACGTTAGCCAACCAGTCAAGGTATTCCACTTCTCAGATAGCTTTGGCTTGTAGGAGTTTGTTAACTTCTTTATCGATCGCCTTCTGCCTTTCTAGGGCGAAACTCCTTCTTTTTTGCTTGACAGGTTTGAAGGAGGGGCTGATGTTTAGCCTGTGTGTGATCATCATGAGGTCAATTTCATATCCTCCCGTCTAAAAATACTTCCATGTTCTGTTTCAAGAAGTGGATGAGGGGGTCCTTGAAGCCTTTGGCTAATTTGGATCCGATGTAGACAAGATGTTCTAGCTATTCATCAAGTTGTACTGGTTCTGGTTCTGGTTCTGGTTCTAGTTCTTCTGAGGGCGTAGGTTGGGTGCTTATCTCATCTCTCATGTCGAGCTCGTCCATGTAGATGCTTCCTACCGCTTTTTGTTTCATGGATGCTGAGTAGCACTCCCTGGCTATGCGTTGATCTCCTCGAATCATTCCTACCCCATTCACATTGGGGAATTTGATAACTATATGATAGGTAGAAGGGATGGCTCTCATGGGGTTGAGGGAAGGTCTGCCCAATAGTATGTTATGTTTGTAATGGAGCATCCACTACGGTGAATCTCACCGGGCTATCATGGCCCTGAATGTGGATCTCCCAAAGTGAGCACTAGTTGCTTTGACCCTGTGGGCGCACTCTTTCCCTGAGAAATCCTCTGTGTGGGCCTCAACTGTCTCTAGTTTCTCCCTCCCGATGCCCATTTTGTCCAAGGCTGACGCGAAGATGATGTCGGCTGAGCTTCCGTTGTCAACCAGGACTCTATGTATTATTTTATATCACAATACGACCCTTATTACTGTGGATCGTCATGAAGATATCGCGCCTCTCAGTTGAGTCCAGAAAGTTATGGTGGTGTCTAGCCGAGGGATTTTTGATACTACTTGTATTTCCAACGTCTCCCCTATTCTGATGCTATGCAGATGAGCCTTCCGGGCCGAGCTGGACTCTCCTCCCCCCGGAGATCACATGGATTTCCCCCAGGGGTTGTTAGTGTTGAGTTGGTGTTGGCTGACGAGGTGATGGGGGCGATGCCTGGTCCCGACCTTCTGAGGCCACGAAGAGGCAAAGATGTCCATGTCAGATCAGGTATTCAATTTCCTTCCTCAGCTAGATGCAATCCTCTGTTCGGTGTCCATGATCCCTATGGAATTCACAATACTTGGTTAAGTCTCTCTTCGCGGGGTCTGTCTTCATCTAAGATGACCACCTTAAAAACTTTTCGTGTTACGTCTCATGTAGGACCTGTGACACCGAGGCTGTCAAGGGGGTGAATTGCCGAGGTGGATATCGCTGCTATAGCAGGCTGGGGTGGGCCTAAGCGGTCCCTAACGCTGTTCTCATCTCGAGACCGCTCTCTCGTTCTCCGTCCCTTCGCGGATCTCTCCCCGCTCTCCTTGTCTCCGAGGCTCCGCCCCGCCTTCTCACCCCCGCTTCCTTGGCGTGGGAAGAGTTCTCCCGCTTAGATAGAAGGGCTTCCTCGCCGTTGATGTACTTCTTTGCTTTAGCGAGCACCTTGGCCATGCTTGCCTGAGGGTTCTTTGAGATGGAAAATATCATGTCTTTGACTGCATGCCAAGCCCGACGATGAAAGCGGTGATGACAAACTTCTCATCTGGGATGTCTACCTTCAATGACTCCGCGTTAAACCTCTGGATGTAGGACCTCAGGTTCTCCTGCGGGCTCTACTTTATGGTCAGCAAGTGGTAGCTAGGCTTCCTATATGTCCGTGCTCCGATGAAGTGGGAGACGAACTCGATGGATAGCTCTCTAAAGGTTGAGATTGACAAAGGAGGGAGCCTGTTGAAAAAGGCTAAAGTCGGACCTTTTAGTGTGATGGCGAAGGCTCTGCATCTAACGGGGTCCTGGTGTCCATGTAGCTCCATCTGATTCTTGTAGGTATTGAGGTGGTCTACAGGATCTTTTGTTCCGTCGAATGTTTCGATTTGAGGCATTCTGAACTTCGCTGGGAGAGGGAAACGTAGTACCCCGACCGCGGAACTGTGACTCGCTTGTTGGTACCAACGCATTCCACGTGAAACTGGAGTCGCCCTTTCATCGTTTCCTTCATGGTCGAGCCCTTGTTGATGCTTTCGGAAACGCTTACTCCCATGATCGCTCTATCTCCTCGTTGATAGCCGATGGGTCCATTACCTCTATTGTTCTTCTCCGGGTACTCCTCATTGCTCCTGGGGGTTTATGGTGACTGTGTCCCTGGCTCGCTAGTTTCTCCTTCCCCTAACGCCCCGAGAGCGCCGTGGTGTTGTTGTTCTTCCCGAATAATAATTTGTCTCCGTGAGTTCTTCCAAGTCTCAAGAAGCGCTTGATTATGAGACAAAGTGTTTCCATTTACCGCACGCTTGCGTGAGTTTCAAGAACGCCTCTTGGTGGTCGGTCCGGTGTCACCTCGCTAATCCTACATCCTAGGGGTTGGCGGACTCTTGCCTGGCGTTTCCGCCCATACCATCAATCACCGGAATCTGGGCTTTACTTGTAAAGGAATCTGTCACTCCTACGCATGGGCCAAACTGATGGTGCTTTTTCTACCGGAGCATCGGGTCGAGCCCAGAGTCGCTGGGGCCAATTTGATGGGTCGGATCATCTGACAACCTCGTGCGAACCCGCATTGCAAGGCAAGATCCGGTGGGGTGTGCTTGTCATCTGAAGGCAAATCGGGTTTCTTTTCTTATCAAGGAAAGAATTCAACTCGTTATGGTATTCCCATCGCTGCACCTTTTAAGTGAATCGTTATTTATATGGAAATAGTGGGTTATTTCCTGTTGGATGGTGATACGACTTTTCTCTATCGGGTGAGGAGTTTCCCCTTTTCCTCTTAGTCACGGATCGACTCTTAAGGGATAATTTCTGAGGAGCCGGAACACGACTCCATCTTTCTTTCCTAACCACGGATGCTAACTGGCGGAGATCGGGCACTTTTCCTTATATGAGTTTTCTGCGCCGCTATATCACTCGATTCCTTGCTATAATGATTTCAATTTGCCTCGTCTCAAGTGTTGTGGTGCATGGTAGGGTCTCATTGTGGGCCGAGCTTTTATTGGGGGTCCCCAACCCCTTCTAAAGCGGAGGTCGGGCCCTCGTGCCCCTAGGTTTGCTTCTCCGGCCTATGTATATGTCGCTCTCTACCCCACTCAGTGTTATAACATATTTTTCATTTCCTCAAAAATCCCATAAAATCCTTGAATACAAGAAAATAAGAGATAAATGTATTTTAAACCAATGTTCATCATATTTTCTATTTCTTAAACAATTCCATATCATAGTCAAATCCACTCATTTTTCAAAAAACATAAACTCATGATTCTCATAAGTATTTATTTAAAATAAAATGCTAATTATTCTAACCCTTTGACGAGGGTCATTTTGTCAACTACTATAACCTATTAACTGGGGTCATATTTGTCAAGTTTATACCCATTGACCGGAGTCATATTTTTCAAGTTTATACCCAATGACAAGGGTCATATTTGTCAAGTTTATACTCATTGACATGGGTCATATTTGTCAAGTTTATACTCATTGGGCGTGGGCTATATTTGCTTTCTGCTTTTATACCTATCGACAAGCGGTCATATTTGTAAAGTTTTACACTTTGGCTGGATGTGGCGGGCCAAATAAACAAAAGTCAAATATTTATTCATGTTTCCAATTTCACAAAAATACAAAAGTATATCTTCATAACTTTCAATCTTTATCGTAAACATTCTCAAATCCATTTTTCATACAAAACACATATTTGATCCATGCATGTGATTTAAATAACTAGAAAACTCCAAAACTCATATTCACATATACTAGCAAAATATTTTGATTTATAGGAAAAGTCGCATTGATCTTCGTTACCTGGTATTCCAACGCACTTGCAAAAACCAAGAAGCCTCAAGGAGTCACAAATCACCTTAATAATATGAATAACATCCTATTAGACAATAATAATAATAATAATAATAATCTCCTATTTTTATTTTCTATGAACCAAAATATTTAAACCTAAAATCTCAAAGGCTCTTTAGACGGAGAATTTTAGCACAAATTAGGCTCCTTGGCTATGAGTTTCTACATCACTCGGCTTTCAAACTCATTTCACCCTTAAATCCTCAAAATTAGTGATTTTTCCATAAAACATGATTTTGCTGAAATTCTCAAATCTTATGAACGAGTGGTTCTTGTAACTTTCTGTAAGTGAATCCTCTAGGATTTCAAATCAAAATTCTGATGGTTCAAGAACTACCAAAATACATCAAATACTAATTCTCAAACAAATTTCTCTAATATTATGTATTTCCTATATTCCTAGGGTGGGCTCTTACACTTGAAAGTTTAGGTAATTTTACAATGTTCAAATATAAGTTTCCAAGAGTGAGAATATGCCCAAATAAGCATCAAACAAACTCAATCAATTTTTTTACTATATATATTCTAATCATTTCTAGGGTTTCAAGTATTTTCAAAATTTAGAAAGTCCTAGGCTTGTAAATCTAAAACATTTGAAAAACTCTTAACTACTAAGAATCAAAAGGGGAAATGAATACTTACTTGGGTTTGATGTTTCTAAAGCTAACTTTTAGATCATCTCATTCCTGTTGAGGGAAAAAGGTTAAGGCTGCTAGGATTGTATGAAAATCTCCTTTAGCAAAACATTCTCTACATTAGTTAAGAGCCTGTTTCAACTTCGAGAACTGAAAACAATCCCTCTATTTCCTTTTTTATGAATATTATAGCCTTCTCTTTCAGCTATATATATATATTACACTTTTGTTCTTTTAATTTTATTGCAGGATATTTGGAATGTTAGCTCTGAGGAGTTGCAATAACTACATGATGCTTCTAGGGCTTATGGCCAGAGCTCTAAAATTGGAGAAAAGAGAGATGAATGTTGTTTGATGATGGGATGCAATCAGTGAGAATGACTTACTATCCCTCCATGCCCACAACCAGAGCGGGCTCGGATGTCTTCCAGAATCACCATCCTTCCAAGTGGAATTGAGTGGATGGTCTCTAAATTAAAAAAGAGAACAAAATATATTCCTTATTTTCTTAAGAAATTATTTATTTATTTTAAGAGATAATGTAAATACATTAAATAAATTATTTTTCAAAAAAAAAAAAACACGGGAAAGATTAAAGTCATAGATTACATTATTGAATGCTTTTTAACCAACATTTCTCATCAGACGTGAACGCTTAAAAATCAAATCAATTATTGAACAATAAAAACTATTTATTCATGTCTCAGGGTTGGGTTGAATTAATTAGAGCTGTCAATCCAAACAGCTCGATCTAGCCCACATCGAACTTCCATGTCGGAAACTGCTCAATGGATCAGTCTCAAATTATCAACTATACATAAATGGCCTTTACCAAGTCAAGGGCAAAACTCAGCCATGCCGAGCCTAATTTATACTGAATGCTATTTACTAGTCCAATTCAATCATAATTCTGGATTACTCGAATCCATAGGTTTTAAAATATTTGATTCAATTATCAGCTTATGATCAATGTTTAGAACGGAATCAAATCGAATTTTAAGATCCAAAAGGTCAATGGACTAAAACATTAACTCTATGTCTTTATGAACCAATGGCCTCTGAATAATTGTCGACCTTTGAAATAGTCAGCATAAGAAGCTTCTTTTGTTCTGACGGTGACAGGAATTGAGAGAAAGGAAAATTAAAGAAAGAGGGAATGGATTCAGTTTTGAACCTGTCGCTGTCGTCCCACCTTCGTGAAAATTGCCCCTCATTCTCCCCAAAAGTCTCTTCTTCATTTTTTGTTGAACATCGATCACGCCATTCTGGGCTATCCTCTTTTAGAACAGATTATACTCTTTTCCAATGCCCCCAGCTACCACTTGCTGTTTGATGCATGCATTTTTACTTTTTTTTTTTTTTTTTTAATAATCGTAATTCGTTAAGTCGAGATTCACTGGAATTAAATTAAAAATATTGATTAATACATAATTATTTTAAATTTAAGAATTTAATAAATATTGTGTTGTCCATCACTTTGACTCTTAGTAAAATGTTCACAATTTTAAAAAGATTATAGTGAGAAAAAGAATTTGGCTGGTGACTTAATCAGATAATTTAATATATTATAACTAAAATGCTACCAAAAAATAAAAGAATCTCATGTTCTTTTTTCTAAATAACTTATTTTGTTCTTTTTTTTTTTTTTTTTTTTATAAAACTTGTTTGACTAAAATGTCCCCATATTCATGTATTTACACTTTCTTAAAAGGAATGGTTATTTTGTTGGAGACATCCTGAGTTTCAGCTCATTCTCCATGTACTTTTTTCTCTTTTTCAAAAAAATTAAAATAAAATAAAACATAAAATGCCAAACGTAATTAAAGAACTTTCTGGGATCACAAGTCAACCAAGATAAAGATGTTTAGGGTTTTTTTGGTTACAATTTTTGAAAACTATCTTTTTATTTTGAAAAATTAAAAGAACAAGAAAAACAATAAGAACATGTTGTTTTTTGTTTTGAAAAACATTAAAAACACATAAAACATTAAATTCAGATAACAGTAATAGATTTCTGGTTTTTTGTGTTCTTAAGAACAATTTTCAAAAACAGGAATTAAACAACCCTCATAATCAAATCCAAATTATTTTATTAGAAAATTAATTATTGCACCCAACAACAGGTAGCGTCTTCCTATTTTACAGATTGTGAGCAACGGAGTTTACCCGAGGATAGAGCACAGGGCAATGAAGTGTCTCTTGACAGCACTCACCACGATGGTCCATTTTCTAATAACTTAAATATTTAAAGAAACTAGTCATGATCAAGTATGGCAACAATGTCGATTTGGGATGGGTCGTTCTTGTTCCAATCAAGTAGGAATCATACAAATGGAAGCCAGAATCGCGACAAAGCAAATACAATCGACGATAGATATATTTTCATCACCCATTACTAACTTAGACGCAGAAAATCTCTTCTAATCCACAGTGACCTTCCAGCTATTCTCTACGTGATGTGATCTGTCGTGCAGCGCACCCGATCACAAAAAGAAACTAGAAGGTTAATCCGAAAGAACCTAAACCTTACTGCTTCTCTCTCGCCGCCGCTTTTTTCTATCGGTATTCTCAATCTCTAAATAATACTATCGTGAAAACTTAAAACCCTGGCTACTAGTGCGTTGTGGTCGATAGATCATAACCCTAATCCTCCAAGCGGTTTTAGATAACACCGCCAATAAATGGGCCTTCGTATCTTGACACCGCTAAATGGCCTGCCATCTAATGAGCTAGCTGGGGATCCTATGCCCCATTATTAATTAAGGCTCTTGATCACCAGCCTAGATTGCTTCGGAGCACAACTAATAATTTCCTACCGCTACAAGTCTGGATCGTATTCTATCCGGCCCATCAACGAAGCCCACATAATCCCAACATAAATAATGTTTTATATCAAATGTATTTTTCCTCTTGTAAAATATCAATAATTGATAATTCTTCTCAGAATCAATCGATTATTTATTCTTCTTGACTCTATCGCCTAACTAATCCAATGCACGCGTTGATTTTCAATATCCGAAAATAAACATGCTAAGAGGATATTTCATACAAATTCCATTTTGTATATTTCATAAATACTTGATAATCAAAATACCATAATCCCCAAATTATCAAGATATTGGTCGTTTAAAATAGGCCTCACTTATTGATAACTCAAAGAACCATAGTAACTTAATTATCTATTTGTTAACATACCAAGATTAAGAAAATAATATCTAATATCGCTCGAGATTTAATTCCTTCATGTAAATTTATTCATTAAATTCTCGATCCTTCCTTAATAACTATAATTCATTCCAATATTTTATAATAACTAAGACCGATCATTTCATAAAATATTGCGCCTAAAATAAAGTGCCCAACTTAACAATCATGGAGACAATTCATTAATTATGAGAACCTGTGATCATGTCTTCTATTGACGTATCCATATGATCATATACTACATAATTAATCTAGACCTTATGCGTAAAATATAATGTGCAAAAAAAACTTCATATTATTATATCAAAAAATGGAATTACAACTTGTCTTGTTCTCTAGAGTACAACAAATCTAACTCCCCACTCACTTAAAGTAAGCCTGGACCCTCTTAAGACTCCATACAATTTATATGTTTCTCAAACACATGTTCAGAAGAGACTTAGTAAAAGCGGTCCATTAGGTTCTCCCTATATGCTATTTTAGTAACTAATCGATTCCTCTATCAATGAAATCACTGATCATGGTACTTTCTTAATATGTGTTTTTATTTTTCATGAGACCTTGGTTCTTTGATTGTGCTATGGCCCCAATCATATCACAAGAAGTGCAATGTGGGCCGATCCGCACTTGCACCAAACACTGAAATATCCCAAACATAATTTAACACTCCCTTGCGTACCTTCCGTATGCAAATACATTCAAATTCTTCAACAGGAGTCAAGAATACAAGTCCTGTTTAATATTCCTCCAACAAATGGCTCCCCATTTGTGTGGTAAACACATATCCCCGATGTTGGCTTACTCCGAAATAATATCCCTTGAAAATCCTCGAGTCCCAGATAAACTAAGTGTTTTAAGAATCCTAACGAATACACCAACATATAATCCCCGGTTCTCTTTAAATACTTGAGTATGTTTCATTGTCGCCCAAAGGTTATACTGGGATCTGATTGGTACTGCCATTACTTCCATCGTGATAGCAAATATTCGCCTAGTACATAAGATGATACATGAGACTACCAAATACCATGAAGGTTTCTTACCTATGAGTTCTTTCTCTCTTCGTGAGTTTTTGGTGATCAAGCCTCCTCAGAAAGATGAATTCCATGTCCAAGTCCCTTTGGAATTTTCCATGCCAACCTCGTCACTATTTTATCATCGTAGGAGGCTCGGGATAAAGCTAACACCTTATTCTTCCGCCCCGTGAAAAGTTTGATTCCTTAGAATATAGTTAGCTTCACCCAAGTCCTTCATCAAAATCGTCAGTAACCCTTTACGTCCGACAACACTTTCACACGTTTCCACCAATGTAATATCATCTACGGAAAGTACCAAAAAGATCTACTACTATTCCTTGAATTTTATACACACATGGTTCATCGTGACTTTTCAAATCCATATAATCTGATAACTTGATCAAACTCGATGTTCCATGACCTAGATGCTTGCTTAAGCCCCATAACAGACCTATGCAATTTGGTAAACCATGTGTTCTCGACCTAAGGCGAACCCTCGTTGTTTTACATAGATATCCTCTTCTTAGTTTCCATTTAGAAAAGTCGTTTGACATCCATTTTCCAAATCTCGTAATCGCAGCTACTCATACGCCTAAGAGAATCGGATAGATTTAAGCATGGTCACCAAGTAAAAGTTTCATCCTAATCTATGCCCGTGTAACCTTGGGCTTCAATCTAGCTCTTTCTTTGAAGGTTTCAACCTTCCCCATCCTGTCTTCTCTTTCTCTTGTAGATCCACTTACCCCCACCGTTTTACCTTTGTGTGTGTTTCTACAAGAGACTAAATCGAAGTTAGGAACCAGATTCCATCTCACGGTCCATTTCCTTTTTCCACTCTGCACATCACAACATCCTCCAATGCCTTCAATGTGGTGCAGGGTCGCCATCGTGATTATCCAAAACGACTTGATAAGTCTCTAATAAGGCATACCTGCGTGCTCTTACGATCGCCCCACTCACGCAGTTTGTCGATTGTCGCAGGGCATGTACAAAAGGATCCAAGTTTCGCGATTCGTGATTTCACCACCCATTATGTTCTGTTCTTGAGTTTCTTAACTTGGTCCTTGTGTCAAGCTTCGTGGTTCGTTCACCTTCGTACATTTTGTACATTTTCGAACATCAATAGGAAACAGGGGTGGAAAAATAAGAGTTTGTGGTGGATCTCGAACTGAGTCAAGCTCTTCAAGAACCACTTTACTCTTAGGTTTAAAATTGTTCATATAATCCTCTTCTAAGAAAGTGGCATGAGTACTCACTATCACCTTCTTTTCCTTTGGATTATAATATTCCACCTCCCTGCTCCTTTAGGTAGCCAATAAACATACACATTTCTCGTTGAGATTCCAACTTTTGTTGTTTCTGCATTAAGATCGTAGCCGGAGCAATTCCCAAATCTTAATATGAGTTCAAGCCGGGCTTGCGCTCTTTCCATACCTGCAGTGTTTTGAATCAGACGGGATGTAACTAAATTTAATATGTATAAAAATTGCTCTTAAGGCATATCCCTTTAACTATCTGTAATGACGGATAAATGAGCATCGACTCCTACCATATCTAAAAGGGTTATATTTCTCCTTTCAGAGACTCCATTTTGCTGAGGCTGCCTATGAGATGATAATTGAGACATTATCCCCTCTTGAGCCAAGTAAGACTTTGAACCTCCATGACAAGATTCACTCGCTTCGCCAGACTGGAGCCGCGATACGGACACCCACTGCTTTTCCATTCGCTTATACTCGAAATTTATCAAAAGCTTTACTTATGGCGATTAGGGTAAACATAACCATATCTTGAGAAGTCATCAAGAATGATAAAATATCCATACCCGCTGGCTTGAACGCTCATCGTCCACATACATTGAAATGCCACCTAACTCAGATAGTTGGCACGATTTCCTTTGGCCTTGAAAGGCCTCTTTGTCATTTTACCTTCTAAACATGATCTACATATCAGAGCAGGTTCGAAGATCAAGGAATTCTAAAATTCCACTTTAACTAAAACCAGAATTTTACTAGAATTAATATGACCTAATCAGAATTACATATAGGTTTCATTTGAAACCTTTCTTAGATAAAGGAAATCAAGCCATCATCGTATTTTCACAGCATTAATACTATAGGACATAGGAGTTAAAAATATATACCATTTATCAGCTAATCCGGAACAAATAAAAGCTGCTATTACTTTATTGAAATCGAGGAATTAAACTACACTCGTTAAAACCATGTTCAACTAAACAACTAACAAAACCAAATTCCTCTTAAAATCCAAAACAAATAAATACCCGAGCAAACATAAGTCTTATTATTAAAACGAATCTACTAGTCCTACCGCCATTACGGAGATACACCTGCTTTCCAACCCAAGCTCGTCATTTGATCGAAAGAGTCGCTGACTAACCATCGCAAAGAGTGCAATAAACATGGTTAGTGGGTCCTGAATCAATAATCCATTTATCATTGTGATTCTCAACCAAACAAGTCTCAACAACATTTATACTACTCCATACTTTGGTTCGGGGGTGCAATCCTCTTCTTCCAAGGACTTTCTCGTCCGCACTTGAAGCACTTGCCTTCGCTTCTTAACAGAATTCGTTTAATAGATGGACCTGTTTCCTTCTGCTTTTTGTTCTTCTTTCCGCCCTTAGGTTTCCCTTTAGGTTTTGAAGAACTTTCAGCATGATAAGCATTTCCCTACTTCACGAGAGACCTTTCAACACTCTCAAGCTCGTGCATAAGTTCAACAGGAGTAAGCTTCAGTTTGTTCATATTATAATTCATTTTGAACTGACCGAAGCTATTGGGTAGAGATTCTGTGGTCATGTCAATCTTCACTTCTCGATCCAAATTTTTAGCCCCCATCACCTCAAGCAGTGACTGGATGTGTCTCATCATTTTTGGGACAATGGTCCCGCACATTTCCTCCAAATTACACGAGTGTTCATTAGTGCCCCTATGGCTGCTTGTCTAGCAGTACTGCTACTTTTAGCAAACATCCCATTTAGAGTCTGAATTATTTCTAATACACTCTCTAGATCATTAATTTGCTTTCGCAGATGTTCCCGTAATGCCGGTAAGAATATAACAAATGAAGCTGTCAGACTACTAAGGTTAATCCGCAAACTGCTTCTTAGTTTCTCCGCTAATTAGCAAAGGCTCGGTTTCGAGTTGTTGTAATGAATTTTATTCTCTCAAAATCAAGGACAATGTAAAGATTGGTTTTCCATGTCAATAGTTATTTCCATTCAATGGCTTTGACTCAAAATTGTAGCTAGAGATTAAAGGATGCCATTTTTCAAATTTAAAAAGTACATATATTAACACGTAATCCACACAACAAACATATGAAATATGTAGATCCTTTAAACTACTTATTATTAATGTTTATCGCGAATAATAATTTAGTCATTACAAATACTTACGCTGGCAAGACATTTGTAATAAACTAACTTTGAACATGGTATGTTTAGTGTCCTACTAATAGCTCAGAAGGTGAGGTGGGTCCTTACCTCTAAAAACCTACCTCCTTAGATGCAGCCTTCCTAGATAACACTAACACATACCATTCAAAAATTGGATTTAAAAAAACAACCATTGTTTCAATATTCTTTTGGGCCTTTAATAACATTGACAGAGCTCTTGCTAGAGGGTTATTAATATTATTAAAATTGAAATGTAATAACCATTAATTTAATTTCAAATTATCTTTAATATCTACATTGTTTAATGCAATGTATAAACTTTATTAAAATTTAAAATTATTTTAGATCCGATGCACAAAATCCTGGCCATGCTTTATCCAGCCGTATCACACAACCATTTTATTATCGACTTAATGGAGCCCGCAGTGCTCAATTAATTAAATTAATTTTTAACCTTCACCCATTCAATATTTTTATTATCAATTAATTAGGTTTCTATAATAATATTATCTAGGATAAAACAAATATTATTATGCATATGTATATATCAAATGATGCAATTATATGGCACCACCGATTCTAAATGGCACGTTAAGTAATATCACATGTTATATCCATATAATTTGGGAACAATTATAAATATAGAATAATTAATAGGCTCCTAATCCATGGTTTCCTAGAAAGAAAATTACAAGCCCAATATAGGCCAAGTAGCTTCAACTTGATATCTCGACCCGTATTTCTTCTTTCTTCAGTCTTGTAAGTCCGGCGCCTGCCGACCTGGCTAGAAGTGGTCAAAAACACAAAACTCTAACATGTCCCTATTGAACCCGAAAGCACTAAAAATGGCCGAGATCGCCACACAAAACTCGATTGTCACAAATTTTACAGGAGGTAGAGTAATCATTCGAGGAACCACCCCATAAAAAATCAGCCCATTCTGACAACTTAGCGCTCTCCTTTTTACAATTTTTTTAATAAATCCAAATTTCACATAAAAATTCAAATAAATTGCAGGAAAAATAATAAATAGAATAAATCAAGGAGGAAACCTAATCTTATAATTAGCCTTGTTACATCCTCAAAAAAACATACAAGCAAAACTATCATGGATTAAGGCCAAAACCAAACTTATCTATCATTCATAATAATAAAAAATTATAAATAACATAAATAATAGAATCCTAGGTGCCATATATCCAATATACATCACATATACATGAGACATAAAACAAGTGGATTCAATCTTATCACACCGATTCAACCAGTTCATACCACCTCAGTGTGAATCACACAAATGGAAGTCAGAATCGCATTGTGGCTAAATACAATGTATGATAGATATATTTTAGCACCCATTACTAACCCGTAGTAATGCAAAAATCTCTTCTAGAATCCACAGATCTTCGTTATTCTCTACGTGATGCATTCAGATGGGCGCACTCGATCACAAAAGAAATTAGAAGGTTAACTGGAAACACTCAAACTCATAGTCATTTCTCTCCTCAAGGTGTTTTTTTTTCTATCGAGATTCTCAATCTCAAAGAATACGTGAAACTAAAAACCCCTCGGAGGCCAGTAAGCAAAGGTATTTATAGACCGCAACCCTAATCCTCCTTAGGTTTTATAACACCTTTGGACCCAATAAATGGGCCTTTCTTGTATCTTAATAACTTCGGCTAAATGGGCCTCATTATCTAATGAGCTACTAGGGATCCTATGGCCCATTATTAATTAAGGCTCTTGATCAATGGTCTAGATTGCTTCTGGAGCATAAATCCAACACCAACCTTGTCTCCATATTATATAATAAAATTTCTCATACTTAAATAAACCCGTGGAAGGGATTGAACTGGGCTACCAAAAATTTTTGAAAACCCATTCCCGACCCTACTTGACTCCCCCTATACCAAAGCCATGTTTGTCCGATGAGAACACCAAGTAAAAGGAGAGAAATTTACGATCTTAAATTGCATATTGCTTTAACGTTCACAATAGAAAAAGGTCACCTCCGCCATGCCAGGTAATAAAAAAACTTCAACTCAAAAGCCCATTCTTTATATGCACCGCCTAGTTACTGAAAAAAAAAAGAGGAGAGTATTACTTAAATTGTTTATTAGTCTTCTAGTTTAAGCAAATTTATTTTTAAAGATTCTCAAAATTTTGAGTATCTTTATTAGTTTCTTTCCTTCATTGCAAGTGAAGGAATTCCACCAATAGGGACAAGGCATGTAACAAGCAAGTCTAATTTAATATTCCAAGTCAGACCCAGAAATGGGAACACCCTTAAATTTCCAACTTTGTGCACCCCTTGGTCCATCTAAATATGTCTACACTCAACGTAGAGCCATGCCAATAAGATAAAACTCATAAACAATTCCGAAGACTATTGGAGATATTTTTGTCATAACCTTAGGTAAAAATAAATGGCATGTTTTTCATCAGCAAATCTTTATGCCACATGATACTACTACCATATTTGACCAACACAAATTTTGGGTAAGTTGATATTCTTTAGGACGGTTAAGGAAGACTAGAAGGTGATATTTGACGAATCAAATATGAAATATTGGATCATATTTGGTGAGATTTATATGAGAAGAAGATATTTCATTACAATGAGTACGAAATAAAATCATACAACTGGCATGTTGAGATAGAATAGGAAACATGAAGATATGGAATATTGACTAAGGATCCCTTGAAGGAAATTATATAGGCATACGAAGAAATGCACCATAAGAAGATGTCAAGAACAAGAAGGTAAGTTTTGTAAAAGCAATAACATTTGCATATTGATCGACTCTCTCAATGTTGGAGAGGTTTTATCCATCTTGTTGAATGATGTTTTTGGGCTTGTGGGAATCTAGATGTTGTTGGGGGAATGAGGAGATCTCATTCTATGTTTCACTATGAGAGAATTAGGTGAAATAATGCGTTGGAGAAAGGGGGAGTCTTATCTCATGAAAGACCAAATGTAACCTGATTGAGATCTAGTGGAATCCTTTGTATCTAAACTCAGTTCTATGGATGTAGGCTTGACCAAATCGTGTGATCAATCTCTTGTATTTGTATAATGTTTGCTAGGTAATCTCGTGTTTTTATTTCTAACAAAAAATAGTTTTTATTTTTCAATTGGTATCAGAGCGGGTCACTCTAAGTTACTAAGTGAGATCCGTGGGTGCTTTATCTGTTTGTGAAGTTGAGATGGGTTGCTCAAAGGAAGATGATCAACGAGGAGATTGATACGGTGGACTAAGGGCCACCAATGATCAAATCTGACTGTAGTATGCAAGAAAAAAAATTCCAAAATTACTGGTATATTTAGGATGTTCAGAGGAGACTATAAATGACTCCGATGACTTAACAACTCGATAAAGGGTCCATCACTGCTCCACCATATGTTCTTGATTTTATTTCTTTACAAAAAATGCCAAAAGAGGGATAATATTGTTGAGATATTTATTGTTGTTAGTGCATCATGTTAAGTTAAATTAACTTAGATAATTTTATTTCATCGCCTTGGATTTTAAGGTAATTACCTCGCTACTTTCAAAGGATTTGCAAAATTAACTCAAGATTAAACAGGTAAGAATGATCAAGTTATTTGAAATTAATGATATAAAAATCATAAAGTAGGCTAAATAATTAGAAATAAAATTAATTTATAAAGAATTTTAAGTTGGGAGTTCCTTAAAAAATCCAAATAACATATAAAAAATAATTTGAAAATCAATTTTAAATGGAGAATCTAAAAATTAAAAATTAAAAATTGAAATATTTTAAGGAGTTTGGAGAAAAATTGAATTAAGATTCGTTTTAAAAGAAAATCTTTCCAAATCATTTTGAATTAAAATGATGAAGATTATCTATTTTTTGTGGAGTTTATGGGCCTTGTTTGGTTCTTTTTTTTTTAAAATTATTTTATGTTCACAAAAATATGGAGAATAAGGAAAACATGATAACATGTTTGATTTCCAGTTTTGTTTTTTTTTTTTTTTTTTGCTTTTAATTTAGTGTTTTCTATGTTTTTCATGGTTTTTAGAATTTTAAAAAACTAGGAACCAACATGCTCCTAATGCTTTCCTTTGCTCTTCTGCCAAAAAAATACTTAAAAACATTTAACCAAAACAAATTTCCTTAAGTTCCTAAATTTTTTTTAGTAAAAGAGGGTATTCAAAACTTCTACTTAAAACATTGATTAGTCTACTACGGAGCATAATGTGTTGCTTCGTGGATATAAGATTAGGTTAGGTTTTGGGGTGAGTGTCTTTGATAAGGTGAATTTAAAATCATTATTATTTTTTAATATTAACTCAAAACTCTCAAATTCATGATTTTTATACTTAAGCTTTTGAAAGAGATTCAAGCTTAATAAAATTTCATTTTTGTGAGTAATACATCAAATTTCATTTTTGATTCATTCCTGATTTTGTCCTAGTCAATAAAATTCTTTATTTCGATTTGTGTTTCTTGTTTTCATGTTATTTCCACACCTTTTTGATTGCTTTTGTCGTTGACTTCCACCCTCTTCTCATCGTAAAAAATAGCAATTCGGCCAGTCAAGGATTGGCATCATTATGATATTGTTTCAAGCAACATGATTTATTTATTTCACTTAGTCAAAACCTGCCTCATTGTTTGGATTTTTTTTTTTTTTATTTGTAAATTTAGCACGTTTACGAAGCTTAGAGAATTCATGTCTCAACTAACACTTAAACGGGAGAAAAGGATATAACCACTAATTTATAATGTTAGCAAAAACTTCAACTTAAACATAGTAACAAAAATTAAAAATAAAATAGATAAAATGTAAAGATGTGTAAAGTTTTAACATGATTCAGCATATAATAACCATTTCACTGTATTATAGAGATATTAAAAACAAATACAAGTAATAACCATTTAACGTAATATATGTTGATTTCTCTCTTCTTCTTTTTTTCTTTTTTTTTTTTATGTTTCTATTCTAAACTATGAGGCATTTTACTTCATCAAGTAATTATTATTTTCCTCATCTATATTTTGGTGAGCCCTCTTGTTCCTTTTTTTTTTTTTTATTTATCTTTCTATCTTTATCGATCATATACCCAAGATGGTCTAGAATATTTATAAAAATATTCCTTTTAGGCTTTCTTATTTTATAATAATTAAATTAAATTACATTAAATTCACGTGTAAATTTTAAATTTTGTTTTATATTCCTTTTTGTAACCATAAAGAGAATATTCTGTAATTTTGGTACGTTATTTGTTGAAATTTATCTACCATTTGCTTCTAGAAATCCAACGTAATAAACAATAAACACGGGCTCTTTCAAAAAAAATAAAAAAACAATAAACACGGGCATGGCATTTGTCACGGAGGCACTTAAAGAAAAGTTCAAAAAGAGCTGTCACTTCCTTGGCATGTTTAGTAGTTTACTTTTCGACAAAAGGGCTATCTTCACCACAAACCGGTTTCAACTAGTCACTTGAGTGATTGATTGAATCTATAATTTCTGATTTATTTTTTTAAATAGAATTTGGTGATAACTTCATATAGAATATGGTATTTTTTTATCTAAAAATATAAATTTTTTCGTTTTTAAAAGTTATTTCTACGATTTTTACGATTAATTTAAACTAATAAAAGTTTGAATAAAGAAAATATAAAGAACACAATTTGATTAATCTAACTGTTTTTTTTTTATTCTGAAAAATATAAAAAATTAAATTTAGAAAATAAGAATAAATTTCAAAAAATACTAAAATAATATTCTCTAATTTTCGAAAACGGTTCTAAAAACAATTTTTTAAAAAATGTTAAACAAACGTATCTTGTGATTTTTTAAATACCTTATTTATTTGAAATTATTTACAAGATAGCCAAATACGTGAAAATCGATTTCTTAACATTGTACTTTACAAAAACCAAACACGACCTCCTATTTGGTTTATAAATAATCTCTGAGAAGATGGCTCAAAAGGTGACTGAAATTAGGTCACTAGCAAATGGCATCAACACAGTTTTCTGCCCCTGCTGCTCCCTCTACAAAGTGTTCAGGAGCTCATCAAAGCGCCCTTCCTGCCGTCCCACAGCCCTTTATCCTAGATGAACTCAGTTCTTAATTCTCTTCAGCTACCACCCCTCCCAATTAATTCCCACTATTGATGCTGAAACACTTAATCACTGAAACTGCAGATTCTATTTCGAGAAATTGTACTCTACTTGCAAGGACTGGGGTTTTCAGGTTCTTGAGTTCTTCTCAACATTATTCATGTATACTTAATCATTTTATATAAGAAAAATAATAATTATTATCATAATTGTAAATAACAATACAGAAACTAATTGAAATGTGTACATGTTCATGCATGGATGCCGAGTTGGTGAACCATGGAGTCAGCTCTTCACTGATTGAGAAACTGAAATCTGAGATTGAAGAATTCTACAAGCTTCCCTTGGAAGAGAAAATGAAATATAAGATGAGGCCCGGTGATTTTGAAGGGTACGGGCTTTCCCCGATCCAATCAGAAGATCAAAAACTTCACTGGGGTGATAGGTTTTATATGACAACTAATCCTATACAAGGGAAGCCTCATCTATTACTACAGCTCCTCCATCACTAAGGTTCTCTCATCATCATCATCATCATCATCATCATCATCATCATTATCGTTATCTTCTTTAAGCTATATATAAATATTTGTATATGTTTTGTTCTTCTATTGCAGGGATAGCTTGGCATGTTACATAGGGGAGTTGCAGAAACTAGCGATGAAGCTTCTAGGGTTTATGGCTAGAGCTCTGAAATTGAAAAAAGGGGAGATGGAGGAGTTTTTTGATGATGGGAGTAATCATGAGAATGGCTTACTATCCTCCATGCCCCACAACTAGATCTGCTATGGGGATTACCTCACTCTGATGTTAGGCGGCATCACCATCCTTCTCCAATTAATGGAGTGGATGGCCTCCAAATTAAAAGATGGGGCTGATTCTTGCCGCTTCCTTCCAGATGTACTTGCTAGAATGTCGGAGACATTCTCGAGGTTTCTCACACCTTTCTCCCTTCATAAAATAAAATAGAAATGTTCATTGAATCCTCCTTCCTCGTAAATTTGTTTTTTTAATTTATTTAATCTTACATTAAACAAGTTTGTGCTTCTTATTCGATATTTTTGAGTGGCCAAGTGTGTATGGCAACTGGACGGGTGAATGGGCCAAGTTTGAAAATTCATACTTTCATTTAACTTTATTTTTATTTTAATATTTGTTTTTATTTTAATTATATTAAAAATTAATATATACATAAAAGAAAAAAATATTATATTTTTTATAAATTATTTTATTAAAATATTTTATTTATTATTATGATATATTAGAAAATAAAATAATAACAAAATAATTTTTTGATATACCTAGGGCGGGACTAAACAATACACAAACCTTGAGAAAAAAAATCTCAAATCCATTAAAATCTCAATTACACTTAAATTATACCAGTCTCATTATGAATGGGGTGGGAACATGAAAAAAAAGAAACCCACCTCATTATCAATCAGAACTTCTTGCAAGTGATTCTATCATTCAAATCTTAAGCTCTTCTATAACTATTTTTCAATCTCAATTTAAATCATCTAAATTTTGTTCCATATTTTTAAAACATCCCAAATACTTTATTTCATATTCTAAGTACCACCATCAACGACCTAGAAAACCCTAAATTCTTAATCTTTAAATAGTATTTAAAGATAAATTAATTATTATTTTTCTTACTACTTTTCCTTTCTAGCCTAGGATCATGTGTTACTATTTTAGATTCTAAGCAATGGTGTTACACTAGCACAGAGCACTGGGCAACAGTAATGCAGAAAAAGAGAGGATCTCCTTTGCCATGTTCTTCAGCCCCAAATCCTCAGCTGTGATTAAACCCGCAAACAGTCTGATAAATCCTCAAAATCCGCCATTGTTCAAGCAAGTGGGCTTCGAAAAATACTTCAAAGATTTCTTGTCCCGTAAGCTGGATTGTAAATCGTATCTAGAGCATATGAAGATCAAAAGTTCGGAACCTGAAGCTTAGACATATGTATATATATATGGTTATGTTTAATTATGATATATATATATATATATATATATATATATATATATGTATGGCATGCAGTTGCGTGGATGCATGTATGAAGTATTATAACTTTGAGCCTTTGAGGTCGGTGATACTGTTGCTATCTCAATACATGTACTAATTAATAATCAGTTCTGCAAAGCAAGGTTTCTGTTGTGATACAAGTTGCCTTTGTTATGTAGAAATAATATTTGTGTCCATATATAAAGATGGAAAATTTTGTCATGATCGTGTTCCCTTGACATATATACACCCTTGTTGCTTAGTTAATTTTCTAAAATTCAAATTTATATATAATAGTAAACAAGGACAGCTTTAGGAAATATAATATAGTGGTGTTTAGGCTACATCAATTTATGTTTTCCTTGGAAATATTATTTTGTTATGTTTGACTCTAGAAAATATAAAGGAAAAAACTATTAAGAATATTATTTTTCTTAGGT
The DNA here is from genome assembly GCA_016808115.1 of Tetrastigma voinierianum. Classification (NCBI taxonomy): domain Eukaryota; kingdom Viridiplantae; phylum Streptophyta; class Magnoliopsida; order Vitales; family Vitaceae; genus Tetrastigma; species Tetrastigma voinierianum. The sequence continues at coordinate 927,424 of JAEQBH010001121.1, forward strand.
TTAATTGATATATAGAAAATGTTGGGTTTGAGATTATCCATATCTTAGTCTTATGGGTTCTACAAGATGATGACTACTTCAAAGCTCAAGTTTGATGAAGATTTGATGGTTTAAACATGAAGTTTCTAGGAAAACAGGAAGTAGTTTAGACTAAGGTCGTCCCTCAGTGCAAAGACGTGGCAACCTTGGTAAGTCCAAACTAGTGTCAAAGTTGACATGGGATGCAAGTCAATTCTAAAACCTTGGAGGCTACTTCTAATTTTGGGGAGGCATCACAGGTTGATTTTGGCAATGGATAAAGATCAAATTAAGAGGATCCAAACTTCTAAGTTATCAAACAAGAATTAGAAACGAATCAGGTTTCTATTCTGAAAAGGATACTTGAGCGGCTAGTTTCCTTATTCCGTTGTGATAGCTTAAAGGCAAGTACATAAAATATAAGATAAAATTGGAGTCATATTAGGATAATGATCCAACCTTATCAAGACTTCCAAGACAGAATTACAAGGCTATAAATTTAGGGGTTTGGAAGTTGCTCATCACATATTCCAGGAGCAAAGCTTGAGAAAGAACAAGGAAAGTCCAGACATGTTGAAGGAGTGCAGAGTGTAGATATTCGGTTAAGGTATTGCACATTAAAAGCATTTCACCTTGGGTGAAAGGTGATGTTTTGATATTCTTCATCTTATCTATGTAATGTGGGTATGGGTGTGCGATGTTTTGAGAAGGGAATGAAGGTAGTTTATTCTAAATTATACTATAAGTGATTAGGTTAAAGAAGGGTCAGGCAAAGCAAAGGAGTCTCGTACTTCATAAGACTTATTGTAACCTTGAATCAAATTAGTGGAAATCCTTGCATGCACAGCCTCGTGGATGTATGCAACTACCAAATAACGTAAAACATTGTGTGTGCCTACATTTTTATGCATATACTTTATATCTATTTTGCGCACACACATTCCCACAGGGGGAGTTCGAATGCACTGCACTAAAGTCCAAACTCTCACATAGTCCTAATGTTAGTAACTGTGTTCAAGAACACACACTTAGTTCTGTCAATTAGTATCAGAGCGGGTCACTCTAAGTCACGAAAGTGAGATTCGTGTTTACTCTAACTATTTGTGGATCATTAAATGGATTGATTAAAGAAAGAGATCTACAAGTTGTCCTCTCTTTATAGGATGAACTATGACTATTAGAGGCAAGGATGCGAGCCTTCATAAAATCAATTGATGAAAAAGCAATGGACTGGCCTACAAGAATGAAAGTTCGCCTAACAAGACTAATGTCACGGAAAATTGTTCCCAAAGCTGGCGAGAGTTGCGCAATTTCTGAAGAAGATGCCCCATCCACCCAAAACTCACGGCCTCAATGCAATCTTCAATGTTGTTGATCCCACTCCACTACATGATTCCATCGCAAGCCAAGGAAACATGAGATACCCTTCATGTTGCCTAAGGAATCAATGTAATGCGTGAATCCATGTTCTAACTTCTTATAGCTAAGTTCAAGACCTTGCGAATGAGTAAGGAGGCGACTTCAATGAAAAACTATGCGACATATCCAATGAGTCGTTTGCTCTTGGGGAAAATATTTTAGAAGAAAAACTTGTGAAAAATCCCCTAAGATCCTTGCCCTCAAGGTTTTCATACAAAGCAATGCAATGTAGAGGCAAAGACTTAAAAACGATGAGACTAAGAACTACGTGGGTCGAATTGAAATAGAACTGAGCAAGAGTTCGGCGAAAGGAAGAAGCCAGAACTAAGTGGTCAGTTTGAACTACCCAATGATGAAGGTTGTGAGTTCTCTAAATCAATGGCCTTGTTATCAAAGAAATTTGAAAGAGCCTTAAAAGATCAAACACTTTGGAAAAAGGTAACTCTCAGACTCGTAAATTTTCTTATGGGACTTTTAATCCAACAAAGCCAACTCAAGGAACTATAAGGTCAAACCCTAGAAACAAGCCAATCCAGTGTAGAGAATGTAGAGGATATGTAAAACTCGGGAAAACTAATTTTCTAAAAATGGTAAACGATAATTTCGCTGAAAACCTAAAAATTTTGCAGATCTTCCTACTAAACTGACTTCACCATCTAATCGCCTCACGAAATCTACTTACTCAATCACATTTTATCAATTCACGATAAATGAATTTCATGTTTTTTTTCGAGGCACGAGGTAGCTAAAGTGACACATGGCATCAGTCAATGGTCATTTAGAACATACGGAGTGGATAAGTCAAATAAAAGGGAGCCTAAGGTGACCATATACATGTGGTCACCTTGAGAAAGGAAATCCAAGTTTGGATAAAGATATGAGAGAAAGCAAATGAGAGTTTACATGTTGTAAGAAGAAGGTGGGAGAAATTTCACTGAATCTGAAGTGGAACAATTCGTGGAGAGAAGGGAACGAGTGGGAAACAGCAGAGGTGCAAAAATAAAAAGTTAAGGTTAGTGCACGATGGTAGTTCACCTTATCTTTAGGATCCACGAGATCGGGCCGCCGGTTTTACCTGAAAGCAAGAGGCAAAGTCCATCTACATGACGAGAGCTTCAGGTACAAGAATCCGTATTTTCACAACTCCAAGAGGTAGTTTTCCTACTTTGGTTGTTCTGTCTAAGAGCCATTTAAATGGCATGGGTCTTCTTTTGGGCTGTAAGAGTCAGGTTGTTCAGTCCTAAAATTTTGGGACCTAACATCGGAATTCGGATCGTTTCGCTGTAGTTCGGATCGGCTTTTCTTGACTATGTGTGTGTGTGTTTTATGTGTTATTGCAAAAATGAATAATAACATGTTGGTTGTATAAAAATCATCTTAATATCTCGCTATATAAGCATTGACGTGATACTTGATGAATGTAAATTATAAGTAGAAAATATAATTATCCATGATTTATTGATGTTTCATGTAGTACTCATCATGCATGTAACATGAATTGGCATGAAATGGCATTCCGCCTTTCATATGCACGGAGACATCGCGTGAAACGGGTGTGAGTGCATAACATGGGTTTTGAATGAAATTGATATCGGAGGGTTATCCAATAAATGTGTATTATATCGAGGCGTCCATTATATTTATCGTAGAATGTCCAATAAATTATATCGGAGGAATGGTTTCAAAAAATTTATCGTAGTATGTCCAATAAATTATACTGGTGTTGTCCAATAAAATTATATCTAAGATTGACTAATGAGTTTTCAAAAACAAAAATCTTTGTTTAAAACGGTTATACATGGTATACAGCGTAGCGAGGAGTCGGCGACTCGAGATATGTAAGGGCGGGCACATGTGACATTCGAAAGAAGATATGCATATTTGCGGTTTGAATGTGTGTGTGTCTCATGTATTGCATGCAATTTAGGTGGGGAGTAGCCTCAGAGAAGAATCTCCCATCGGGTACTGTTCACCAGCCGTGGGAAAAAATATTTTCATGTATCATAGTACATCGTATGAAATGTAATTCAAGACTTTAGTTGGGAAAAGGAAAATTATGGCTTATTCATGTATTTTGTAAAATTCTAGACAGTTATCCAGTTTTTGTTAAAGTCTGGATAGTTTATCCAGTTTTGTATATGTGTAAACAAGAAGTTTTGTAATAAAAACTTATTTAGACTTGTTCAATAATGTGTTGGAAAGTTTTCCCATATTTTATTCTACTTATATAACATGTATAGAAGCAATAGTATGAAATTTATTAAAATCAAAGGAGATGAGAAAAAAAAACATCTGTGGAGGTTAACATGATAGAGCCCTTGGCCCTATATCATGACATGGTTTCAGTCGCGACATGGTTCATGTGTCGTGGCGGCTGTTGTGTCAAAGGAGCAGAGTTTTCCCGTCACGATAGAGTTGTTTTCTTATGGTTTTCTATCACGACAGGTCTCTCCTCCGCTACGATAAAGAAGGTTTTGTTCTCTTTGTCGTGATAAATGTCGAGACAGAGTTCCTTTGTCGCGACCGAGACAAATGCAAGGCAAGAGGTCGTGGTTGTGGATAGGAGCTTGGTTGGAGGCCAAGAATTTTAGGTGGAAAAGATGTGAAATTTTAGTGTCGTGACAGATTTTCACAATGACAAAGTATGTAATAGGGTTTTCTATGTCATGACAAAGGTGTGGCCAAGACCGTAGGGTTTTGTGTCAGGATACAACATTTGGGGTCGAATAGAGTTACTCAAGGCTAGAGTTCCATGTCGCGACAAAGCTCGCCCCTTGGGCGGTGGTTCTCGTCACGATAGAATATTCCGTCACGACAGAGGCTAAATGGGAGGCGCCTTTGCAGCCATTTAATAGCAAATCTACAATAGACATAGTTAATGTGCTAGGTAGGTTTTTTTATCCTACAAAAGCTTGAATGCACAGTGGCCAATAGCAAGGAGAATCATGTGTCGCGACATAACAATTCTATGCCGCTACGTGAGTCGCCGTGACAGGAGAAATTATGTCGCAGAATGCAGGGTTTCGGTCGATAGAGCGCCACAATAGGAGGCCGCGCACTCACGACAAGCCTGGCGCGGCGCGAATTAAGGTGCCCGCGGATCGGGAATTTTGTCGCGACCGAGAATTCTCTATCGCGACCGGTGCACGGCGTCGCCACCGAAGCGACGGCGAAGCGGAAATTCTCGTCACAACGAAATGTTGTTATGTCACGATAGGGTTGTCCAACATAGGGAGAAATTCTGTCGTGGCAGAGGACTTTCGAGTAGCGGCTGCAAATAGTCAAGCAAGAAATGTAGGAGCTTCACCGATGATAGCTGGCGCACACTTAAAAGCAAGTAGGCGATTAGATGCACGACGATGCATGCGACAAGAGTATGTCTGTCATGACATACTTAGACAAGCCATAAAAAAAATCTCGGATTGGGGCGGCTAAGAGCTGGTATCAAAGCATAGGTATACGAATACATAGGGCCTGATGGACATGCTTCACATTTGATACCAACTTCATACTTATCGTAGCTAGGTATATGAATACTAGACTGGAGTAGTATTGTGTGCGGATCATGATCTATCAGGCATTTTGATAAATTAATATGTGTGACATGTGTGATGATTTGTGTGAACATTATATATGGTAGATTGTATATGGAACACTTAGAGTTAGAAAATATAACCTTTGGGGTTCGGAAAACAAACTGGACATGATAGTTCAGGAATTGAATTGAATTAGTGTTTGGCATTTAGCACCACTAAGGAAAAATAGATGAACGGTGTAGTTCATGATGATAAAGTCTATTAGTGGTGGCATATTTACCACTAATTGAATAAAGAGAAAAAAATATCAATTTTCCATTTGACATGTGTAGATGACAAGTCGAGGACGAGGACGTAGAGGTCATCCATGGGGTGATAGCCAACCATCACCCTTTTTACTAAAGAGTCTTTATGGGAGGCTGGTGGGCTCTACACTAGTATTGCACAAAGCAGTGTAGATGGGGGGGTTAGGAGGGTCAGCCAATCCATAGGTTTAAGGCACATCATCCTCCAACATTCACAGGAGGTGGGGATCCGATGGTGGCTGACCATTGGTTCCGACATATTGAGAAGATACTGGAGGCTATGGAAATCATCTCCGCTGCGATAAAGATTAGCCTAGAGGCATTCTAGCTAGAGGGTGAATCCTAAGTATGGTGGGATTGGGTCAAGACGTCGAGGGACTTAGAGGGCAAATGACCCAAGCAGAGTCTCCAAGGATCCTTCATGAGAAAATATTTTCCTAAGAATCGTGAGACATGGAAGGCCTCTAGAGTTCTTAGAGCTAAAGCAAGGAACGATGACGGTGATGGAATACGTGGCTAAGGTCACAGAGTTAGCCCGTTTTGCTGACGATTATGTGGCCACAAACATGGCCAAGGTGACGAAGTTTGAGGATGGTCTAAAGTTATCCATCCGGGAGAGATTGTATTCTCCTATAATATGGACTTAAGTGGTCATGACACTTACGGCTATAGAGAGATAAAAGCATGCATAAATCATTCTGAGATACGATTGCTACTGACTGTGAGGAAGGAGGGCCAACCTCTCTTCTAGTTCGGGAAAGAAGTCAAGGCTTTTAGCGATGAGGGTTTCCCAAGGATAAGGCCGCTTACTATCGAGAGGCTAAGGCCATATCAAATTCTATCCGCCAAGACCATAACATGTCTACTGCCATAAGCCCGACATATGAAGCTAGATCGCTTCTCGATGCAAGGATCCAAGAGCTCGGGATGGCATAGTCTCGTCATTAGTGGGATGCATAGACGCTAGTGATGTTCCTTCTTACCAAGATGGGCCAAAGGAACCAAGACGTACCCCAAGTATGGCATAGGCAACTACCATGTCATAAGCAGGCCAAAGAGGCCAGAGTATGGGTCGAGGTCGAGGACAGGGCTCACAAGCTAAGACCCAAGGGACCCAAGGGCATATCTACGGAGTTATACCACCGACTGAGCCGATCGCTTAGTTATACAGTAGAGCAGCCGCTTATCTCACCTACGGGCGAGGATATTGTTTGATTTGAAGGCATCACATTCATTTATCGCTGCACTCATATGAGAGAATTCGCTTAGAGGTTGAGACCTTTGGAAAAGTTGTTGTATGTAAGCCTCCTCAGGAACTAGGGTGAGCAAGGATCCGAAGGCGTTAGGGCTGGCGGCTAGAGATCTCGGATTCTTCCTGTTGTGACTGGTGGTCATGGACATGTCATAGTTTGATGTCATCTCGATGGAATCTGATGGCACATCGTCTTCATCGGGACAGATCGGGAGGAGAAGTTACTCGCTTACACATGATGGAGTCTATGTTTATTTCAAGGACAAGCATGATGCTTACCCCGTGACCGTGTATGACTCCGGTGGCGTGAATGGGCTGGCGGTCAAGCAAGAAGCCTTACCCCGGGAGGACGAGGTGAGATAAGACTTGATCTACCTCGTAGTTTGTGAGCATGAGGATGTTTTTCCTGGATGAAGCATCGAGGATTACCTCCTCCGCAGAGGGACGTAGACTTTGTATCGAGTTACACCCCTAGTACGCCTTCATTTCTATGACTCGCATGATGGTGCTCTGCTGACTGCCAGGAACTCAAGGTCCAGACATGTGAATTCGTTGGACAAGGGAGCCTCATTAGACCGAGCACTTCATCGTGGGGCGCTCCGGTTCTTAGTTTTTAAAGAAGGACAAGACCTTTGACTGTGGGTATTGACTACTCGACGCTTGAATGGTGGTTACTTATCAAGAATCGATATCCATTACCGAGGATTGATGATTTGTTTGATCAATTGAGGGGGGCGCCAGTCTACTCCAAGATAAACCTTCATACAGGTTATCACGCCTATGTCGTGGAGGTGATATCCTTAAGACAACGCTAGACGCGGCATGGGAATTTCAAGCTCACAAGTGACGCCTTCGATTAACGAATGACCAAGATCATTCATGGACTCTATGCATAGGGTATTCCAACCTGGCTGATCATTTTGTTGTGGTTCTGTTGATGACATCTTGATCTACCTGTCCGGCGAGATAATGGGCGCTCGCCTGAGGGTAGTTCTGACAGATTTCGAGAGACCGCTACTGTATGTCAAGTTCAACAAATGTGACTTTCGCTTAACGAGGTGAAATTCTTCAACAAGTCGTGTCGGCTTGTGTGTCAAGAGACCCCGAGAAGATTGAGGCTGCGTATGAATTGGGAGAGGTCGGGTTAGTCTTCGAGATACGAGTTTCTCGGGCTTCGGTATTACAGAGGTTCATCGAGGATTTCTCCCACTACAAAGATTCTTATGATAAGATTGACCCGGAAGGAGGTCAAGTTTGAGTTGAATAACCTGTGTGAGAGGGCATTCCATGAATTAAAAAGGAGGCTTACTTCAGCTCTTATTCTGATAGTCCCGAAATAGGGACAGAGGTACACGGTGTATTGTGATGCCTCTAAAGACGAACTGGGATGTGTCTTGATGCAGTCTGAGAGGGTAGTAGCTTATGGTTCTAGGCAGTTAACGAATCATGAGCAGAATTACCCCACACATGACATGGAGTTGGCGGTCATTGTCTTTACCTTAAAGATATGGCGCCACTATTTGTATGGTAAGCAATCAGCATTTTCACTACGCAGCCTAAGTATATTTTCACAAATGACCTCAACATGAGGCAACACAAGTGATGAGTCAAGAGGATGAGATCACTGCATTACCATTCCGTAAATGTGGTGCTGATGCACCCAAATGAAGTCACGAGAGTACCAGCACGAGCTTCCCGAGAGCCGCGTGATGCCGGACAGGGACGCTTGACTACAAAGCATGTTGATTAGGCCTAAGGTATGTTGTGGAGTTTAGTGGCTACTTCCTTCATCGAAAGAAAGTGATTGAGTCCCCAAGGGCGTGACGAGATAGTGTTCATCGTGAACTGTGCATGCCGTATGGTGATTTAAGGTCGGGCCATCCAGATGGTAGTCTTTAGTATAGGAGAAGGGTTATGGTTCCCCAGTTGACAAATATGAGAGAGGAGATCTCCAAGGAGTTCCATTCCTCTTTATTTCAGTGCATCTTAGGGTGGCACTTACTGATGTACTCACGTGGATCTTCGGTCACAAGATATCGAGCAAGATGAAATCACACGCTGCGCATTTTGTTCAAGATGTTTCACGTGTGTTGTGTAAAGGCCGGCACTGGGGAACGCAGGCTACTCCACCTTTGGAAGTAGCCGAGATGAAGGGAGCACAACATGGACTTTAGGACCCACTCTACTACGTACATCACGGAGGCATGATGCGGTATGGGTGATAGTGGACCGGCTCACTAAGTCGACACATTTTCTAGTAGTGTGGATGACCTTCACACTGGAGGTACTCTTCCGATTGTATATTCGAGAGATTTTCCGGCTACATGGAGTACCGGTGTCCATAGTATCAAACAAGGATCCTAGGTTTACGGCACACTTTTGGAAGAGTTTCTAGAAGACCATGGGGACACAGTTGATGATGAGCACCGCTTCATATCCATGCATGCACGGTCACTGAGAGACCATATTAAAAGTTTTAGAGTGACATCCCAGAGCATGTGTCCCGATCTTAAGGGTATTGGAGGAGCACTCGCCTTAGGGGGTGGAATTCCCTCCACAACAAATGTAATATCAAGTGAGTAGAAAGATGGCACCCTACGAGGCTTTGTTTGGGAGGCCATGTCGATCTCTGATTTGTTGGACAAAGGTGGGAGAGAGGTCCATCACTGGTCCGGATTTGATTAGAGACACCTCTGAGAAGGTGGGTTTGATACGGAAACGTCTTCTTACTAGAGCTGGCAGAAGAGGTAAGCCGATAGACGGCGACGACCTCTAGAATTTGAGGTGGGTGATTACGTCTTCTTGAAGGTGAGGCCTAAGAGAGGAGTGGTCAGGTTTGGCAAGCGAGGGAAGCTAGCACCGAGGTATATCGGGCCCTTCGAGATACTCGAGAGGGTGGGCACAGTTGCGTATAGGTTGGCATTACCACCGAGCTTATCAAGTGTCCATGAGGTGCTTTTGGCATTCCATGTTCTAAGTATACCGTAGGATACGTACTTTCATAAAGGGATCGTGAGGATTGTTGTTTATACAGATGAACCTTCTGAGGAAGAACCTGTGTATCATGGATAGCCGGATCAAGCTCTTGCGACGCAAGACCGCGGAGGGCTAGTGAAGGTGCTGTGGTAACAATCGATGAGTGATGGGCAACATAGAACGCATGACACGATGTGTGCCACCGTCTCACGACATCTAAATAATTGCCATTTTATCCCTATCCTCGTAGTTATTTTTCTAGTGTTTTTATGTTAAATAAGTGCCCTAATGCTCTAAAAGTTCATACTTATGATCGCCATCCATTTGGTGGAATTAGCAAATTGGTGGGAAAAATCACATGTATGTACTTATTGTATTTTTTTGACGTTTTCAGATATCATATGAGCTCCAAATGAAGCAAGCTTTATATGTATGGATTCTAAATTTCAAGATATTTCCAGGGATATCAAGAACACCAAAATTGGAGTTCGAACAAAGAAGTTATGCAAGTTCCAATCCTTGAAGAAAATCAGCAAACATTGCAGCACCTTCAACAGGAGAGGCTACTGAATTTTGACGTTTTCAGACATAATACGACCTCCTATTTCATCAAGACATATACGGATGGATTCTACACTTCAAGAGCTTTCCAACGATACTAAGAACACCCAAATCGGAGTTCGATGATGCCATGGCCTTACAAAATCGAGCAAAAATAGGATCTCGACGCCGATGCTATCGCGACGACGCCGACGTCAGCTGGTTTTCGGGGTCGATTTTTAGCCCATTTCCGAGCCTATAATGCGGGTTTTAAAGTCAAATCGAGGAATCAAAGGGGAGGTGATTTGTGAGCATTTTGGAGCTTTTTGAAGGGGAGAAGCTCCTCTGGGGTGGAAACACCTAGTGGCATTACATCTTAAAGTGGGAAGTGTTTAAAGGCATGAGATTGAAGAAAAGGATGACGCCACTCAAAATCAAGTATTCTCATCCTCTTTCTTTGTTTCTCTTTTGATGTTTTTCTTTGACTTATGTTCTAGATTTATTTTTGTCGTAGCCTTGCTACTTTCGAATGGATTAATGGTTAATTACGTTTATTCATTATATGGATTGATTTTATCTCGACTTGCTCTATCTCCGTATTTTATTTACATGGTAGTGTTCACAACATTGGAGTGTTTTGCCGAGTCCTAGATTAAGAGATGATGACTCATTTAATCGCGAATAGAGATATCCTTGCCTAAGCGCTGCATTGCGGTTTAAACATTTGCTGCCGAGTCCGTAGGCTGAGGCAGAGATGCAATACACTTAACAAGATAGGACAAATATATTCTGAGAGAATATCTTGTAGGCACGATCAACTCGCCAACAGAATCACCCATACTAATGAATAATATATTTAGGTTAGAAACAGTGCGGTGGTGAAGGCAAACTAGTTTTCATAATTAATTGATTTAGCAACACAGTAGGATTATTTTTTCTTTTATTAATCGAAATTCATTACAATTTTAGTCCGTGATAATATTTTAAAGCGAAGTCAAGATTTCCACATACTTCTCCCCGTGGATCGACATCCGTACTTAGGTACAATTATATTACTGAGGCGACAAGTGCACTTGCAAGCACATAGGCGCATACATTCTACAATATCACGCCTTCGGCTTGTCAAGTTTTTGGCGCCGTTGCTGGGGAGAAGTTTAGTGCTGATATTGACAACAACACACTGTATATTACTGGATCAATTTTTTTTTTTATTTAAATACATTTTATTTATTTTATTTATTTTTTTATTTTACTCATTTTACATTTGTGCTTGTTACTTGGTCTTCACTGCTTGTTTGTGGTTTCAAGGAGGTTAATCTCGCATGCATACGCGAAGATAGTCAAGGCAAACTAGTTCTTTGGATCCTCGAGCCAGAGAGAACCGTAATGTATCTACTTAGAGCAAAGAGGCGCGTTTCAACTACAATGGATCCGAGCATCGAGTTGACAAATACATTGTCTCTCCTTAATCAACAACTAGGAATGAGGCAAATGGCCAATGAGTATCATCAAAGAGTGACAAATCAAGTGGGGAACCCACATATGCACATGACTCAAGTTCTGGTGATGCAGGTACCCCATACTGAACAATTATAACTGCTGGCAAACGATTGCCCTAGCAATTTCAAGTGGGAATACAAGCTTATAACACTCTTCAATCTCCACAAGTCCAAAGATCAAGCTAGAAGAAGCTATGGATGAATTCAAGAAAACTCAAACCGGTGATTTACCATGCGGCGTAACCCGAATTTTCAAGATCAATGGTCAAACGGACTACTCTCAAGTCAGTCATTTCGCTTTTTATCCAAATGAGATAAGTCAACCTCCCACATGAGAGAATGACAATGCTAGAGTGCAACATTAGTTGAAATGAAAAGAGTCTGGGCGCTTAACTGCGACATCTCAAGTTCAATTCATGGAATTGACAAGGGCTAATGTTCAAATCTTAAGATACACCATTCGATAGCTTGGAGTTAAGAGATGCTCCAATGGCTACTGTACTCAATTTACATTTGAGAAAGAACAACCTAAAGAAGAGTGAGAGTATGAGATGTAAGAACTAGTGGCAAAATATATGAATGAACAAGATAATATGGCTACAATGTCCCGGAAGGACAATACGTAGGAGTTCGCCATCTACTGGGTGAATACATAAGAAGAAACCTGGAGCTACAACATGAAATCACTTCAAGAGGTAATGAAGAATCCTGAGAAGCCTAAAAAGTGGAGGATGATGATGCAAACTTCGAAAGACTTAGTTGAAAAGGAGGAAAAGAGTCAACTTCTCCGGAATCATATTAAAAGGTAAAAGAGGAAGTTGAGATTCTTTACATAGATGATTTTAATGCGAGATGGCTGAAGAATTGAAATGAGAAGATCGATCCCAAATTCGAGGTGATGAGTACATCATTCAGCCTGAATAACTAACTGAGAGGAACCATTGTAACAAAAATTTAAAAAATAGAAAATAAAAAAATAATAAGATTGTGAAGACTATGTGCTCAAGTTGTCATCGAGCACAACTATCGCTCTGTAGAAGGCTGGAGTGGTAAGAAAAACACCAACCCCATCCTCAGAGTTGGTAGAGTCTAGTTGGACTCGAAAAACGGAGCGCTTCTTGGGAGGCAACCCAAGCTTAAAAAGTTTTCTTTCATTTTTTCTATTTCGGAGTTAGTTTTGAGCTTTTTTTTAATAAATTTTTCGTTTGATTTTGTTTTTCGTGTTTTAGTTTTTACTCTCAAGTTTTTTGGGATTCAAATTTGGTTCTTGAAGCTAAAATGTTGAAAGCTTGAAGTTCAATAATTTCGGGCGGAAGCTTAAAGAACCAAAGAGGAAACTATATTCAAGCATCCCTTCATTTGGACTTAAAGTCTAACCCTCTTAATAATTCTCTCTTGCTCCAGCGAGCCATATTTATTGTGAGCAACTTCCAGAGACTCTCAGACTTAACTCCTGGGTGAGCACTCATTATCCATTCTTGCTTTGTTTCACATTGAGGACAATGTTCATTTCAAGTTTGGGGGTGAATTCAAGAATCTAATAAGAAAAAAAACAAATTTCCAAAATTCAACTTTTATATCTCTCAATTGCTGAAGAAGGTTGTTCGTCATATTGCATGTGCTTTTCTATTATTTATTTTATTTATTTTAGGTCTCATTTGAGGAGTTTGATGCCTTGTTTGTTAGTAGAAGGTCATTTTGAACACAACTATTCAAAATGCCAAGTGTAAAGAGGAATAGGACCTAGGTTTCTAATGATATGGAATTGTGTACTTGTTCGGGTATGGGTGACTTAGCTTAGTCACTCTATCAGGCGGGCAAGAAGCTATTTCTCAAGGAATCTATCACACACACACTTTTGGTCTCCCTTGTATACCTTGGTCCCGAACCTTTGCCTGAATCTCAACTAACCTGGGGATTCTAGCCACTAAGGATGGGACACCTAATCAAAAGAGGATTGCCACCCAGCCCCAACTAAAAAAAATACAAAAACAAAAGCAAAGGAGAAAAAGAGTAAAAGCAAAGAAAAGAAAATATCAAAATAAGTATGTGAATACAACAAGCCGGATCATCCAACCTAAATCTCCGCATAGTCCGGAGGGGCCTTTCAAAGCCTAATGCCCTAAGCCAACTAGCCGGGAGTCATTGACTTCACTGCCCGATACATGGACAGAAGATGGATCCTTCCCTCAACTTAAGGCCTTTGAGTTTGGTTGAGTGTTTAGGGTGAAGTTTAAAGGGAATTTAATGTCAAGTTCTTAACTAATCGGGTGGGAGTCGCAATGGATCCCTCACTATAGAAACACTCATCTAAAACTTCTAGCACTAGTTCTCCTTCATTTTTAGTATTTAGGAAATTTTAGTGTATTTTTGGTATGAATAAAAAGGGTGCGTTTATCCTTTCTAGTTAGCTTCTTCCAAATAGGTGAGTTGAGCTTTAAGTTTGGGCGTGCTAGACCTTGCTATAATTAAGATCATACATCTACACTTAGTTTCTTGGGAAATAGTCACCGCGACTTGGGGGCTGATTTCCGTTTTTGCTCACTACGCTTGTAATCGCTTCATGTTCCTTTAGGAAGTTTAAAAGTTTAAGGATCTCAAATTCTAGTTGAAAAGGCTAATATTACAAATTGTGTTCATAGTGATTCTTCCATTTGGGAATCATGTTATCATACTCATCTCATTATTTTTAATTCATGTCGCTTAAATTTTTGTTTTGTTTTGAGGTTTGCCCTCGCTTGGGGACAAGCAAGAATTTGTCTGGGGTGCGGGATGAGTATCTTAAATTCATTTTATCCCTATGATTCTAGTTAGTTTTTCAGTGTTTTTATGTTAAATAAGTGTCCTATTGTTCTTAAAAGTTCATACTTAGATCGTGTCATCCATTTGGTGGAATTGTGCAAAATTGTTTAAAATCACATGTATAGCCATTGTATTTGACATTTTCACATTTCATGAGCTCCAATTGGGCAAGCTATATATATGGATTCTAATTAATATCTTTCCAGGGATACTAAGAACACCAAAATTGAGTCGAACAAAGAAGCTTATGCAAGTTCCAATCCTTGAATAAAGTCAAGAACATTGCGAGCACCTTCAGCAAGAGAGGCTAATGATCGTTGGATGCTTTCAGACATCATATGAGCTCCTATTGAATCAAAAAATATATGGATGGATTCTACACTTCAAGATCTTTCCAACGGTACTAAGAACAATCTAAATCAAGTTTGATGACAAAGTTATGGCCTTACGAAGTTGGAGCAAAAACAGGGGACTGCAGCAACGTCGCGACGTTAGGAACCAAAGTCGTGACGTTGCAGAAACAGAGCATCCCGACATCGCGACGTTGCTGCACGATGTCGCGACGTTTGGGGTTGGTTTTGGGTGGATTTTTAGCCCATTTTGAGCCCATAATGGCGGGTTTTAAAGCTCAAACTCGAGGAATCAAAGGGGAGGTGGATTTGTGACAGATTTTGGAGCTTTTTGAAGGGGAGAAGCCCTCTCTTGGGGTGGAAACACCCTAGGGCACACATCTTGAAGGGGAAAAGATTGAAGAATAAGGAGATTGAAGAAAAGAAGATGATCGCCACTTAAATCGTTTATTCTCATCCTCTTTCTTTGTTTTCTTTCACGCTTTCTTCGACTTGTGAGATGTTCTAGGTTTCGCTCAGGGTTTTGTCAAAACTTCAACCGCACTTCTCAGATGATTAGTTTAATTTTCATTTTTATTTAATATAAGTATGATTTTTATCAACTTGCTTTATTTCGTTAATAATTGGCATGTTAGGGCTCGCCAACTTTGGCATGCAGCTATCGCTAGGAGTCCTAGATCAAGAGGATGATGACTCCTAGGACATGAATAAACAATTGGTCAATCGGGGAATAGAGATATCCCGGTTCCAAGTGTGGCATTAGGGTTTATACATTTAAGCGTTTCGGAGTCGAGGGGTCAAGGCAGAGACGCAATACACCCCACTGGCAAGATAGGCAGATATATCTCGAGAGAGAATATCTTGTAGGCATGATCAACCCGCTAGCGTAAATCATATGAAATATTAAATAAACAATTTATCAAGGTTAGAATCCATTGAGTGTGGCAGGTGACGATAAAACCCTAGTTTTTCCTAGTTTTTCCATCAATTAATTAATTCAATAGTTTAATATTAGTTTCTATTTAAATTAACATTAATTCACTATAAGCTGAGATCTAAATATTATTTGTGCTGTCAGATTCACGCTTCTCTTTGTGAATGACACTTGGATTTGAGCCATAATTACGTGAACTCGGATGCGTATACTCAAGTATACAGCTTGTGTTTTTACTTAATTTTTACACACTCGTACTAAAGTCTACATCAAGGCTATCCTATTTCTTGTTGAGGATGGAGAGTCGGTTTTAGTGGTTTGGTGATTAAATGACTAGTTTGTATGCATGTGATTGTGTATGGTTGCATATGCCATGTGATTCGATGTATGTGTGTAGATTTGAATGAAATTCTGTCTTTTAAGGAGGGAAGAGTGTAAAACCCGGGAAAATTTTAATTGTTTTGAAAATTATGCAGCAGTAATTTCATTTGAAAACACCTAATTTTCTAGATCTTGGATAACCAAAATGGACTTCAGATTTGGAATCGTCTTGCGAAATCTAGTTACATAGTCTAATTTATAAGATTGCGATAGTCGAGAATTTAAATGTTTTAATTTGTGGATGTAGTGACACATAGCACTTAGTTTGAATGACCTCATTTAGAATATGTCAAAAGGGAGGATAAGTCCAAACAAAAGGGGAAGTACGAGGGTGACCCATGGAGGCCATGTATGTATGTGGCGCATAGCCAGAAAGGAAATCATGATTTGGATAAGATAAGAAGAGAAAGCAAATGAGAAAGTGACATGTGGCAAGGAGAAGGTGGG
Organism: Tetrastigma voinierianum; assembly: GCA_016808115.1. NCBI lineage: Eukaryota > Viridiplantae > Streptophyta > Magnoliopsida > Vitales > Vitaceae > Tetrastigma > Tetrastigma voinierianum. Next base: position 943,883 of record JAEQBH010001121.1, read on the forward strand.
AAGAAATTTCCTACTTGAATCAAGTGGAACAATTTGGTGGAGAGAAAGAAAGAAGAGAGAAAAGAAAAGAAAGAAGAAGAAAATGGTCAGAATCTCTACCTCTCTCTGGATATCTTTGGAGATCGAAGTACAGCGGTTTTAAATCGAGCAAGAGCAAAGTGTCTGATGAGCTTCCAGTAGATCAAAGAATGCGGGGTTTCGCCCAAACTCAAGAGGAGTAGGGGTTTTCCTATCTCTTTAGTTGTTCTTAGTCTAAGAGCCATTTAAATGGCATAGTCTTCTTTATGACGTGAGTATGAGTGTTGATCAAACTTTGCAGAATTGACATTGGACCCGGAACAGATTCTTAGACAGATTCGGGACTGTGATTTTGGACTATGTGTGTGTGTGTTTTTATGTGTTATTGCAAAAAAATGAATAACATGTTGGTTGTATAAAAATAATCTTAATATATGCTTATATTGTATTGACGTGAGATACTTGATGGATGTAAATTATATGTAGAAAATATAATTATCCATGATTTATTGATGTTGCATGTAGTACTCATCATGCATGTAACATGAATTGGCATGAAATGGCATTCCGCCTTTCATATGCACGGGGACATCACGTGAAACGGGTGTGAGTGCATAACATGGGTTTTGAATGAAATTGATATGGATTTATCAATAAATAAATTATATGGGAGTATGTCCATTATATTTTTATGGAATATCGATAAATTATATAGGAGAGTTGTCTTTCATTTTCTTTGTAGTAGCCTCCGATAAATTATATGAAAGATTGGCTTGATGATTTTTCAAAAAACAAAAATCTTTTGTTTGAAGCAGTTTTTCATCATGTATATGCATGTGTAGAGAGTCGCGAGGCTTGAGACATGGGGGCATATGAGACATTGGTGGGATATCGTATTTATTGAATATGCGTATTTATCATTGCATGTGCACTTGGTGGGATATCCTTTGCTGTAGGAGAATTCCTCTACTAGCGTTTGCTCATGAGAAAATATTTTCGAATACTGGATACATCGGGGGTTAAACGCATCCAAGACCTTAACGTTGAAAAGAACCCAATTATGGCTTATTCATGTAATTTGTGAAATTCTTGAACGAATTATATGATTTTTATTCAGATTCTAGATAGTTTATCGAGTTTTATATGTATAGCGAGGGTACATAATAAAACTGCTAAACTGTTCGATATGTGTTGGAAGTTTCCCATATTTTATCATGTATAGCATGTATAGAAGCTGATGATATGGGGGTTGTGAAATTAATTGCAGAGTTGAAGTGCGGAGAGAAAAGGTAGGGAGACTCACGCCTGTTAAGGCATTTGAGTCGCGACGGGGGTTTCTCTGTCGTGTGAGCCCCTCTTATCCTATATCATCATTTGACATGGTTTTCCTTGTGTCGTGACATAGCGTTTTCCCACAGAGATTACGAGATGGAATTCTTTGGGTCGCGGCAGTTTTCCTAGTCAGACGAAGGTTGTTTTCTTTTGGGTTTTTGTCATTGAAGGATCTCATGTGTGTGACAGATGTTCATTCTATATAATGACAATGTTGTGAGAGTTTCGCACCTTCCTTGTCAGGGACGTGCGAGGCAAGAGAATTCGAGGGTTGCGATAGGGCTTATGGGCCGAAGGACGAGGGTTGGATCAGTGTGGGAAATTTAGTGTGGTAGGTTACTCTGCTGGGTTATGCTCGCGACGGGGTTTTCTATGTCTACCGACAGTGTGGCTAAGACCAAAGGGCCAATGTCGCGACATAACATTTGTGTCTGCCACAAAGTTAGTTACGGTCGAGGAGGTACATGTCGCGACAGAGAATTTCTATGTCGCGGCAGAATTTGGCCTTGGTAGGGGTTCTTGTGTCGCGACCTGTGTCTTCTGTCCTTGACGAGGTGTGGCCCGATGGGGAGTTTTGTCGTTGACGGATGATTCTATGTCGCGCTTGGCATAGTTAGCTAAGTTAGGTGGGTTTATATCTTGTTTGGGTATTTTAGGTCGGTAGGTATTTTAAATTCAATGAGTTGGCGAGGCAAAGGAGAAATCATGTCGCGATAGAAATTCTATGTAATGACAGGTCTCTTCAGATAGGAGAAATTATGTTAAATAAAAGGGTTTTGGAGTTGCTGAAAAAAGCTAGCCACGACCAAAGGGATGGCGTCACGACATCTGATGCCGAGAGGGCGAGCCTGACGGCCTTAGGCGCGTATGGAGTGTGCGCGTGATTAAGGGAGTCTGTTCTGTCCCGACAAGCTTAGACAAGTTGGGAAATTTTACGACATGGTAAAGTGCTCACATGTGAGAGAAGTTCACTAAGGAAGGGAAATTCCTTTAAAATAAAGTTGTCAATATGGGGAGAAATTTGTCGCAACAAAGGAACTTTGGAGTCAAAATGAATTGTAGACAAAAGAGACTTGTCGCCCAAATGAGAGCTTTGTCTTGACATAGATGGCGGCACAACAAAGGCGTGTGTGGCAGGGATATCTCGCGACAGGGGCGTGCGATAAAGGACGTCTGCCACTGACGGAAGATCTGTGCATGGCGGGTTTCTCTGAAGTGACATATGAGCGGTGACCAAAAGATGTGCGAAAGTTGGGCGTCTGCACGGGACTATGTCATCAGGCTGGAATGTCATTCTAAGAAAACATATCTTCCTTACTACTTTGGTGATGGTGGATCAAGTTACAACCAATATGAAACAAGTCGGTCGACCCGTTGCTCACGACCGCCCTCAGGTTCTTTAAACGAACACAAATCATGAAGTTAAGAGATGTGGCGGCTGACATTCGAACGCTCCCAAGTACCTAATCAGTTTCCATAAGTTTCCTAAACTCCAAATTGTCTGAAAAAGAAAAGAATGAAATCCTCCCCAAAATGCTTTGGTCTTATAAAATGTCTGTCTGATGATGCATCTGATCAAAATCAATGAGAATCTTTAAGGCAAAGTTCTTGGCAAATCGAGATAATGGAGCCTTAAAGAAGGAAGTAGCCTACAAAGAAATTCTTAAGAACAATATGGCTCACATTTGAGTTAGATGTCTTGTGATAAAATAGTAAGGGTTGATGAACTTAGGAACTACATCCTGGATCACGACTCTGCAATATGGGAACTACCTCAAATACAAGGAGGCGGAGAAATTTGTATGAGATCTTGAGACTCGGCTTGGTGAAAAGACTATTGTCTTAAGCCATGAAAATAAGAGAGATAATCAAATCTAAACACTCCATGACTGAACATCATGTTCAAACAGAAAAACAATTTCTTGAAAAATGAAATATCAAGAGTCAAATACCATTCTTTGTGGAAGATGGGTCACATTGGATTATTTTGGCCTAAAAAAAATCTGCTAGAAAAGGGACTAAAGGTAAACAAATAGGTTGGGAAGCTCTTTTCAGGTGAAAAGGATAGGCTAAGAGCTTTGTAATTGCCTACTCTTTGTTTGAAACGACCCGAAAGTGGTACTTTGATAGTAGAAGCTCATAGCATACCATGATAAGTGTCATTCCTTATTCGATGTTCCATTCAGTCTGGATTCTGTAACCTTTGGGGACGATGCTAAAGGAAGTGTTCTATGGTTAGGATCATTTAACATTCTTGGTTTGCCAAAACTAAGGGATGTCCTTATTATTGGAGACTAAAAGCCAACATGATGGTATCAATAAATTGTCGACGAGATCTATTGTAAAATTCACGAAAGACAGAGTTTATTGTCATAGATCAGGATCAACATCATATCATGGAAGGAAATAGGTCATTAGATAACTGCTACCTATTGGCAAGTTTGAACACATGCCTAAACATAATTTAGAATGATCATAGCCTCTAGCATAGACAGTTTGGACATATTAAACACAGTAGTCTTAGATACTTATTATCTGTATAGAAGCCCGATCGAGATTCTAATCTAAGTGAAACTTAAAAGAATGGGCGGACATTACCATTGGAAAAAAACCCGAACATCCACTCGAGTCCAAATAAGGCTCTACCACTAGGTGCTAAAACTAAGTCACATGGATCTAATGGGACCTTTGTAGGTGGAAAATGTGTGAAAAAAAAAAGTATGTCAGTGTCATGTAGATGGTTACTCCATATTCACTTGAAGCGAACTTCCTTGGGACCAAATTAAAAGCACGAAGCATTTGAGTAGTATGACAAGAACTATCTAAAGGCAAACAATATACTCCCTAAAGTATTAGGGTTGAGCGACACGCATCATGGTTGCCTGAAGGAAAAACCATAAAATTTGGTAGCTATTAAATTTCCTTAGATCTCTTGGACCATCAAAATCAACCAACAAGCATAGAAGAGGAGAAAGGTGGTACATTTTTAAAGTTTCAAAATCCCAATGGGTGTATATGGTTTCCTTTATTGTAGATCGACCCCAAATGGTGTAGATTCACAACAAGACCACAATGACCAGCAGCTTGATGTCTCCAATGGTGACCCACACAAAGGTTGGAGAAGAACCTCCAAAGAAGATGGCTAAGATTTTATTCTTGGTGCTACTTGAAGATAAAAACCACGGGAGGAAGCTGAGAGAATGTTTTCTCTCTTCTCACAATGTCAGATAATCAACTGAATGTTTAGGGTTTAGATATAAGAGGCTTTTATATAGCTTCTGAGATGAGAAAAGGACTAGAGTGCCTAGAACAGCCAAATGATGCTTGATACATACATCTTTATTGATGCATTTCATACCATGATTATCATCCATTTAATATATAGAAGAAAGGAAAAGTCATTTCATGTTTTCTTGTGAAATTTATTTCTTCACCTCATGTTTTTGATTTTTTCATTTCTAGGGTTTTTAGATGTAGTTTAGTTATGATTTATGTATTTGAAGACTAATTTGCCTTGTATTTGATGTTGTATCACATTTCTATTAGTGAACTCTCTCCAATCTTCATACTGTTTGTGATTTTATCATCTTCAATGCGATTAATTAGTTCAATTCGAGATCAAACTCCTATAAAGCATGATTGGGAGTCTATTGTATGAATGCTAGCGAGTCAGGATTTATGTTATAGTATGGGGTTTTGTGCGAGATACCAAAGCAGTCCCAATGATAGACTTCTGAGACTGGTTGCCTTGTATTTGATATTTGTATCACATTTCTATTAATTGTTCTACTCAATCTTCATGCCTATTTATGATTTATCATCATTAATACGATTAGTGGGTTGGTCGAGATCAAACTCCTATAGAAGCATGATTGGGAGTGTGTATGGCTTGCTTGCCGTCCGGATTTATGTTATAGTATGGGAGTTTGTGCGGGAATGCGAAGCAAGTCCCAATGATAGACTTCTAGCGGTTAGCAAGATCACCGGCATATTAGTGGAATAATGAAATATGGTCTACGAGTACGCAAAACAAAGAGACCACGATGGCTAGCTCTTAGGATACTATGAGGTTGATTGGGCTGTAAACTCAAAAGACTGGATGATTACTTATGGAGGTTGTTTCTTCCTTAGAAACAACCTTGTATCTTGGTTCAGTCGAAAACATTACTATATATTTCTTTTCCACGAGTTGAGAGCGAGTACATAGCGTGGGTAGTGGGATGCTTCAGCTTATTTGGATCTGAAAAATGTCTTAAAAACTATGGCGTCTCTAAGGAAGTCCTAACACCTGTTGTGACAACCTTAGTGCGATCAGCATCTCGAAGAATCTAGTCTAGCATTTGAGGGCCAAACGTTTATATGACACCACTACAATAGGAGTTTGGTAAGAAAGCAAGATCATTAATCTACGACACATATCCACTGAAAAACAACTAGCCGACATCTTCACCAAATGATTAAATGCTTCAAGGTATGAATCTCTAAGATCATCCATGGGGCTATGTGTCATGTGAAAAAATGGCGTTCACCCCTATTGAACCACTGCATTAGCCAAGTCATTGGGAACATCCCAACGGTAGTAGGGACTATTGGTGTCAGGGATCAACTTGAGGGGGAGTCATGCCCGTGGAGCCACCTTTTCCCCTTCAGCAAAAGAGGTGGAGAAATAGAAGATTGAATGAGTATCTTGTGTCCCTTTTCTCTTTAATGCATCTTTTTATCTCATTCTATAAGAGTTGTTTTTTCCGAAGACATGGACAAAGGTAGAGAATGTTGGATTTGAGATTGTCTAAATCTTCATCTCAAGGGTTCTACAAGAAGATGGCTACTTCAGGGAGACTCAAGTTTGATGAGATTTGATGGTTTTAAACATGATTCTTAGGATAACCAAGAAGTAGTTCGGACTAAGGTGGAGTCCCTAGTGTAGAGGCGTGCTTGGCCTTTGTAAAGAATACGGACTAGGGTTAGAGTTGACTTGGTACTTAAGGAGCATAGTACCGATGGGATTGGGATGATTTTTTTCAAGTGGATAAAGATCAAATCATGAGGATTCGAACTTCTAAGATATCAAACTAGAATTAGAAACAAATTAGGTTTCTATTCTAAAGATGATACTTGAGCGAGGATTTCCTTATTTGAATTTCTGACGAAGCTTAAAAACCAAAATCTGAAAAAATGAAGGTAAAGTTGGAGTCATGTTAGGATAATGATCGATCTTAAGACTTGCAGACCAGTACAAGGCGTAATTCAAGGGTTTGGGGTTACCCATCGTGGTTCAAGAGCGGAGCTTGAGGAAGAACAAGCGGGAGTCCATACTTGTTAAAGGAGTGTCAAGTGCAGATACTTGGTTGAGGTATTGCGTTAAAATCCTTTTACCTTAGGTGAAAGATGATGTTTTGATTTTCTTCGTCTTATCTATGTAATGTGGGTATGGGTGTGGGATGCTTTTGAGAGGGTAATGAAGGAAGTTTATTCTGAATTCCACCATGAGTGATTAAATTAAAGAAGGGTCATTGGCAGAGAGGGAATCTCGTACCACATAAGACTAATTTTAACCTTGAATCAAATTAGGTAAATCTTTTGCATCTAGGCACTTGTGGATGTAGCTAGTTCTTAGAATCACTTAAAATGGGTGTGCTTAGTTTTCATCAGGAATGTTTATATCTACTCTTGCACACACGCAATCATAAGAGAGTTTGAGCCTTGCACTAAAGTCCAAACTCTCACACACTCCCAACGTTAGGAACTATGTTCAAGAACACGCACTTAGTTATGTGAAAAAACGTTAAAAGAAATAAAAAAAATATGATTAAAAGTAGTTAGAAATTGATATAATGTTAAATTATTTAGTATTATATCAACAATTTCAAATAAATAAAATAAGTTTGTAGTAGTAAATACAAATGATATGGTTTAAAAAATAGGCGCGCAGGCCTACTCCCCAAGCCCAAGAAGCAGGATTAAAAGAAGATTTATAAGCGAGGCTGATGGCATGGGCTCTTTGGCACAATTTCATGGGAGCCCGGTTCATCCTCCCGAGGGCCGATGCGGACGGCCTAAAAAGGCCCTTATCCATAGCCAAATCAAACTAAATCTCACGAGTAAGGAAGTAGGATAATTCCCAATATGAGAAGCATCACATCAAATCAAACTAAATCTCACCGAGTAGGGAAGTAGGATAATTCTAATAACTGACATCTATAATCAAACTGAATCTCACCAATGAGGAAATTAGGATAATCCTCGATAGCTGCTCCTCATTATCCCATATTTAACCGAGATAACGATAAAAATGAGAAAATACCGCCAATAGGAAAGGAACCACTTACCCACCATCGATTGGGAAAACATATGCTATAAAACCGAAGACCGCGTCGATTGAAAGGTACGTAGACTTATCTTCAATACTCCGTTCCTAGCAGTTGATATTCTCTTCTACAAGAAAGAACGGCTTAGGTATCGAATAACATGAGGCGAGCCCATGCGTCCTGCTTTCTTTCTTGTTTGAAGAGTCAGCGCCCGAGCCGGCGGGCCGTCAGCGATAGTTCGAGTTCACACTTGTGATTCCAACACGCTCCCGGCCAGTTCGGTTGAAAAAAAGCATCGACCGGTTGGCGCCGTTTGTAGAGCAACCGGTTCCTTTACAAAAGCGATCGATGTGATGGTATTAACCGGGCTACAAGTAGAACGCGCCAATCCTCAAGGATGCAAGGCCAGCCAGGCGGCATAGACGTGACCCTCCAGTGACGCGTTAGAAACAATCTGAGCGAACCACGGACGAGGTGGAGGCACTCTGCCTCACTAACCAACGCCTGATAGGAGAGTTGAAACAACTCACGAGCGAATCTGCGTACGGGAAGCGCGACAAACTCAGGAAGGCCATAACATCGCCTCGAAGAGCTGACCCAGTCTCGGCTCCCAGAGTGCTGACCTGAATCTAGCGAGCCGGAGGCCGCGAACCACCTGCCCTAGAGGAGACGAAGCAACACTCGGGAACATGGGAGCAATAGTGCCCACCCCTTAGCAGGAATGGAGGAGGCGATCATGGGAGCGAGAGGTTGAGGGCCTCAGCGGGAGCTCGGTCGCATAAAGGAAGTCATAAAGGGATTTGAGCTCTCTTGACTCTATGGACACCACAGTGCAACCAAGCCGAGTCCCGTTCACGGTAAGGTTTCTCACTTCCCCCTTCCAGCGAAGTTCAGAATGCCGCAAATAGAAGTGTTCGATGGTGCGAAAGATCTCGTCGATCGTCTTAACACTTATAAGAATCAAATGGAGCTACATGGGTATCAGGACCCAGTACGGTGCAAAGCTTTCGCTATCATGCTAAAAGGCCTAGTGTTGTCTTGGTTTAACAGGCTTCCACCATCGTCGATCGCCGATTCAGAGGCTCTCCATCAGCGTTCGATCTCCGCTATTGGGCTAGAACATCTGAAGCCGAGTTACATTTCTTTGACCGTAAGCGAGCTCACTAAAGCCTGAGTTTTATGTCGAGGTTCAATGCGAGTCTTTGAAGGTAGATATACCATCCCGAAAAGTTCACTATCACACAGCATTCATCGCCTTCCCGGGCTAAGTGCGATCAAAAGATTTGATGTTTTCCATCTCAAGAATCCTCAGGTGCTTTAGTAGAAGTGCTGCAAGCTAGCGGTATGCGACGAAGAGGCCTCATATCGAAGAGGCTCTCCAACCCAAAAGGAGAAGAGCAGGACTAACAAACCATGAGGACAAAGCCCTAAGCGACAAAGAGATCAAGAGAAATCCACACGAGGAAAGGCCAGGAAGAGCGGTCCCAGAAAGCCATCGAGAGCGGCAGGTCCACCTCGGTCAAGTTGCGGCGAGTGTCCACCTCGAGGCGTTCTTTCCCAACTGACCGCGATGCTCAACGGAGTCTTGTGCGAGGTGTAGCATGAGCAGTTTACGAGATGGCGAGTCCCAGGATGAGTCAGGGACCTTACTAAAGGAATGTCTAGTATTGTGAGTTCCATGGGGACCACGGGCATCGAACAGACCTTGTATACACAGCTACGGGAAGGAAATAGAGTATTTGATTCGGCGCAGGTATCTCCACCGCTTCGTAGCATCAGAGGAAGGCGAGTGGGCACCGGCAACCACCACCACCTCGATGGTCGACAACGCTTTCATGACCCTTGGGGAAATCCATGTGATCTCGGGAGGATTCGTAGGAGGTGGGGACTCTAGCTCTGCCAGGAAGGCCCACTTGCGCAACATCAGGTCGGGTGAGGTAATGGAAGTACAAGCGGTGTCCAAACTACCATTTACGACAAATAACATTCACAGTTCGGACTGGAGGGATGCGACATCCCACGTAGCGATCCATTGGTGATAGAGGCGTCGTGGCTAGCAAGCGATGCATGGTCTGGTCGACAATGAGATTCAGCGACATCATCTTCGTGTGAAGCTAGCCCGATAAGATGGGCATCGGAAGGAAAAATTTGGAGCCGAGTTAGCACCCACTTGCGATTCTACGGAAGAAAGTGCTACCTTTAGGCTCAATACAGTTGGTACTCACTTTGGAAGACCCCTCGTGCCAGGCAACAACGGCAGTAAGGTTTCTCATTGTAGATGCCCCATCTGCTTATAACATGCTATTAAGCAGACTCTCTCTTAACGCCATAAAGGCCATTCCCTGCTTACTATATGATGGTCGAGTTTCCCATGCTGACGGAGTGGGAATGGATTGGCCGGCGTGTGGCCAGGGAGTGTTACTCGGCATTCGTGAAGCAAAAAGCGGTCGACAACATAGACTTGGATGAGCGCTCGACATCTTTGCAGCCAGGGAATGAAACACCCGGCGAGCCCTCGGAAGAGAATTTGGAGCCTATCTTTGTTGGATGATAACCACTGAACACCTCACTTACATCGGTTCAGGCCTTGCGGAGAGACCGCAGCCTCCTTACCCATTTCTTGAAACATAACAGGATATCTTCATGGAAGCAGACATATATGGGAGAATTGATCATATGGTTACTCACCGGAACTAAATGTCGAGTCCATCTCGCTTGGTCGAAGCGAAAGAAGGAACCGCTCGGAAGAATAACCAATCGCGGAGGTCGGCAAGCTCCTCCAGGAAGGGGCAATCAAAGAGGTGGAGTACTGCGAGATGGTTGGCCAGCGTCGTGCTCGTCGAAGCGACGGAAAGTGGCGACTACTTGCATTGACTTCACTAGCCAATCTGGCATGCCCAGATGGTTTCCCTGCGCCCGCGGTTCGACCTCATAGTAGTGCCACGGTAGACCATGAACTCCGGTTTCATGGATGCTTTCCCAGCTATAACCGAGATCGACATGGATCAGCTGACGAAAATACCTCATTAAATCACGGGGCAAGGGACTGTGCTATCAGTGATGCACCATTTAAGAAACGGGGAGCTACGAGAGGTTGGTGAGCGGGATGTTCGAGAAGCAAATAAGGCTCCATGGAGGTGTATGTATATAGATGAATCTTTGGTAAAATCAACCACGTAAGGCTCCACGTAGCTCATCTATCAAAGCGTTCGGATCCTGAGAGAGTCTGACATGAAGTTGAATCGACGAATGCGCCTTTGAGTCTCGGTAGGAAAATTCTTAGGTTTATAGTCAACAGCCCAGGAAATTAAGGCAAATCGAGAATAAGAATAAAGGCGAGTGCTCGACATGCGCCACCGTCGAACATAAAGGTCAAGCGTCTAGCTGGAAGAACAGTCGCGTTAAAGCGGGTTGTATCGAGGCCAGCTGATAAATGTGACCACTTCTTTCGGGTTCTAAAGAAAGCTTTTAATGGGATACACACAACTGCGAAGAAGCTCTCGGCATTGAAAGACTACTTGAGCTCTCCCCCATTACAGTAAGCCCACTTTGAAGAAGAGCCCACTTTCGCTCTGTACACAGTAGTTTCAGATTTCTCAGCTTCCAGGCGCGTCTAGTCGGAGACAAGGACGAGTACAACATCGATCTACTATTGCAGCGAAGGCCTAAAGGCGTAGAAAAATAGTATCGAGGATGGAGAAACTAATCCTGGAGTTATGTACATGACGAAGCTCGCCTTACTTTCAAGCTCACACCATTGAAGTCGACAAATACCTATGAAGCAAGTGCTACACAAACCGGGGAGACCTCGGGAAGGCGTGAAATGAGCTATAGAGGATTGAGCGAGTTGACATCAGTCTGAACCAAAGCTATGATAAAGCGGAGTCTTGGCCGGACTTCGATCCGCGAATTCACCTCGGCAGAACTTGCCAAGGATACTCAAACAATGCCCGACCTTCCCATTTGGAAGCTATCCTTAGATGGGGCAGCCAATGCCCAAGGGAGCGGGGCCGGGTTAATCCTAACCTCCCCGGAAGGAATGGATATCGAGTATGCACTCCGATGGGTTTATAAGCCTCGGCAGCCGAGGGAGTATGAGGCAGACCATTTGAACTCAACCTCGCCCATTCAATGGAGATTGGACTGGCTTGAGGTGTGCAACGACTCCCGAGTTAGTGATAAAGCAAATAGAAAGCCTACGAGGCCAAGGTGAAAAATTGATCCACATACCTAAAAAGATGCAGGGAATTGCGAAAAAAGTTCGTGTTGGTTCGAATTCGAGACACATACCCGGACGGAGAACTCAGAAGCGGACACCCTAGCAAAGCTGGAAGCGACCTCCCAAGAGATCTCGGTGGGGCGGCACAGTCGGGCACCTCGTGGGGCCCTCCATAAACCTCAATGACAGTGAGTCACCACCGTCATGTCGAGGCCAGTGGATAGACCCATTTAGGACTACTTAATAGAAGGATTGCTCTTAGAATGACTCGAAGGAGCTAAGCTGGAGTGAGTGTGGGTTTCTTGTTCATCGGAAGCCTTTACAGCGAGGTTTTCACCCATCCTGGAGTGTATTGCGGGAAGCGCCGTGGCTACGTGCGGGGAAGTACGTGGGGCGTGCGGAGAATCACATGAGACTCGGGCGTTCGCGGAAAAGCCTTAAGAGCGGGGATACTGCGGCCCACAATGCTCGAGGCAGTAAATTGGTTAGAAAATGCAAAGTTTGTCAAGCACACAAAGTCTCGCCTCCCGTAGAACCCGCGGCGTCGATCTGACCGCACTAGTAAGTGGGGGTTGACATATTAGGACCTCTACCCATTGGAAAGGGCCGGTCATGGAGATTCATCATCGTAGTGAGAGTGGATTATTTCACCAAATGGGCCGAAGCCCGGTAACTGCTTCTATCGCGAACGGAAGATGCGCAGCCGTCTAAGCTCCATAATATGCAGGTTTGGTATCCCAAGAGCCCTGGTGTCAGATAATGGAAAGCAATTTGATAATCCTAAGTTCAGGGATTTTTGTGCCGAGCTCGGGATCAAGAACTACTACTCGTCCCCAGCTCATCCACAATCTAATGGGCAAGCAGAAGTTACCACCAGAACCCTTAAAGCAGCGTTGAAGACCAAATTAGAAGATCTTAAGGGAAAATGGGTAGAATACCTCCTCGAGGTGTTATGGGCATACAGAACTACGCGCAAGTCAACAACTCAGGAAACCCCATTCGCCCTGGCTTTTGGCACCGAGGCGGTAGCCCCTGTCGAGATCGGATTAAAGTCCCCAAGGACCGGGTGCAAGCGTGGAACATAACGAAGAGGCTCTTCGTCTAAACCTGGACCTCCTGGATGAAAAGTGTGAGCAGGTCCTAAAGCGTACGGAAGACTACCAAAGGAAGACGGCAAGGTACTACGACCAAAAAGTCAAGCCTAGGAGTTACAAGCCTGGTGACCTAGTCTTAAAAAAGCTCCTGCCATCGAGGAAAAATCCAGCACATGGAAAAATGGACCCAGCTAGGAAGGCCTACATGTCATCGCGTCGTCAGACTGTGAGTCACTAGACTCACGAGACGAAGAAGGAAAAACTCTACCTCATGCTTGGAATGTTGAGCACCTTAAGCGTTTCTATCAGTAGACCTCAGATTGCAATTTTAAATAAAGTAATATCAACTTTCAGATGATGGTTTGTGTGTTCATTGATTATTTTGTATCCTCACAAATCAAAAAGCAAGAGAAAAACAGCTCAGCCAGGGAACGTAAGAGAAAGTTACACACGTCAGAGTACACAAATTCATGCGCTAAAAAATATACTATTCTTTATTGCAATAAAGGTACAATTGATTACAATCGGCAGTGTCATTCCTTACATCTTGGAAATAAACAATACAAGCAGTTCCCTCAAAAAAAAATGGAGGATGGAGAAAAAGAGAGAGCGCGAAAGGAAAGGAAAAAGAGATTGAAAAGAGAAGAAAAAGGAGAAGGAAGAGAGGAAGAGAGAATGAAGAGAGGAAGAGAGAGAGTGAGAAAAGAAGGAGAAGGAGAAGAAAAAGAGGAAGAGGAAGAAGAGGAGAGAAATGAAGCGGTACTAAAAGTACAGCTTTCTCGAGCCCTTATTCCACAGCGGGGCTAGGGAATAACATAACTCCATAAAAGGAGAACTAGGGAAAACACAGCTCACGGAATGAAGGACCATGAGGAATGAGCAGCTGGAATCCTAGGTGGACCCCTGCTTGAAGGCTGACCCAGTATGACGGCTTCATCTTTGAAGTCTGAGTTCCTATTGTGCCCCAAAAGGGGAAGAAGGTTCAAAGTATGAGTTCCATAGCAAAGGAGCCGCCATTTATAAGGAGGCTAAAGCCCTCGGAAAATCGCACAGTAGTTTCCAATTCTCCATAAACCAGCATTAAAGACGCCTGCATCTTTCCAAGAAGTGGAAATCCGAATCGGCGCGTTAGGCTCGGTTTTGAAAGGCTCAACACTCCAACCAGGCGGTAGCCTAGGAGCGGTTCGGCTTAGGAAAATTAGCCCGCAGGCCTCGGCAGTTCAGCTCGTCAGCTGAAGAGGCCTCGGCGCCCATAAAGCCTCAATGGCTCGGTTTTGAAGGCACCAAGCTCGGCCTGCGGGCTTGGTAGCCCCGGGACGGTTCGGCTCAGGCAAATTAGACCCGCGGGCCTTAGCGGGGCTCGGTTGCGAGGCTCATCGACTCGAAGGAGGCCTCGGTGCCCATTAAGCCTCGGCTCGGTTTTAAGAGGCTGTTGCGAAGCCCGAACCGTGCTTGAGAGCGGTTCGGCTCGGGCAAATTAGCCCACGGGCCTTAAGCGGCTTCGGTTTGTAGAGCTCATCGGCTCGGGAAGGCCTCGGCGCCCTTAAAGCCTCGTGGCTGGTTTTGAAGAGCTCATTTGCTCGGCTTCGGGCCTTGCCAGCGGGGAGATAGTTCGGCTCAGAGCGAGTGGCCTGAGCCTGTGGCTCGGTTGCGAGACCTCCTTCGGCTCAAGGGCGCCTCAGGCGCCCATAAGCCTCAACGGCTCCGATTCTAAGAGCTGGCCCCCGCTCGGCCCAAGGCTGGTAGCCCGGAGCCATTTCAACTCGAGGCAAAGTAGCCTGAAAGCCTCAACGGCTCGGTTGTAGAGCTGTCCGCTCGGAAGGCCTCAACGCCCATGGAGCCTCGCCTTTCGGTTACGAGCTCAGGCGCTCAGCGCTTCGGGCACGATAACCCCGAGCAGTTGGCTGAGGCAAATTAGCGCGGGCCTCGGCCTTCCAGGTTACGAAGAGCTTAAGCGCTCAGCTCGGGCCGATAGCCCGCGAGGCAGGTCAACTCGGGCTAAATTAGCCTGGGCCTCGGCGGCTCAGTTTGGAAAGAGCTCAGCGGCTTTCAACTCGAGCCCGGGTAGCTAAAGACGATTGACTTCCGAGCGGTTTAGCCCTTAAAGCCTCGGCGGCCCGGTTTGAAACTGCTTGCTCAACTTAGGCCCGGTAGCCGGAAGTGATTCGGCAGGCAAATTAGCCCATGAAGCCTCAACGGCTCGATTCCCGAAGAGCTCGGCGAATTGACTCGGTGGTAGCCTAGGAATGGTGCATCTCGAACAGAAGTCTTCGCGAGCCTCAACGTCGGTTTGGAAGGCTTATTTGCTCAGCGCTCGGTGAGTAGCCCGAGGCACGGTTCGAGCTCAGGCGGTTGCTATAAAGCCTCGGCGGCGGTTTGACTCAAGCAGCTGGGGCTGGTAGCCCGAGGAGACAATTATTTCGGCCAGGTGGCCATGGAGCCCTGTACATTTCGGTTCCCCGAAGGCTGTTGCTGTTCGGGCCGGTGGCAGGAAGCCCAGTTCAGCTCGAGGCAGGTGGCCTGGGCCTCGCGACTCAGTTTGGAAAAGCTCAAGCTGCTCAGCTCGGGCCGGGTGGAGCCAAGGCGGTTCGACTCGGGCGTATCAGCAGCCCAGCGGAGCCACCAGCCTTTCAGTTTGAAGAGCTCAGCCCCATCTCGGCAGCTGGCTAACCGGGGGCAGTTCTTTCGGGCGGATCAACCCATGGAGCCTTAGCGGCCCAGTTTGAAGAGCTCAACTGCTCAACTAAGGCCTTGTAGTCCAGGAACCAAACTCGTCTCGAGGCGAGGTGACCGCGGAGCCTCGGTAGCTCGGTTTGGAGGAAAGCCCGGCCGCTCGGTAGATGTCGTAACACAGGAGCCTTTCAGTTGGGAAGAAGCGGTCTGAGAGCATGAATTAGGAGTAAAGCGATGAGATAGAAAATGGGGTATTCATTAGGAGCAACGTGTGCTCTATATATCGGGTTGAAGCAGGCCAAAAAAAAAAGCAAAGTTATATGAAGGGATCGGAAAAGTCGGGAGAAGAGGGTAGAAACTAGAAAAGAAAAGGAGCGGGCCTCAGCCAGGGAGTGTTTGGCTCTACCCGAACGATGCACGAGGAAAGGACTCTTCCACCTCCTCATCAGCAGGGATATCAAAGTTAAAGTCGAGCTGGTCCAGGCACTAGCGGCCTTTCTCTGAAGGCGAGCCATCAGAAGCCCATTGAGTGTGGAAAACCCCGTCCCTCAGACTACGTATAGCTCGTCCTTTGAACAACCAGAGTTTCTTACCTCTGAAGGTCCCCCCGCAGTCCATGGCACTCCTATGTCAGACGTTCAATAGAGCTTGCAGCCTTGGAAGCTTTGCGACGAGCTCTATCTAGCAGCTCCACTTTATTACGCAGCTCGTCTCTAACTGCACATAGCTCTTTACTGGTGCCCACTGGCGCCTCGTTCTGGGACCGATTGAGCTCATCCTAACTACTTGAAGCTCGATCCCCAGGCACTCGGCCAGTCACGGCCTCGACGAGATCATCTGGGCATCCTGTGCTCGTCCACCTTCCAGCTCGATCTCGCGCTCTTAGGCATCTCGGGCCCTTTTCTTCCTCACCCTCATTTCATTTCTCTCCGTTGTCATGGTGTGCCTCAAATCGGACTTAAGCTTCACGGCCTCCTCCGTCATACTCTGCACTCGATCTCGTAGTTTAGCTCGCTCAGAAGTAAGAGCAGCCACTCTCGCTTTGTAAGCTTTGGCAACTCTGATGTGACCCTCGTTTCAGCCCTAAGCGCACCAAAACCCTTCAAATGAGTAGCCACACCGTGCCCGACTTAAAGTCAACATAGCTCAAACCCAAGATAAGCGAGACCTAGGGACCTGCGGGAACTTACGGGCGACCCTAGAGGGGGATAGGGGCCAAGGCTGCCCTCAAGCGGGGCACCGGCCTTTTAAGTCGAGTCTCGAGATGGATGAGACATGTGGCCTTAAATTTCGGCATTGAAGAGCAATGGTCGCGCCATCTCCGTCAGTTTCGGGGCGCTTCCTCCTCAACTCTTCCGCCCTCGAAGAAGGAGGCTCAGCGCTACTGCCTTGGAGGACTCAAGCAGGTGATAAACCTGCCTCGGCGGAGGTCGAAGCTCCCTTTCTCGAGGATTCTTTGGCCTTTGTGCGGGGAACCGAGTGGGGCGCAAACCTGGGACTAGGAACCTCGGCCGGAGGCGCTTGACACTTACCACCTTTCGGGCGTGGGTAGAAGGTGAGGAAGAAGACATCCCCAACTTCGGGACTTTACCCCAGGATGGTGGCCCTTCTCAGAGAGAATCGAGTTTTAAACTCACAACTCGAGGACCTCAGGGACCGGTGTCTGTCGAGCCAAAGCTCTCCCTTAGTGGGCTTGACAATGGGGCCATCGTGAGAAAACTTCACCTGCGGAGGGGGTAGAGCCTCAAAGTAGGGGACGGGAGGACCTCGAGACACGAAGATCGGGGGAATATCAGGCTTGATAAACTCAGGAGTAAAATGTGCAAGAGGCACTTAGCCCAAACTCCTGCTTTATGACTTTGTCTTCGGGGCTGAGATCAAGGCGAACACAGAAGACATCGGTAATGCGAATTAGGAATGCCACATAACTTAGAAAGATAGACCAAACTAAACTAAAGCGATGCTCACGAAGATTCTCGGGGTGGTCGAGCTACGGCGGGCGCCCGAGGGTATCATCCTTATCGAGGTCATTGCTCCCTGACTACGACCATTGGCGAAGAGTAGCGCTCCTTCCAAAGTCTATGGAAGATGGAAGATCAGAGATGTCGGAGAGCACCGGCACGCTTTGATAGATGGAAACCCTCGCGTTTTCCTTCACACTAAAGATCGAGGAGCGAGCTATCTTGGGAACTGCAAAGCCTTGTCTTTGAAGAAAACCCCGGCCGGCCAATCGGAACCTCATAAATTGGCGAAAGTTGAGAAGGGCAGACGTTGAAATGTTGCAAAACTCTTTTTATAAAGGGGTGGAGAGGGAAACGGAGGCCGTTGTCGAAGGCCACCTCGAAGAAACACACCATCTTGGGCACTTGGACCACGTAGGAAGTCGAAAATCGAGACGGACACGGACGCAAAGGGGCCCTATACGCCTGCCAAAGTTGCTCCATACAAAGGTTCGACTCTGCTAAGTCCCGCGCTGGGCGTTCTGCAGTGACTTGAATATCTGATCCCCGGGGTATTTAATCTCGTCAATCCTCCCTTTACCCTTGTCGAGGAAAGGAGTTCCGGGCGTCACAGAAGAGGCTGGCAGGTTAGACGGTCGGAGGAGCCTGTCTACGGGCAGTGCGGAGGGTCACCTATCTTAAAGAAGAGCGACTTCGGACCAATAGGAAGTAATAGGTAATAGAACAAGACCCTAGCTAAGCTAGCTTGAGTGTTTGCTATATCGCGTGAAAAGACACAGAAGGAAGAAAGACGCGCTAGTCTCAGGAACATAACAAAAAGGCTACCTCATGCATGGTATCACAAAATGCCAGAAGAACCTCTGCACGAAAGATCAGAATGAATGTTAAGGAAAGGGAAACCCGAACTCGTAGAGAAACAAAAAGGCTTCAAGATCAGGGGAACACAAGGCGAACGGTCAGAGGATATTCTCAGAAGAAACTGAAAGAACTAGAAGAAATGGGCGCGAAAATCGAAAAGTCATTATTATCACAAGACATATGACGGCAATAAAGCCTTAACCAAACCAGCCCTGAGCAAACACGTGGAAGTCGCATCCGATTCAAAAAACGATACAACCCTTGCACCGCAGTACGTGCTTGAGTACAGGCAATGATAGGGTTTAAAAAATGAGGCCCACATGCGGGCCGCTCCACGAAGCCCAAGACGAAGTTAAAAGAGATTTATAAAGCGAGGCCCTAGTAAAACGCTCGGGCTCGGCACAGCCCAAAGCGGGAGCCCGAGTTCATCCTCACAGTGGTAACACGGACTGACCTAAGAGCCCATATCCTATAAATCAAACTAAATCCTCACCAATAAGGAAATTATAGTAATTCCACCGTAACAAACTATCACATAAATCAAACTAAATCTGCGGTAAGGGTAGGATAATTCCAATAACAACTTATCTGTGTAAATCAAAGCTGAATCTCACTAATGAGGAAAATGAGATGAATCTTATCCTTCCCTTCCTCAGTATCAGCATTTAACAAGATACTTGATAAAGGCGGAAAATACCCATCAATGGAAGAAAGAATCCTTACCACCGTCAATTGGAAAACATATGCTATAAAAAACTGGACCCACCATCGGTGAAGATGCAGCGGACTTGTGCACTAATAGCTCAATTCCACTGGCGGTTGATGTTCTCTTCCACGAGAAGGCCGGCAGGCATCGGACGACAACTGGGCGGAGCTGCCGTCCTCTTTCTTCTTTATTTTTGCTGAGGTCCAACACCCCAGGCAAGTGGACCGATCAGTGACAGTTCTAGTTAGGCCGTGATTCAACACATCGATAGTTCGGTTGAAAAAAGCATCATCAACAAATAATATTTTAATTCATTTTATTTTCTTTATTTTTATCTCTCTTTTCTTATTTGTTTATTTATTTTCCTTACATTTCTCAAGTTTTCAAAATAAGTCTTCAAATAACTTTTCTATTTTTTAATCTCATCTATTCTTGTTCCTAATCAACATCAGAGCTAGTTGTAAATCATTCCAAAGACTTTAATTTATTGCAAAATATTCATACAAAAAAAATCAATATCTTGATTTTTATTTTTGAACTTCTGGTTAAAGTCGTATCCCCATTCTATGTTGGAACTTTTATGATAGTTCCTATTTATTAAATTTGAAGTTAGATGCCATAAATATGCTTCTTAAAATAATATTGATATTGTAAAGTTCATTAAAATGAAAAAAAAAAACTTTCATAAGTCAAAATAGAGATTCTGACGAGAGCATCGTTTTCTAACGGGAATAAGGTATATAAATCTTAAATAATATTTGGTTATACTCCCGACTTAGCCCTTGCTTTTGGGTCGAATGATGTACACAATGTTTTGTTCCTCGTTCAGGTACTTTACATCAACGGTAATGGAGGTAGACAAACGAGTGGATAAACGTCGCGACATGTCGTAGTTAGTATTAGACACTCGTTTACCCAAGTATTTCACTCACACATTAATAGTAGGGATATTTAAGTACTGAAACAAATGTTATGAGTATTTGACCCAAAAAAAAAGTAATTAGATATATAATCAAAGCATTGAGGCGTTATTATCGCCCATAATGTAACTTTTGCATGCTGAGATTTTTGTTAAAGCGTATGATCTAAAACAAAATTAATCAAATAAAAGCAGAACAAGTACAGTTACTCAAAAACATGAGAGAAATGGAATTTTACATAGTTGATTTGTTAAGTGTGGGGTAAATATGATTTCTCGATACCCTTTTCATTTTCAAAAGGTTTCCATTTGCAGATCAAAGATTCATTTTCTCATATATGTGTGCTCACCTTTTTTTATTTGAAAATGCTGTTGTAAAGTTAAGAGTTAATCAGACATTAATCTAGGTTGGAGATGGTGCCAAAATCGGTTATATTATATGGTAGGTGTAGTTTTAATGATGTATGCATGTGTGTTTGGTGTTAAAAGAAACATTAGCTTGAGCTTTCAAAGAAAGAAAAAGAAAGAAACTTTGGCTTGTATATATACAAGTATAAAATAACCTTAATTAAAAGAAATGACAGTTTTTGTGATTTTATTTCTGGTTAGAATATATATAAGAGAAAGGGAAGTAAATAGTGCATTACTACTTTATCAAAAACCCATAAAGATTAGTGCAATATCCCAATATTATATATGAAGTAATGTCATCAAATGTTACCTAAGGCTGCTTTAATAAAATATAATAAAGAAAACTAAAAAAACGGTGAGCAGAATTTTCTAGTCACTCTTTTCCATCCTATATCTTTATATATATATATATATATATATATATATATATATATATATATATATATATATATACCATATATATATAATAACTAAAAGATATTTATAATTAATTATTCATACGGTGAAGGTAATATAATAACTAAACCGAATTCAAGGATTTTGCAGGCAAAATTAATTCACTCATAGACCATTTATAATCTTTTTAAGTAGTCATCTTAAAGGCCGGACAAATCGAGAAGATACTATGAAAAATCATTTGTAAAGTAAGGAAAAAAGGTCAGTTTACAATCAAGTGAGAAAAAGAAAGCAGATCATAAATAATTTATATTTGAAAAATCTGGGTCCTTTGGAGTTATCAGGAGTTGGAGAAAGGTTAATCCAACGTCATCCTGAGTAATATAATTAATTAAGATATATTACAAGAAAATGCAAAATTAATGAGTCAGCAGTTTAAGAACCTCCTTTAGATTTTATATCATAAAAAGAGTGGTCAGTGGGGAGTACATGGTCAAGTCATCAATCAAAGATTATAATGGCAAAACCAAGATAAGCTCAAAATTAATGTCGGCATGATACTTGTGAATTGTGACAGAGAAATGAATGGTTACCATTTTGGGCCCAATAGTATATGGATGGATTAGTTGACTAATTGTCTCACCTTTTTCTTATTATATTATATTAAGTGTTGAATGATAGGACTAGCATCATGTGTCATGTATCTGTCCCCATAGAATACGAATATTTAAAGGTATAAACGTGAATCTTCCCTTTAGTGTGTTTTAGGTTATGTTATTACTTGAATTATTTTGGGTTTATAAGTCATACATTACACAATATCCACACACAGTGGGATAAGGTGTACAAATTCGTGTATATCCCATTTTATTTCGAAACCTTTTTTTCTCCTAAGATAATGTTTAGGACTGTAGCTAATTCTTCTCTTGCCAGATTGCAGGAAGTGTTGGAAAAGGAAAAACAAATTACATAACTGAGAGAAGCAAACAGAACTGAAAATTAATTTTCTTTCTCAACCCAATACAAGAGCAGATTATTTAAGAGAGAAGAGAAAATTAAGATTTTAGTTTGCTAATCAAGTAAGTTTATTTACATTCATAAAGTGTTCTGGCTATCAGCCTTTTTCATAAAAAAAATTACAATCATATTAGAAACTCTGGCACGCATGAGCTGTTAAAAAGATGTTTAGATTGGTGTTTATCCATTTATAACATTTTCTAATATTGATCCATCTAGAGGAGATATTTTCTTGATATTAGAGCTATTAAGTAAGAAGCAGCCTGTATATTGAACTAAAATTTTGTAAGTTTAATTATATGAAAATTGATAATTTCTTGTGATCAGAAACTTGACTTGGCGTGGAAAACTTTAAAATAATAATATACTATCTTAATGGATTTTCAATCTGGAACTTGTCATCACTAATGACGAGTTATTTTTTAATTGAATTTTACACATGTCCCTTCGGAGATGGTATTTCCTTTTTAAGAATTGTTGGACAAGGGTTTTATTAGACCAAGCACTTCACTTTGGTGTGCTCCGGTTTTGTTGCTGGAAGAGGTCAAATTCGAGTGGAATGACTTGTGTGAGAAGGCATTTGAGTTTGAAAGAGAGCTTACTACGGCTCCTATTACGATGGTCGAAATAGGGATAGAGTACCGCGGTGCATGATGCCTCAGGGCGGCAGGATGTCTTGATGCGATCCGAGAGGGTTGTAGCTTATAGTTCCCGGATAGCTAAGAATCATGAGTAGAATTACACTACACATGATCGGAGTTGGTGGTCATAGTCTTTACAGCAAGATTTTGCACCACTATCGTATGAGTGGCAGTTTTAAGTATTTTTAGACAACAAGAGTCTAAGGTATATCTTAACACTGTAAGGACCTCGACATGAGGCAACGGAGGATGGAATGTTGGAGGATTATGACTTCACTTTGCATTACCATCACAGTAAGGCAAATGTGATGAGCTGTGCAGCTTAGTCGGAAGTCACGAGTCTTGGCTAGTGTAGCTTCCCAAAGTGGCGGATGCTCGAGATTGTGGGACGGTTCATTTGTAAATACGATTGATCAGATTTCAAGAGCACTAAGGAGTTTAATTATCTAGCCACCATCCCTTGCGAGTAGGGTGATCGAGTCTGGGGGCAAGGCGCGAGAGATATTATCCGTGAGAGGATCGAATGTGATCGGAATACGAGTGAGGAAGGTTGTGCCATCCACACAAATGGTAGTCTTCATTATAGGGATGGTGTGGTTCTGACTAACCCGATCTAAGAAGAGATCTTCAGAGTTCCAACGCACCAAAGTTCTCCTATGCATCAAGTAGCACGAAGGTGTCTTACTGATCTTCGTTGCTAGGCTATAGGCGAGATGAAGCGACACGTTGGGGATTTTTTTCAACGGTGTCTCACGTGTCAGCAAATAAAAGCTGAGCACCAGAAGCTAACAGGGCTACTCCAGCCTTTAGAGGTAGTAGAGTGAAAGTGGGAGCATGTCACGATGGATTTTGTGACCCACTTGCCATGGACATAGCAGAGGCATGATGCCGTAGGGGTTATAGTGGACCGGCTCACTAAGTCGGCACACTTTCTAGCGGTACGGATGACCTTCACACTGGAGGAATTTTGTCGGTTGTATATTTGTGAGATTGTCCAGTTACATGGAGTATCAGTCTCTATCGTATCGGATAGGGATCCCAAATTACAACATACTTTTGGAAGAGGATTTCCAAAGGCCGTAAGGAATATGATGGATGATGACACATTTTTATCCACGGGCGGAATTAATTCGATCGGAGAGGACCATACAAGTTTTAGAGGACATCTTTGTGAGCATCGTCACAGAGATCTTAAGGATAGCTAGGAGGAGCACTTACCCTTAGTGAGATTGGCCACCACAACATGATTATCAAAGTATACGGATGGCACCCAATGAGGATTTATAAGGAGGCCATCTTAGATCCACGATTTGTTGAATGGTGGAGAAAGTTTCATTATAATGCAGATGCGATTATAGACACCACAGAGAAGGTGGGTTTGATACAGAAGCATCTTCTTACGGATTAAAACCGACAGAAAAGCTACGTCAACAGATGGCGTCGACCTCTAGAGTTGAGGTGGGTGATCACATCTTCTTGAAGGTGATGCCTAAAACAGGAATGGTCAGGTTCAAAGAGCGGGGAAAGCTAGCACCGAGGTACATCGGATCCTTCGAGATACTCTAGAGGGTGAATACAGTTTCATACTGGTTAGTGTTACCACCGAGTGTATTAGGTGTCCATGAAGTGTTCCATGTCTCCATGCTCCAAAAGTATACTCTAGATCCAGCTCATGTAGTGGATTGGGGAGAGATTGTTGTTGATACAAATGGAACTGTAGGGAGGGACCGATCTTAAGCAACTTGATGACGATGTGGAATACGTGGCTAAGGTCACGAGGATTAGCAGTTTGTTGATAATTATGTGGCCACAAACATGGCCAAGGTGAGGAAGTTTGAGGATGGTCTGAAGTTGTCAATTCAGGTAAATATTATGGGATTCCTCTTACAAGACATGGACTCTATGGTCATGACAGCTCTGGCCATAGAGAGAGAGAAAGAAGATGCATGGAGCATCCGGGATACGGTTGCTAGAGACAAGAGAAAAGAGGGCCAGCCTTCTTCTAGTTCAAGAAAGAAGCTTAAGGCTTCTAGTTCACGAGGGTTTCAAGAAGGATGGGCCCACAGTATCGGAAGCTGAGCCTGTATCGAGGCTCTAGCAATCGGGACCGATGACATGTTTTCATTGCCGCCAGGCCTAGACATATGAAGCGGAGTTGCCTCGAAGGGGAAAGGATCCCAGGGTTTTGGGACGGCATAGTCCCATTCATCAGTGGGACCTGCACAAAATCAATATGTTCCTTCTTACCTCAACATGGGCCAGAGGAACCAGTATCAGCCTCAGAGTGTGGCATAGGCACGTACCATGTCACAAACGGGCGGAAGGCCGCGGAAGTGGGTTGAGGTCAGGATAGGGCTCCTGAAGCCGGGACCCAAGGGACAAGGGAGTATCTCACAGCCAGTTGTACCATCGGCCGGCCAGTGGTCAGTCGATAATACAAGGTATGTTTACAGCTATCTACTTTATGGGGCGAGATGTGACAGTGCAGTGCATACGCATTTATTTATTGCTAAATCATGTGTGAGAGAATTGGGCTTAGAGGTTGAGACCTTGGAAAATATGTTGTATGTAAGCTCTCCCCTAGGAACTAGGGTGACGGTTGATCTGATATGTTGGGGTTGCGAGTTAGAGATCTCCAGGATTCTACTCACTATGGACCTGAGGGTCATGGACATGTTAGAGTTTGATGTCATCCTTTGTATGGACTGGTTGACGACACACCGGGTCGTCATCGATTGTGATCGTAGGAGAGTTACTGCCTACACACGAGATGGAGTTTGTGTTGTGTTTCAAGGGAACAAGCACGATGCTCTACCCCAGACTGTGTACGACTCCAGGTGGCATGGACAGTTGAGGGTTGGCTAGCAAGCCTTACCCTAGAGGACGAGGTGAGACAAGACTTGGATCTGCCTTAGGTAGTTTGCGAGTATGAGGATTTTTACTGGATTAGCTATCGGGATTACCTCCATAAAGGGATGTAGACTTTTGTATTGAGTTACACAGTACGTCGCCCGTTCTATGACTCGCATAGGATGGCAGTTGGTGCGAGGCTTCGAGGTCGGATACATGAATTGTGGACGGGTTTCATTAAACCCGAGCACTTCAGCGTGAGGCGCTCGGTTTTGTTCGTAAGAAGAAGGACAAGACCACCGACTATGCATTGTGTCTGACCAGGTTAGGCAGGGTTCACGATCAATAATCGGTATCCATTACCCCGAGGATTGATGATTTGTTTTGATTAGTTAGGGGGCGCGAGTCCCACTTGAGAATGAACCTTTGTCTTGAAAGTTTATCATCGGTGAGGTTAGGAGACGGATATCCACTAAGGCGGTGTTTAGGGCGTGGCATGGCATTTGAGTTCTGATGATACCCTTGGATTGCGAATGCACAGCTGGCATTCCTTGGACCTCATCACGTAGAAAGTATTCCAAGCCACTATTTGGATCAGTTTGTTGTGGTCTTCGTTGGCGACATCTTGATCTACTCCAAGTCTGAGGAGGAGCATGAAGGTCATTTGAGGGTCGTTCTACATATTTTGAGAGACCATCAGTAGTATGCCAAGTTCAATAAATGTGAATTTTGGCTTACTGAGATGAAATTCTTTGAACACGTCGTGTCGGCTTCAGGTGTGTCAGTAGACCCTGAGAAGATTGAGGCTGTTATGAATTGGGAGAGGTCGAACTTAGTCTTCGAGATACATAGTTTCTTGGGATTTGAGGGGTATTACTAGAGGTTCATTAGGATTTCTCGGTATGACCTGT
Source organism: Tetrastigma voinierianum (assembly GCA_016808115.1). Classification (NCBI taxonomy): domain Eukaryota; kingdom Viridiplantae; phylum Streptophyta; class Magnoliopsida; order Vitales; family Vitaceae; genus Tetrastigma; species Tetrastigma voinierianum. The sequence goes on from JAEQBH010001121.1 coordinate 970,197, forward strand.
AGTTCGATTGATGACTGAAGGAGAATTCGAGTTTGAGTGGAATGACACATTGTGAGAGGGCATTCATGAATTGAAAGGAGGCTTACTTCACCTCAATTCTAATAGTCCGGAGCAGAGACAAAGGCACGATTCTCTTTGTGATGCCTCTAAAGACGGATGAGGATGTGTCTTGATCGTCCGAGGAGGGCACAGTAGTTTATAGTTTCTCGACAGGTTAAAAGAATAAACAGGTGGAATTGCAGCATGACATGGGTTAGCGGCCATTGTCTTTGCCTTAAGAAGATGGCCACTATTTCTGTAGTGAGCAATTTAGAGTATTTTCAGACCATAAGAGTCTGAAATATATTTTCACATAGTGGGACCTCAACATGAGGCAACGCAGGTGGATGGAATTTCTAGAGGATTATGACTTCACTTTGCATTACCATCCTGGTAAGGAAAATGTGGTGGCTAATGCACTCAATCGGAAGTCATGAGGAGTACTAGCTAGTGTAGCTTCCCGGGAGTGGCATTTGCTCGAGATTGTGGGACAGTTTAGACTACAGTACAGTGATCAGGCTCAGGGTATGTTGGGGAGTGTAGTTGCTGCTTCCCTCACCCCGGCGAAGTGGTGAGTCCCATGGGGGCCTTGAGAATAGAAATTAATTCCCATCCGGAGACCCGGGAGTCTGATCAAGTCTGGTGACAAAGGCTGGGTTATGCACACAAATGGGAGTCTTCGGTATAGGGGACGGGTTGTGGTTCCCCAGTTGATAGATTTGAGAAAGGAGATCCTCAGGGAGTTCCATTGCTCTCGATTTGCTGTACATCCAGGTGGCACGAAGATGTACCATGATCTTTGTCGCCAGTATTACTTGAGCGGGATGAAGTGACACATTGTAGATTTTGTTCGAAGATGTCTCACGTGTCCCAGCAGGTAAGCTAAGCACGAAGCGGCGAGTACTCGGCACTGGTAGTAGCAGTGGAAGTGGGAGCACATCACGATGGACTTTGTGACTACTTCCGCAGGACACAGCGGAGGCATGATGCGATGGGTGATAGTGGGCCAAACACTAAGTTGGCATTTTCCTGGCAATGCAAATGACCTTCACACTAGAGTTATTTTTCCAGTTATATATTCGAGAGATTATCCAGCTATATGGAGTACCAGTGTCCATAGTATCAAACAGGGATCCCAGGTTTACGGCACACTTTTGGAAGAGTTTCCAGAAGACCATGGGGACATAGTTGAAGATGAGCATCGCTTTTCATCCACAGACAGATGGTCAATCGAAGAGGACCATATAGGTTTTAGAGGACATGCTATGAGCATGTGTCCCAGATCTTAAGGGTAGTTGGGAGCACTTGCCATGAATTGGGAGATTCACTATGCAGTTATCGGGTGGTACACGGATGGCACCCTCTTGGGGCTTTGTATGGGAGGCCATGTCGATCTCTGATTTGTTGGACAAAGGTGGGAGAAGGAGATCCATCAACTAGTTCGGTTGATTAGAGACACCTCGAGAAGGTCGTTTGATGCGAGGAGCGTCTTCTTGAGCAGGAGGCGGGTGAAAATACGCAGCGGCGATGACCTCTAGAATTTGAGGTGGGTGATCACGTCTTCTTGAAAGTAATGCCTAAGAGAGGAGTGGTCAAGTTTGGCAAGTGAGGAAGCTGCGCATGAGAGTATATCGGGCCACCCGAGATACTTGAGAGGTGGGCCTGATTACGTATCAGTTGGCATTACACCGAAGCGCAGGTGTCCATGAGGTGTTTCACTTCTCCATGTAGTATCTCAAATCTGAAAACAGTGGTGGATTAGGAGGATTGTGATGATACAAATGAAACCTTCGAGGAGGGACGGTGTGTGTGTGGATGGCTTGGGATCGATTTTCTGACGTAAGACCATGAAGGCTAGTGAAGGTGTTGTGGTAACCGCAGGAAGTGGAGGAAGACGACATGGGAGCGCGATGGCCCTAATACGTGCCACCTATCAGCACACCTCTTGTTTGTGGATGGAGGTATGTGGTTTAGTCGTTGGTGATTAAATGACTAGTTTGTATGCATGTATGATTGTATCAAATTGTATGTAAGTCGATAATAATATGCGTGGAATTTCGAGAAGAAATTCTTTTAAGGAGAACAGTGTAAAACACAGGAAGAATTCAATTTTAAAAAATGAGTAAAGCTGGTAATTTCGGTTGAAAGCGTGAATTTTCCTAAATCTCAAATGTAGTGAACTACGTTAGATGTCATAAAAATCTAGTTACCTAGTCAAATTTCGTTGAATTCTGAGATAGTCGGAATTTCACGTTTTTCGAGGCATCGGGTGTAGCAAGTGACACATGGCACTTGGTTGAATGGCTCATTTAGAGCTATGTTTCAAGAGGGATAAGTCGAACAAAAAGGGAAAGTCTAAGGGGTGACCCATGGAGGCCATGTGTCACACTCTTAGAAAGGAAATCCAAGTTTTGGATAAGATAAGGAAAGCAAATGAGAAAGTGACATGTGGCAAGGAGAAGGTGGGAAGAAATTTCCCACTTGAATCAAAGTCAGGTCACCAATTCAGGTGGAAGAGAGGAAAATGAGGGAAGAAAAGAGAGAAAGAAAGAAAGAAGAAAGAAAATACCAGGAGAGTGACAAGCTCTACGCCTCTCTAGGATCCACGGAGATCGAGCCTTCGGTTTTCGTCGGAACAAGAGGCAAAGTCCATCTACACGACGAGAGCTTCACGTAGGTACAAGAATCTGGGGTTTTCACCAAACTCCAAGAGGTAGGGGTTTTCCTCCTACTTTAGTTGTTCTTGGTCTAAGAGTCATTTAAATGGCATGGGTCTTCTTTGGGCCATGAGTGGGCGTGCAGTTCAATCCCAAAATTTTGGGATTGAACACTTAAATTTTGGAGATTTATTCCTGGGCGATCCGGGTGATTAATTTGTGTGTGCTTTTATGTGTTATTGCAAAAAAATTAATAACATGTTGGTTGTATAAAAATCAAGTTAATATATGCTTATATGATGTATTGACGTGAGATACTTTATTGATGTAAATTATATGTAGAAAATATAATTATCCATGATTTATTAATGTTGCATGTAGTACTCATCATGCATGTAACATGAATTGACATGAAATGGCATTCCATTCTGCCATGAGGATTTTATCGCATGAAACGGTTTGTGAGTGCATGACATGGATTGCAGATAGAAGTGATATCAAGGTTATTAATAAAGCTAAATTATATCGAATTATATCCATTATATTTTATCGGAGAATGCCTAATAAATTATATCGGAGGGTTATCCAACAAATTTTCTTAGGAGTATGTGTAAATTATATCGAGAGAGATTGACTGATGATTTTGAAAAACAAAAATGTTTTGTTTTGAAAGCAGTTTTCATACATAGCATATGCATGTGTGAGAACTGCGGGGACTGAGACATAGGGCATGGCATGTAGACATTCAGTGGGATATGCATATTTACTTGAATGTATGTAAACAACCATTGCATGTGCATAGGTGGGGAGTAGCCCTCGTAGTCGAATTCCTTTACTAGGCATTGCTCACCCCTTCGTGGGAAAATATTTTTTAGGTCTTGGATATACACACGAGAGTTAAGCATCAGGTATAGTTGTGAAAAATTGGAAATTATGAAACATTCATGCTATGCAAAATTTTAGATAGTTATCGTTTTATATACACTGTATAAACTTAAGAAGTTTTAATAAAACTTATTTAGACTTGTTCGATGTGTGTTGGAATGTTTCCATATTTTATCTTACTTTATTATAACATGTATAGAAGCAGTAGTATGAAATTTATTGAAATTGGGTGAGAGCTAAAGGTGCAGGAAAGTCCTAGGAGGCTCTTGCCCATTGGGCATTGGTCGCTCTGAGGGTTTCTTTGTGCGTGAGGCCTCCTAGCCTTATGTCATGACATGGTTTTCCTTGTGTCGCGACATGGTTCACAGGCTGCAGGTAGTTGCTAGGTCGCGATAGGGGTTTTCCTGGTCGTGACAGAGTTGTTTTCTTCTGGTTTTTTGTCGCGACAGGGGTCCTCCTTGTGTCGCGACAATGTTTTGTTCTCTGTCATGACAATGCCGTGTGAGAGGGTTCTACCTGTTGTAGAAGGGTGGCGGGAGGTGAGTTACGATAGGAGCTTAGCTAAGGCCAAGGAATTTCAGGTCGCGACAGGAAATTTTAGTGTCGTGACAGGATTTTCACGGAGCTGTGTTGCAATAGGGTTTTCTGTCATCCGCCTAATGTTAATAGCCTTCAGACCGAAAGGGCGCAATAATATGGCTAACTTTGTTTTGTGTCATTAATGGATTCAGGTCAGAACCCACGAAGTTACATGTCGCGATAAGTATTTATGTCTAACAAGTTTGGCCTTAGGTAGGGTTGTATGTATGACATAATATACTTTGCCGCAATAGAGTGTGGCCAAATGGGGAGGTTTTGTGTTCTGACGGAAATTCTATGCCATAACATAGTTGGTTGAAATTTGGGTAGGTTTTTACGTGGCGTTTGGGTATTTTTAGATGTCCTTGTGAGTTGTAAGTGAAAGAAATCATCTGCCAATAGAATTCTATGTTGCGATAGAGTCTGCTAGAATAGGGAGAAATTTTGTCAGCGGGAGGTTTTAAGGTCGCGACGAGTTAGCCCACGACGAGGAGGCCCGGGCCGCGTGTGTGGTGGAGCGGGTGTGCGGGACGGGCCTTGGCGCCGCGACGGAGGGTGTGTGCGCGTGATTAGGAATTACGTTCTTTGTCGCGACAAACTTGGGATGGGTTGGGAAAGATTTTACGTCACAATTGGAGTACTCTATGTCGCGACTGAGTTGACTAAGGAAGGAAATTCTTGTCGGCAAGGGTTATCAACATAGGAGAAATTCTGTTGCAACAAGGACTTTTGGTCCTGGCTTGATTTGCGCCTGACGGAGAACTCTGTCTCCCGCCTGAAGCGGGAGCACTTAAGAAAAGCGTGCGTGCCTTATTTGGGAAATGGCGCCGACAAGGGGCGTGCGTCACGACAAAGGAAATGCAATACATGTGAGATTTCTGTCACGACATGCTTAGACTTGATGGCAAACAAAAAATATTACCTGAGTTTGGGATGTCGCAAGATATAGTCACATCTAAATTGGAGTGTGTCGATACAAAGAAAATCCTATCCTTCCTTGCTACTTTGAGTGATGGTGAATCAAAAGATTACAAACAAGATGAGAAACAAGTCAGTCAACTCATTGCTCTGGCAGCCATAACCTCAGTTCTTGAACCAAACACAAATAATCAAGAAGTTCTAGAAGATATGGCAGCGCGTTCGAGCATCCCAAGTGCTTGATCCGTTTTCATAAAAGTTCCCAGGCTCTCAGAATTAATACAGAAGAAAGGATGAAATCTCATAGAAAGAACTAGCATTGTCTTATACAATATTGTACGGAAGCTGGGTAAATACAGTAAAAATCAATGAGAATCTTCAAGGCCAGGTTCTTCAACTCAATCAAGATAATGGAGCCTTAAAGAAAGAGGTAACCACTCTAAAAAGGGAAATTCTTAAGAACAGTATGGCTCTGTTTGATTTGATACGTCTTAGGAAAATAGTGAGATGATGAACTTAGGAACTAACGTCCGTCACATTCTCACGTATGGGAACCTCAGAGCTCGAGGAAGGCAGAGGTTATTATAAGGGATCTTGAGACTCAAAGCCAACAGTTCAGAAGAAGAACTCTCGTCTCAAGTCTGTAAAAATAGAAGAGATAGTCTAAATGCTCTTAAGAACTGGAACATCATGTTCAAACAAGAAAAACAATTTCTTGAAAAAGCAAGCCAAGGAAGTCAAATACCATTATTGTAGGAAGATGGGTCACATTAGACGCCACTGTAGACACAAAAAAATCTTACTAGAAGAGGAGACTAAAGGTAAACAAATCAGTTGGGAAGCTCACCTAGGTAGAAAAAGGAAAGGCTAAGAGCTTTGTCGTACTTACCTCTTTCAAGGCTGAAATAGAACAAATTTGGTACTTTGATAGTGGAAGCTTATAGCATATGATAGGTGTGGCTGTTGTCCAACGTTCTACCATCCAGTCTGGATTTTGTAACCTTTGGGGACAGTGTTAAAGGAAGTGTTCTATGGTTAGGATCATTTAACGTTCCTGGTTTGCCAAAACTAAGGGATGTCCTTCTTATTGACGACTAAAAGCCAACCTGATCAGTATCAATAAATTGTGCGAACAAGATCTATTTGTAAAATTCACAAAAGACAAGTTTATTATTGTAGATCAGGATTAACATCATATCATGGAAGGAAATAGGTCATTAGATAACTGCTACCTATTGGCAAGTTTGAACACATGCCTAAACATGGTTTATAATGATCACCGCCTCTAGCACAGACAGTTTGGACATATTAAACACACTAGTCTCAAATACACCATTATTGCAGAAGCAATCAAGGGATTTCCTAATCGAAAGGCGAAACTTGAAAGAATGGGCGAACCTTACCAACTAGGCAAACAAACCAAAACATCCCACTCAGAGTCCGAACAAGGCTCTACCACTAGAGTGCTAGAGCTAGTCCACATGGATCTAATGGGACCTTTGTAGGAGAAATGAATTGCTGAAGAAGAAAAAAAAAAGTATGTCAAAGTGTGCGTAGATGATTTCTCCATATTCACTTGGGCAAACTTCCTTAGGACCAAATTAGAAGCTTCTAAAGCATTTGAAGTAGTATGACAAGAACTATCAGGAGCAAAACAATATACTCCTAAAGTATTAGGGTTGAGCACGACCTGCATCATGGTTAGCACAACGGAAAAACCAAAAAATTCGTGCTTGATTCCTTCCATAGATCTCTTGGACCATCCAAATCAACCAACAAGCATAGAAGAGGAGAAAGGTGGTACCTTTTTAAAGTTTCAAAATCAGTGATAAACATTTCCTCTAACATCGTGATTGAATGAATAGATTCATGTGATCACGTTGATGACGTCTCGATGATTACAGAGTGAGATATAAATCGATATTAATTTTATACGTTCAACAGATAAACAGACGAGTGTTTCTCATGATGTCAGATGTTTAGGGTTTAGATATGAGGCTTTTATATAAGCCTGTAAGATGAGAAAAGGACCAGAGTGCCCCTCATTAATGACGGTGGCCGACCACATGCATCTCTGATGAGTGCATTTCATACCATGATTATCATCCCTTTTTCTCTGCATTTTAATGATTTTAATGATGATTATTAGAGTTTTAATGTTTAAATGTCTTATTTTAGTGATTAGATCAATTTTAGAGAAAAAAGAACAAAAAATGAGCTTAAATCGAATCAAAGAAGACCAATAATCCACCACCCAGTAAACATCTGATCTTTTGATTTTTCTATGTTAATGGCAACATAAAATGGCTCTGATCTGCCCAACAATGAGTTCTAGATTTCAACAGTTTTTCAACAAGTCTAAGAACGCCCAATTTGGAGTCCGGACGAGAAAGTTACGACCTCGGGAAGTTTGGTGCAAAAAAAAAAAAAATGCATATTGAAAATGAACAGTGCATGCCGCAACGTTGCGCTATATGCCCCAGTATTGAAGTAGAGAATAAATTAGCATCCAGCACTGGTATGCCGCGACATCTTTGTTCACATGTCGCGGCATCACGGCCAAGATTTGACAATTTAACTGTTTTCGGCCTATTTTTAGGGCCCATTTCCTAAGACTCTATATAAACACTTATTTCTTTATTTTTAGGGAGAGGACCTCTTACTGAAGGGCAGAGGAATAAGCCTCTATGGTCTCTAACCCTAGGGCAAAGCTCTTAGAGGAAGAAGATTGAAGAATGAGAAGATCATTTCATGTTTTCTTGTGTTTATTTCTTCACCTCATGTTTTGATTTTCATTTCTAGGGTTTTAGATGTATTTTAGTTATGATTTATGTATTTGAAGACTAATTTACTTGTATTTTGATATTTGTATCACATTTCTATTAATTATTTCTACTCAACTGTGCCTATTTATGATTTATCATCATTAGCCAGGTCATTAGTTCCGAATTTGATCAAACTCCTATAAAAGCATGATTGGGAGTCCTATTGTATGAATACTAGCTAATGGGTTTATGTTTATAGTATGGGAGTTTGTGCGAGATACCAAGCAAGTCTGATAGTAAACTCTAGCAGTTAGTAAGATCACCAAGCATGTTAGTGGAATAGTGGAATATGGTCTCTGGTACACTCGAGACATGATGGCTAGCCTACTAGGATACTATGAGGTTGATTGGGCTGTAAACTCAGAAGACTGGATGATTACTTATGGAGGTTGTTTCTTCCTTAGCAACAACCTTATATCTTGGTTCAATCGAAAACATAACTATTTATCGCTTTCCACAGCCAAGGCAAAGTACATAGCGGTAGGTAGTGGATGCACTCAACTTATTTGGATGAAAAATATGCTTAAAAACTATGGCGTCTCTAGGGAAGTCCTAACACTCTATTGTGACAACCTTAGTGCTATCAACATCTCGAAGAATCTAGTCTAGCATTTGAGAACCAAGCACATTCACATACGACACCACTACATTAGGACTTTGGTAGAAGACAAGATCATCAATCTACGACACATATCCACTGAAAAACAACTAGCTGACATCTTCACCAAATGATTGGATGCTTCAAGGTATGAATCTCTAAGATCATCCATGAGGCTATGCGTCATGTGAAAAAATGGTGTTTGCCCCTACTGAACCACTGCATTAGCCAAGTCATTGGGAACATCCCAACGGTAGTAGGGACTATTGGTGTCAGGATCAGCAAAAGTCATGCCGTGGAACCACCTTTTGCCTTGCTTTAAAGGGGAGAAATAGAAGAATGAATGAGTATCTTGTGTCCCTTTTCTCTTTAATGCATCTTTTTATCTCATTCTATAAGAGTTATTTTTGCTAAGACATAGACAAAGGTAGAGAATGTTGGATTTGAGATTGTCTAAATCTTCATCTCAAGGGTTCTACAAGAAGATGGCTACTTCGGAACTCAAGTTTGGTGAAGATTTGATGGTTTAAACATGAAGTCCTTGGGAGAACCAAGAAGTAGTTCGGACTAAGGTCGTCCCCAATGTCGAGACGTGGCAACCTCTGTAAGTCTGAACTAGGGTTAGAGTTAACTTGGTACTTAGGGAGTATAGTACCGATGGGATTGGGATGATTTTTTTCAAGTGGATAAAGATCAAATCAAGAGGATTTGAACTTCTAAGCTATCAAACTAGAATTAGAAACAAATTAGGTTTTTATTCTAAAGATGATACTGATAGAAAAAAACTTATGTAGATACGCAATATAGCATGTTCATATATACATATCTGAAATTGGGAGTCAACCATGTACCTGGCACCAAAGTAGAATCCATAGTTTCTCCAAAAAGTGACTGCTGTTGAAAACTGAGAGAGAGAGAGAGAGGAGATGTTGCTCTCACATCTGATATCTTGAATGAAACTGTCTCTCTTGGATGGGGAAGTCAGAGAGGCTCATTTCAGATGAGAGTAGGGACCTCTCATAAATAGGTACTCATTGATAGTCCAGCCCATCATAGACTATCAATACGTTAGCTACATATTAATTGGTCAAGTGTTATATCAGTTACATAATATAATAATAATACATAATTGATATTATTTAATAATCCAATAAACAAATCTTAATAATTGATTAATACTAATCCATAAAATTAAAATACAACATTCTCCCACTTGGATAGCATTAGTCAATTATTAGGAATAGAGATTATTAGCCAACTATGATAAAATATCAATTATGACCCAAAGCACACCAACAACCAATAATAAATAAATATATATATATATATATATATATATATATATATATATATATATATATATATATATATATATATATATATATAAAACCTTCAACGTGCGAATATCTTATCGATGAGAAAGAAAATATCATACACATCCAATAGCTCATATTTCATATAAAGAGATTATGAATAGAGAACTGCATGAGTAAGATAAAACAAAATAAGCATTTCTTAAACAAATGGTCAAGCATCTACGTCTTTATCGGAGAATATGATATTATTGACATATCATTCAATACATACCTCAGAAACAATTACAAAGCAAATAAATGCATAAATTCGAGACTCACTAACTAAAATATCAAAAGACTTAACCAAGCCCACTATGAGTTACATGGCGTTGATAAACTCCTATAGGTAAGCCTTTGGTTAGTGGATCACGCTAACACTATATGTCCTGTAGTGACATATTCAATCCAGTCCCAGAATTCCGAACTTTCTCTCCCTAAGCAATTATTTATATCAAAAGTGCTTTGAAGCGAGTACTTCCTCCTATTATTTTAAAGAGAAATGCAATAACTATATTATCGCAATATATAACAGAGTGGCTTGATATGCTACCAAACAATATGAAAGCCAAAAATCAATTTCTTTAGCCACATGGCTTGACAAGTAGCCTCATAACAAGTGACATACTCTGCTTCCATAGTTGAGGTAGCTGTAAGTGTTTGTTTAACACTTTTCCAAGAAACAGCTCCTCTGCCATCATAAAAATAAAACCAGAAGTAGATTTTTTGTCATCTAGGCAACCTGTAAAATCAGAATCAAAATAGCCAGTGACCTCAAGTTGATCAGACCTTTTATAGGTCAACATATAGATCACCGGTACCTGCAAGTACCTCATGGCCTTTTTCACGGCTTTCCAATTATTCAAACCTGGATTGCTCAAGTATCTCCTAAAGCATTAACAACCCGATATCGGAATAGTCTGAACTTGAGCATACATCAGGTATAACGACGGAAGCATAGGACCTTTCCATTTCAGCTCTCTCTTTTCATTAAAGGACATTGTGATTTAGAGCTTATCCACCCTTTTGAATGGGTGCAGCATATGAGAACAAGAATGCATGCGCCGTTTGAGGACTTTTTCAATATATCCTCTTTAGACGATCGAGAATGCCTTTAGACTATCACGATGAATACGGATGCCTAGGACAAAGAAGGCATCACCAAGATCTTTTCATATCAAAATGATATTAAACACTGTTTTGTCTCATTCAAAGTTTAACACTCAAAGCCAAATCCATGTTGGTGATAGCCAAATATAGATCGAAGACTCTTTCCGATCCTCATAATTGGTCCCCATTCGAGTTTTGAAGTCCAGTGCATAGAGCAATGAGTAGCACCCAGTAGAGAGGAAACATTTAATATGCATGTAACATAATATTACCATGCGGTCCTGATAAATGATTCATACGTACAGCCAAACATGCCTATTAAGCAGTTTCTTATTTATCATGATCCACGCCTAAGGGTCCGAATCACAATAAAAGTATAAGTATACATGTACATGATCTCATGTCATAAGATTCTAATACGGAGTAAAATTTTCGAAACATAATTTGACATAGTTTAGAACAAATGGTACCTTTGCATTAATAACAAATTACACTAATAACAACATACCGATGGGATAATTATTTTAGTGCAAAACATTCATATGAATTCAATTAAAATTCTAAAAGAATTTAAATTGTTAATTTCTACAATGTTTTGCATAATTATGCTCACGATAGGCAAGATCATAATTATGCAAAAATAATATCATAGTTGTTGGTACAGATCAATATACAATTGCATAATTCACAAAATACATCAATTTAACCAAAAAAAACAAAAAAAAATATTTGGGCCCAGAAACCAAAGATCTGACAACTAAATCTAAGTTTCATCTCCCTTGCCGGTTTAGAACTCCTCATTTCTCCACCATTTAATGATACAGTTTAGGTTTAAATTTATGAAATATCACCCAGAATGTGTAGATCGAAGGAGAAAACAACGGGGTTTGGCCGTGTCACGGTAAGGTTTGGACCTCCTTTTTTATTTTTATTTTAGCAATTTGTGAAAATAGGGTCATCGAACAATATAATCCCAAACCTTTTGATTCAGAACATATCAAAATAGAGACCCATATGCTGAGATTAACAAAACTCCTAAAAGTGAAAATTTCCACATAAAACAAGTAAATCTCAATCAACCGCAATTATTAGGGTTCATACAGGATGAACTGACCATAATTAGATTATACGGTTGGCGCTCACGATGCAATTGATGAAAAAACTTATGTAGATAAATAATACATAGCATGTTCATATACACATATATGAAATTGAGACTCAAATCATGTACATGGCACCAAAGTAGGATCTATAGTTTCTCAGTATTCTTTGGTGGCGAAGTGAGGAGAGAGATGAGATGAAACTGCCTTCGTCTAATATGCCACATGAAAACCTAATTCCCACCGGACGGGGGAAGTCGGGAGAGGTCATTTTATGAGTAGGGACCTCTAAATAGGTATCGCGATGGGCCTCCTCCAAATTCCCCATCATATACCATCAATACGTCGCTACGCCATTAATTGGTCAAGGTTATATCGCTGCATAATATAATAATAATACATAATTGATATTATTTAATAATCCAATAAACAAATCTTAATAATTGATTAATACTAATCCATAAAATTAAAATACAACAGATACTTGAGTAGGAAGTTTCCTTATTTCGTTGTGACAGCTTAAAGGCAAGTATAGAAAATAGAAGGTAAAGTTGGAGTCATGTTAGGATAATGATCCAATCTTAAGACTTGCAAGACCGAATTACAAGGCTATAAATTAAAGGGTTTGGAAGTCGTGGACTCTGTGGAGCGAGCTTCGAGGAAAGAACAAGGTCCATACTTCTTGTTAAAGGAGGCCGCGCAAGATACTGTTGAGGATGCACGTTACAATCCTTTTACCTTAGGTGAAAGATGATGTTTTGATTTTCTTCGTCTTATCTATGTAATGTGGGTATGGGTGTGGGATGCTTTTGAGAGGGTAATGAAGGAAGTTTATTCTGAATTCCACTATGATTGATTAAATTAAAGAAGGGTCATAAGTAGAGAGGGAATCTCAACATAAGACCAATTCAAAATAAATTAGTGGAACTGTAACCCAAAAATCCTGTGGAGTGCTTAGCTTCACGAACTTAAAAATTGTGTGTGCTTCCGTTTTATGCAGACATTCTCATAATCAGCCCGCACACACACGCAATCCCATAAGGGGAGTTCGAATGCACCGCACTAAAGTCTAAACTCTCACACACTCCCAACGTTAGGAACTATGTTCAAGAATACACACTTAGTTATGTGAAAAAATGTTAAAAGAAATAAAATATATGATTAAAAATAGTTAGAAACTGATATAATGTTAAATTATTTAGTATTATATCAACAATTTCAAATAAATAAAATAAGTTTGTAGTAGTAAATACAAATAATATTTTAATTCATTTTTTATTTTTCTTTTATTTTTTATGCTCCTCTCCTTTTTCTTTATTTTTTTTTAATTTTCCTTACATTTTTCTCAAGTTTTTCAAAACCCAAAATAACTTCAAACTTCTTTCTATTTTTAATCTCATCTATTCTGATTCTTCAACACGAACCCACTTATCAAATTCTTCCAAAAAAAAAAACTTTAATTAATTAAATATATATTCATATACAAAAAATCAATATCTTGATTTTTTTTTTTACTTGTCTTTGTTTCATATATCCCCATTCTATGTTGGAATTTTTATGATAGTTCCCCTATTTAACCCAAATTTGAAGTTGAATTTATAATTATACTTCTTAAAATAATATTGGTATTGTAAAAGTTTTATTTAAAATGAAAAAAAAAAACTTTTCATAAGTCAAAATAGGGGTCTAACGAGAAGCATCGTTTTCTAACTTGGGGATAAGGTTTTTAAATGCTCATGATATTAGGTTATATGTCCAACTTGGCCTTTTAACTTTTTTGGCCTAATGATACTTTAATGTTTGTTCAGTAAATATCACTTACCATCACCGAAAATAGATGAACAAATCACATATAACGTCGCTCACATGTCACCCACGCATAGACGCTCACACTCAAATTGCACTTAATAGTGGGGTGTATATTTAAGATACAAAACAAATGTTATGACAGTATTTGACCAAAAAAAAAAGGTACCAAATTAGATATATAATCAAACATAAGGGGCATTTATGTACCTTATCCATATGTAATCAGATAGTTGAGATTTGTTGAGTTTCAAGAGACTAAACAAAATTAATCAAATAAAAGCAAGAACAAGTACAGTTACTCAAAAAACATGAGAGAAATGGATTTTTAAAAATTGATTTGTTAAGTAATGAAATTAAATATGATTTCTCGATTCCCTTTTCATTTTCAAAAGGTTTCCATTTGCAGATCAAAGATTCATTTTCTCATATAAGTGTGCTCTCCTTTTTTTATTTGAAAATGTGTTGTAAAGTTGAAATTTAAGCGAAAATTCGAGGTTGGAGATGGTGCAAAAAATCGCTTTTATTATATGGTAGGTGTAGTTTTAATGATGTATGCATGTTTGTTTGGTGTTAAAAAGAAAAAATTAGCTTGAGCTTTCAAAAAATGAAAGAAAGAAAGAAACTTGGCTTGTATATATACAAGTATAAGAAATAACCTGAAGAAAATGACAGTTTTTGTGATTTTTTTCTGGTTAGAACATATAAGAGAAAAGGGAAGTAAATAGTGCATTACTACTTATCAAACCCATAAGTGCACATCCCAATATTATATATAAGTACGTCATCAAATGTTACCTAAGGCTAATAATAAAATATAACAAAGAAACTGCGTGGTGAGTAGGGGAATTGTCCGCTTTTTCCATCCGACTTCTTATTATATATATATATATATATATATATATAATAACTAAAAGATAATTAATAATTAATTAATACTGGAAAGGTAAGATATCCAAAACCGAATTCAAGTTTAACTTATAAAATTAAATTTCACTATAGACCATTTATAATCTTTTAATTGTCATTTTAATATATATATATATATATATATATATATATATATATATATATATATATATATATATATATATATTGTAGGATACGTTAAATCAACCTGACAACATGTTAGAACACAAAGCATAATAATAATGGAGAAAACTGAAATTGTATACCGACAATCCATGGTCTGCTTTGATGCGGAATCAATAAAACCTGCAGTAAGATCCCAGATCTCAAGATCTTCTCCCCAAATGGCCCCTTTGACACACCGGCTTAATTGAGAATGCTCTTCACCTATAGAGAAAATATTTCTCCCGAACTATGTGAGAATGAATTGTAATGTATCCTTAGGGTTTGGGAGCCTTCATTTATCGAGTTCCTCGCCACACAAGATTACTGCTTCGCCAAGCTACACAGCCCCACACACTTGCCAAATTTCCATATGATTTATTAAGAAACCTTATAATCTCAATTAATAGATCGAATAAATCCAAGACCTTAATTACAAAGCCCACTTTATGAAAATCTTTGCATTCTCCACTGGGCGGACATATTAATTGAAACAAAACTGTTCGCAGACCTTTATATTGGATCTGGGAGATTATCCTTCTTAATGGCCAATCCGATCCCATAAAGTCTCGAACACTGAATCATGGCGGTAATTGCATGTACTCACGCAAGCCCTTCCATGGTCACAAGTGCTTTCAACTTACCACAGATTCTTTAATATGTAGTGTGTTTAAATGGACAATACCTCATAATGAGTGATACTTCAGTGTTATCCATTTTGTTGGGTCCAAATTTCTCCCGCTCAAAACCTAGTGTGTCACCAGAGAATATCCATCATGGTTCAATCAACAGTAGTGTGTGTTACCTGATAGGGTAACTTACTTTATGTAACAAAAGCAAGCCGTTAAGGCATGCCACCAAGCCTCATAGCTCAGACTCAAGGTTTACACAATGCCTCTCGAGATTTTCAAATACCATTTGTACTAACCTCGATAAACCTACATTCACACCTTATTGAATGCAAAAAGAGTTGATACACCAATTATTACAAAATGTAATAAAATTGACTTCATAAGAGCAACATAAAACTTAATAGCCCTAATTAATTTACAAAGATCCATGATACTCCTAAGCCCATGTTAATGACATGTCGACAAATACAATGTATTTAAGGCCTTTAGTTAGTTGACCGCAAATCATATCATCCGTTGAAATGTGCTCCACCGCAACGTCACCGGCTTGAACTTTTCCTTTATGGTCGTATACTTGACCTCCATGTGCTGGGAACACCCTTGAGACCTCGTTAAGTTGTTAATAAACAACACCGCAGGTTATCACACAACTGTATGGGCCTATCCACAAAATCAAACAAGGTTAACTCCTTACCGAGGTTTCTCGAGCCAAATTGCCTATGAAGTCATTAAAGCATGCTGTAAACCCGCTGCATGGTAGAGATGAATTGATTGCTTTCACTTTTCCAAGGATATCGCACAAAGTCTCGAATCACACCCAACTAGCCAGGGGTTCCGGAATATGTTTGTAATCAAGATATAGTTTTTAAAATCTCTGGTACCTCTTATATAACTTTCGCAAAGAACTCCAATGATCGTGTCCCTGATTTGACCGACATATCTCGCTCTAGAAGTCCCTCGTTGCAAAGGTATTGATCTCGGCCTGGGTATACCGAGCATACATAATACCCCAAGTGCACTAGCATAAGGTACATTCTTCTTCTATTTCGTTTCTCCGAATAATGAGGACACAGGATGTGACTCAACTTATCACCTTTTACAGACAGGAGTACTCCGGCTTATTGTTGTATATGTTGAATCTTCTAAAATACGAGTTCTCTCGAGATAAACCCAATAGTTCGCAAGAAACGATTCCTGTGAATCTCAATGCCCAGCACAAAAGACGCCTCACCAAGGTCCTTCATGCATATCAAAGTTCTTTCGATTAACATCCGCTGAGAATTCATGCAAAGAACTGTTATCAATGCCATAAAGGTGTGATATCATCCACATAGAGTATTAGGAAAATGAATTTCCTCCCACTCGACCTTGCAATATACATTGATCTACTTTGTTCTCAACAAAACCATAGCGAAGCAACAACACTATGAAACTTTGCCATTGCTTCGTAGAAGCTTGCTGAGACCATAAATAGACTTTTTTCAGCCACATACAAGCTTTACCCGAATCATTTACAAAACCTTCTAAGTTGCATCATATAGATTCTTCATTAAGGTCTCCATTGAGAAATGCGCTTTAACATCCATCCGTAACCCACATCGAAATGAGCAACCAATGCCAGTGATCACTCTGAAAATCTTAGAAGAGACCCAGAAAGGTTGTCGGTCTACCCCTTCTCTCTCGAGTGAACCCTTTGGCTGCCCTAAACTTCAACCTTCCTTTAGAGTCCCTTTACTTTATACACCCATTTCGCAGCCAATGGGTCTATGACCACTGTAATCTGAAGTTCCCCAAACTCCATTATACCTCATAGATTGAATTTCACCCTCATCAGATCCAACCACGCCTTCCTCACATTGAGGACAAGAAAACAACCCGCACAAGCATGGATCGCCACTACGAACCATATCGTAGTCTTGCTCTCCGACTAAATATCCCGGTGGTATAGCCGATCGCCTCTCCCTAGCTGATCTCCTTACTAGAGTAGTACACATCCCGCACCCGTGAGCCTCGATGAACTTTGCGATTAGAGTCGTCAACAGATCCCCGAAAGGTCTCAACAAATCACAGGGTGGTGGGAGTTTCCACAATTATCTCGATGGGAGGAGATACGTATACCACTTTGCGCATTCATCATCCCTCTCACAGTCCTGCGGAGCGTGCCTACTTTCTTCGCCACATCAAACTCCAAAACTTAAGGCCGCTCTGTGATTCCACAATTTGCAGGTTCCATTGGGATTATAGAACCCCATATCCCTTTGAAATCTCGTAAGATACAAAAACATCGTAGTGGTTCTCATTGGTTCAACTTACTTAATGTCGATTATACAACTTCACTTCGTGACATCCCAACCTTAAGATGGTTTAAGCTTCGGGCTACGCCTAGTCCATAAACCTGGGAGTCAATGGAACAAATTTTTGTAGGTACACCATTCAAAATGTACAAAGTCAGCTTTCAAAGCTTCACCCTACGTAAAACCGGTAATTGGTCTCTACTAATCATACCCTACCATTTCCATATAAGAGTACGATCACGCCTTTCGCTGTTTCATTTTGCTCAGGGACTCCCGTGCATAGTGCAACCTGTGCCACTATCCCGCAGTCCTCTGGGCATTTCGCGAATGGCCCCTGCCGTCCAAAGATCGCCATGCTTGCCATAATACTCTCCACCTTGACCAGATTCAACAACTTTTATGACTTTTCCTAATGAGCTTTCACTTCAATCAAAAAATCTTGAACTTGTCAAGACTCTGACTTTTCTTTAACTATACAAATAACCATAGTCGGTATCAGTCATCAATAACTTACACAAGGCTGTCAGATAGGTCCACTTACATCAGAATGACTTCCAACAAGCCGTAACCACGGACGCAGCTTTTCTTTCTTATCTGTCATTTGTACTTTAGCGTTTAATGATATTCTAAGTCATTTTAAGATAAAAGGTGATATTAGTCTTATCACTTTTCTAATTCGATCCTAGAGATATGGCTGCCGCTTATTACAATGCATAAGACCTTCCCTTAGTAGTGTCTCTTAGGAAATAACCTATTCACAGATAAGCGACGTAGATATGTCATCGGGAGATAAACTTAATTCGATAATCCGTTGGACATATGACAACAATTCAATCTTATTTAATTAAGAAATATTGAAATAACATTACTTTCTTTAATTTAAAAGAGTAATCATATGAATCTGAAACACGATACTAACCAAATTCGCCTAAAAGAAGGTACATAAAATGTGTCTTTCAACATCACTTAAAACCGAATCTAAATTAAGATTACATCTCCCACGAACATGACACACATCACTCTCGTTGTTTCCCCACAAAGGAGCTTTGATTCATCCTTGTTTGGCTTCCTCCTAAGCATGAATCCTCGTATGCAAACGCAACATGATTAAGGTTGCTCCACTATCGCCACCAAGAACTGGATGGTGCTTCAAATAGGTTGATTCACAAACAAGTGTTAAAGAATCATTTGACTCCGCCTCACGTTTGACATCGCTTGTTTGCACACTTTTCTTCATAAGTTTTTCTTACTAAAAAGAAGCAGCGATCACCATCCTTTTCAAGAATGTCTTCTTTGACCCATATTGTCGATTGACCGATAGTTTCTCGAGCACCTTATGAGTTCGACTTTTGAACTTTATTTTTCCTTTAGGGAACTAGCATATAAGGCCATATGCTCTTCTCCTTCTTAAGTTTTCTTTCTTCTTCTGCCACCAATTCTGCAATTAAGTCATTAATCACCAAGTCTCATCTTCGGGAATCAGTTTGTCTTTATAATCCCAAAGTCGTGGAAGGGGTGTTTAGGCTTGATGCACAATGCAAGCATCAGAATGGTAACATTAAGAGCTTGGAGCTTCGGGCCTTTAGGCTCACCGACAGTCGAAAATCGCTATGTGTGTAAAATGTGTGCCAAATGTGCTAAGTGCACGTTAGCTCAGCAATATAAGCAAATAAAGTACCTGGATATCGATCCACGCAGGAAAGGTGAATTGACTACGTAGGTTCCGCTTCAGATAATATCTCGAATAAATGATTCTAGGATAAAATTTTGGCAAAGAAACCCAACTAAGCCGGTGACAATTCTAATGAATTAATGGTGTCGCTTCAGGCTAAATTCCCTATCACGCTTCAATGGATTGTCGCTTCAAAGATATTTGTTATTCAATATATTTGTATTATGTCAATGTATGAGGTAATCTTGCTTCATGTTCGAGATATCCTTCCTCTCGAGGTATATCCGCCTATCTCGTGAATAGAATCTATATATCTCTATCTCGACTCCTGCAGATTCGAAACGCTTAAATGTTCAACCCCAAATGCCACCTTCTCGTTCTCGAATATCTCTATTAACTGACCGGCTAAAGGCTACTTCTTACCCGTATCCCCGACACTTTCATCTCTCGAATCCTGGATCTCCATATGATTATGCTAACATTGGCCGACATTATCATATAATTAAAATGCAGTATAGAGTAGATAAAATTAATAACAACTCAATAACATGAAAGATCAAACTTAACTATCAGGAGGTGACAGGTTCGTAACCCTAGAAAGAGATCTAGAACATCATCGAGAAAGATCAAATTGTCTAGTATTAAAAACATCATCATATTATCCAAAAAATAAATCTAACTATGAGAAACGTCCAAATCCCGAGTAATTTCTGCGGTCTCCGCCGACCGCTTTTGAATTCGTACCTTCCCTCGCACGCCTCCCGATACCCTAATTTCGAGCCATTCGTGCATTTTAAATGATGGAGTAAGAGCCGCAGCCGACGCCGCGCGCGACGGCAGACGCCGTGGACGTGTGACGCGCCGCGACGGTGACGTCAGGTCGCAGGACGTCGTGGACGCAGGACGTCAGCGACGATGGGCCACTTCCCCGCCGCTCCTGGCTGTTCCAAAATCGTTTCCCAAAGTCGCTTCTTACGCTCCGAATGAACCCGTAGAACCACACTGCATACACAAAAATCGTGTGATCTAGCCACAAAACTATAAAATTATTATAAAATAAATGTGAATCTTAACCGACTCGGGAGTGTAAGATGAGTGTTTTAGGCACCATCACACTCCCTCCAAACTTAGCTTCGCTGTCCTCGCAACCAATCCTCAGACAGACACACACCCGACACCATGCAACTAACACTAAGACAAGCAGGCACATGCCGAAAAATAAATAGGGATCAACAAATTGACCACCTCAACATACCCACCGTTTTGCTCGACAACCAAAGTGAAGGCATACGTATATTTGACTTTCTCGGTAAATTCGACCGAGATAGGTGAAACTAATTAGTGCATCAAACCCACCTGTTCAACGGCCTTCCCAAACCCTATGTGTGCTTATAAGGATGACCTGCACATGCCTAGCTGGATACCCCACCAAGCCTCAACCCACTCAGAAGAAGCTTTCTAACTAGACAAGGATAGGAACGCAGACCCATTTACGCCCACATGCCTAGAAACCTATGTACCAAAAACAAATGGAAGAAGACTCCAAGGCCAAGAAGTTTTAGCCATGTTCCCTCAGAAAGGATCCACGGGTGATCAGTATTATGATGTCACATCTTCAAATTATTCAATACAACAATTTGATACTGGCGAACTATCGATCATCCGCCCGCAGCAGCACACGACACAACACCCACATTTACACGTCGGATTCACACGATCATTATCGCACATTCATTTTCGTCATTTTTTTCTTTTTCTCTTTTTCATTGTTTTTGTATTTTTTGTCAGTCACATAAAATCTCTTAATAGGTGTCCCACTAAAATGGTTTGAACTCCTGAAGGATCGAACTTGGTGAGTTGGTTCTAAGACTTATGCATACTAAAGTCACACTACTGAGGTGATGTGGTTTTTGAGAACCGGTTTTCGACGCCCTGAATGATCTTCCGATCACAGTCTTTTTAACTATTCAACCTAATTACCGAGATCGGCAGCGTACAGTTTGGATCAAGTCAGAACTTGAACCCCAAACATTCACTGAACATGATAACCGCACAACAATACATATAAGAATGACTCAGTTGAATGCAACTAACCACATATGACTTATGAATAATAGATGCAACAAATCGAAAAAACACCACTCACACATGACCACCAAAATACTAAGCACTACTAAACCAAAACACAATAAACAAAACACAAACATAGTACCCGATCACCAAATCCTCCCAAACAAAATATCCAAAGGTCCCACTGCGCGATAAAAACATAGAGGGCAAGGAATCCCCGAATATCACCGCAGGAGGTGGTGGTGGATGGTGAAAAGCCGGCTTCAGCGTTTCGGCCCGTATAGACTGTCAGTGCCAGGCCAGAGAATGATGGCCCGATTGGCCAAATCGTCTCGCATGTCAAAGACGCCGCCTCCATGTTGAGTAATAGAGGGACCCCTATGGTTCGTTCATCCCTGCACGCCAAAGCGCCACAGGGTATAACGGTCCTCAATATCCGGGAGAACTGGCGTACCGAGGCCGCCAGGCAGGGTGGTGAGACGAACCGCCACGTCCCCGCTAGGTTACCCAGAACCCAGAAAAGCTTAGACACCCAGGAAGCTTCTCGCCCTCACCGAGGCCTGACCCGAGTCGTAGACCCTTCGGGAAGTCAAGGCGGAGACACCGTAGTGTGTCCCGCTTGACCGATGGCCTTAATCTCACGAAGCCGCCTCATTGTCGCAGAATTCCGCTTTGTTTGCACAAGCCAAATATCGTAAAGGGTGCCCCAGTTCCATCTTCGCATCCCTGGCGGCGGAGGATGGCATCCTCGGCGTCCCCGCCCCAACATCGAATGGTATATCCGACGATGGCAAAGTCAGAAGTGTGGATCGCCAAGGCCACCTCACACACACCGCATTCGGATAAGACGCCAAGTGATGAAGGCATGCCAAACTCGGGAATGCCAAATGCTTCGGGCTCGAATCGAATCGTTCCGCGACCGTTGATCCTCCACTCACCTCCGCCTTCGGGTCACGCGATGACTTTCACGGTAGCTCTGGATGCCGCGAAGAAACTTGGACATGTTTAGTCATAGAAACTATTGATCGACCAAGACCGTCGAGACAATACACCTCGTGACCGACCTTTTGAGGATACGGGAAGCGAGGCATGTAAAATTCTCGCCAACTACTTCTCATCGCCTGACGGTGGGTCGCATACGCCACCTTAGCCTCGATTGTTCTTTCTAAGAAATCATCGGGGTGATGGTTCTTCCTTAATGAAGGATCGGTTTTCTTTGCACCAGAGAACCGGGATCCGCTGGCACAAGGCTTATAAACGTGGAGAGACGAACGTGAGCTCGGGTCCCATTGGCCGACCCACTTCGCGTGTGCAACTTCGCCCGCCACATACCAACCTAGACAAAAAATCAACACCTAATGTGCACCACAAAATCAACTAAATAACTACCTAATGACTAACAAAACCTAAATGGAATCTGTTAAAGACCCTAAGGAACCTAGCTAACCCGAATGAATTCTAAAAGACCCTATGACTACACAAAAAAACGCACAATGAACCTCCAGACCATCGTACTGCTAGAACCCGGGCACACAAGGTGGAATGCCACTATGACCAAAACCGGGTCAAAGAGGGGTGACTTACAAAGGGTCTACGAGTGGAGCGGTTCATCAGACGAACCGAGTTCCCAAGAAGGTCAGCACCCGACGGCGTCAGGAGCTAGGGTTTCAAAGGAAAGGGGCTGCATCTGCGGAAGGTGCAAATGAACCATTCTGCCAAACCGCCGAGACGGCGGGTTCACGCCGCTGACGCGGGCAGAGATGACCAAATGACGCCAGCGACGTATGACCACGCCGCCGCGACGCGCGTGAGTGGGGTGACCAAATGACGCCGCGAATGCGGTGTGTGCGACGTCAGCACGATCACGCCACGAGACGCGGAGAATCACGTCACGACGTGAGAATTCCACGTCGCGACGTGACAGAAGGCTTCAAAAATGACGTCGCGACGTGAGAATTCCACGTCGCGACGTGACAGAGAGATGAAATTTTCGACGCCGACGCGGATCTCCACGCCGCTGACACGCGACGTAGCGTCCTCGCGAAGAAATTTTCAACACACTACTCACCATTTTTTCGAGAACTCTCCACGCAAACTTCATTCCCGGTATCAACACGCTGTAAGACCCGCACTCCACGCTCCGGTCCGCAATTAAACCAACAAGCAGAAACACTGATCATGAACACAACTAGAAATCAAAAATTGCTTAAAATAACCAATAGAACTTGAAACTACAAAATTTAGGACACTCTGGGTTGCTTCAAGAAAGCTCGCTTATGTTTTAATGTCGTTAATATCGACGACCCTCGACCTCACTGCAGTAAGACACTTAGATAAACCGAGAAATGCTGATTACAAGATCCTTATAGTGCTCACACCCAATGCTCAAGGTATTAAAAATACTCTTCCGTATTATTCCCCGCTCTTCTCGTCTTTCAGGCAATGTTTGCTTATCCCTAGCTCTTCACGCCTCGCAGAAAATCTCCGTGGTAATCAGTCTCGAGATAGTCTTCATTTGGATCGCCGTCTCGATGCTTCACGGTTGAAATACATGGAGTGATTTCTGCCTCTTGGACTCTCAATTTGAGTTCACCTCGCACATTGATTTGAGCTTTTCCGCATAGAAGCGAATTACCCAAGATGATGGGAATCCGAAGCCTTCTTCCATGTCCGTAATGACAAAAGTCACCGGAGGATCGGCACTCACCAACTTTTACTAGGACATTTTCGACATACCTCTGATGTTGGTAGGACTCCGTCGTAAGTTGCAAGTCGACATTGTAATCGACGGAAGCCTCCAACTCCTTAGCCTTTTAAACATCGAAAGTGGCATCAAGTTGATGTCGGCTCCATCACACATAGGCTTCCAAGATAATTGGCCTCAGAGAAACGTATAGAAAAGCTACCCATAAGTTTTTTGAGAAGCTTGCAGGATGGCACTATTCTCACATAGCGAGCAATCCCATATTCTTCTTCCAACTTCTTCCTTACTCAAGATCTTTTTCATGACTTCATCGTAGACTAGGTATATAGCGTTGCCTCCAAAAGGGTATATTAATATGTACTTCTGAAGATGTCAAGAAACTTCTTCAAACCGGCTTCTCCAACTTCACCTTCTTCAACCTCCGAGGATACTGGATTGGCATGACAAGTCCTGCTTTTGTCCGTGCTGCCCGCCTCTTCCCCATTATCCTTAGCTGCCTCATAACCCGAGGCTGCCTGGGCCAGATCCGGGTCCTTCTGAATGCTGAGCTCACCTTAAATTTCTGTACTTCCTTTACCACCACCAGCTTCGACCCGATTTCCAACTCTTTCCACCCTGTAGTGACATAGCCTCAGCATTCTTCCTCTCGAAGGTTTTACACCCTCCTTAATGTTGGTAGCCAACTTCCGCTGTAATAGATTGGCCATTCTCAATCTTATCCGTATTCCAAATTTCTAATCAGGCCGCTTGATTGTTCAATTGAGTCAAGCTCGTCACGCATACTCGCCGGTCTCATCTGCATGAAGCGCGTGTGTGAGGTGAGTCCGGGCAAGAGCCCTAAGTCCACTTTTTCGTAGGGTGGTTCATTCGCCTGGCCAGGGGCATATTGTTCGCTATCTAATCCCCTTGATTACGGAGCCATGTCGGTTCCATTGTTACACATACGCCTACCTTGGCCCCGATTCTCGATTATGGTGCTTGCTTCCCCATACCTACCCCGCTGTGGGTTCCCACACCGAACCTCGACATCGCTTCGGCTTCCACTGTAGTGGTTTCTCGACCGACATTCCACACTACTATGCCCCTCCACGTATCTCACAATCCCCATGGAGTGGTATGTATGGAATGTCACCGTCGTCATTTAACCTTAGTCACCGAGCCACATGATTTACCGCATTGTTGAGGACTGCATTGTTCAAGCACCCACCGTGTTTACTAGTGGAGCCTTCTCTCAGGCCACCGATTAGTGTTGGTTGGCAAAGATTCTCCAATATCTCATACACTGCCCTGCGGGTTTTCTTCACAAGACCTCCGCTGAGGCAGTATCTATCATCGTTTCGGTTGCATTTTTGCACTATTAGAAGGTATATGGACTTGCATCCATCCGTTAGTCGGTAGACATCTCCGCAATAATTCATGGAACCCGTCCCATGCCTCACGTTCTCCCCAGTTGACCAAACATTGGATCTCTCGCACGCCGCAATCTTCGAAGGTGAAAGAACTGCCGTGTAACCACCAAATCGCTCCATGCAAGGATGGAATCTGGTGGTCGATCGTTAGCCAATGTTCGGGCTCTATCCCCGAGGCAGGAAAGTGGGAACAACCGTAATCTGGGAGCTTCTTCAATAACCTGTCAGACTTGATGGTATCGCAGAACTCGAGGAAGTTAGTCAAATGCATGTTCGGTTCTCGTGGGGTAGTCCAGAACAATATAATATTCTCAGCGCGCATCTGCATCGCGGACCGAACACTCTCAATTCAAATTGTTTCGCTTGAATCGGTCATTCGATCGCTGTCCGAACAACCGCTTGCGGTAAAACAAACTCATCTAATAGCATGTGTTAGATCGTTCGTCAGAGTAAATATTCACGTTGATATTCCTTCCGTGGATTCCCATTTCGACTTCTCTGTGGTTCAGTTTGTTCAACACCAAAATCTTGTTCTTTCGCCGCAGTTGTTTCATGACTACCGATTCTAATCCGTTTCTGTTTCGTTTTCTGGCTAAATCAGGCGTAAGTCTTTCTCGCCGTGATCACACGTAAGTTGATTAATTCGATTTTGTCGTCAGATGTACTCTCACGAAAACCCGGTGATCGCGAATAACACCCGAATCCAACAAAACCAAATTACCAAAGATTCTAAAAATAACAAAAAGAAACGAAAAATTCGGGACACTATCTATGTGCTCACTTCTCTATATCAATTTAAACCGTTCTCGGCAACTACGCTTCAAAAACTCGACAAAGCCGAAAAACGCTATGAAATGTGCCTAAATGCGCAAGTGCACGATATAAGTCTATAATAGGAAAATTAAAGTACCTGACAGATCCACGTGGTGGTGAATTGACCAGACTTGCTAAGAAGATCTTAATAATGATTCTGTATAAAAATTTAAGTAAAGAAACTCGCAACTACGTATTGATCAGTAATTGAACAACGGTATCGGCGCTGTAAGCAACCCTATCACGCTCAATGGATTAATTAAAGATATTATTATCTGTAACATATTTAATATGTCAATGGCGAGGTAATCTTGCTTCACGCATATCCTCTCTCGAGGATATCCCGCCTATCTCGTGAATAGAATCGAGTATATCTCTATCCCTAATTTCCCAGATTCAAATGCTTTAAATGTTTTAACCCCAAATGCCACCTTCGTGTCTCCTAATATTTATTAACCAACTGTTGAAGTGTTACTACCCAGACTCGATCAATTCTCATCTCTCGAATCTCTGGATTCCAAAGGCGATTATGCTAACATTACGACATTGTCATATAATTAAATGCAGGTATAGAGTAGATATGACAAATTAATAACAACGAATAACATGAAAGATCAAACTTTAACTATCAGAGATGTGACATGGTTCGATGTACCTCAGAAAGAGATCTAGAACATCATTAGAGAAAAGATCAAATTGTCTAGTATTAAAAATTATCATCATATTATCCAAAATAATAAATCTAACTATGAGAAACTACCCAAACTCCGAAGCACTCTAAGCCCCGTCGACCGCTACTTCCTCGAATTCGCGGCCTTCCCCGTGACGCCTCGAGACACTTCTAATTTCTCGGTTTCATTCTTACTTTAAATGATGAGGTGCAGATTGAGTCGACGTCGCTGACGTGGTGGACGCTCGAGTGGTGACGCCGCGATGCAGACGTCGCGACGCGACGTCACTTCCTCGCTACCGCTCCTCATATCATGCTCCAAAACTGCTCTAAAAGTCAGTTTCTTACGTCGCAATGAATCAACCACACCAGATACAAAATCGGATCTAGCCACAAAACTATAAAAAATTATTATAAAATAAATGTGAAAATGACGAACCGACTGAGTGTAAGACGAAAGTTTTAATCCATCGTATCTACCTTCATCCTCGATAATCTCTAACTCCAACCGCACCATCATACTCATGTTAAAGAGCTTTTGAAGAAGTGTTCCAACCCAAAAGATAGATGAAATTGATTTCTAATTTATATCGCTTATCATCATTTCCTTAGTAGTACTAATCGGTAAACCACTTTTCGCGTTCTTGTATGGATTTCTTTCATTGTCAATAGGCAAATCCTATTGCTCCTCCTGTGTAGCATAGTCCAAGGTTTTCTTTCTCGCCTTCGCAGACTAGTGGTTGTGATATTCACGGCTTTTTATCTTGTAAGCGCAATGTGAACATCCGCCACCCATTCCAAATAGAAGTCCTCTTCCATTTCTAAATTCAATCCAAGAAGGGACCTGGTCTAAATAATCATTGCTCACGTAAAATTGGATCGAAAAATAAAACAATACAATACAATCATCATCGTGAATATTCATACGTAGAACTACATACATCATCACATAATCACCTGGGCGTAAAATATGACATGCAAGAAGCACTCTCCACATGACAAGAGAACAGAATGACTTTAAATTCACACTTTGGGTGTATGAACCACTAAGATCGCCATTTCGCACAGCCATACATGTATCCCTCCATGAATCCAACACAGACCACCTCGGGAGTACATGATCACGTAATAAATGAGACATCCCACCACACATGAGACTACTCGCAAACCCAACTGGTGGTGCCACTTTTAAGGCCACAACCCAATTGAATCCTTGAAAATCTCTCATACCAGAGATATAAACTTTATGTATCACATTCAATATATATATATGTAATGTCAATTATATTGTTCAATTCATTCATAGTCAATGAATTACACTCTACATAGTCCTTATGTGGTGATATACATGTGAGCTATCATACATATTTCCAAAACCATAGAGAAATACAAGAAAATACGCAAAAAACAGCTTCAAACATAAAATAACATACCACATTGTGAGTTATTTCAATACGGCCAGGCCTAAGATCGCCCAAAACGGACGTCGGACGCTGGGCGACGCGACGGCCGCCTGGTCGCTGAGAAACCGGCCGTCGATTCGGCCCGATGACGCCAGTACGACGCCATCGGGTCGTTCGACCAACCGATGACGCCGCGATGACGCCATCTGCCCGGGTCCGATCCGGCCCGATGACGCCGCGATGACGCTATCGTGGGGTTAGGATGACGCCATCCGGCCGCCAAAATCGTATTCGGCGCCGACCGGGCCAAACATCCCGCCCGCGTCAAGATCCGGCTCGCTCAAACTCGTTGGGGAGATGACGCCATCACGACGTCATCATCCACGCCGCGATCCCAGAATCAACCGTCAAAAACGGACGCGCAGAACTGCCACGCCTGGCTACCGACTGGCCGCGATTACCGCCATCATGACGCCATCGCCGCTGGGACGTGATCTCGTATGCTGTGGTCTCACGCCGCCGCCTCACGCGCCCGTGGTGGCTCGCGGAGGCGCTCAGCAGGGCGCCGTCTCGCCACCTCCGGCGACATGCCACCCAATCGACCGATCGCCTCGCCGGTAGATTCCAAATATGTAAAAATATTCATTTTGATTTGTGAAAATCTCCGAACCGGACGTATCGCTCGATTGAATAAACCTCAAAAATTTCACTTTATGTTTTGAATTTTAATCCATGGTCAGTTTCCTGATACCAACTGTAGGATACGTTAAATCAACCTAGATACTATGTTAGAACACAAAGCATAATAATAATGGAGAAAAACCGAATCAAGATGTACCGATTTGGAATCCATGGCTCAGCTTTGATGCTTAATCAATAAACCCGCAGAACGATCTCAAGATTCTCAAGATCTTCTCCTAAATGGCCCCTTGATGACACCGGGCTTACGAGAACGCCCACCGGTTAGAGAAAATATTTCTCCGACCAGAGTGTGAGAATGAATTGTAATGTATCCTGTGGTCTGGGAGGACTTCGAGCCTTCTATTTATCGAGTTCGACCACGGCCCCCCCACACGGGGTCGGCCATACCAGCCCACACACTGCTTTCACCCCATATGATTTATTAAGAAACCTTATAATCTCAATTAATTAGACCGAATAAATTCAGTTAATTCCAATTAATAAAGCCCACTTTATGAAAATCTTACATATATATATATATATAATAACTAAAAGATAATTAATAATTAATTATTCATACGGTGAAAGGTAAGATAATAACTAAACCGAATTCAAGTTTTAAACGATAAAAATTAAATTCACTCATAGACCATTTATAATCTTTTTAATTAGTCATCTTAAAGGCCGGACAAATCGAGAAGATACTATGAAAAAAAAAATCATTTGTAAAGTAAGGAAAAAAAAGGTCATTTTCAATC
The DNA here is from genome assembly GCA_016808115.1 of Tetrastigma voinierianum. Lineage (NCBI taxonomy): Eukaryota > Viridiplantae > Streptophyta > Magnoliopsida > Vitales > Vitaceae > Tetrastigma > Tetrastigma voinierianum. The sequence goes on from JAEQBH010001121.1 coordinate 1,000,243, forward strand.
ACGTGAGGAAAAAGAGATGTGAATCATAAATAATTTATATTTGAAAATCTGGGTCGCTGGAGTTATCAGGAGTTGGAGAAAGAAAGGTTAATCAACGTCATCCTGAGTAATATAATTAATTAGAATATTACAAGAAAATACAAATTAGTAACAAGTCAGCCAGTTTAAGAACCTCCTTTAGATTTTTTATATCATAAAAAGGAGTGGTCCAGTGGGTATACGGTCAAGTCATCAATCAAAGATTATAATGGCAAAACCAAGTAAGATAAGCTCAAAATTAATGTCGGCATGATATTTGTGAATTGTGATAGAGAAATTAATGGTTACCATTTTGGGCCCAATAGTTTATGGATGGATTAGTTGACTAATTGTCTCACCTTTTTCTTATTATATTATATTCAGTGTTGAATGATAGGACTAGCATCATGTGTCATGTATCTGTCCCCATAGAAGGTTAAATATTTTAAAGGTATAAACGAATCTTCCCTTTAGTGTGTTTTAGGTTTTTATGTTAATGACTTAAATTATTTTGGGCCTATAAGTCATACATTAGACAACATCCACACACGCTGGGTCGTGACTCAAAGCTTCATGGGCCCAAGGTCCGCCTTTGGGTCCCGCCGATCCGACGGCAAAATCTCCCGCCCAAGCCCAAGGGCCAAGCCCGCCTAAGGCCGGGCCGCGGCTTGATTTAGCCTTGTCCGCCCCGACGGCCGGCCCTCGATTCATGCGCTTTAGGCCCGTCGCAGGCCCATCCAAAAGCCCGCCAGAGGCTCGCCTGTGCTTATCAAGAGCCTCGCCCAAGCTCGACCCTCCACTTGTGCAGGCTAGGTTTTTTTATTTAAATTGTATTCAAAAGCGTTAAAAATAAAAAAGTAGCTCTTAAAAACAATTCAAAATAAAAATACTTCATTTAAAAAATTTTATTCATCAAATATAATTACATTTAAAATATACGAAAAGTTTAAGATTAATATAAAATAAGACATCCCAACCAGTTGGCACCTACTTATTTGTCAATCATTTGTACTTTTTCAATCATAAGAAAATAAAATACAATATACATTTAACGAAATATTTTAATCATTATTTTCCTCGTGATGAGGAATTATCATGATCCATTCATGTTTTGATAAATTTAAGTTCTCTCAGACAATACTAAGGCAACTCGAACATGATCAGCACTTTGTCCCCTAAATTCCAATCTTTAAACATACTACTGCTTCGATTACCAGTGACAAATTACACGCTTGCTAACCACTCTTCCACCGCACTAAAGCGCCCAACGTAATTATACTCACGCACACGACTAATACATCACGCACAATAGATAACATGTGGTATTTTATTTGTTATTTTTTTCTTACCATTCTAAAAATTTCAAAATCTTCTAATGTCTCAAGTAAAACTAATCGTTTCTACACTAAGATATCTATCTATATCAATATTATTCGAGAAATAGTTGCCTTTTTTTCTAGTTTTTTAAACATTTCTAAAGGGCTTTTATAAAAAAGATTGTGAAATTGCTGCATTTACTTTGATTTTATCAAACTAATATCATTTTCATATTTTTCTTTATAAATATTATATAAAATATATAATAACGAATTTACTTCATTTTTAATTTTTTCAATTTTTATTTGATCTTCATTGTAAATAACTTGCAACCATTCATCTAGAGCATCAAATTTTAATTTACGATCCACAATTAAACCAATATAATAAATCAAAGGTGTATCTCAATATTAATCTTTCTATCATTGCAAAAAATTGTATCATTAAAAATTTCATAACTTAAATAATTTTGTAGCACTATAAATACTGGGCTTATTTCCAGATAATGATCTTAATATGAATATACACAAAGAAAATATTGTTGAAGATCAAATTTTCAAAAGACTTCAGAGAATCCCGGTAATGCCAACCATAATAATTTTAACATCCACTATTCACTGTCACCATTATTAGATAATGTGTACTATATCCATCAATTTCTGTTATATTTGGTAATATTCTGTACTGTATGGTAATCATCACTTAAGATTCAAACTCATTTTTTATTGCACTTGTATCACAAAAAATCATGTTCAGAGTTAAATACCAACATTATATAATGTTCTGATTTTTTCCACTAAACATCAACTATTTTAATCAATCTTTCTCAACAATCTTTATAAAAGAAAAACAAAACAACAGATTTGAAATGACTCAATGACTCTTATTTGTCAAACTTGATTCATGTATTGTCATCATTATTAGAATATTGATTAATATTATTAAAACATTTTAATTTACTAATGTTCAAAATCTATAATTTCAATATTTATTAGTTGTTATTCTACCACTTATAGATATTTTATTGTTTTAATGAAATGATTCTTATTCATAACATCCATTCACTCATTTATATGGGAACACATAACAGAAACCCATATATTAAGATGTCCAATGAATATAATATTCAATTGTAATTTTTTCGTCAAAATTGTAAAGATTTGTCCTTCTATTGAATTTTTCTTATATCTTTAAGATTTGCATCAAATTTTTAATTCAAGATTAATTCGGAACTGAATCTGCTTTATTATCATCATAGAAAGCCCCCATCATATTAAATGCTGAAATGCCCATCTGAGAATCAACCCCGCCTTCATTAACAGTACTCATTATAAATAAAATCTAATTTCATTATCATTCTATCAATCAAAGAGTACTTAATATTTATTAGATATCTAGCTTTTACACTGTTTATTATGTCTTTAGATGATTCTAGGTCCCAACTGATCCACTATTTACAAAGTTTAAAGTACACCCATCTGCTTTTTGTAAGGGTTATTTTCTAAAATTATTTCTATTCTATAAAAATTTCATATATTTGAACTAAATTTTTTGCTTAATTATGCACATAGACTAGAAGAAGATGTACATGCACTATCCATATTAAAACTATTAATAAAATATTATACTAAAAAAAAATGAATCAAAATAAAATGTAACAAACAAATAAAGAAAAGTAAAGGAGAAATATTACCTAAATCTGGGAGGATCTAAGCTAAATTCTTAATCCGACTATTAGAGTCACTAATGCTTGATTTGCAATTTCAAACACCAATAATATCATGTAATATGAAGCACAAGAACAATGGAAGAAATGAAGTATTAAAGAATGTGGAGAGAAAATTCGATTTAACTTCAGAGAGAAATGAGAAATTAAAAGACTAATTTGACGGTAAGTGTACCTATAAAACAAAATGCGAGATGATAGAGAAAAGAAGTGAAAAAAAAAGTGGGAAAGGTTCCAACGATCACATGACCGTTGGGAAGGGAGAAATTGAGAATATTACCGTTGTGAGCCAACGGTCACATGACCGTTGGAATTTGGAAATGAAGGAGGGGGGTCGGCTAGAAGGGAAGGGAAGGGAGAGAAGAGGGGGGGGGGGGGGATGGGGGGGTGGAAGACGGGCAGACCTGTTTTATTTGGGCCCGTAGACTGAGCCATAGGCCTTAAAATTTTCTTAAGCCTTGCCCGGCCTGACCCTTTGACCGATCAACGGGCCTAAAGGCTTGGTCCGACTCGGGCCTAAGGCCTTATTTCTCTTGGCCGGGCGGCCCAGATCAGCCCCGTTGGAGACCCCTAGATAAGGTGCACAAATTTCTAAAGGTTTTCGTGTATATCCCACTTTATTTCGAAACCTTTTTTTCTCCTAAGATAATGTTTAGGACTGTAGCTAATTAACTATGCCCTTAACAGTTAAGCGTTGGAAGGAAAAACAAATCACATAACTGAGAGAAACAGAACTGAACTGAAAATTAATTTTCTTTCTCAACCCAATACAAGAGCAGACTATTTAAGAGAGAAGAGAAAGTGGTCACACGGTTTGCTAATCAAGTAAGGTGGCGTTTGTTTTTTTTTATTTAATGCTAAATAGAACTTTTTTTTATCTTAATACCGAATAGTACTTAATAACATTAAGATGTTTCGCTTGCTTTTTAATATCAGAAATGAAGTATGATGACAACAAGGTACATTTTTGAGTTCCCGCCCCAACCCATTTTTAATGGGATGAGTTTGGTTTAACTAAAATCAGGTTTTTAACAGGTTTGAGTTTATTTTCTCAAATTTGAAACGGGTTCAGGTATTGTTACTCCCTGTAAAACACGGGAAAATTAAAAATTTTCAAAAATGACAAAATGTTAATAAAAATAATAAATTGTCATAAGCGTCAGCAAACTTAGAGTACCCTTCAGATCTCTGGGACGACTAAACTGGGATCACACTGGCAATTGCCTCACGAAATCTAGTGACCTTAAAAGTTTCGTTGAATTAAGGACGAGCGGAAATTTTGGAACTACAAGTGATTAGTTGTTAGTGACTCCGGGAATGAGATTTTACGAAAATCTCGGAAGTCGAAAATATTGAAATTTAAGTTCATTTAAAATAAAGTGAATTAAAGAAATAAATTGTTTGAGACAAAAAACGGACTGAATGAAGTAACATGAACCATGTATCAAAATAATAATAATAAATAGCTAAGTATATTTTAAAAATAATTTTTTATTATTTTGTTTTATACTTTTAATATAAATAATAATTATTCTTATAATGTTTTTTAATGAATAATTTACATAAAAATTCATAATATTTTTATTTTTATAAAATATTAATTTCAATATAATAAAAATAAAAAAGCAAATATAAAAAAATTAAAATTAAAAATAAAAGCAAAATAAAGGAATGTAAGCAGGCGAGAATTTGAGAATTTTCCACTCTTACATGTCATATTTAATTTTAAATAAGACAAGTTGAGATTGAAAAAATAAATAAGCCAGAATTAGGATGGGACAGCCGTCCCAAACCCTCTTGTTGTCATCCCTAGTAATGTGTATTGCTAGCTTCTTTTTGTTGAGCGTGATTGAGTTTTTTATTTTATGGAAATGACTTTAAAATAGAAAAAGCCGATATTCATTTTTTTATTTAGAGCTTTTTAAAATTTGATGACAAGTCGTGAAAATTTAAAAAAAACAAATAGCTTAATACTAAAAGCTATTTAGCTTCAATATTAAGTTAAAAAACAAACACCACCTAAGTTTGTTACATTCATAAATGAGTGTTTGGCTATCATCCTTTTTCATTAAAAAAATCACAATCACGTTAGAAACTTTGGCAAGCATAAGCGGTTAAAAAGATGTTTAGATTGGTGTTTATCCATTTATAACATTTTCTAATATTGATCCATCTAGAGGAGACATTTTCTTGAAATTAGAGCTATTAAGTAAGCATGACCTGTATATTGAACTAAAATTTTGTAAGTTTAACCTTATATGAAAATTGATAATTTCATGTGATCAAAACTTGACTTGGTGAGTAAAACTTTAAAATAATAATATATTATCTTAATGGATTTTCAATCTGGAACTTGTCATCACTGATGACGAGTTATTTTTTAATTGAATTTTACACATGTCCCTTCGGAGATGGTCTTTCCTTTTTAGGAATTCATACATATATAATATACTTTTTGTATAGATTAGTCAAACCCGTAGTTTATTTATTTAATTTTTTAATGCATAAAGTAATTGGCAATTAAGCACGTTTACAAGAAGCAGCTTAGAAAATGTACGCCTTGAGTGACACGGAAGAAGAAGAAATCGACAGCCATCATCTATTATATAATCAAAACCTGTTCAAGGTGATATGACATATATTTAATGAAACACTACTTCCCTTGTCTGCCGTAGATTTAATATTTTTCCTTAGCCCACCACGTGGCTGTTGAAGAGTATTTCCTTCAAGCTCCCATTTATATATATATATATATATATATATATAACCATAGTTGTCCCACCGTCATGGACTTATTCATCCTTGACGGTAAACCTCTTTAAGGGAGACTTGAACTAGTAATTGTTAAATAAAGTGTATCCATCAATTTGCGCACATTTTGATTTAATCTATAGGAACTTGAAGTTAACGTCGGATAAACCTCTTAAGACCTTGAAAGGACTCCAACTATTAAAAATTGAGGAATAAACTAGTTCAAAACCAAGTAGGCTAGAGTTATTTACAAAAACTATATAATGCTTGTCCTTTATTCACTTTATTTTTTATCAAATGTTTTAAAAATGGTTGGTGATTGAATCGGAAAATTTACGATTCACGGTTCATGATCGGGCCAGATAGTCGAGCTATAGTGAGGCCCGATGTAATAAATATATTATTTATATTTTATTTAAAAATTTTAAAATATATAATTATGTATTTGAATATTATTTATTACTTTTTATATAAATAGAAATATTTTAAAATTTATTTTAAAAATATGTATAATGTTTAAATATGAAAACATGTAAAAATGGAAAGAAACATTTATATAAATATCTGGCAATTGAAGTAAGTAATATATAATTTGTTAATATCTGAGATAATCACAATTACGAGCGGTGGTAAGTGGTTCTTTTATAACCATTTAAGTGTTGAATTATTGGCCTTTTCTGACCATACAAATATATAATTACAAGTAACGGCGTCGTTTCAATGTAAAAAGAATCAAAACGGCGTCGTTTTGGCTGAAAAGTGGGGAGGCGAACCATTGGGTGCGGCGAGAGCCCCGCGACGTTCATCAGGTTCACTAGTTCGGCAAGTCGATTCGAACCAAGCGGTTTTTGCGTTGAACCCACGGTGCAGTTTATGGTCGATGGTCAGCCGTCAGTCGATCGTTTTCAAAACATTGTTTTTATCAATCAATATGCACGTCCTTTCTCATCAACCTGTACTCATCTGCAAAGCATTTTCTGTTTCCTTTGTGTATCATTTATATATCCCTAGAGACTTTACTAGTTAATGTGCAATTGTGACTTTTAGACTCCATGCAAGCAGTTGCTGATGGGATTATTGGAGAAAGAGTCAGGCGAGTTTGTTTTTATACCTTTTGCTTAAAGCAACCTTTTTTTAGCATTCAGCTTCTTTTTTTTTCATGACTTATTTATAAAATTATATGTATATTTAAATTTTTAGTTAAAAATTTATTGTCTCAAAATTTAGATAAAAATTAAAAAAATATTTAAAAAAAAACAAATAACTAAATACTTAACCCTATTAAGCATTATTCAAAATAAAAGTTTTATTTAGCATTAAATAAAAAAACAAATGACACCTTCAGCTTGGTTGGTTTGTAAAGTGTTGTCAATGGACCTTGGTTCTTCATTTCATGTGTGGGTTGGACACATAAATAAATAGGTTTTGACCCAATTATTTTTAAAAAGCAATAATAGTAATGGGATTGTGAGCAAGGATTGAAATTTCGGATATATCGGCCGATATATCGTCTCTCCGGATCTGCGGGCCCCACTCGGAAAGCGATTTTGATCGAAGATCGTTTACGGGAAAAAATCGTGAAAAATCGGGAAATATGGCGGCGATATTGTGGAAATATATCGATATCGGGCCAAAAATTTGGTAATTTCGGTGAAAATTACAACCTGCAGCGTGGCTTGATTTAACTAAAATATACGGAGATATATAAATATCGGTAAAATATCGTAGATATATCGGAAATATCTGTAAAATATCGAATATATGGAAATATCGAGTAAAATATCGGAGATATATCGGGATATCGGAAATATATATCAAAACTGACCATATTTGCACCAAAATTAAATCCAGCAGTATAATTAAATTACAAATATATTTTGACCATCCAACGGTTATTTGACCCAAAAAATCTATAAATACCTCTAAAATCATTCAATTTGATTTACAAATTCTCTCTACCCAATATCCAATCTTCATTTCACTCCAAAATTTCTTTGTGATATCTCTTAAATAACTATATATTAGTTTAATATTTTAAATTAGTTAATTTAGTAATAATATATTTAATAAGGAAATTAACATTTCATGTTCGTTAATTTTTAAAATCAAGTTATATATTAAAAGTTAATATCGTGTATGTATTATAAATTTATAGCGTATTATATGAAGTTTTCATATTTTAAATTAGTTTAATTTAGCCCAATAATATATTAATAAATTAATTTTCATATTAGATTAATATTTGAAAGCAGTATGTGGATGAACCGAATTTCCTATCCATAGAGAAGTTGTAGATACAAGTCAAGACATTTATTCATGACATGTTCGATCTTATAATCAATATTATCGAACACCATGCTTTATATGAATAGTGTCTTTCTAGAAATTGTCTAATCATCAAATGTTGCAATTGAGTCACATCAATCTTCATTTTGATTTTAAAAACTCATTGCAATGTATATATTTGATATTATATCATTTACACATTTAAAAGTATTATTATGAATTTCAAAGTATTTTTGTTAATTTTCGATATATCGATATTCATAAAAAAATATCCACCGATATATCCGATATATCCATAAAATGCAAGTACCGATATATCCATCGAAACCGATATTTCCAACCTTGATTGTGAGTGATATATATATTGGTCATTGATTTTGTAAAATAGAGTCTGTTGTTTTAACTCAAATTTGATTTTGTGAATCCTTGCAGTGAGCTCATCACTTATCACTTTTCAACTCCTTGACAAATAGTTGAGTTTGATGGCATTAAATAATTTAGTAAAGAAATGATTTAATATGCCAAATGCATCAATCTTATTGTTATAGTCGTTGTCTTGAAAATCATATTAATTTTAGGTGAACCACAAAAATCATGCCAGTTTTGTTAGAATTCTATATTTAATTTTTTATATTTTTTTAGAACTCAAATTTTGCATTATTCATAATAATATAAGTAGTTGAGTATGATTGATCTATGTCATGCTTGCATTGGGACTTCTTTGAACTTAGAAAATTCAATTTTATTGGGTGAAAAGTTAGTCTGATAGCTAAGTATATACCAAAAAAGATTGACAGATATAATGGCAACGCAGGAAGCATAAAGGCAAAAAAGATTAACTTTTCCAAAAATCCAAGGATTATTTAAGGATGTTTGTTTATATTTTTTAAAACTGTTTTTTTGTTTGGGAAAACAAGAAAAATAAGAAATTCATAAAAAACACAATTAGTTCTTTTTTTTTTTTACAACATGAAAAACACGTAAAACATTACATTTAGATAATAATAACAGTTTTCAGGAAATACTATTTGATCATATTTTTTATGTTTTCAAAAACTTTTCTTCATAATAATTTTAAAAAACAAGAATCAAATATTCTCGACATCTTTCAATCACAATCATATTAGAAACTCCGGCACGCATGAGCTGTTAAAAAGATGTTCAAACTAGTATTTATCCATTTATAACATTTTCCAACATTGGTCCATCTAGAGGAGACATTTTCTTGAAATTAGAGCTATTAAGTAAGCATGACCCGTAAATTGAACTAAAATTTTGTAAGTTTAACCTTATATGATTCGACTTGGTGTGGAAAACTTTAAAATAATAATATATTATCTTAATGGATTTTCAATCTGGAACTTGTCATCATCACTGATGACGATTTATTTTTTAAGTGAATTTTACACATGTGCATTTGGAGATGGTCTTTCTTTTTTAGGAATTCATACATATATAATATACTATTTGTATAAATTAGTCAAACCCGTAGTTTATTTATTTAATTTTTTAATGCATAAAGTAATTGGCAATTAAGCACGTTTACAAGAAGCAGCATAGAAAATGTTCGCCTTGAGTGACACGGAAGAAGAAGAAATCGACAGCCATCATCCATTGTATAATGAAGACCTGTTCAAGGTTATATGACATATATTTAATGAAACATTACTTCCCTTGTCTGCCATAGATTTAATATTTTTCCTTAGCCCACCACGTGGCTGTTGAGTATTTCCTTCAAGATCCCACTTTTTATACGTGTATATATATATATATATAACCGTAGTTGTCCCACCATCATGGACTTATTCATCCTTAAGGGGAAACCTCTTTAAGGGAGACTTGAACTAGTAATTCTCGAACTAGTAATTGTTAAATAAAGTAATGATTAATTTACGGTATCTTGATTAATTCTACGAGAACTGCTTAACGTCGGTAATTAAATTCAGAAAGCCAGAAATTTTCTTCATAAGGGACATAATTTTAGTAGTATAAAAATATAAAATTTCAATAAAAAAAATTAATGAACAACATGTTTCAATATATTTGATAATATGATCATAACATATTTAAAAATTATATTAACTAAGAATAGAGATATATATATATATATATATATATATATATATATATATATATATATATATATATATATATATATATATATATAGATAGTAATATACATTAAAATATAATGTTAATACAAAGCTTTAACAACAAATTTTGTTATTCAATAAGAAAGTTAAATTTAAATATGAACAATTATTATCAATAATAAATTTTAAAAATTGAATAAAATATAGATTTATCATCTATTCACATAACATTTTAATAATATTTAAATAGATAAATCCAAATAACAAATAGTAGGTTAAGTTTTTTTTTTTAGTTAGGTTCCCCTAGCTTTCATAATAGGTTTTCTAATTGTTAGGTTACCAAAATACTTTTGAAGATATGATAAATGATTGGTGTATAGCAAATGACAAAGGGTTTTAAATTGAAATTTTTTTAAGTTACAATTGGTACATATATAGAGATTTTGTATTATATTAACATAATAGGATGGTAACTTTATGGTTAGAGTTTTTAGTATAATAACTTATACTTTGCTCAGATATCTTAATTGTAGAAACAATAAATTTTTTTTTGGGAAAAGTTTTAGTAGATCATTATACTATTTCTAGAACTTAAAAGATTGTTAAAATGGGACAAGTAAAGTTAAAAGTTCGAATCTTAGCACTAATTAATTATATACGTTTATTCAAACTCATTTTATTTTGCTTTCTCTATCATATAAGACTAAAAAAAAATTAAAAATATGTAAACTTTTAAGGAATTTGATTATATTTGATTTTCTTTTATATTTTAGAGCTTTAGTGTTATGAGAATGTTGGATAAAAAATTTGCAACACAAGATGTTTAGATAATTTTAATGGGACACTATTATAGGATAAAAAAATTAATTCAAACCATAGATAAGAGGACGAGGGATGAGACATTATATATATAAAAAAAAAATTGTGGATAAAAATTTGATGGGGAGGGGGGCATATGCCCCCCTGAGCCTATGGTGGCTCCATCATTACCTATGACTTTGAGAAGAATCGAACTATTAAACATTGAGGAATAAACCCGAGGCTAAACCAAGTGGGCTAGGGTTATTTTAAAATACTATAATGTAATCCCTTTCATTTCCTTATTTTTTATCTGTCAAAATGCACCTCCTCTCTTATCAACCTGTACTCATCTAAAAAGCATTATCTGTTTCCTTTGTGTTTCATTTATATATCCCTAGTGACTTTACTAGTTAATGTGCAATTGTGACTTTTAGACTCCATGCAAACAGTTGTTGATGGATTATTGGAGAAAGACTTAGGTGAGTTTGTTTTTATACCTTTTTGCAGAAAGCAACTTTTTTTTAGCGTTCAGCATTTTTTTTTTCATGACTTATTTATAAAATTATATGTATTTTTAAATTGTTATTTAAAAATTTATTGTCTCAAAATTTAGATAAAAATTTAAAAATAATTTTAAAAAAACGAATAACTAAACACTTAATCCTATTAAACATTATTCCAAACAAAAGTTTTATTCAACATTAAATAAAAAAACAAATACCACCTTCAGCTTGGTTGGTTTGTAAAATGTTGTCAATAGACCTTTGTTCTTCATTTCATGTGTGGGTTGGACACATAAATAAATAGGTTTTGACCCAATTATTTTTAAAAAACAATAATAGTAATGGGATTGTGAGTGATATATATATATATATATATTGGTCATTGATTTTGTAAAATATAGTCTGTTGTTTTAACTCAAATTTGATTTTGTGAATCCTTGCAGTGAGCTCATCACTTATCACTTCTCAACTCCTTGACAAATAGTTGAGTTTGATGGTTCCATTAAATAATTTAGTAAAGAAATGATTTAATATGCCAAATGAATCAATCTTATTATCATGGTCGTTGTCTTGAAAATCATATTAATTTTAGGTGAACCACAAAAATCATGCCAGTTCTGGTAGAATTCTATATTTTATTTTTTTATATTTTTAGAACTCAAATTTTGCATTATTCATAATAATATAGCTGAGTGGCGATTGATCTATGTCATGCTTGCATTGGGACTTCTTGGAACTTAGAAAATTCATTTTTATTGGGTGAAAAGTTAGTCTGATAGCTAAGTATATACGAAAAAATATTGGCAGATATAATGGCAACGAAGAGCATAAAGGCACGAAAGATTAACTTTTCCAAAAATCCAAGGATTATTTGGCTACGCACATGCTAAAACTGTTTTATTGCTTAAAACAAGAAAAATAAGAAATTCATAGAGAACTGTAGACCCCAAAATTTGCTCACATATTATTTTTATTATTATTATCTTTAAAATTTACTTTTGATTTTGTTTTTTTTTATTATTATTACTATTTTTTATTTTATTTTATTTTTCAAACCCCTAATTCCTCATTTCCCCTACTCCCTATTTCTCTCTCCACCCATCTCCAATGACCATACCTTACCCAACTATCCCCCTCTCTCTTCCCCCTCCCCCAACCGGTTTGCTTCTTATCCCCCATCTCCTTCTCCTCTCCTTCTTCTCCTTCCCTTCTCCTACTCCTCTCCTTCTGCTCCTTCTCCTCTTCTTCTGCTCCTCCTCTCACCCTCCCTTTTTTTTTAATTTTTTTCTTCCCTCTCCTCCGGCTCCCTCTCTTCTTCTTCTTCTTCTTCTTCTTCTTCTCTTCTTCCTCTCCTTCCTTCCTCTCTTCTTTTCTTCCATCCTAGTTTCATTTTTTTTGCTCATACTCAAAGAAATCAAAGACAAATATCACAAAGGTAAAAGACTCATACCTTTATTATCTTTTTTTTATTTTTATTTTTTTTTTCTTCTCATTTTTTTTCAACACCTACTAAATATTTTTTTAGCATAAAATTCAACACATGTATGTATTTGTGGGATTAGATTTTTCTTTTATGGGTTATTATGAGTTGTATATGTATGGATATGAAAAATTGTTATTGGTGAAACTTATGTGAAAATTTGTTGTTGGTGAAACTTATATAATTAGCCTAATCTCGTGATTTTTCTTACTTTATTATATTTCAGTTTATTTTAAGTGTTATTTATGCGCAATTATATTTTCATGTTGCTAATAGCTAACTCGAAATTTTGTATGGACTTAAGAATTAAGTTTTTTTAGATATAATTTATATTTAATATAAGTGAAATTAGCTCTAATAATTAAATTAAATTTTATAATATTCGAATTTACCTCTAAGCTTATTGTCAATTATAATTATATAATTTTTATTTAATTTAAGATGATTGTATGTTATAATTTTATTTCAATTAGTAAGAATTGTTAAATATTTAAACAGCCAAACCTATTAATTCTAAGCTCTCATCTCGCTGGCGCCCATCACCAGCCTAAACTCATTACGGCCTCATTAGCCTAAAGGCCCATCAAATTGTGGCCCAACCCATTGGTGAACTTACTGCCTGCGCTCCATCAAATTGTCAATCCCATTGACTGCTCCTATTACCCAGCCCATCAAATTAAAGTGCCAAACTAATTACTTTGCCCATGCCTGCGCCAACCCATTAGCTTTCTTCTGTCCATTAAATACTGAGCCCATCAAATTAGATCCATCCCATTGACCAGTTTCACTAACAGAGTTTATCAAATTAAAGCCAAACTCACGGCTACCAGCTCATCACATTAATTCTGCCTCATTACCAAAATGCCATTAAATTAAATGCCCATTACCACCCATCAAATTGCGCCAAACCCATTAATTCTAAGCCCCATTGGCCAGCCCATCAACCAGCCAACCCATTGGGCTGTTTCATTAATTCAGCCATCAAATTAAATCCAACCCATTACCAGTTTTCATTACTGAGTTTCAATATACTTGGGTTCTCATCCCATTACTAAGCCATTGGGCCTGTGTTTAATCACATACTTAGGCCCAATTGGGCTAGTTTAAGTTCTAATTTACTGGGCTAAACATATTGGGGACTAACCCATTACTCTGTAATCTAAACATACTTGTACTCTAATCTATTACAACCCACTCTTACTTAGACCTTAACCTCAGAAACCCGGAAAATTCCACTTTCAAAAGGACAAAATGGTATTTCGGCCAAATCCGAAATTTTCTGGGTATCTCGATGATGAACGGACTTCACCGTTGGAATCGTCTTCGCTAAATCTAGAAGCACTAAGTTGACTGTCAATCTAAGTAGACAATGCACTTCATAAGCTGAGGCACCGGTGTCAAAATGTGAACGACTTGTGAAAGACATGTGATGTGACAAAAGTCACCTACCACGCTACACGCGACAATACGTTGCAATGACACAGAGAGTGATGTATAATGAATTTACGATTAGCGTTCACGCACAAAAGTCACTAAAAAGGGACAAGATGAGAATTTTGGAAAAGAATAAATGAGAATAAAACAAAAAGGGAATAGTCATCTTCTTCATTTTTGAAGACCAAAAATTGGCAGGAGATGCAGTAGCTTGGATTTTCATTTTTTTAGAGAGAGAGAGAGTACATTCTCTCTAGATTTACGGTCGTTCTAATCGTCTCATTGCCTCGACACAGCAAGCCAGGTGCCACCCACGTGGCGAGGGCCACGTGTGGACACCACCCCATTAGCCCGACAACCCATGCAGTGACATTTTCCTATTTGTGTTATTCTTGGCTAAGAGCCATGTAAATGGTTGGGGATGTTTTGAGGCTTCTGATTGCTCTGGAGCTGATCTCAAAGACGAACTTGTAGAGAAATCCTCATTGCGGGCTGAACAAAGGCCAACCCGAGGGTTTCCCACTGTCTGTGAATAGTGACGTGATTTTCGGTGTGATTTTTATGATGTTGAGTGATTCAAAATGAATTGTTTATGTTTGTTAATTAGCCCATGTGAGCTAATTTTGGTGTTATTGATTATGAATTTGCATAACATGATTTATGTGGATTAATTATGTTAGTATATACATGTTTTATATATTAGCATGAGTTTGTTGAGATTAAGATAATGCATTCCATACGAGACGACACCCTAGAACACAGGAGTGAGTGCATGACATGAAATTGAAAGAAACTAAATGTTTGTAAAAGGAATTTCCGATGGGAAGATTTTCTCCGGTTAATTGCTCTGTAGTCGCCAAACAGATCACTTTGGATGAGGACCATGACTGTTTTAGAGCGTTATCCAACAATTCGCCTGAGGGTAGTCCACCGTTTTACCGAAACTCCTAAGAGCAAGTTTTCGAGAACAAAAAGCTTCTTTGTTTTAAACCGATATTTTACTCTCGGGAGATTCATTTTTAGGCATATATGTGAGGGAGTCTATGGGAGGACTTGGGACATGAGATTGGTAATAGACATTCAGAGTAGGTTCATGTAATTGCTTGGATGGATTGTTTACAAGGGCATGTGCAGACTAGGTGGGGAGTAACCACGAGGGAAATTATCACCACCGGGCTGGCCTGTACCTTGTCGAGGATCACCATTTCGTATAGGGAGGTATAGGAGGACTGGCGCCTACTAAAGGTCACATGAAGAAAGCCGGGCTAGGCTCAGAGACTCTTTGTATGACATGCAATAGAAACTGTACATTTTATTATATGTTGAATTAAGAGTGATTTATTAACTCATGGAACTGGTAATATACGACATGTATTTTGTGAGCATTGATGCAAATCTATGGCAACAATTATTCGACTGTAAGGATCCCTGTGGTCATCAGAATTGTCTGGGGACAGGTTGTATTTGGGTAGGAGCTCCCGCATTGTGCGAGACTCCGCCTAATTCATGAGTGAAATGCCACCCGACATCCACGAACATTCCACAAAGTTGATCGTTGTTAACGGACCTCGCTTTCGAAGCGCCACACACTGCATCGTGAGCTTAGGTATACGAATACCTAGGGCTCGAGGGACTCGGGGCGAGGCCATGGTCATCGAGGTGTAAGAAACATCACATCTTAGTATAGCCTCGATGCTGATACTAGAGTTATATCTTAGTATCGAGTAAGTTAGGTATGCGATATACCTAGGGACTCGGCGGGGAAACAGTTAGATCATGCATACACCGGCATTTTGATGAATGGTGCATTTAAGGAATGCTGTGTATGATGTGTGGTTATGTGCTTGTATGCTTGATAAATAGTGTAGTAGAAATTAAAACCGTAGGAGGTTGAGAAATTTTGGGCAAATAGTCCAGAATTTAATGAAAAAAAAAAAAAGATGTGAAGAAAAATTTTTTTTTCTAAGGTTTTACACTGTGTAAATTTGGAAAAAAAAAAAGGATAAAATAAATTTTAATAAATTTATCTTGGTTTACTAGGGTGCTGGAACAGGGGAAAAAAAAAAAAAAAAAAATATATATATTATATATATATATATATATATATATGAGGCATATATATATATATATATATATATATATATATATATATATATATATTTTTTTTTTTTTTTCTGGAGTGGTTTTCAGTAATGGAATGAGGAAAAAATGGTGTGAAAAAAATCATTAAGGTACTGATGGGCTAATGGCTTGACAGTCACGATACAATGGATTGTATCAGGACACAGGCTGGAAGGCCAAGGGCACAGTGGATCTCGCCACGAAGACGGCAATACGACACGGTCAGAGGCTTGGCGATACGGGCCGAGACAAAGGCCTATGATAATGACCGCTCATACCAGGTAATGGTAAATAAGGCGCGCATGGCCTAGCCAGGAAGAAAGTCGCGATACAAAATTTTGTATCGTGGCTGAGGGGCGACCTTGTGTCGCGATACAATGTAGCCAGGGCTGGCGATGACGGCCAGTGGCCCTCGCGACATAGACGGCGCCAAGGCCGACACCCGGGCAAAGACGCCGCAGCTAGGAGCGAGGGTTGTAATATAATTTTGTATCGTGACCGAGGGGCGCGACATGCGCTATGAAGACGGTCGGCTCGCCACGACACGGTCGGAGGGGGCCACGATGATAGCTCCATGGACGCCACGACAAGGTTTCAAATAAAATAATATGAAATTATATAAAATAAAATGAGACAAAATATATATATATATATATATGATTTAATATATTGAAGTATTGTCTCTAATACTCTATGAATGGCCGGACATTGTGTATGAAATGCCTTTCTCAGATGTGAATAGTGTCTCGTAATGTGGTTTACGCCTAGAGATACTAAATTAGAATTTAACCTGCCATTTGACATGTGCATGGCTAGTCGGTGGCAAGGACGTAGAGAGGGCGCCCACGGGTACCGTCGCACCACTAATATTTGACCACCAGGCCTTTGCTGAGGCCGTAGGATTCGCGAAGGTCAAGTATTGATACTGCAGCTAGTGCACAGTGTATGGAGGTCCGAGTAACCTCCAGAGGTTCAGTGGCACCATCCTCCGATATTCACACAAGGGAGGAGATTCGATGGTGGCGCACTCACAACTGGGCAGCCGAGAAGGTATCGAGGCATGTGAGGTTTCCCTTTGGTACGATCAGATCAAACTAGCCGATCCTGGGCGAGGGTGGGAGAGGCCCAAGTGTGGTGGAACTAGGCAAAGACCTCTAGAGATCTAGAGGCAATGACATGGGCAGAGTTCCATGATCTTTTCATGGGTAAGAGTATTATTTGATTCTAGTGCATCGCATTCATTTATCGCTGCATCAGTTGTGATAAAGTTGGGCTTAGAGGTTGAGGCCTTGGAGGAGCCCTTGTATGTGAGTTCTCCCCAGGGATTCAGGCTTATGATAGGGATGTGATATTTCGTGGTTGGGAGTTAGGAGATCTCAGGACTCCCACTCACAAAGTGGGACCTCGGTATCATGACATGCTAAAGTTCGATGTTATCCTCGGGGATGGATCACATAAATTATAGGGTTGCCATCACAGGAGGAGGAGGCGCACAGCACGCAGATGGTACTTGTAAGGTATTTTGGGACAGCTCGATATTTTGCCCCCATGCTATAATGAGTCTCAGGTGCTCTGGGACGCTGGCGGTCAAGCAGCAAAGCCTCCACTGGGAGAACAGATGAGAGACAGGACTTGATCTCACCCTGCAGTAGTCCGAGTACATGAGGATGTTTTTCCTGGAAGAGCCACCGGGATTGCTCCACAGAGGGTCAGAGACTTTGATCGTAGTTACACTTAGTATTTACCATCTCAGGATCAGTGATAGGATGGCACCCACTGAGCTGCGTGAACTCCGCAGTCTAGCTTACAGGAGCCATCACTGATAAGTGGGTTCATTAGACCGAGCACTTCACCACGGGTTCTCCTAGCTTCATTTGGTGAAGAAGAAGGATAAGACCCTTCTCGACCGTGCATGAATTATAGGCAGCTGAATAGGTTACGTATCAAGAATCGTACCCATTGCCGAGGATTGATGACTTGTTCGTCACTGAGGAGCGCGAGTCTACCTCTAAGATGTAATTCATCGCATCGGGTTACCATCAACCGAGGGTCAGGAGACAGATATCCCTAAGACAAATGTTTAGACGCTGCTATGGGCACTTGAAGCCATTTGATGCCTCCTTTGATTGACAAATGCGCCAAAGCGGCATTCATGGACCTCATGCATAGGTATTCCAACCCTATCTAGATCAGTTTGTCGTAGCCGTGGATGACATTTTGATATACCTACCGAGTGGGAGCATGAGTATCACTTGAGGATCGCTTTTACTTGTTGAGATCATCACACAGACGCCAAGTTCAAGAAGTGCGAGTTTTGGCTTATCGAGGTGAGATTTTCGGGACAATACGGTGTTAGCATCGTATTTGTTAGCACCCGTAGAAGGTCGAGGTCACATGAAATGAGAGGCCAAGTCGGCCTTCGAGATACGTAGTTTCAGATTGGGTCGGGTACTATAGGATTCATCGAGGATTTCTCCCTATTAGCAAGACCTATGACGAGATTACTATTGACCTAAGAGGTCAAGTTTGATCATATGACCGACGCGAGAGGCATTTCGTGAGTCAAGAGGAGGCTCACTACTCGCCCTATCTTAATAGTCCCGAGCAGGGGACAGGGTACACAAGTATTGTGGATGCCGAGGGCCTGGACTGGGATGTGTTTTGATGCAACCGGAGGGTAGTAGCTATGGTTCCCGGTCGCCTGAAGAATCATGAGCGCACTACCCCACACACGATATACACGGAGTCATGGCCGTAGCTCATTGGATTCAAGGCGCCATTACTTATAGCATGGTGAGCCGCTGCACTCACCACAAAAGTCTGAAGCATATTCACGAACGGACCCCACATTATGCGAGGCAACACAAATAAATGGAGTTCAGACGTATTATGACTTCACTTTCGTACGACCATCCTGTAGCGCAGAATGTGGCGGCCGATGCACTCGCCGGAAGTCACTGGAGCATTGGCTAGTATAGCTTCCTGGGAGTGGCGGATGCTTGAGACTGTGGGACATTAGGCTGGGCGCATTCACGGCGCCTAGGCAGGCTGGGGAGTTTAGTAGCTACACCGTCGGTTGAGCAGAAAGGGATCTAGTCCAAGGGCAGACGCTGAGATAGTGTCCATCGTGGGACCGGGTAATAAATAGAACAGTAGACGAGGGTCGGACTGGGTCTAATGTATGGTAGTCTTCGGGAGCATGTAGGACTCGGCAAAGGGTTCCCCAAATGACCACTTCAGAGAGAAGACTCCTCGTGGAGTTTACATCGCTTCGATTTTCTATTACGATCCGTGTGGTACTTAAGATGTACCAGATCTTCGCTGCTAGTATTACTAGATGCAATGAATAGACACGAGACTTGTCGACGATGTCGTCGCCGTCATCATCAGCATATCACGCCGAGGTAGATTTGCAGTAAAGATGACGCCACGGCGATTTTTATGGTCGACTACAGTGATCGAAGCATGGCGCGTGATGGAAGATAGGCGGATCGACTCTCGTCACATTTCTGCAGTCGCACGATCCGCATCACAGGAGGATTGTCGTTAAAGACATCCAGAAGATTGTCACATAAGGTGCTGTAAGATCCATAGTATCGGATAGAGACCGAGTTTAACATGCGCACACTTTTGTGAGTTTCAAAAGGCTATGTGCAATACCAATGACCATGAGTACAACTTTCCACACGTAGCGATGGCCTGCACAGACCATATAAAGTTAGAGGACATGCCACGAAAGTACGCGCCCCGGATCATGAGGGTAGCTGGGAAGAGCATTTTCCTTTCCTTGGTAGAATTTGTCTATAACGCTTATCGTGCGAGACAGATGGCGCCATGGTATATGAGGCACTTCACATTGAGGCCATGCAGACCGATATAAGGATCGAAGTGGGAAGAGAGCTCCATCACTAGTCCTGATCCGCACAGAGATACCCGAAGGTGAGCTCAATGGCAAAGATCTTCTCATGGCTCGCAGCTGGCGTAAGAGCTATGCCGATGTGTGACGCCGACCCTTAGAGTTCGAGGTTAGGGGAGATCACGCCTCAACGCATGCTTCAAGAGAGTGGCCGATCTCGCAATGCGGAGGGCCATCACCGAGGTTTATCGCCCTTCGAGATACTTCGAGAGGGTAGGCAATCGTGAGCGCAATCGGGTTGGCTTTACCGCCCAGCATGTCCGGTGTCCACGAGGTATTTCACGCTCCATGCTCCTGTGAGGTACACTCCGCAGATCCAAATTTCATGTAAAGGGATTGTGATAGATCTGAGTTGACACCTGATGGGACCTTCGAGGAGGACCAATGTGCATTTAGGATAGCCCGATCAGGTTTTGGGACACAAGACTGTGAGGCTAGTGAGGTGCTATGACTCGCACCGTGGAGTGAGAAGTCAATGTGAGCGCGAGATACTTATGGGCCACCACTTTCTCGCTTAGGTGAAGCCGTATGCGTGGTTAATGCCTAATACTTAACAGACTAGTTTACATGCATGGTGAGAAAGCACTTGCATATGCATGTGAGTTGTTGTAATTGTCCAAAATTTCGTGACTTAAATTCTATTAAGGAGGAGAATAAAACCTGAAAATTTAATTTTCTAAAATGCAAATTTCGTCAAACCGAAATTTTTCAGATCCGATGATGAAACAGACTTCACCGTTGAACTCGTCTCATGAAATCTAGCTACCACGCCGACGCCACAAATCTCGAGACAAATGGAATTGATGTTTTCGAGGCAACTGCCTAAAAGAAAGTGGTTTGTGAAAGACATGTGATTGAAAGCCACCTACATACGGGTCATGCGACATACATAAGGCATGATTAGAGAGGAGATGAATGGCTTAGATTAGTTTCAGTCAAAGTCACCAAAAAGGGCAAGATGGGAATTTGAAAAGAATAAAATGAGAATAAAACAAAAAGGGAATAGTCATCTTCTTCCAAGACCAAAATCAAGTGAGATGTAGTAGCCTGGTTTTCATTTTTTTAGAGAGATAGCCTTCCACTTAGATTTTGTCGTTCGACCCGCTCTGCCTCGACGCAAGCAAAGGCAGTTAATCTACGCGACTGCGGGCTACGTTGTGGGACATCGATTTGGTGGAGCTCCGACTAACCCAAAGAGGTGATCTTTTTCCTACGTAATATTTTGCCAAGAGCCATGTAAATGGTTGGGGATGTTCTAAGGCTTAGATTAGCCGCGTGTTTTCTGGCCTCAAAACATTTGAACCGGTGCAGAGAAAATCCTCATTATTGTGGTCGGAATGCTGCCAACCCAAGCGGCTTCACCGTCATGAATAGTGACGGATTGGTGTGTGATTTTTATGATGTCAGAAGTTATTCAAATGAATTGTTTTGCTTGTTAATTAGCCTATGTGAGCCACTCTTGGTGTTATTGATTGTGAATCTGTAGCATAACATGATTTATGAATTATGTTAGTATATACATGTTTTATATATTAGCATGAGTTTGTTGGGATTGACATAATGCATTCCATATACATCGGCACCTAGAATATTAGGAGGAGCTTACGACATGAAATTGAAAGAAAAACGAAAATGTTTGTGAAAGGAATTTCGACGGAAGATTTTCCGAAGAATTGCCTTGGAGAGTCGTCCAACAGATCACTTCGGATGAGGACCATGATTGTTTCGGAGCGTTATTCAGCAATTCGCCTCGGAGAGTAGTCCAATGTTTTACCGAAACTCGGTAGCAAGTTTTTGAGAACAAAAAGCTTTTGTTTTGAAAACTAGATATTTTACTCGCATTCCGGCTTAGACATATGTGAGGGAGTCGGTGAGGACTCGGGACATGGGATTGGTAATGTAGACATTCGAGTAGGTTCATGTAATTGCTTGGATGTGATTGTTTGCCATGGCATGTGCACTTAGGGGTGGGGAAGTGCAAAACTCAATGAGGGAATTATCACTACCGGGCTCAAGGCTTACACTTCACGAGGGATCCCTATTTCAGTGGCCAGGAGTGTATAGGAGGACTGGCGCCTCACTAGAGGTCACATGAAGAAAGCCTGGGTTGTGGCTTTGGTAGAGACTTTTAGAATACATGTATTAGAAATTACATTTAATATATGTTGAATTAAGAGTGATTTATTAACCCTTGAACTGGGTAATATGGTGGTTGATGTATTTTTGTGAGCATTGATGTAAGGGCCCTAGCGCAATTATTTGCATCGCATGGACCCTGTGGCATAATTATGATAGGAGCAGATGAGAGAGCACGTGGAGGCTCAGCTGATGCCATGAGTGGTGTGCCGGGTTACCCGGACATCCATCACGTAGTATTCGCTGGTTGACGGCTGTCAACGACCCGGTTTTGGGGGCCACACAATCCCTTTATAGTTTAGTTTACGAATTTCAGGGGTCATCATTTGACCAAGCCTTTTGGCCATCGATTCACTCCCAGCTTAGCCCACAATTTTCACCCTTCTTAATTTATTTAATTTTCATTTTCTAAAATTCATTTTTTCAATTTAATCTTAAAATTCAAGTCTTCCAAAAATTCAAATAATACTAAATTTTCATTTCTCATTTTTTAAAAATTTAAATATCCAATTTTCAAAATTCAAATCTACATTTTCATCTTCTAAAATTCAAAATTTCAACTCTAAAATTCACTCCCTAATTTTCAATTTCATTTTTCCGAGTTTTCATTTTTTTTCAATTTAGAAAATTCTCAATTTCAAAAATTTAAGTGTCATAATCTAAGAATACAAAGTCTCCTAATTTCCAATTTCAATTTTTAAAGTTTATACTTAAATTTACAATTCTCAATCCAAAAACTGTACCTCCTCATAATTTAAAAATTCAAATATTTAAATTTCAAATTTCAAATTTAAATCAAATCCTAAATTTAGAAAATTCAAGTTTTAATTTAAAATTACCCAAAATCCTAATTCAAATTCTCAAACTTCAAATTCACTTAAAAATTTTCACTTGTAATTTCAAATCCTCAATTTTCTAAAACTTTCATTTCAAATCAGTTTTCAAAATTTCAAGCACACATTAATTCTATAATTCCTATAAAATGGAATCTTGTAGAGTTAATTTGTAAAATATATAAAATGGGCTTGCGGGTCTCTATGCTATCATGTATCATTTTAACAAATAATAATTTTATGATCTATAACCGTTTTAATTGAATGAATATTCTATACTGTTAAGTGTCGAACTAACATGATTTTCATTGATAGCACTCGATTCGCCGCCAAGGTACATTTCTTCTTAATTTTCTTATTTGTTATCTAAGCATGATTTATTGGTATCTCGTAATTAATTTATTGATTGTCGCGCTCCCTAAACTTGTTTAGTAGGAAACCGTTTATACGAGCTAGAGGGGTAAGTGTTACAGCAGCTTACTACTATACCTCCCACAGGCAGTCACGACCCACTGGACTTGGATTTTCGTGGACATGTCTTTTCCTAAATAAGGATTCACACTATGGTTTTATTTCTTATTTTGTTTTCCCTTTAAAAAAAATAACAAAAATAAGTGGCGATAAAACCATTTTTTTAAAATGGTTTTTTTTTTCAAAGAAACAAAAATAAAAAGCTAGTCTTGCCATCGAGTGGGGACACACATGAAAAATGCGGGTCCACAAAATGGCGACTCCACTGGGGATTTTTAGTGGGTAAAGCTTGAATATAATTTGAGGAAAATGTGGCAATTGATTGATTGATTGTTTGATATCTACTATTTGTGCCAATAAATACATTGAGGTTTGTTTTGTTTCTATTTTATTTTATTTACTTACACTGCAAATGTTGTTCATCATGATGTATTCTTGTTGTATATTTTCTACATTTTGATATATTGATTGTGTATAAATACTTGTGTTTCACATGACTGCTTGTTGTATGACTATCCCTCTCTTGCTTGACTATGTGTTTCTTGTCTATGTGGGACACACATTTATCCCCTTTATCTCTGACTCCTTAGTCTCGGTTGACTTTTTCCTTCGTTGTTGTGTTCGAAGGTTTGATCGGGAGACTCATGTCTTCGCTTGATCTTCAACCGAGCTAATGATTAAGAGTAAGGTCCAGCGATGGGTTATATCTATGTTTGGGAGCATTCCAGAGGTGGTTGACATATTGATGCTGAGGAGTCCGATCTTTGAAGTCTTGTATAGCCCAGAGCTAGATTTCAGGATATTTGTATGCCCGGTGTGCTCTTCTTTGTATTAGATTTATTAGGTTTTTTTTTCGGATGCACCCACACATTCACTGTACACTTAGTTTAATCCTAAGTGCTGAGAGTAGTGAGAACCTTTACCATAGGCTACCCCCTAGGATGTTAAGGAAGTGCATGTGTGGAGTTGATGACCACCTTGCATGGAAGAGCCCCGTCTCTTCGGAGAGGTGTAGTTTATTGTGTACCACTAGAGGGTACAATCGCTCTTGCTAGGGACCCCTTTAAAAGACCTACCTATCCTTGTCTTTTTTAGGTTTCTTCACCATTGACCTCTCTAGGTTATGCTTAGATCCTACCGATTAGGACTCCAATCCACACGTAAGTGCATTTGTGTTTTCAAGGCTGGTTTAGTCATGATATGATCCGCATTCCTCTATTTTGCTTCTCTCAAGGGCATACGCGCAGACGATCGAGTATTGAGTTTCAAGTAGCTAGCATTGTGATGGATTTCTATTTCGTTTCATTATAGCAACATTCTTTGGTTCGACACTCCACCTATTTGTTTCCTAAGCACTTTCGTGATTCACCGATACGCATCGGGACCATCTTCGTAAGGTTGGGGAGTTTAGGGTAGATTAGTACGTGCATCGTGACGTATGCATATGGATCCACATGTAGTGGTTATTGAGAAGATTGTTACGGCTGTCGCCGCTCCAAGATACAAAGACATGCCGCAGATTATAATAAAACGAAACAGCGATCAAACAGTAGAGAGATTCGAAAGAACAGATATGCGGGGGCACCACCCACCATATTTGACGGCCTGGGATGTTCCGCCTTATCCCTCTAAGGGCACTCCTTTTGTCATCCAGAGGCCTACAAAGGTGATCCAGCCACACGCGATTTTTTCAGTTCAGATTACTAGTGCTTCTGATGATCGCATACAGAGAGTAGAGAGGATGCTTAGACAGTTGAGAGTTGCAGAGGGTATGGATGTGTGGGATGGATTTGATAGTGCACTTGTGACCCCACTATCGCCTAAATCGGATGCCCCATTACGGAGCACATATAGAAGAGGATGTCTACGTACTCATTTGAGGATATATAGTCGCTTGATGAGGGGGCAAGGGTTTGATGAGGCCTCGCCTTGATCATGTTGTTCCTCACACTCAACAAAGGTGGCATAGAGCCGGGGTTTGCCACCTGAGCTCGCAGCGGACTCGGGGTATCTTACCGAAGGAGTTTATCTGATACCTTGCACCATCATAGATGTCACTAGGAGAGAGCGGAGGCTAAGGAAAGGGAGCTCATGATTGCTACATCATTCATCTCCCATTGAGAGAAGGTTATTCAGATGATCGGGATCGTCTATTAGGAGAGAGAGCATTAGCATGATCATGAGGAGTTTGTTAAAACTCCAAAGCGACGCTAAACATCTTATGTGGTGTATCGATTATGGATTACGAGCTTTGATGTAGGCATTGTATGGTATTGAGGATGGTAAGGAAAGGTGTTTATGGTCGTGATCTCCTCTTCCGATAGTGTGGAAGAAGCCATCTGTGACTACATGTACTCAGGAGGCAGTGAGCCACCGGCCTTTAGACACGGGCACCTAGGCCCACATACTCCATACGGCCTCACGTGACCTCTACGCCTAGATTTCAGCCTCTCGCCCAAGATAGACCTTCTGCACCACCCTCCCACCCGCTTAGAAGTTACCAACCCATACCCACCACACCCATCTTACGCCGCAATGTGTCGTGGAGAGACCACCTACTAGTCATCTTAGACCCCGAGAGCCCACAGTTCCTACACAGCAACCTCACCAACTCAGACACTTTATGCCACTAGGCATGCCTTTAGGTGAGGTCTTATAGACATTGATGACTGTCTGATTGTCACGCATTAGCACCGAGGCCATTACCACGTTACACCCTCATTTTCTGATGGACCATGGATGTCATGCGGTATCATCAAGGCCTCGACATACTACGCATCGTTGCACTGCTTATGGCACGCCACACTGTGACTCTGATTGACAAGGGTATTATGCGCTGGGGACAACCTAGTATTAGTTCTAACCCCTTCCACTTACTTCCATGTTCCTACTTCCAATGAGGTATTCATTCTATTGATTTTGTAGAGTTTGAGGATCGCATCCATATGTTGTCATGGGGTGATCGAGGACGGCTTCCATAGCATTTTGATGATGGTTATATGGCTGACTGGGTTCATGAGTCATTTTTGAGCCAGCAGATTCACTCACATGTCATTTCGGCTGCATTACTCTAGCGATCCCCACTTCGAGGCTAGTACTGCCTTACAGGTAGTGTTCGCACTCCCTTTTATTTTGACTCACACTGCAGGACGCTTGAAACACTTAGATCTGTGAGATGTTTTCTCAAAGGAGGCAAGAGTGGCTCGACACAAAGAGCCTGGGCTCCATCTCGGCCCATAGATCCCCGAGCACAAGCAGAGACGAGACAAGTGAGAGAGGATGATGATCTTCAAGCAGCTACAGCACACAGCTCGTATCTTATTTCCGAGTTTGTTAGCTTCTCTACCACCCATAGAGAGACTTTGATTGTGGCTCTGATCTGGATCTGAGTTGACACAACCACACGCGTAGGGCTTGATACACATATGCTCAAACTGGTCGAGCCGCTTTACTGTTTTCCGAGGATGACTTACTCCTCGAAGGGTTTAGACCACACCCGACCTTGAATATATCGCTGGTTGTTTAGGCCATCGTGGTTCCATCTGTCCTCTTGTGATAATGGATCTGGCCTACGTCTGTCCACTCTGCCACCAATACTATTGCCTCTAGATATGGGGCCTGGCAAATTTGGAGCCATCTACACGCATGCCGCTAGAGTTTATGATAGTACTCGTAGAGAGGTGATGGGCACCTTGACTCTTGAGCTGACATGATCGGGTCGCTTGTTTTTCAGTTATGTTTTCGGGATTTTGAGGATCCTCGTATCCTTAACCTACTTAGGTCGCTTCATGGATTCATATAGTGTCGGGTTTCATCCCATCTTCCCTTCATTTGAAGGTGAAGTTCATTCATGATGGTCAAGTGATCACTATTTCATCTACAGGAGGGGCACATTTGACTTCTGAGCCGGTATTGGAGATTAGCCATGGGGGTGATGATTTGCTTATGACCGGATTCGCTTTTGATGAGGTACGCATCAGGACGGGGATTTTGTCGAGATCTCGCACTAACGTCATTTGATCTGATGAGTGCAAAGACGGGCCATTTCTGGGATTACACTATGACAGCTGTCACATATGCCCGGTTTGGGTTTAGGGTGTCAGCCGAGGCTTAGGAAAATGATTGCAGCTGACCAATGCACCCACCTTTGAGTTTTTGTGATTGAAATTGAGGTATCGACACGGTACAACTACGCTTGTGGAGGGCCAGATTCATCTATCAGAGATTCCATTGCATTATCCTCCTTTCGTCCCATACGCTTGAGGTTGACTGACTATTTTATGAGGGCTTCAGAGCCATTATTGCATCCCGATGGATCGATTGATGAGCCTACTGATATCCAGCATACAGCTACATTAGCTTTTTTTTCACGCCTCGCTTGCATGGTGGGCTCCTAACACTTCTCTCACCTTATTACTCCTCTCCCTGCTGTCTAGTGTGCTCATTATGTGCTTTCCAGATGAGATAGATGATTATGAGGGTATTGATGGGGTTATGTCGTCCGATGATTATTGTTGAGGAGCTACTCCGGATGGTTATTAGTCAGCCCGAGCCAAATTTTGCACTTAGTTATTTTCGTGTGCTTGCTTTGAGAGATGATGAGGATGCTCCTCCTACTCCAGATGATGATGATTAAGGCATGAAGTTATTGCTTGATATTGTGCATCTCGATATTCTGTTTAGGACATGTTGTGGAGAGTCTGGGACCGCGAGACCCACCACTTTCTTTAGATGTTTTATCAGGATTTGTCTCACGCCCGGCGATGTACTTGCCTTTTCATCTATGTGGATTCGGCATTTTCGAGTATTCACCTGTCTCTTTTATTGATGATATTGATGCATGTGCACCTCATTCACCCATATCACAGATTCATGATATTGATGATGAGCCTTTGCAGCCTGAGTTTGATGATAGCTACCGGTCTGACTCCGATCATATCTTATCGATATAAGTTTCAATTCTCCTTTAATGACTCCTCGAGACAGCTTGACCTCGTACAAATGGACCAACCTAGAGAGTTGGAGACCTGCACCACTTTGTCTGCAGATGAGAGGGATAGTTTGCTCAAGTTACTCATATCATACTTAGATGTTTTTGTGTGGTCATATGAGGACATGCCAGGCCTCGACCCTTCTATAGTTTAGCATCATCTATCACTTGTGCCACATGCTAGACCGGTTAAGCAAAAATTGATGCGATTACACCCCCGATGGAGTTTGCAGGTGAAGGAGGAGATTCAAAAGCAACTTAGTGTTGGCTTCATACTGCTGGTTCGTGATCCCGAAAGTGGCTGCCATCGTCGTCCTCTGCTCCCAAAAAGGAAGGCAAGGTTAGAGTTTGTGTGGACTTAGAAATCTCAATACAGCCCCAAGGATGATTTTCTTCTTCCTCTCCCACATATTGATGTTGGTTGATAGTACTACAGTGGCATGCACGTTGTCTTTTATGGATGGATTCTCGTTATAATCGGGATTATGATGGCCCCGAGGACAAGGAGAAGACCATCTTTATCACTACGGGCTGGGCACTCACAAGCATGTAGTCATGTCGTCGCTGGAAGAACCAGGCATTTATCAAAGAGCAACTACTACATTGTATCATGACATAAATGCACGTGGATGTTGGAGGTTCATGTGGATGATATGATCAGAAGTCCCGTGATAGGGTACTTCACCGGGCGCTTTATAGAACTTTCCAGAGGATCGATAAGTAGATTGAGACTGAATCCCAAGAAGGGCTCCTTTGGAGTGACTTCTGGAAAGCTCTTAGGCTACATGATTAGTGAGAGAGGTATTAAGGTAGATCCTAATAAGATCAGAGCTATCCTTGACATGTCTTCACCACAGATCGAGACTAAGATCCGGGGTTTCTTAGGTAGGTTGCAATATATTAGCAGGTTTATTGTTAGACTGACAGATACTTGTGAGCCTATCTTCCGACTTATGAGGAAGAAACAACCTAAAGTTTGGGATGATCAGTGCTAGTAGGAATTTGAGCGGATTAGAGATTATTTGCTATCCCTCCCAAGGCTTTGGTACCTCCCATGCCCGGGATGACCCTTTGTTATATTTTTTCTGCTTTAGATATCGCCAGGTGCATGCTAGCCCAAATTTTGATGATTCCTCGCAATGAGAGCTAGCCATATCTATTATCTGAGTAAGAGGATGTTAGAGCATAGGAGGGTCTTAGCGCCCCGGAGCCTAGTAGCTTAGCCACCCACAGAGCTTAACATCAGAGGGTCTTAGCCACCAAGAGCCCGTGAGCTCCGGGCCTCGCTGAGGAGGATCGTGAGGCCCAAGAGCCCAATAGCTCAGATTGTGGAACATAACTACTCTAGGAAGACCTAGTGGCTTGAGAATCAAGCAGCTCAAATCGACGAAACAGGAAAAGGAGCGAAGGAATTAATCAATGAATCTTGGTATATCAACAAATAGTCATAATCAGAAGCAATACAAAAACCCAGGCTCCACGCCAGGATACACCAAAAATAAAAAATAAAAAAGAGAAAAGAGAGAGAGAGCCTAAAAGCTTGACGTTGGGCCTCGACTTGCGGAAGTAGAGGAGTCAAAAGGCAGAGTAGAAGGCATGGGGCTAGGCCCCGAGGAACCTCGCACTTACAGTAAGGAGTACAATCAAGGGCCCTTGAAAAACACCTCTCGCGCCCGCCCCAACCTCAGCCCCGAAGGTATTCCATCAACCCTCCCCACCGAAAGATGGATGTTGAACTCTAGGTCGGGGAAAGCTTGGGAAGCCCGACGCTGAAAGGCGCTTCAAATTCGGGAGCTCCATTGGGTATTGTGCCCATCTTGCTTTGCATCGCCCTCCCACAAATCAGAGCCTCCCGCGCTCGCAAGGCCCATCTGGTCTCACCGAGCCCTCCGTCAAGCACTCCACAGAAGTTACTCCGCTCCAGTAGTTCTTTAGCTAAATTCGCCCAAGGCCGCCATCTTGGCCCTACATACAGTCACCCTTGATCACCGCAACCTAGCAAGCCGCACTGCCTTCGACGACTTTCGCTTCCTCTTCCGGGCCTCCTTTATCCCCGCCATGCCCTCACCGGCGTGCTTCAGGTCATACTCCTTCATGTTCCGCCGCCCCTTATTCGAGCTCAAGACCAGCCTCCCTGAGGTCGTAGCAATCCCACTTCAGATTTCGCGCACCCGCGGAGTTTCTGGTGGCGTGCAGGCAGCTTCTCATGTTTTTGGTGGCAGCACTACAAAAAGGTGGCTTAACTGAATCAAAGGGTAGCAGATCAGACAGCACTAGAGACGGCAAAGGTCCTCTAGCTATGAGAGTCAGAGCTCTGCTTGCAAACAATCACACTTCAGGCCAGAGCCAAGATCACGAGAAGAACCCCAAAGAAACAGTCTCCAGAAAGCACAGAAACCATCCCTGAGACATGTTAATGCATTCCTTCACACCTCTATCCCAGTACCAGATAAGATCAGTCCCCAGGTAGACTACAGTGAAGAACGTGCACTGGTACAGAACCTGGCAAATCCACAACCAGTCCCAGGAACCCCCAAACATGACTGATGAGGCACAGAGATCCAACCCAGTGGTGGTCCAACTATACATAAAACCCAGTTGAATCTTCATGGTCAAGTCATGCCCCTCCTCCTCCTCCATTGAAACTCCAAGGCTGTGATCTAAAGCCCCATGGGCCTGACAATCCGCCGTAAGGCAGGATCTGGGACCTGAGTCAGCACTGAGGAGACCTCAAACAGTCAGCAGCCTCAACTACAACGAGAATGATCTAACTATGAGCCTGCGCTTTTCGCCAGGCACCCCAACACTAGTTCTGCCGCACCCCCCGCCTGGACTGGATCGGCTGGCACCTGTGCGACCAAAGCAGGCGAAAGATCCACACACTCAAAACCAAAACAAACCAAAAAAGAGCTCCAGCAGAGGCTCTGAGAACGACAGATGACACCCAGCAGTCCTCGTACCAAAGGTAGATCAATTCAAGACGCACGAAATAAACAAACGCCCTGTAATCGGTGCAAGGGCATCCGATGAGACTCAACTCGGGGGCCTGAGCCTGAGAGGCAGGCTTCCCGCATCCTCACCAAGAGCTCTAGTAAGAGGTAAGACTGAATAATCTGTACCATCCTGGGGCCACTAAGAACCCACCACAGAGCACCTAAGCTGGGGTGCCGAGGGAAGCTTAGTTATGGAACCCTTTATGTGTAGGCGAGCTTGACTGCCACCCAAAAAGGTACCGATCTAGGTGACTTAAGAACGGGAGGGCTAACACATGTATACCAAACGATACACCCAAACCTGACCCCCAACAACAGACTAGGCTAGCATTCACCCGGCAGGTCTAGAAACTAATTAAATGCCGCCTCTATCGCAGAACGTACATGTACCAAAGATCAAAGCCACATACCACTGCGACGCCACCTCATCCATGGAAGGCCTGAGTGCTGGGGTGAAAAACAGCGAAACTCATTCCCCCAACCACCTGAACGACACGCCAGGCATTAGCCTGTACGAAAGAGATAATAATCAGTGAAAAATGGGGGTGCAAAACTGGGCAAACGTAATTGAACCAGTAGACGCCTGAACTCGGGACACCCAAACTAAAAGAAGGCAGGTGGTGAGCAACCGCAAGGCAGCTGAGGTGAGAACAGCCCAAGGAAGACATCAGATCATCAAAATAAATAAGACAGAATCAGTCAGATCGGTGGCAGTTGCAAACTAAAGAGGTAAAAAGCCTGGTTAGAGGTGCCACAAAAAGCAATAGGGTCATAAGAAACGGAGCCAAATGGGGGCAAGTCAAAATCGGGAAGCCACTGTGTGCTCGCAAGATTTAGAATGAAGTTCTATAACCAAACCCTTCCAGCCGCGGAACGCTCACTTGGGAATAAGAGGTTAGATATGAGCTCTACATAGTTTCGCGAACGGGGCATAGAGGGGGAACGAAAGGTTTAGTAGTAGGAAACAGATGTCACACTGGGAGGGGATCCACACAGAACAGGGCCTCAAATAGATCCTCTCACACAAACAAACACAGGTCAGACAAACCACCCTTAAAAGGACTGGAGCAAGAACGGATGAGGAAAGCACAACACCCCACCAACTAGGTGAGATCAACACGTCAAGAACATCCTTCCTGAGTGAACTAGCTTTCTACAGAGGCAGAAACCCCCACCAGGGAGAGATCGATCTTTCCAAAGGCAAAGAGAGGCCGATTCGGCTTACTAAACGCAACGAGAGAAAAAGCACAGACTCACAGAAGTTACCCACAACTCACTAAGAGTGTATTAATGAATGGATGCAAATCGGCCTCAAGCAGCAGACTTCCCTAAAACCAATAGGAACTGAGGTTGGTTGAGTCTCAAATCATCCTGGCTTATTGCAAGAAACACACAAGTTTGGATTAAACAGAATAAGCACGTCAATGGCCCATGAAAAATAACAAACATTGGGGAAAGATTTGAGAAATAACAACTGACAAATATAACAGAACTAAGATGGTAAAACAAAAACAACAAACTGAGAACAACATTCAGAAACACTGAATTCTTCAGAGGTCAATCATAATAGCGCATCGAGCACATCAATAAACCCACTAATTCAACCTTCCATTAAGAACGCAAAACAGAATTACAGACTTATAAAATCGAATAATCGAATGCAAAGCACAGCACGTCACTGTATATTACGGAACAATGGTACACCAACGAACTTCAACGTTGATAAACAAAACGAACTCGTATAAGCAGAGCCATGGAGGGCAAAATTCCTCGCCACTTCGCCATTGGGGGAGGGATTCCTGGGAGCACCCTTTAGTACTCCGGCGCGCAGGGCGACCGAAATACCAAAATTGCTTTCCACGTAGTTAAATCAGAACCAGAGCTACCTACCCGCTAAATATAATCAAATATAATCTAGGCTAGTATATCATCTCGATGTTAAACAAGAATATATTGAACCCAAAGATCAAGATATAATGCTCTACTAGTAGAATGTAAAATATCATTTTGGAAGAAGATTCCAAATAAATTCAAGAGAATTCAATCCAAAGACGACGAAACTCGAGCCCAAAGTATTAAACCAAACCATTGTATTTGATCTTGAAGTTGGGGCTGTAAATTTTGTGTGCTTTATAAATCCAAAATTCAAGAGACTTTAAAATTTAAATTCTTGTGCAAACTTTTAATGCACAGACTACTGTGGATTATGACCAATTTGGTGAATTTAATACCAAGGCTTTAAGAGGACTCAAATGAGACTGAATGTTTGATAAGTCAAAGGCATATGTGTAAAGAATAACATATATAAGACGAAAATCGAACACTGAAAAACAGGTAAGAAAGGTACAAGAGAAGACATGTAAAGAGACTCTTCGCTACTAGATCCAAAGACCAGAATAAGTAATATACCTGGGTCACAAAAACCATCATCCTCATTGTCATATGAAATGAACATGAAACAATGATTCCAAAGAAACAAATGACTATCTGAAGTGAGAATCACTCCTTCAGTCTATAACAGAATAACATAAAGCTCATAAAACTGCCATAGAGCAATCAACATAATCCAAACATATCATGTCACCATGGTAATTAAGCCATAGCCGCTAGTATTATCATCCGGAGATAAAGATCATTATAGAAGTCCCGAAAACTAGAGAGACAACAGAAGGTTTAGATAGACTGACCACGACCTGATCCTTCAATCCCAAAAACTTTGCTTAACCCTTCGTAAAGAGAAAGGCATCCTCGCATAAAGTAATAAAAACCGTGTGATCTGCTCAAACGAATGGCGGATTTGCTTTGAAAGATCTTGGTCATTATTCTTTAATTTTCAAAGCTTTTTTAGGAAAAGCTAGAAACACTAGCATTTTGCTACATAAAAAAGAAGCCTTCTTCCTTGAATTTAAAAAGAGAGAGAAAACTGTTTCAAAGGAATGGTAGATATTTCCCTTTAAAGAATAAAGGAAAACCAGGTTTTTAGCAAGAGTCAAATGGTTAGAAGTAAAACTTTGGAAAATTTTAAATTGAAAACTGTGCCAAAAGCAAGGCTGAAGGCATCATCTGCGGTACGTCATGACAAGCTACTTATGAATAATTCTTTTCCAAAGGAAATATATAGATAAGGAGAGTGCTCATTCAAGCAAAATCCACCCACCTGTGGCTTCATGAATCCATTTTATCTAGAATTAAATTAATATACAAAAACGATCGTAGTTTGACTTATGAACTGTGGGACCTAATCCTTCCAGAACCGAAGATTCATCTGTTGAGGTCGTTGGGCTTAATCAGGTTTCTATAATTCCACCAATATTTAGTGAATAATTTTAATATACATTATTTTCTATAATTCATTTTAGAATTTCATTGGGAATAGAAAATTATACATTCTCGCAATTTTTGGGGTAGAAATGACCATTCCACACAATTGCCCTGGATCGCAACGCAAGCCAAACCCCACAGTACAAGGTGAGGCCACCACACACTTCATCGCACTGAGAGTGCCAGTAAGGAAATGGGACTAAACTCAGTGCAGTGGGAGGTTGGCTCGACTACCCACCGAACTCCGCTGATTCTAATCAGAGGCTCTAAGTCATGCAGAAGGAGTAACAGACCAAGCCACTCATGGTGATAGCGATTATCTTCAGCAAAAACACGCAGTCACTGACGATCTTGCAGCACCGGTACGGAGGCAAAGAACTAAGAGCGAACCAATGACAAAAAGTAGCAAACCGAGTATGTCAGCGTAGTTAAGGACGGCTTTGATTGCAAAATGATTCCAAAGACCGGCCACGGTCCAGAACTTCTGCGAACCTGATAAGGCGCGGCAACAGGCGATAAAATTCAAGCGATGAGGAGAAGCTGGTCTACGGTGACAAGAACACGCCATGTGAATGATGAAAATTAAAGATCTATTTGCGACTACTTAAAGTGGGGTCAGGTAGGGACTGGTGCGGGCAAAGGGGCAATCAAAGGTACATAACCAGCAGGCAGGTCTGTATGTGGGCAAAGAAGGGCAAGCTTCAAGCAATCAAAGAGCAAATCAACGCAGCAGTCTTGTAGGAAATCCGAATCGCAGAAGCACAAATCTCATACGGTATCGTCAAAAGAATAAAACTGGCGCTGCCGAAATAAGACATATAACAGACAGAATTGACTAACCCAGAAAATAAAACAGATATCCTGAGCGAATCGCAGGATCCAACCGCGAATGGCGATGAACTATGCACCTATAATATCAGAATATATCAATTTTAGAACCAACTATAATTAAGAAACAGCTCATGGGAACCAGAACCTCTAAACTGGGCACAAAGGACTGGGTGACTGGGGAAAAGAGTCACTGAACCGAAGGGCGTGGGGTGGGTACCAAACTGGGAACTAGTGGCCGCATCATAAGACAAAACCATCACAAGGAGCTAGGTCACAGCAGAAATAACAAAGTCAAAAATGCTGGGAAAGGTAAGGAGCTATGGGTAAGGGAAGCTAATGTAGTCACTGGGTACCCAATCCAATAAGGAAGCCGTAAGCGGCAAAATTTCTAATGCAGATAGCGAGTCGCGACCTGCAGTATAGACACAGACGCTAGCCGTGATACATTATAGATTAATTAATCTCAACCAGGCACCAACCTTCCAAATCTGAATGCACAGCAAGAACTGGGGCTGCAGTAAATCAAATGCAGGCCATCTTAGTGCAGTGTGTACACCTAAACCATTGATCAGAATCCAGAGTGATATATGTGACGAAAGCTTGTACAGCCAAGAGGTGTAGTAAAGATTAGCTACCTGCTGACAGGAACACCATGCACTGTACTCACTTAAAAAGTAAGATGAGTAAAGAAACTGACTCACAAAAAACAAGAGAACCAGGCCAAAGGCAGAAAATGACAAGCAGAAGGATCAGTGGAAAGATCATTTGCTGATGTTATAGCCATATATCAGGCAGAAACCAAGAAACAATCTGGTTCAACTGAATCCAGTGGAGGTCACGAAAGAAAACTGAGGCAGGAAGGAAAACAGAAGGAATGCATGCTGATAAGCTTCATCGTCATGTTATGAGGAGGTGTCATTCGTATTCAAGCACACTTTCTTTAGCCAGCGCAACCTCCAAAGAAAGCAGCACCTCCGGTGAGTGAGGGAGAGGACAAACCAACCAGGCACCGGCAGTGAGGAGACATGTCATGGGGCAGGTCATCCCAAAAGTAGTAATCGGGGAAACCGTATGACACACTGCATAAGAAGAATCACACTACTTTAATCCAAGCCATCCTGGAGTATCATCGCAAGATAATAGAAAGAAATCTGGTGACAATATTTTAGATATTTGGGAACTAGAAGAGCAAGTCACGAAAATGAGGCTTTAATAAGAAGAAAGTTAGGGCACTGTGGAGTGTTACAGCAGGGAACCTGATGGTAGTGAGGTATGGAAAATCTTAATCCATTTTCCAAGATAGTTCTGGAAGAACCCCACTGGGGAGAGGTGGAACCATAGAGTCCGTGAAGAAATAGCTCCAAAGAAACATTCTGAAACAACAAACCAAGAACCAGTGTAGCTCTAGTAAGTGGCCGTAAACCTAAGTCCTGCGGCTTTGGGAGAAAAGGTTATAGATCAGTGACACAAACTGTGACTTGGGACTGTATACATAAAATTGGAATTAGATTACTGTAGATGGTATTCTGTATGAAGGCACTGGTGAAAGGTCGTCTGCAAATCTGCACTAAGAAATTTAGAAGATGTCACAAATGAATATAAAAACAACCTTTCTAAATGAATAATTAGATAAAGAAATCTACATGGAGCAACCTAGGGGTTTTTTTGCTCCAGGCAAGAAAAGAAAGTCTGTAGATTAGTGAAATCCTTGTATGAATTAAAATAAGCACTGAAACAATGGCATGAGAAATTTGACAACGTTATCATGTCACATTGATTCAAAATCAATGAGTGTGACAAGTGTATCTATGTCAAAGATGTGGAACATGGATATGTCATTGTATGCTTGTTCGTAGATGACATGCTTATTGTCGGTAGTGATGATAAGATGATTACATCTACTAAGAACATGATAAATTCAAGGTTTGACATGAAAGCCTTTGGACTTGTTGGTGTTATATTGGGGATAAAAATCAAAAGAACATTAGATGGACTCATTCTAAGTTAGTCACACTATGTTGACACTATTCTTGGAAAGTTAGACAAAGATAATTATAGTATAGCCAGAACACTCGTAGATGTAACTCTACATTTCTCCAAGAATAAAGTATAGAGTATTTCTCAAGTAGAATACTCTAGGGTAATAGTTAGTCTAATGTACTTAATGAGTTGTACAAGACCAGACATAGCCTATGCAGTTAATAAACTGAGCAGCTACATGAGAAATCCAAGAGCCAAGCATTGGCAAGGAATTATGAGATTATTAAAATACCTATGATTTGCTTGTGACTATGGGCTTCACTATACAAGATATCCTATTGTACTTGAAGGGTACAATGATGCTAACTAGATATCTAATGTTAAAGACTCAAAATCGTAGTGGTTATATCTTTACATTGGGAGGTGCAGCAGTATCATGAAAATCTCAAAACAAACCATATTACTGCATCCACAATGAAAAATGAGTTTATAGCATTAGACAAATGTGGGGAAGAGGCTGAATGGTTACACCACTTCTTAGAGGATATACCAAGATGGCCAAGGCCTGTGCCTCCAATATGCATACATTGTGATAGTTAATCTGCTATTGGTAAAGCAAAGCTTATGCTGTCTGAAAGAAGAAAAGTCATCGAATGGAATGGGACTAAAGCCCATAAAAGAATAAGTTGATTCAGTGGACACCCAACCTAGTTGACTAGAGATCCCAAGATCTAGGTTCGAAAGGGACAACTAAACTGTAAAGGCTTAGTTTTATCACTGTGAGGAACTTCCTTGTGCATTTCTTTGAAGAAATAGTGACGCTAGTAAAAGAAAGGTTAAGCTTTTCTTTTAATGATCTTTGTACGATGGAAAGTAAAATAAGAGTAATATGAGTTGTTCTTGAATTAGAAGATCACCTATGTACACTACAACAAATTATAAAATTAGCTACGAAATTTTTTGGTACGAAAATGATTTCGTCCACAAATATACATAATTGTGACTAAATTCTAAAATTTGTCAGAACAGAAGCGCCATATTTTTTGGCCTCCCGCTTAGAATTTTAGGGGCCGCACTAATTGAGGGAAATATTCTGGATAAGTGAACTTTGTGGACAATTATTTTGTATTTAGCATTTAATTTTTTAGGACGATTATATCAATATTTTCATCCCCAAATAAAATCATTAGGGACAATTTTTAAATGTCTTAGTAGAATTACAAACTTATTATGTGGATCTAAATTGTCATA
Organism: Tetrastigma voinierianum; assembly: GCA_016808115.1. Lineage (NCBI taxonomy): Eukaryota > Viridiplantae > Streptophyta > Magnoliopsida > Vitales > Vitaceae > Tetrastigma > Tetrastigma voinierianum. Next base: position 1,039,495 of record JAEQBH010001121.1, read on the forward strand.
TATGATAAAAATTGAACTTGTAAATAAACTCATTCTGACGGAAAACAACATCATTTTGTCTGCCAACCTAGAAATATCAAAACTCCCCATACCTTCTACCAAATAAACCGCCTTGCATTTAACTAAGAATTTAATTCCTTCCTTCAAATTCAAATCTGTGAAACTGGCTCCCCAGTGCTCTACCAACAAAAACATCATTAATAATTCTTATAAATTGAAGTACCATCACCTGTTTCATACTTAGCTAATAACATTTATTTAATAATTTTAATTATATTTATGATTACTTCTTAATTTTTCAATCAAACTAATAATGCAACTTCTTTAATCTATATTCATATAAAGAAATAAATTTGATAAACGTTTTTTGAATTCACTCCATCAATATTAATGAGTAAAGTCTATTACGCTTGATTTTATTTATATCTAATAACAAAAAAATTAATGACAAATTTATGTACCATTTTATATGTTTTTAAAAAACTTAATTCGTTAATATTAATAGATACAAATATTTTAAAGTATTATATTAAAAATAGTGAATAAATGTTTATAAAATAGTTTTTAAAAATTTCTATAGTAAGTTTTTATTTAATTAAATATAAATAAACTATTTTTATTTATTGGAAACTAATTTTAATGAATTTGTGTGAATATAATCGTAGGCCTTGTAATTCATATTGGTTTTATTATTATTATTATTGAGTTTTTTTTAGTTCACTAGATGAACAATACATGGAAGAATATGGATGTCTTGATTTTAGGGCTGAGCTAATTTTTTGGGTATAAAAGGAAACACATTGCTGAATTTTAGAGGAGCGGGACTGGGGGCTAAGGGAAAACGACTGGAGCAGGAGATTCTAGGGTTTTGCTCCAACTAACTCAACCATGTATAAAAATGTTGCTTCACAACTCATTTCAAATTTCTGCATAAAAAACCTGATCATCTTGAGTTTTTGCTTTTTTGCTGAGAAAATAAAAAGGAAATAGAGATAATGAAATCTTTTGATGCATGTTATGAGAAGGGAGGACTTAATAGGGATGATGGGATTTTTTTTTTCTAACATTTCGTCAGAGATCAAGGGGGAAGGAGTTACTTGTTTATTGTTTTATCGACTTGATTTTGTATGAACTTTGTGCTTGATTTGCTGGTCGGGTTGATGCTTTTTTATTTAATCATGGTCATTTGATTTGTGTTGGTTGTCAACAAAGCTGGGGAAACTAAATGATTAGCTTTTTTTGAGTTTTCGTTTCATTTTCTCTTGGATTTCGAGAAATGAAGAATGGTGAGAAGAGGCAAAGAGTTGTCTTAGGAACAAATTTCGTTGAGGCTTGGAAAAAAATGGTGCCTTTATTGTAATAATATCTTCGACACATCGCGGAAGTTCTTTTATCTTTGTGCCCATCAACATATACAACTTTAAGCTCATTTTTTGAAAATTATTATTCATTAATCAGAGCAGATGACCATAAAAAAAAAAAAATTAATGAGAGCCCATGACGACTTTGATTAATCAAAGCAGAAACTATCAAGTCAAAGATGTGATTTTTGGCTTTTGTCTTTTTAATCATGCTGTAAACAATAATGCTCAACCTTACTAGGCGTAACGCCCAAAGCATGGCTCGAAGGCTGAAGTCTTGCTCTACTTGCACTATGAGTTTGTTGGTTAGTCGACCTACTTTATCAACACATGTAGCTACCAAATGAATCATTTGACCCTTCCGGCTATGCTCCAATTGTGGTGAACTTGTGATAAGGCACTAATCTCAGCTTACTTGGTTTCAAAAAATTCTGGTTTGATCATCATTCCATGGATATCCATATGCTTAAGCTGGACACTTCTGATAGTGGTTAACCTTTCATGCAAATTTAATTTCTAACTCCATCAATGTCACTATAATGTATTCAAACATCTAAATAATTTAGAGAAATGGAAAGGGTTTATAAATGTCTATCTATAATAATATTGTTAATTAATTCGAGTGGACTTGGAGAGAACCGAGGACCAAGGACCAAATAATTGGGCCATGAGGACCTTAAGCTATTGTAAACAACCCACAAAATGGACGTTGAAGTAACCACCAAATAAACTACTCATTTTAAAAGAATGGATATACATGGTCTTCCCGTTGATTTGTGTTAAATAAACTACTCATTTTATTAATGCAAGCTTGGCCATCATCATTTTTTATTATGATTAATGGACCCTGGACTATGCTTTTCGTCTTTATTTTCCTTTAATTTGGTGTTTTGCCTTGACTTTCTTTTTTCCTAGTGCAAATCCTTTTTTAACTTCATTTAAGTTGCCAAAATTTCATCTGAATCAAAAGGATAGTGTAAAGTGAATCTAATTAATGTAAAGCAAAGTCTTGTGCAATGTTAGTGCATGGTTACTCATTATTAGCTAGCTTTTAAAAGATCATATACTGTCTTTTACTTATTTATTTTGTTGATTGCTGGTTGCAGAGGCATTGTTGAAGGTGATTTATTAGCTGCTGCCAATGAGAAAGCCATCCATCTCGGGATCAGGTATTGAATGTTTATTTTATAAAATTTACAGTTTTTTTTTTTTAGCTATGTTTCATTTTTTAGCTAAAATTTTATATTTTTCATTATATGCATGCTACGGCTTTAGTTTATAGCAAGACTTTTAAGTACACTCTTAAAGTGCAAAGAATATAATATTTGTCCCAATTATGAGATCCATTGCTCATAATTTTTTCTTCTATTACACAAATGTGTAAACATGGATAAAACTTGGATGACAAAAAAATGGTCGCCAGATATGTGGAAGGAGTTCGCCTTTATGAAATTTGTGAAGTATAATCTTGGTGTACCAGAGTTAGATGTCCATGCATAGATTGTTTGAATTCAAATGTTTGGAGCCAAGATGTAGTTTTTGGATCATCTTTAATCAAGGTATCATGGATTTTACACTCGCTGGATATTTCATGGGAAAATCTAATTATAATGATAAGAGCAGCGATCATTCTAATAATCAATCGAGGTTGTTGACATGGAGTTCCACCAAATGTGATGAGATAGAAGATGATGGGATCCAAGAGTCAGACAGACTATGAAAAATTATATAGGTAATGGCTTAGGTAAATATTGAAGATGATAAAAGCAAGAACTACAATAATAAGAAAAGTCTTGATGAATTATTGAATAAGCTCAACAAGAATTATATTCGCTTCGTTCAAATTCTCTAAATTGTTCTTCATACAAATTACTTCACTTAAAAGTGTATATAAACAAATGGAGCAATAAGGCTTTTGACATGTTGCTTGATTTGCTTCAAGTGTTACCTAATGGTGATTCTCCCAAATCTCACTATGAGGCTCAAAATGTTAAATGATTTGGGATTGGGGTATAGATCTATTCATGCTTGCAAGTATGATTGTGCACTATTTTGGAAAAAGTTTGAGCAATGTGAACAATGTTTTACATGTGGTACTTCTAGATGGAAAATTGATGATGGTAAAGGTAAGAAGATCCCACAAAAGATATTGCGCTATTTTCCTTTAAAGCCTAGGCTTCAAAGGCTAGTTTTGTCTAGTAAAACTGCTGCAGATATGAGATGGCATAAGGATAAGAGAGTTAATGATGAAAAAAAATTTAGGCATCCCGCCGATGGTAAAGCATGGAAAGATTTTGATAAGGAAATTCCATTGTTTTCCCAAGACTCTCGTAATGTTCGGCTTGGCCTAGCAACTGATGGTTTTAATCCATTTGGGAATATGAGTAATTCTTATAGTATGTGGCCTGTAATCTTTACTTGTATAACTTCCCTCCTTGGAAATGTATGAAAAAGGAATTCTCTATGATGTCATTGCTTATTCTAAGACCAATTTCACCTGGAAAGGACATTGATGTATACCTGTAGCCTTTAGTGGATGAGTTAAAAGAATTATGGGAAATTGGTGTCAAGACATACGATGCATCAAAGGGGGAAAATTTTCAAATGCAAGCGGCTCTTTTATGGACCCTAAATTTCAGCTTTTTGGTATGATGTCCGACATTATCACCAAAGGATACATGGGCTTGTCCCGTTTGTAATAAAGATATGTTCCTCGATTAAGGAGCAAAATTTGGTTATATGGGGACACCACCGCTTTTACCTCTTCAAATCAGTTATTAAAAGCAAGAAATTTAATGGTAAGAGAGAACATGGAGTAGCACCAATAGAGTTATCTGGTGATGATATTTTGCTTCAACTAGAAAATTTGAATGATGTAAAGTTTGGAAAGCATCTTAGTAGCAGAAAAAGAAAATGTTCCCCCAATGAGTTGAATTTGACCAAAAAAAACATTTTTTTTTATTTGCCTTATTGGCATAGATTAAAATTGAGGCATAACTTTGATGTAATGCATATTCAAAAGAATATTTATGATAGCATTTTGGGAACATTATTGAATATCAAGGGTAAAACAGCGACACATATTCAAAGCAAGGCAAGATTTGGAAGACATGAACATAAGAAAGGAGTTGCATTTAATAAAGAGAAGTGATGGAAAATATGTAATGCCAACAGCATGTTATACTTTATCTAAGGCTGAGAGGCAAGGGTTTTGTGAATTCTTAAAATCTATGAAGTTTCTGGATGGGTATGCTTCAAACATCTCTAGGTGTGCATCAATAAATGATGGCAAGATATCAGGGTTGAAGAGTCATGATTGACATGTTCTTTAGCAACGATTACTCCCTATTGGCATTCATGGATACCTAAAGAAGGAGGTGTCTGATGCCTTGACAGAGTTGGGACATTTTTTCAAACAACTTTGTTGCAAGACTTTAAAAGTAGAAGAAGTAGAGAAAATGAAGTCTGACATAGTTGTAATTCTTTGCAAGCTGGAAATGATCTTTCCACCAGCTTTCTTTGACATAATGGTGCATTTGGCAATCCATTTGCCAAATGAGGCGCTGCTTGGTGGTCCAGTTCAAAATAGATGGATGTTTCACACTGAACGGTAAGATTGACTTTACAAAGTGTGTTCTTTTTAATGACTTAGAATAATTTACAGATTGTAACTTTGAATATGTTTTTGTAGAGAGTTAGGTGATCATAAGCGTAATGTTTGAAACAAGGCTCGTCCTGAGGGCTCAATTGTTGAGAGTTATATCGTAATTGAATGCTTAGCTTTTTGTTCAATGTACTTGCGTGGAATTGAAACTCAATTTAATAGAGAAGAAAGGAATAATGATATAAGAGAGGACGTGGATCTATTTTCTCCTTAAACTAGGACCCGCCTGGCGTGCCTAAATATGTTAATCAAAGAGGATTCGAAAGAGCTAATCGTATATTCTAAGTAATTGTGCTAAAGTAGAACCATATATGGAGTAAGTCTTACTTGACATTTCTAATGATTACTTATAGTGTTTTCCAATATATGATTAATGAAAATGTTATTTTTAGAGCACACATGGAATAACTTGTGCAAGACAATCCATTTAATGTAGAAGATAGACACAAAGTTGAATTTCCTTTATGGTTTAAGAAAAAAGTAAGTAAGTAATTTGAAAACACAATGTTTATATACAATAATATAGGTATAGATTCAGCTTATACAAATATCTACATCTTTTTATTTTTTTATTTTTATTTTTGTAGATGATGCATTTATACAATAATCATTCACCAGAAGCTACATAAGCATTATATGCTTTAGCATGTGGACCAGATGTTGAAGTTAAGAAATACAACACTTGTATTGTCAATGGAGTTAGGTTTCATACCAAGGATCGTGATAGTCGGCGTAAGACCCAAAATAGTGGGTTGATGGTTGAGGAGAATCATGGTGATAATGTTATTGATTTTTATGGAGTCGTAACTGATATTTTTGAGTTAGATTATTTAACACAAAGATTGTGTCAGGCTTCTGCAAATGTGAGTGGTTCGATCTCATAGTAGAAAATCTAGCATACATATATAGATGGCGATATTATTAGCGCTACTGTTAGTCGTGACTTAGGCTGAAAATGATTCATATGTACTCGCTTGCCAAGCCAAACAGATTTTTTATGTCAATGACACAAAGTTGGGGAAGAATTGGCGAGTTGTGCAAAAGTTTCAGCATAGACATGTATTTGATGTTCCAGAAATGCAAAATGATTCTATGGATATTTCCAATGATGAAGTGTATCAAGATGAATTACAAGATCAAGTGAATGTTCATTATGTTGGGGTTCAAGAAATGGATTTATTGCTAAGAGATGATATGGATCCTGAAATTTTAGATAATAATATAATTGAGAATAATATAAGAATTGAATTTGTTAATGAGGAGGAAGAAGACATCTTAGAAGAGCATTATAGTGAAGAAGAAGAAGTTGAATTTATTAGTGTTGAAGATATGGATGTTGGGTATTAATACTCTTTCCATTTCATGTAATTTAATTTGTACACGCTTTAAGTTGTTTCTTTCATAAAGTTGTAGTAATGCTTTAATATGCCAAAAAGAGTTAAGTCTCATTTTCATTGTTTGACTGTAATAGGTGTTGAGACAAAAATGGTTTCAGTGCTACGTCGTCGCAAGAAGTTTGTTGCTGGAACAAGTAGTACTCCTTTAGATGCATCCATTGTGTCGCAGACTTCACCTTCTGCACAACACATTCCATTGATTGAATCACTTGAGTCGGCTCCTCCAATTAGGCCATCTAATTCAAAACTTCAAACAGAGTCCAGTCGACCTAATCTAAGTAGTAGTGCAGGTTAGAAGTAATCTATCCATTGAATTTATCAAGCTATATTCTATTTTTTCAATAAATAATTGACAACAAAACTGACATGTCCATTAAATTTATCAGATAGCTTCAATGTAAACTAGAGCCAAACGAGGTCGCACCCGAGGAAAAGGATTGAGAAAAATGAACAAAGCAACATGCAAGAAGCTAAAAATTACTATCGATGTAGAAAAAGGAAGGCCAATTAATAGAGTTCAATCGACAAAGCTTTCAAATCAGTTGGGATTCATATCTAGGGAGTGCATACCTGTGCCAATAAATGACAATGGAGGAGGATGATGTTAATCTTGCAATGGATCATTTGGAAGTAAGTGAAAATATATCTCTTTATTTGCAATTGACATCGTTTAGAAATCCAGAGGTTCCAATTGTGCTGCTAGAAGAAGTAGGTATAACATTATTATGTAGGTTGTGGATTCATTATTGATTCTAAAATTGTTGACATCTAGAGTAGTTCTCCATCTTCTTTGCTCCCTAAAAAATCACACTTGGAAGCATCTAAATAAATCTGTGTTTGTTGATATGCTTGTGGCAATTTTTGCTGTCTAAATGTCGCATAATTTTCTTCAATCAAATGTTTGATTTGTCACGGTGAAGTTTATTGAAGCTGGTATATCATACATTAGAATGAATTGTACTGTCTTTTTCATGCTGTTGGAATACTTCCATGGCTGACTTTTTCACCTACTGTCCTTATTCATGGGTGTTTGAGTTCTACAGAAAAAATGTTATCATAATTTGCCAAGTCAACAACTTTTCTTGGTACATTTGTTCTCACTAGTTCATAATTTGCCAAGTTAACAATATTGCATGTGGAGTATATGCTCTCAAACTTTTATCATTGACATTGATAATCAAGTATTTCTTGACCCTTGTAAAGTCATTAAGAAGGATCGGGGTATTAGAATGATGACATGTTACCTTTATAACTACAAAAGCAAAGTAGTCAATATTTTTTTAAATTGCACCAAATTGGTGGAATTCTAAAATATCCGGTAACTCCATGTTATATTTATAACAATGTCTTATCATTTCATTGTGATTTATTATAAGCTACTTGATGTTAATTTCTTTTCTCAAGGTCACCTTCCATTTTGATCCTTTGGTTTCTTAAGGTAATGTGATTTATTGTGAAGTTGGCTATGTAGAAATCCATAGGAGATGTTGAATAAGCGTAAAGGAATGATTCATTATTACTATGTAATTATGTTGAAGTTTAAAATTATCAAATTGTTTTCTTAGAAGTAAAGAAGCGATAAGTTAGGGCGTCAAGCTGTGTACGAATTATTTTTAGTGGGTTCAACCTATTCTTTGCTGATAGTGTTTTATTTTATTTTTGAGAATCTTAGTGTAGTTTTTATTGCAATGGCTCTCTTTCTTTATTTTTTAAAATAAGTGACAGTATGTAAACCTTGGAATTGCACTTCCAATCTATTTTATCATAATTTACCAATTTCATTTACTTTACATGTTTCTTATCTATATTTACCATTGTTCTTCAAAAAATGGATTTATAGATGCAATTAGATGTGTGATAGAAGGCGTGTAGCTCAATTGAGTAGATTCAACAAATTTTGAACATCGATCTTGGAGACTGATATACTTTGCTATGCATTTTAATAAAGTTTGATTCGGTTGAGGATCTGCGAGCAAGGCAAACTTTGAGATTTGAAGCTCAAGATAATTGGGAAACTCTTTACTTTCTTATTGGAATGATCCTATTGTTAAGGTATATTATCAAAATGTTAATCTATTAATTAGTTAATGGATATCAATTTGGAATTGTTATTGATGCAATTAATCATAGTAGGCAAAATGTGCCCAAAATGCTGCCAACCGAAGCAAGCTAAACATGTATCACAATCAAGGATTGACTGCTTTTGTTGTTGTTCGAAATGAAATTGTATGTTGGAAAATTAACAAAACTTTTAGTTTCTTAATTGATTGACTTGTGACTTTATCTTGACTTGTTATTTTATGGATTAGGAAGAGAAATTACTTGATTGTGAAGAGTGTGATCGAATTTCTTTTTACAAGTTCACACATTTTAAAGAAGGAAAAGGATGGTCGACTCCAGTGGTAGAGTCAAAATATGTAAGTGTAATTGTTATGCTATATATTCTAACTCTAAGTCATGATTTGCATATTAATCTTCATATTAATATTCTAAATTTTAGAAGGAAATGATGGAATTGATAAGAAATCTGAAGAAAAATGAATGCTTCAAATCCAGATGAAATTTACGTCCCGAGATTCTTGGAACTAGATGCGAACACATCAGTCTTGGATATGGCGAAACGAGGAAAGAGATTCACCTCGAATGCCAAAAATAAAGCTTGAGGAAAACCAGAAAGATGTAGGAGATGAGATAAATTAGTTGATAAGTAGATTATTTGTGCGGTTGGAAAATCAAGAGAAGGATTTAGGATGATTGGCAGCGAATCAAAGAAAAATTTTAGGAGGCTAAAGCACAGGCATGAGAAGATGTTTGATATGTTTCTCGCTACAAATGGTCGTCCACCAACTCATATTTCTTAGAAATATTTGGTAAGGAAATGATTCAATTTCTTACTCTCCCTAAAGTTTACTTTATAATTGACTTTTATTATTAATGATATGTTCTTTGTTGTCCATTGTAGGTGCAGGAAGAGGAGATGCAATTCCACTAGCTAGTTGATTGTTTAGACTTTTTTGAGTTTTAGATTTGGGCATATGAATTTAACATAGAACATGTTAAGTAGATGGTATAATATAATATTTTATGTTCTTGTTATGTTAAATACTTAATTTATTAATGTCATGGGTACTATGCATGGATTATATTTTTAATCATAACATTATGTTTTATGACAATGTTATTTTTTATAATTTTATTTTAGATATTGATTACATTGCTTATACAATTGACATAATAAGATATAGAATTTTATTTGTATATAATAGTAAACAAAAGAATTGAGGTAGTGAAAAATTTTCCATACTAATTGTGGACGAAACAAATTTCATCCACAATTAACAATAATCAACCCTTTGTGGACGAAATGGTAATTGTCTCAATTCTGATCATTTAACCCTTTGTAGACGAAATGGTATTTGTCACCAATTCTGATCATTCAAACCTTTGTGGACAAAATGGTATTTGTCACCAATTCTGATCACAGCCCTTTGTGGACGAAAAAGTTTTAAATCTCGATTCTTGCCACAGTGACCCGAAATAGTTTTCGTCTTTAATTCTAATTGAATCGTGGACCAAAAATTTTCGTCCCCAAAAATGGTCCATTTAACTTTGAACATCCAACCTTTGTGGACGAAATATCCTTTCTAGACGAATAGTTATTAATTTTAGGGACAAAAAATTTCGTCCCAGATATATAACCTATTGTGGACGAAACTTATTTTCATCCACAATCATATAATATTTAGGGATGGTTTCATTATTTCGTCCACAATTATCTTTACCGACGAGGCTTTAGAGACATTTTATTTTTCGTCCACAATTATCTGGGTGAAATTTGCACAGCCATTTAATGGATGAAAGTTTTTCGTCGAGAATTCCATTATTTATTTGTAGTGGTAAAGAGTGAAGTGGGTAAACTAAGAGATTGAATAGGGCAAGATTCCTATTAAACTCTTACAGAACCAAGCGCATGTCCATGGCCAAAAAGGACATAAAAATGAGAACTGACATGTGTTAGGAAGATTCTTGTGTAAGATGTAACACCCCGAAATATACCCTAGTTGTTTTAAACTTAATTAGGGTATACTATTAGTGCATTTGGAAATTTTTCGTAATTATTATTTCTTGAGTGAAAATTTGAAAACTAGGTACAAGATACAAGGATAAAATTGTAACTTATCAGAATGGGACACAAAAGACATAATATAAGAAGATGGTAGGCTATTATATAAATGAAATAACTTGATTTGTAAATAGGGAAAGATGAAGGACCAAAAATGCAAAAAGGAAAAATATTAAAATCAAATAAGGATAAGACGAAAATAAATATCTCATTTTGGTCTTTGGGGATAGGCAAAAACTGATAAGGAGAGGAGAAGAGAAGAAGAAGAAGAAGAAGAAGAAGAAGAAGAAGAAGAAGACGAGGAGGAGGAGGAGGAAAGGTAAGGATGCTATGATTTTGTATGAACATTTCTCTACTAATCTGGGGTTTGATTCAGTGAATTTTGGAATTACATGTGATTCGGGTTTACATTTTAGGTTCATCAGTCTTGGGTTTGGGGGTTTTTTTGGATGTTTGGGCTTTCTGTTCTTGGTTTTGAAGTGATTTGAGCTAGTTAGCTGGTTAAAGAAATTAGAAAATTGATTAGTTTATCATTGGTTTTGATTTGCTTTGCTTAAATTCACTTTGGATTGAGTTTACAGTTTATGAGTTCATTTTATGTTTGAAAGTCAAATTCGATAACAGCGAGGAAGGTTGGGCGTTTTTCTTTTGGGTTGGTTGATTGTAATCTTCAATTTAGGAATATTTGTATTACGGAAATATTGGGGTTTTAAGGGAGATGCTGTCAAAATTTCTCCAACTTCGGACGGTCATAATTTCTTCATCTGAACTCCGTTTCGGATGTTCTTAGACTCTATGAAAAGCCATTTGAGTCTAGAATCCATCCATGTATAGATTGATAATATTAGAAATCATATTAGGTCCAGAAATCTGAACTGGCAGGCCCTGGTTCTGCTCGTGATCAGCGTTCTTGGGGAGCGCCAGCGGGGATGGTCATAATCTCACTTGTTACGAACCGTTTCGAATGTTCTTTGACTCTATGGAAATACCTTTGTGTATATAATCCATACATATATAGCTTGATAATATTGGAATTCATATTAGGTCCAGAAATCACGAAAAGAGTAAGGCCCTCGCGGATTACTGCTCGTAGTCAGCGTATTCATGGGAAGCCTCAAACTTCGGACGGTCATAATTTCTTCGTTCGAACGCCGTTCGGATGTTCTTAGACTCTATGGAAAGCCCTTTGAGTTTAGAATTCATCCATATATAGATTATTGAAATTAAATTGGAATGATATTAAATAACTCATAAGCATACACTTAGAAGTAACCATAGTTATTCATCATATAATGAGATATAGAAAAATGCAAAGATACAAATAAATGATTGTAAATATCGCATATGAATTACGGATGACAATAATTATTTGGGAATATGAGATATAATACTAAACATAAAATACACGCGGATTTTCAACAGAACTTAGTAGAGGATAGATACACATGCACATTAGGAAACAGTCACCTTAACATCTTACGTCAGTTAGCGTTTGGGTCATTATAGCGCATTTGGGCCCTTATAGATGGTTATTGTCTTGTACAATAATAACAGCGCCTTCGGGCCCTTATAGATGGTCATTGTCTCATCTGATATGACGTCTTGAGTATATAGACCATTGTTTGCATTACAATGAAATACGACACCTTTAGGCCCTTATAGTTTCTTATCCACTTCTAAGAGTTTATGCAGGCATGAAACATAAAATAAATGACTTAGACCATGACATATGAAATGATATGATATGATAAAGAGAAGCATAACCTTTGCTATCACCGGTAAAACAAATATATTGTGACAAGAACATGAAGCAAAGTATAAAATGATAGAAATAGAAACATGGTATGATAGTAAGTATGAAATATGTATAAGCATGTTTAAATGATATATGATATGTTAGATGTGTATGCATGTATAGAGAGTGTGATGACCCTTATTAGAAGTCATCCATATGTATTAATTCCCACTAAGCTATAAACAGCATGGGTGTTTCATCCATTGTAGGTACATGAGAAATAAACAAAGTCTAAACACTCCATCAGCAGCGAGGTAACACACTGGTACCCACTAAAGACCTTTTGGTCTATTTTTGTATATGTTTTTATTTTTGTAAGCGATGTAAATATTGTAAATGTTGAACACTTCCATATATTGAGCTTGTATATATTTTGTAATCCGCTGCTACATAATATAGTACAAGTTAAATGTTTAGCATTATATGAATGAACAATCTTAAAGGTTATAAGTTTATAAAAAAAATAAAAAATGACACCCTCGCTTCGACAGGTAATGCTTGAGTTGGGGCGTCGTAATGGATTCTTAGTGTGTCGAGCCTAGGTTTAGGCATTTCTGGAAGAGTCTTAGATTAAGGATGTACCTACATAGTAATGTGTTGGCCTAATGCGGATGTCTTTGTTTTGTATATTGTCTAGAATGGATTGTTTGTCCAAACATTGGGCCATAGTTGATTGTGATAAGAAAATAGTCCTGCTTAAATGTCCTGACCTATCTGAAATAACAGTATAGGGTATTTGATCTGAACCAATACCGAAAGTTATTTCAGCTATGGAAGCCCGATGTTTTCTAAGAAAAGGTTGTGAAGCCTTTTTGGTTTTGATTCTTGACTCCAAAAGAGAGAAAGTGAATTTCGAAAATATTCCTATGATTAGGGAGTTCCTTGATGTATTTCTCGGGAATTCAGGGAGTACCACGAAAGAGAGTGGATCGCTTTGTTGAAGTAGTCTGAGACGACTCCTATTTCGGGGGCACCTGCAGGTATGTCGGTTGGTAGAGAGTTAGAGAGAGACCGACCCCTACGGGAGCAATTCAAGGACATCATGTCCATTGTTTGGTTAGTAGAGTAAACATATTAATACAAGGGAAGGTTCAAAGGGTGACATCTACCTCTCCCATACAGGTTTCAACTATTGTATCTATCACCTAATTTTTCAGAGTTTTGAAGGTTTTTTTCATGAATGTCATTCATGTGGGGAATTGTTGGAATAAATGTCATTTATTCCAAATGAGTGAATGACATTCATTCCAAAGGAATGAATGTCATTCATTCTAAGAATGAATTACATTCATTCAAGGAATGAATGTTTTTTCATTCCATCTCCTATATAAAGTGAGCTTCTCATGCTCAAAGTGGTATCCATTTTCTTTTCCAAGTTTTGTGTGTCAGGAATGTGACGCCCAAAATCCCGGGGGTCATTTTTGTACTTTTTTTAACAGTGTTTGTGTATAATGTCCATGAATAGTGACCTATTGTGCCTGACACGATTACCTTTATTCGGTCTATTATGTGCCGCAGTATGCACGCCACGGCTATTGTGTCTTTGTATATCGTCTTGATCTTTCTGTCGCATAAACATGTAGCCGCCCGGCCATCAAGCCACATCGCGACACAAAATTTCTTATCTGTGAGACTTTCTCAAGTTCTGTAGCAATAAGAACTGCATCCACGACGAGGAGAATAGTCCCCTATCGCGACCATGATCTCCATGTCGCGACACAAGGCCTCCTGCCTTGTCGAACCATCCTAACCCACATCCATAGTCGTGACCCAGTGCCCATGTCGAGACCTTGGTTGCCCAGTCCCAACCCCAACCCTTTCGCAACACAGAAATCCTGTCGCGACATGGGGCTGAATTTACATCACTCGCGGCGTCTAGCCGCCGCGCGAGACATATTGCGCGCCACCGCAGGCTTAGTGGTGGCGACTGCGCACCACAGCTAGCGATAAGGAGCGGCCACATGCAGCTACGGTAGCCCACGGGAAGCCACATCCTGACGGACTTTCTGCATGCGGCCAAAGGCTCTGTTAGGTAATAGCCCATTAGGCCTCTACGCTCCTAGCTCCCTTTTATTTTCCTAGATTGATTCAACACACTCTAATTTCAGCTATAGAACCCAGCCTTGTGTCTAAGGCCAGCTGGAACTTGGGAAACTTGACAAAATGTATTTATTATACATAAACGAGTTTAATTACAACTCTTTGTTCTTTACAGGGTACAAAAACTAGGTTTTCTACTAAGAAATTTTACATTATACAAAATGAGGTATAATCTGGCCTTTTCTTCTCCACTAGGTCCTCGGTCATTCCATTACGATGCACAAATTGTTATTCCCAGCGAGTGGGCATTACCCGATTGGTTGAATTTTTCCCTCGTGCGGTTACTCCCCACCTAAGTGCTCATGCAATGGAAACCACATAAACACTAAAGTAAATCATGCACATTCTACTTGGTGTCTGTACCCCATCCATGCCTCGAGTCTCATTTTGACTCCTGCTTTATCTGATTTTCCATGTATGATAATCATTTTCAAAACAAAGATATTTGTTTGTTTGTGGACAACCCTCAGACCATTATTATCTTCAGGTGATTCAGTCCAGATCAAATGGATGTATGGACAGCCCTCGGAGTATATTATAATGGGATACTCATGAATAATTGGTCGACCCTCGAAACCGTGCTAATGCACACACACTACTTTGTTTTTATGGTGTCCCCGTGTATATGAAATGCAATATGGCATTTTCATGCTAATTCATGTTAATATGTCATGCATGCATATACTAACATAATTTATACAAACCAACATATTTATTGACTTTACTTGATAAGACAAAAACCTTTGCAGTAATTCAGCGATCCAAACCAATGAGTCTAGAGACCGTCGAGAAACAAACCTAAGAGCTAAACTCCAAACCACCCAAAGATAGTCCATAATTCCTGTCGGGACTGTCCGAAACCAGTCCTAAAAGTTTCCAACACTCAGTCCCAATCTTTGGGACTGAAATGCAAGGCCATTGTGGCCCCAAACACCCCAATCATTCGGATGGTTCTTAGTCAAGGATTAAACCAAGTAGGAGAAAAAACCCCTACCTCTTAGAGTTTGTCAAAACCCCTCGATTCCGGTCTCGGTGAAAAGCTCTTGCAGCGAGGATGAACTTTCCCTCTTACTTTGCAAAAGCGGAAATCGGTCCGTCGTGGGAAACTTAGAAAGTAGAGCTTCTCTCTGCAAAGCTCTCCTCCGGCTTTTCTCTCTTTTCTCTACTCTTTTCCTTCTCCCGTCCAGGTAGGTCGAGATGGAGTCAGTGGGAGTATGCCCCTTTTCCGCGATGTCATCACCCTATTGGCTCTTTTGGATTACCCTTATCCATATATCCATCTACTTTGGATTTCCACCCAATCATGTGGTGGCGCGTATCTCCATGACCTACTTGAGCCTCTTACCATTGGTTCCCCCTTGACATGTAGCGCAACATGAACCCTCAACCGCATTACCAAGTGTCTCGTACTACCCTCGGTAGCTCCAAAAAGCGTGGAAATTATTTGTCTCGGAATTTGACGAAGTCGGCGTGGTAAACATTGGGTTATGAAGATGATTATAACGATGGAGTCAGTTTCATCATTCGAGATCTAGAAAAATTTTGGATTTTCGACCAAAATTACTGTTTTACCCTTTATCAGAAAATTTGGATTTTCTCGAGTTTTACATTCTTCCGCCCTAAAAAGAATTTCGTCCCGAAATTCCACACAATCATAAAAACTCACATGCATATGCAATGTGCACCATGTCATGCGTGTAAACTAGTCATTTAATTATTAACGACTAAACCACGTACCTTCATCCCTAAACAAGAAGGGATAGGTGGCCCACATCGTGTCCTCACGCTCCCATGTTGCCTCCTTCACTCCATGGTGTTGTCATATTACTTTCACTAGCCTCACGATTTTGCGTCATAAAACCTGATCCCGTCTATCAATGATACGCACTGGTCCCTCCTCGAAGCTCCCATATGTTTCAACCGTAATCTTTCCCCAATCCACTACATGAGCTGGATCTAGAGTATACTTTCGGAGCATGGAGACATGGAACACCTCATGGACACTTGACATGCTAGGAGGTAATGCGAACTGGTACGCTACAGTGCCCACCCTCTCGAGTATCTCGAAGGGCCCAATGAAACTAATGACGGCTTCCCTCGTTTATTTGGAGCGACCACTCCTCTCCTTAGGCATCACATTTTAAGAAAGGCGTGATTACCAACCTCAAACTCTAAATTCGCGTCGTTTATTAGCTGTCAGCTCTTACATCGACTACGAGCCATGAGAGAATGTCATATCAGCGCTCACGCTTCTCGGAGGTGTCTCTAATCGGTCAGGACCCGGTGATGGAGCTCTCTCCACTAATCCAGTGAATCGATGATCGGCATGGCCTCCTTGGGAGCCTCATAGGGTGTCATTTGTATACTCGCGATATTTGTTGTTGTGTTGGAATTCACCTAAGGGAAAGTGCTCTTCCATTTACCCTTATGATCAGACGCATGCTCATGACATGTCCTGCGAAATTTGTGTAGTCCTCTCCAGTGACCATGCAATGCGTGGATGAAATGTAGTGCTCATATTCAACTGCGTTCCCATGGCCTTTTGGAAACTTTTCCAAAGTGTCTTTATCAAATCTTTGGTATCTCTATCAGATGCACGGGACAACTGGCAGTACTCCATGTAGTGGATAATCTCTCGTATATCTGATGTTGGAACTCCTCTAGTGTGAAGGTCATCACTTGTTAGAAAATGTGCGACCCTAGCCAGGCGGTTCACTATCCACCCATCTTTGCGTATCATGTCTCCGCGGTGTCCATGGCAAGTGGGTCACTAAATCCATCATGACATGCTCCCACTTCCACTCAGCTACCTCTAACGGTTGAAGTAGCCCTGCTAGCTTCTAGTGCTCAGCCTTAACTTAATTATTGACACATGAAGAAATCATCGGACAAGATCTCCAACGTGTCTATTCATCCCATTCCAGTAGTACTGGCAATGAAGATCATGGTACATCTGATGAATACACATTTGAGTAATAATTATAGTAGAATTTAGCACATCTAAATCACAAGTTACCCACAATTGGCATAAGGATAGGTACTTTTAATATCTTCTATGTTTTTAGACTTGTGCCGTCTTTCCAGGTCTAGAGCGTAAAGTGGACAAGGATGTATGTCGGGAAGCCAATGAAGCATTAAGGATGCAGTAAGACAATTGATGAAGTTTAGAACTCGGCAATACAAGGAAGCACGGAGAGGACCAGTATAGGTACATCATTTATGTGTCTGGAAATTTTAGCTCTACATAAAAAGTGTGGAGTGGGCACATTGTCTTAGGTACATAACTAACGTATCTGTGAAGTACATTACTGTATGGAATTGCGAGATTAGACCCAGAAGTCGTCGGTCTGAGAACACTCCACAATCGGCTATGAACCAAAATGGGAAAATCACATTGGAGGGGGTATAAAGCAAGAGGACACAAGTAATAGGCCAGTTTTGACTTCTAGGGTTTTTAGGTTTTGAAAGGAAAGAGAGTTTTCTCTCATTTTGAGTTAGAACTTATAAGTCCAGTTTAAGATTTCTTTTCTATTGGAAGTTTTTTAGATCAGCGTTTGTAATCTTTCGGCGGAAATACTTATCTTGCTTTAAATCCTAATATCTCTTATTCATCCTTCTCGATTTTACAAGAAGTGATTTCAAAAGTCTTGTTTTTATGATTAATTGCTCTTTTTAATTATAATTGTTCTTATAAGTTTGTAGATTACAAACCCTTCTTGCTGGGAATCCACGAAACTCACTTACTGATTAAGGTATAGTCCCTCGATTCCTCTTTTGATCTTCAATGGATTGTGTAAATATTAATCACTTGTCTTGGAAGAGTTGTAAATCTTTAGTTGGGCATATTCTCGACAGCGTGTGACGAGGAGCATCCTCGGTACACGTTGTGCTTGATCATGAATGCAAGCTAAGGGTTCGTATTAATTGAGAACAAGTGCTTAGTATTACTCGATCATCTTTATTTTCCAAAGAGCATATAAAGATAAATCCTCCATCAAAGACTGTTTATTAATGGTTCCTAGATGAGTTTATAAAGCGAGAGTGGGACTTACATGATCGGGAGTGAGTGGAACCCTAAAAATCGACAATTGTCTTTCTATTTTAAAACATTCAAACGATCAACCATTCGAGTCAACTGACACAACCTTACAATTCTCTTTTAAATCATACCCTTATTGGAGAATGGCTCCTCTTTGGTCGATAAAATTAAGACCACTCCTGTGGAGATGACTGTGGATTCCCACTGATGTCTGATGCTAGACAAGTAATTCCTCGGCTTAGGAATATTAGAATTCGACGAATAAGAATGAAGCATTTTTGGCGCCGTTCTTGCATGTCGATGTGACCTTGAGATTGAGCGAGAGAGGCTAGGGTAATTTGCAATTTCATTGCAAATCCGGTACGTTCTCCTTTTTCTTTTTATTTTTGTTTTGTTTTAGTTGGAAATCTGGAGTGGGTGTTTCTTGGACAGTAAAAGCGTGGTGCATGTCGGTTTGGGCTCATAGCAGGCAGCGACTAGTAAGAATAGTGCCCTCCACAGAAACTCACGAGGAATCCATGTCGATCGAGTCTTTCGATTAACATTTACCTCGAATGGATCAAATCTGGGAATCGGCAACATGTATTTAATGAAAATACTCAAAGTTCTGTTAACCTGAGGACTCAATGAACCTCCACAACATGGAATGAAGCTACACTCCCGAGTAGCACCAGAGTAGTAGAAGGGGGAATGTTAACTTCCGACAAAATCAATATAAGTCTCCTGTCCTTTAATGTGGAAAGAACCCTTAGAAGTCCTACAACCTCGAAGGACTGGCCGATTCTTGCATTAAAGTCTTCTTGAAGAGGCCACTCAATTTCTAATGAAGTCGAAATGACCCGAAGTCTCTTACACATGCTGCTCCCGAGGAGTTGAATCACGAGACATATTCATTCATGAGAGATTTTGAAGATGTCTGCAGTGCATTCCTCTCCACTGGTTCACCCCTCCACATAATCTGTCTAGTTTTATTTCCTTTTGCTTTAAAGGAGAAGGCTAAAATTTGGTTTCATTCCTTGGCTCCTAATTCAATCTTTACATGGGAAAATATGCGAAATGAGTTCCTCAACAAATTTTTCCCTCCTGCACGTACCAATGCCCTCATGCGAGCAATTCGGGAACTTTTACAGCCGAGAGTGAACCCATGCGACGGTATGGGAAGATATAAGGATCTTCTCACATGCTATCCCTCACACCATGGATTGGATGTAGGACAAATATGTAATACTTTCATCAAGGTTATCCACTGAATAAACGAGTACATCCACGAATGATGTGTCTTGGAGGAATTTTATGAGAAAGAAGGTACTAGGAAGCAATTCAACTTTTGACACTATAGCGGAGAATGCTCGAGGGCAGGAGACTAACACCTCTCTGAACTGCTTTGCTTACAAGTGCATAGCACATCGCGGGGCGGAGATCCATCACTTAAGAAAATGGTAGGTTATAAGCAAAATTGCTAATTTAACAAAGGAAACTAGAGGCCATAGAGATGAAAAAGGTGCATGAGGTAACTAGCGTTGCCTCAAATACCCTCGGCACCCACTGGACCCAGAGTGGAGGAGCCATGATATATGCGATGATCCTACGCACTCGACTATGAAGTGCCCAGGCCTTCCCACGATAAAAGTTGCAATTCAAATAGAAGCGAATGATGCCATGTAATTACCAAAGGAAACCTTCGCTCTCCATATTAAGAGCATATAATCTGTAGATGGGGTAAGCACCCCAATTTTAGTTGGAGGAATGAAGGAGGAATGTGTGCTGCCCAGGCAACCACGGTCCTCATTACCAAAACCAGGCACACAAATCCCATTCACCATTTTGAGATCAAGGCCATCGGATTTCACAGCAGACCACAATCAAGGTTTCAGCCATCAGTCAGGGACTCCATCACCCATGACCATATCAGCCGCGCAAGAGAAGTGGAGGAATATAGTTACATAGTTCGTAAAACCCAAAGAATCCACAAACACGAATTCAATCAAGCCTCAATGATGTGAGATCCTAGATAACCAAGTTAACCTCATCTATAGGTAACCTTCAACAAGAAAAAGGGAAACTCTCATCTCAGCCTATTCAAAATCCACAAGGTCAAAATAGTGTAGGAAGTTCGTGACCACCGAGGGTACCAACACCGTAAGGTCGCCACTACCCTTCATGGTAAGGTAGTTGACAAACCATTCCAAATCCAAGGAACCATCACAAGAGTCTCAAAGTGAATCCAAGCAGAGAAGATGAAACACGACAAGCCTCATGTCCCCTAATACAAAATGAATTTGATGATCACCCAGAGGAAGACAAGTCCACCCATATCCCCCCAGCTCCATACCCACATAGATTGAGAGCACTAAAGAAAGTGAATAACCATGCCGGGAATTTATGAGTCGTTTGCCAAGTGAAACCTAACATTCTCGTTATATGCCATTAAGCAAATCCCATCATATGCTAAATTTTTAAAGGATTTGTGCACTGTAAAAAGGAAATTAGGTGTCAACAAGGAGGCATTCATGACTGAACAATCTACTTCCCTAATTCGGAACAACTTGCCTCCAAAATACAAAGACCCAGGAAGTCCTACTATTTCTATAGTAGTGGGAAATTCAAAGTTAGGGCATGCTTTAGTGGACTTAGGGGCAAGTGTTAACTGCCTTACTCAAGATATGTGGACCTGTGGTTAGGGGAGAATTGGGAGCCAACCACTCACCTCCAATCGGGTCGACCGTAGTGTAAAAATTCCTGGGGAATAAGTGAAGGATGTTTGGTACAAGTGGACAAATTTACTTCCCGTGGATTTTGTTGTGTTTTTACACTCAACCTCAGATGAATCAAGGAACGCTAGCCTCAAGAATCTGGTCGACCATTCTTGGCAACCAAGCACGCATTATACATTGTGTGGGAGGCCTACGACACTATCGCTTAAGTAACATGACTGTTAATCTGAATATTTTCAATGTTATTAAAGGAATGGGAGATGAAGAAGATATTTGTGAAATTAACATGGTTGATTCCGTGGTACAAAAATACCTGGATAATGTCTCACATGATGATCCTCTTAAGTCATGTTTGGTCAGCTCGAGTTGGGAGGAGGAAGACATTAATCGAGTCGAGTTTCTACACTTTAATCGAGCATAAAGACGTATTGAAGTTAATGGGTGGACACCCAAATTTGAACCTTTGCCACCAAATGGGATAAGACATCGCCTTCTAAGGGAGAGGCCACCTTAAGCTTCGAGCTAAAACCTACCAACACATCTCAAATATGCATTCTTGGGTGGGAGGAGAACACTTTTCCAAAGAATCATATCTTCCCTATTAGACTCGACTCAAGAAATTCAACTTTTGAAATATTGAAAAACCCACAGGATCGCTTTAGGTCGGACAATCGCAGATATTAAGGAATTAGGTCCTTGATCCGCACACATAGAATTCACTTAGAAGAGGATGTTAAACCTTCTAGCAACCACGTAGACGACAACCCAATAATGAAAGAAGGGTTAAGAAGGAAGTTTTAAAACTCGGATGTAGGGCTATTTACCCTATTGCGCATAGTAAGGGTTAGTCCAACACGTGTAGTTCCTAAGAAGCCTGGAGTCACGGTAGTTGCCAATGAAAATAATGAGCTCATTCCCACTCGTGTCACTTCGTGATGCAGGTGTGCATAGATTATGAAGCTTAACGCGTACTCATGAAAGACCATTTTCCTTCCGCTTGTTGATCAAATGCTAGAGAGAGTCAGTAGTAAGCATGAATTTTATTGTTTTCTACGGGTACTCAGGTACAATCAAATTGAGATAGCTTTGGAAGATCAAGAAAAACTACATTCACTTGCCCTTTCGTACCTTCTCAAGCTTTTAGAAAATGCCCTTTCGACTATGCAACGCACTGAACTTTCCAACGATGCATGATGGAATCTTCAAGGACATGATAGAAATCATATTGGAGATTTTCATGGATCGATTCATTTTTGGCACTATTCGGAACTGGCTAGAGAACTTACGTAAGGTTTTAGAGAGGTGTCAAGAGAAAAATCTTGTGTTAAATTGGGAAAATGTCATTTCATGGTAACACAATGAATCGTTTTAGGCCACATAAAAAGATCAAAAGATGGAATTGAAGTTGACAGCCAAAGTTGAGCGATTTCCAACTTACTCTACTCCTACGTGTGTTGTGAGACATAATGTCATTCCTTGGTCATGCCGGTTTTTACAGAAGGTTTATAAAGATTTTAGTGCTATATCCCATCCCCCTTTATGTACTTCGCTTGCAAAGGATGTCCCTTCTACATGGCTTCACAAGCTTCAGGATAATCGCTTTAATAAGCTCAAAACATGCTAGTGTCACTCTCCAATCATGTCCCCTAATCGGGACCTTCCATTTGAGATCATGTGCGACGCTAGTGATTATGCCATAGGGGCTGTGTTAGACGTAGGGAAGACAAAAAGGCTTTTGTCGATCGCCTGCTAACCACACGACCACGTAAAAGGAGTTTCTAGCCGTCGCTTTTGCTCTAGAAAATTTAGGTCATATATTATCGTCTCTCCCGTGACCATCTTCACATCATGCGCCTCAAGTACTCGCTTCTCGAGGCAGATACGAAACCAAGGTTAACTAGGGCGGATTTTACTATGTCAGCAATTCAACTCGACCATTAAGGATAAAAAGGAGTCGAGAATGTGGTCGCGATCATTTATCTCGATTATTCCAGATCCAACCCCATGGCATACCCATAAAAAGATAGCTTTCCCGATGAGCAACCTCTTGTTTCGTTCATTACCCATGGTATGTCGACATTGTGAACTACCGTGAATCGCCGTATTCTTGGCCCAATGGACTTCTCAGCAGAAAAAGAAATTTTTGACAGATATTAAGAAATACTACTTTGATGATCCATATCTATTTAAATACTGTCCAGATCAAATAATGAGAAGATGTGTACCCAATGACGAGCAGGTGAGGATTTTAACTTTTTGCCATTCCGGGCTTCTCCGTGGAGGACATTTCCTCCGCCTCTCGAAAACTACAGACACAAGATTTTGCAAGTCGGGCTTTATTAAATTTCACCTTATTTAAGGATTGTTTTGATTTCTCGCAAAACTTCAGGCTCAATGCCGCTGAACTGAGGGGCTCAAAACTAAACATGATGCTCACTCCCAATTTTAATTATTGAAATTTCTTTGATTGTCAAGTATGTACTCTACGGGCCTTTTACCCCCTTCTTGCGGTATCTCTACATTTTATTATCCGTTGATTACGTGTCTAGTTTCGGTCGAGGTAATTCCAACGAGAACCAACACCACAAGGTTGTTTTGAAATTTATAAAGAAATTATTTTTCTCGTTTTGGAACTCCTCGTAATCGTTATGATGGTAATTCCATTTTTGCACCGATCTTTGAAATCTGTTAAAAAAATATGGAGTCACCCATAAAGTATCAACAACTTACCACCCATAGACCAATGGTCAAGCTGAGCTCGCTAATAGGGAGATAAAACATATTTTGGAAAAAACGGTTGCCCCGAATCGCAAAGATTGGTCACTCCGTCTACCGATGTTCTTCGGGCCTACCGCATCGCTTTAAACCGGTTTCTCGTATGTCTCCCTATAGGCTAGTTTATGGAAAGGCTGCCATTTGCCACAATAGAGATGGAACACCGGCCATCGGGCCATTCGAACTTTTAATTCGATCTAACCTCGCTGTAAGCAAATACTTATCAGTGTTTATACGAACTTGAAGAATCAAGTACGAGAGTCGCATGAAAGCCCTTCGAATTTACAAGGAGAGGCTCAAGTTATTCTACGACAGATCCATTGCCAGAAAACTTTGGAAACTAATCGTAAGGTACGTTTTTATACAGCCTCCTGACAGATCTATTCCTGAAAGCCCGCTCCCGCCGGATCGCCCATTCATTGTTAAGGTAGTTTATCCCTACTGAGTCGTGGAGATTCGAAAAACTATTAATCGAAAATCCTTCAAAGTGAATGGCCAGCGCTCAAACCATTCCTTCTTGAACATCTCAATACTCAAGAGCACAGTGAAGATTTGGTAGATCCGCCTACCGCTTCCTCCCTTCCAAGTAACCCCTATTCTCCACTGTTTCAGATATCGCTTTTGATTTTTATTTTGTTTTGCTTTCGATTTTTATTGTTTTTACTTCAATTTTTCAATAAAATAGAAAATAAAAAAATCGTGGGGCCTCTTGTTTACCGGCTCCAACCACAGTAGGGTACCCTTAGTTTTTACATCGAGGACAATGCTTGCTTCGCCATGGGCAGTGTACACTCGGTCGAACATAACTATGCGCTAAGATTCGGGTCAATCTTTCGAAATATGCCTCTTGAGTATTATAGCCACCCCGCAATGTACATACCCGCATGATTTCATTCACTCTCTACATCATTTTATTGCACGCATCTTAACAAGCATACACAACAAGCCATGGGTCTCGTGAATCGTCCCTTGTGCATTCTACCTTACTGCCCACACAAACCACAGACTTATGGTCAAGTTTTCTTCGATCTAACCTATTATTGCTCCCAATTGTGCATCACTTTAACTGGTCATGTTAACTTCATGCATCCTAGTCTTTATGGAACACCCGTATAATTGGAAAATGATTAGAGCCATTATTTTCTCGCATACCTATGGATTCAGAAAATCTCATCCTTGCACCCATTTTGAGCTTAAAGTTGTCAAGTTTATTCAACCTTAGAACTGGATTTGTGGAACAGCAGTGGATCTTATGAAGAGATTGAAGGTATCCTAAGAATGAATTACAGTGACTAAGTCTACGAATGCAGTCAGTTGTGGAATTTGAACAAGAGAAAAAGTGAACATGCAGCAAAACCCGGGATGAAAGGCAAGCTGAAAGGTCAAATGTATACGGCACTAATCGCTCCAAAGTGAAAAATATATATATATATATATATATATATATATATATATATATATATATATATATTAAAAAAAAAAAAAAAATCATGAAATAAGTGTACGCACAACTTAAACATACCCACAACTTGCCAAAAAACTGGCGCTGGTTAAATTGTACCTAGCATATTAAACTTGTACCTATTAAATTTATTCAAAAGGGCAAGCAGAAATTGTACCTAAGACATCACTAACATGTAATCGGTACAACCGGCCTGATTCAGCGTGTTACTTTTAATCCAAAACTCGCGCCTTCATTTTCCAAATGCTTTTTGACACTCCACAAGTTGAGCCTCAGCCGCTTGCTTCTCACACAAGTGTTCTAAGTTTATTGCTCGCCAGGCTTCCATTGTCCGGGGCTCCGATTGTTTGTTCGCAATGCTGCACCGAAGCGGTAAGCCCCTACCAATCCCTACTAGCATCTGATCTCCTTGTTATACATGGATTTGCTTTGTCGGGTTTGGCTGGTATTTTCGGTACTTGGTGGTCACAGAGCCTCTGCTAGTATGGGCTCGAAAAACGTTATCCCGATAAAATGTGGCCAACCCTGGGTACGTTTCGAGACAGGGTTTTGGGATCTGATGATATATATCTGGGCCATCTGGGCCGTTATTGCTATCATTGCCATATCTATGGCGCGTTCTAAGAATATCGGGAAAGGGAAGGCATCCAGTTCCTCTATGGAACAAGCTGTGAAGAAGCGGAAATCTGATGCCTCCCAACTGGTCAAGAAGGGGAAGGGAAAACGAATTGCATCCTTGTCGGAAAGTGAGGAATTATCTAACAGTGATGATGAAGAAATAGAGGCAATGTTTGCCGAGGATTCTGAGGGAGAGCACGAAAAATGGACCCGGTCAATTGCAAATAGGGGTTTCCACTGCGAGAGGGGTGTTAAATTGGAGACGTTTTTATACTCTCATCCCATCAGGGGGATTATTCAGGAACAGAGTATGCACTTCGTGCACACTGAGGTTCGCGGATGTTTCACCTTCGCCAGCTCAGAGTTCTACACTAATCAAGGAAAATCAAATGGATCGAAACCGTATTGAGACTTCATGAATGGAGCGCCGCGGTCACTCCCGATTCTCGGATGCCACATGCACTACATTATATTCGCCCTGATGCTTTGGACCGGCCATATCCACTCAAGGCTATTACTGACTTCGATGCCCAGTTGTTTACTGAGGCTATGTGCACCCGGCCCGTGCCCATAAGGGGATTTGTAAAAAAAGATTTCATTCCTCGAAAGCTTCAAACCGGGACACGCCCGATGAACAAGATCATTCACAATCAACAATTAAAGCCGCAGTGGTACGAAAGTCCCCACCTAGAACAAATTCAGCCAGACGAGGTTATGATCGAAGCCGATCGACTATGCATTAGTCATATGGTGAGCAATGAGGGACTTCTTGCAATATTCGCGTGCAAGCCAAGATATTCGCTTCCCTTCACTGTGATCAGTATCAGGGAAGAAGCTGACTTAGGGAATAGTTAAAGAAAGAGTGGTGTTACTCAGCTCGGGCCGATCACAACAAGATCGAGGCCAAGAGCAAGGCAAAGATCCACTAGACTCAGCCCCGCCTACTTCCCCGGATCACTTTTCATCCACAAATCCCAGCACTCATCGAGCACATCGCCATTGAAGCAGGATGGAGTCATGATAAAGCGGTGGTTCAAGTGCATTTCCGGGCAAGCGTAGCAAATGGATCGACGTCTCGAGGCTTCTGAGAGCCACATTTTTCGTGGAGAGCCGGCTGACGGGTGCATGCTACTTCTTCGTGACAGAGGGAGACTCGAACAATTAGATGACCGTGTATACCCAGGACGCATTCCCCTTCTCGCCAGAGGACGAGGTCAGACGAATAGCTATATTTAAAGCAGACTAGGGTGTTGGAAATCGGTAGCAGACCAGCCATGTTATGCCAACACCCATTTTGATCATTTACCTTTTCTTTCGCTTATCTACTCGGGTCATACAAACTTTTAAGACTCCTTGATTCTACTTATTGTCAGTTCTTCCGACATTATGCATGATGGTTACGTTGTTCATGTTATATGATTGCTTACCTTTATATCGATTGCCAGCTTCCATGTTTGCATGACTACCTTTACATTTCTAAAGTCCATAATCCTCTTATTTGAATAACCAAATTTTGTGTTAGCCTCGTTATAATGTTCATTGTGCAAGGATGTGATTGGTTTAAATGAGTCACGCCGTGCATACTAAAGCTGGTGACATATTGTATTCTAAAATCGCTTATTTTGAGATTCTTGCAAAGCTTGATCATAATCGAACGCTTTGTTGAGATTCATACCGTGGGTAGTGTCATCTAAATCTTGCTAGGACTAGCAAGATTTGTGTCAGTGGATGAATACACATTCGAGCAATAATTATAGTAGAATTTAGTTATTACTCCAAATCACAAGTTACCTGGCCAATTAGTATATGATAGGTACTTTTAATATCTTCTATGTTTTTAGACTTGTGCGTGCCCAGTCTAGAACGGCGGATCATGATGTATGTCCTGAAGCCAATATGAAGCATTAAGGATATTTTACAATATCAGATGAAGCCGAACTCCAAGAATACAAGGAAAGCACTGTGAGATCATAAAAATTTCCAGACATCATTCATGTGCACCAAGATAACTTGCATAAAAGCTGGCAGTATACATTGTACCTAAGATAACCACATTGTACGGCATAACTTGCATGCAAAATTCGATAAATAAGTGAATCAGACCGGTGACATAACTAACATAAAAATTTCCATAACCGCATGGGAATTAAGTAGATCGGGGCCGTAAATTCGATCGCAGTTTGCGCACTTGCCAATGAACCAAAATGGGAAAATCACATTGAGGGGGTATAGTGCCAAAGAGGACACAAGTACAGGCGCTTTTGACTTCTAGTAGGTTTAGGTTTTGAGCTTATAAGAGTTTTCTCTCCATTTTTGAGTTGGAACTTATAGATCCAGATTTAAGATTTCTTTTCTATTGGAAGTTTTAGATTCAAGCGTTTGTAATCTTTCAGCAGAAATACTTATCTTGCTTTAAATCCTAATATCTCTTATTCATCCTTCTCAGTTTTACAAGAGAATTCTGATTTCCAAAAGGTACTGTTTTTATGATTAATCGCTCTTAATTATAATTGTTCTTATAAGTTTTATGGAGTTCTAAACCCCATCACGGGAATCCACTGTGGTAAACTCACCCCGATTAAGGTATAGTCCTCAATTCCTCTTTTGACTTTCAATGGTTTGTGTCATTAATCACTGCGCGTAAGAGTTGTAAATCTTAGTTGGGCATATATTCGACAACGTGTCAACGAGGTATCCTCTCGTATTACGCAGCTTGATCATGAATGCAAGCTAAGGGTTCGTATTAATTGAGAACAAGTGCTTAGTATTACTCGATCATCTTTATTTTCCAAAGAGCATATAAAGATAAATCCTCCATCAAAGACTGTTTATCAATGGTTCTTAGATGAGTTTATAAAATAAGAGGTGGGACTTACATGATCGGGAGTGAGTGGAACCTCAAAAAATCCCAAAGAATTGTCTTTCTATTTTAAAACATTCAAACTAATCAACCATTCACCAACTAACACAACCTTACAATTTTCTTTTAAATCATACCCTTTATCGAGAATAGCTCCATCGGGTCGATAAATTAGACCACTCCCCCGTGGAGATGACCAGGATTCCCACGCATTACAATGCTGTGCCAATCGTAATTCCTACGCTTCGGGAATAGAATTCAAGACACGGTCAGCGACGAAGCAACATCTTCGGCGCTACCTAGATGTACATCAAATCAAGTAATACCGGAACTCCCTTAAGGATCTCTTTCTCTCAACCGCTAACCGGAACCACTAATTGGTCCTCTATATCGAAGACCACCAGGTGGATGGTCCACCACCACGACTGACTATACCCGGCCCTCGATGGACACTCATCTCTTTGTCTTGTCCTCGGGACTCAATCACTCTACTCACAAGGACTGTGATAGCCAATAAACTCCCCTAACGCACTCCTCGAGCCCTCGTCAGACAGAGCTCGAACTGCTCCACGCCCTCGAGCATCCGCCACCCTAGAAACCACACCAGCCAATGCTCCCATGACTTCCGACTGGCGCATCACCACCACATTCGCTCTTTACTGCAGGTAAACGTAAAAGTGAAGTCATAAGTCTCTAGGAACTCCATCCATCTGTGTTGCCTCATGTTGAGGTCCCGCTATGTGAAGATATACTTCAGACTTTTGTGGTTTGAGTGTGCCTCGAAATGCTCGCCATATAAGTAGTGGTGCCAAATCTTCAAGGCGAAGACTATGGCTGCCAACTCCATGTCGTGTGTGCGGTAATTCTGCTCATGATTCTTTAACTGGCGGGAACCATAAGTTACTACCCTCCTGGACTGCATCAAAACACATCCCGCCGGGCCCTTCGAGGCATCACAATACACTATGTACTGTCCCTCTCTCCAGACTAATCGTATCAGGAGCTCAAGTAAGCCTCCCATTCAATTCCTCGAATGCCTTCTCACATGTCATTTCACTCCGAACTCGACCTCCTTCCGGTTAGTCTCACATAAAGCCAAGTAATGGGAGATATCCTCAATGAACCTCCGTAATACCCGTCAATCCTAAGAACCTGCGGTATCTCAAAGATCGACTTGCCCTCCTGCAAATTTCATAACTCGACCTTCTCGGGGTCCACTGTCACACTTGAAGATGACACCCTCAGTAAGCCAAAACTCGCACTTACTCGAACTCGCGTACGCCTGATGATCTCTCAAAAGCCGTTGCACCATCTCTCAAATGATCCTCATGTTCTCTCGGGACCGAGTAGATCAAATGTCATCCACGAAGACTACGCATTAACCGATCTAGATAGGGTTGGAATACTCCTACGCATGAGATCCATGAATGTCATCGGGCGCATTTGTTAACTAAAGGGCATCATCGTGAACTCAAAGTGCCCATACCGCGTCCTGAACGCTGTCTTGGGGATATCTGCCTCCCTAACCCTACCGATGGTAAATCCGCGTAGGTCTATCTCGCAGACTCCACGCTCCTTCTCGCACTGATCAAACAAGTCGCCAATCCCCAAGTACGGTACCGATTCTTGATTGTCACCTTGTTCAACTGTTAGTAGTCAATGCACAGTCGAAGGGTCTTATCTTCTTTGCAAATAGAACCGAAGCGCCCCATGGTGAAGTGCTCAGTCTAATGAATCCCTTGTCTAGTAACTTCTGTATTCGGACCTTGAGTTCTTGCAACTCAACTGGTGCCATCCTATGCGGAGTCATAGAGATGGGCAACGTGCCAAGGTGTAACTCAATACAGAATTCTACATCCCTTTGTGAAGGTAATCCCGATAGCTTGTCCAGAAAAACATCCTCATATTCACACGTCCATCCGGGGTCACATCTGTCCTCCCGTGGTGGCAGCTGTCACCACCCAACAACCCGTGCCACCTAGAATCAGACACTCCAAGCCGGGGGCAAAACACGTTTTGCCCCCGAAACGTAACATGAGTACCGTCTCGTGTGTAAAGCAGAACCCCCATGCTCTACAATCGTGATGACGACTCGATATGATGTCAACCAGTCCATCCCAAGGATGACGTCGAACTCTAACATGTCCATGACTCTCAAGTCCACTGTGAGTAGAATCCCAGAGATCTCTATGTCGCAACCTCGACATATCAAATTTACACTCACCTTATTGCCTATGGGAGAACTCACATACAGGGGCTCCTCCAAGGTCTCAACCTCTAAACCTAACTCTCTCACGACTGATGCAGCGATGAATGAATGAGATGCACCAAAATCAATTGCCCATAGGCGAGATAGAAGAAACGTGACTCGTATGACTCCGGCCGGGACTACGCCCTACCGGCAGGCGATGGCATGCACACACCCGATCCCCGACGTCCCAACCCGTAGGCCCCGTCCCGCCGCCCATACCTTGCCTCTGCCTTTCCCGCTGACAGCCGAATGTGAGTGTGTGTGAAAATTGGTAAAATTGCGTAATCTATGCGCTGCTAGCATACACGTCGAGTTCACGTAGTGTAACGAAGCAATAAGTGTCGCTCCTTGATGAAGAGAAGCATGCTAAGTATTGGTTTAGTGACCTAGACAATATTTGGATCCAGTCTTATAGAAAATTATGAATAAATTAAATGAATTAAAGAAAGCTTAATATTAAAATTTCTATTTAAGGTAATAACGAGAAAATTAGGGTTTTGCCTTAGCCTACCACACCTACTGGATTTTACCTAGATAGTGCATTTATTTAATATTCCATATATATGATTTATGTTAGCGTGCTTGATCGCGGCCTACAAGCTATTTCTCTCTCTCGAGATATAACCGCCATCTCGCTTGGGTGGGTGTATTGTATCTCCGCTTCGACCCCTTGACTTCGAGATGCATGAATGTGAAAACCCGAGCGCTACACTTAACGCTGGGATATCTCTATCCCCGATCACCAAGTGCCGCTTTACCCATGTCCCTACGAGTCATCTTCTCTCGATATCGTACCCCAAGATTAACATGCCACACCGCCAAATAATAACATGTGATTAAATCGTGGGAGTAAAACAACCATAGAATTCATATTGATATTGGAACAAAACCACAATTAAAGTATTATTAATCCATAACAAGGCGTGTTAGGGGTTGACAAAAACCCTGTGAGAGAAAAGTATTCATAATGATTTTCATTGGGGATCGAAAGATTTTCGCATTAAACTAATTAGAAAAGAAATAATGGCTAGCCATCTTCGTGTGATCTCTCGTAATCCGCCTTCGCTGCCTCTATCCGTCTCTCCTTCTTTTCAATCTGCTTCCAATCCCCCATTTTTGCCTCGAAATTGCTTTCTCTTTATACCTTGAAATCCGGGCCCATCAATGGCCTAGAAAATCAGAACTTTTAGTGCTTCCGTTTTTCGCCGCGGCGTACCCGAGGCTATCATAATTTGGCATTCAAGTTCGTTGCATCATAGGCCTTTACGCCGCGTTCATTACTGCTAGCCGTGAGCCCTCACGCTGAAAGTACCCGACGCTCCACTATTGCACTTCTTTGTGCTTCTTTCCTTAGGTTCTTTTATGCTATTGTTTAGCTTCCTTTTTTATCCCAATATCGACATGTCCTATAAAAAATTATAGTATGGGGGATTAGCGCAATATTAGTGAATATGAATGTGAATCATGCAAGTTGAGCTATAAAAACACATATAAATTGTACTGGAATACATGCATGATTCACTTCTATCACTTGTGTAACTGAGGCGCTTGTAAAAATTCTCAGGATCGGAACTTTTCTCCGACCGCACTAGTGTGGACGACAACTCAGGTCCGCGCCTATCCCATGGATGATTGGGACTGCACTGTCCCAAAACCCAGGGATCCCCGCGCCTCCGGGCAACCCGCAGCATATGTCCGGCTACAGGTGGAAACATGATTAATTCGTCCCGCCCGACCGAAAGCCCTACCCGACTCGCCCCCGATAGCGACCTGCCCTGAAACACTCGAACAACATAAGTCTTCCTTCTTTCTAATCCAGAAGAAGTGTCGATCCTTCCTCTTCACTCGGGTATCGCAGCCCCTGATACCCCGTGCATCCTCCATCTATCTCTTTATGGTCAAAGCCGTCCCGACCATGGAGTCCATGTCCTGTAGGCGAAGTCTTACAATCTTGCCCCGAATGGACAACTTTAGCCCATTCTCAAATCTCCTCACCTTGGCTATATATGTGGCCACGAGTCATCGAAGAAACTACAACTCGGCAGAACTCTTAGCCATGTACTCCATCACCGGGCCATCGCTCCCCGCCCACCCTAGGAACTCCCGGGTCTGCATGCCCAAGAAGGGGCCTGAAAATACCGCCATGAAGAGCTCATGGAACTTTTCCCAAGTCATCTCCTCTATGTCCCTAGAGATCTTAACCCAATCCCACCACACTTGAGACTCACCCCTCTAGCCGAATGCGCCTACCCGGACTCGACACAGGTAATCTCCATAATTTCCAACACCTTCAACTGGCTGAAACCAATGATTTGCCACCATCAGATCTCCTCCCCCTATGAACGTCAGAGGATGATGTGACTTAAACCTCTGGAGGTTACTTAGACCTCCTAGACTTCTAGCTGCACTAACCTGTGCAAAGCTGGCAAAAAGGGGGCCAGCTTACGGCTCCGTGAAAGGCCGTTTGATCGAAAAATAGGTGGTATCTCACTTTGCACCACGTGATATTTTGATCACCCACTCACATGACATGCAATGATAACAGAAGACATAATCGACTGCAACTAATAGTGCACGTGCCAACTACTAATAGACTTTGTAATCATGAATTGACCCTTTCATAACTTTTTCCTTAATGGTGCTAATTGCCAACCACTCATTTTATTCATTTCAATTAAATTTCGATTTTTTTTTACGTTCATTCTGTTTTCTGAACCCCTAAGGTTATGATTCTCAACCCTAGTGTTCCATACACAGTGTATCATGCACATATTTTATACAGTTCAATCACACATCACAATTCAGTTCATCAAAATGCACAATGAATACGTGATCTAGACCCGTGCCCCATCGAGTCCTAGGTATTCGTATAACCAAGACTCTTGACACCTAGTTGAGACGAGCTAGCATCAAGACCCTACTTGTGGATACCCACATTCGAGCTCTCTAGGTAATCGTTTACCTAAGTTTTGATACTAAGTAATGACACCCCAAATCTCGGGGGTCATTTTTGTACTTTTTTTTAACAGTGTCCATGAACAGTGTTTGTGTACAGTGTCCATGAACAATGACCCAAACTATGCACAGCACAATGCACTATTCCAGGTTTCATTATGTGCATACGCACACATCGCGACGCCGCTGGGTGTGTAGTCAGCCAGAGTCGCGCGCCAGGCGCAGGCAAATACTGGCCGGCTGCACTGGCCAGGCGATGGAGCATTTATGTTGCGTGTCGAGGTTTTCGGCCATGACACGCCTACCACCCTAACATCAAGCCGCATCGCGACACGAAATCTCCTCGGTCGCTGCACTTTCTGCCTCTTTTTCATCGCTGACATAGGAGTGATCGGGTCCCCTATCATGGTATTAATCGTCTCGATATCGTGACACGCGCGCCCTCCCCGGGCCTGTCTAAACTCGATCGCGACACCGCCCATGGTCGCGACCCAATGCCTAGAGGGCCCTATCGCGGATAGAGTAAACTCCCATGTCGCGATTTCTGGTTTCCCAAGACAACCGACCTTTGTCGCAACACAAAAATCCCGCGCGACACTGACCTGAATTTCACATAGCTAATAGTAAAGACTCCCCTTTCCACCGAACCGATCAGCGGATCTCGAACTCGAACCGGATGCTCGCTAATGCTCGTTTAATTCTTTTTATTTAATTTTTCTTTATTTATTTTCTTTTTCAAAAGTGTCGCGACCCAAATCCACCCGCCGACCATTATTAACTAAACCGGAGTCTTGGGCTTATTTCCGACCGTTTTCATTTATCTTATCAAAACATTTTATTTATGTCATTTCATTTTAGGGTTTTCAATTACGCGGAAGCATTTTCAAATGGTAGGCCCAAAAACATTTACTCTTATACAATTCATTTACAAAATGGCGTATCATGCCTTTACAAAATGATATACAAACACTATTTCAGAGATTAACTATTTTGTTCACAAAATGTCACTTGTTCAAAAAGAAATGATATGCATATGGCAAGGTATATACTTATATGCCACAACTTTCTCTATGACTTTGCGCTTCTTGATCTTGCCTTCTTCCTATTTATTCGAAACCTGTGCATAGATAAAAACTACACGCTAAGCATTTTCATGCTTAGTGGTTCTATACAAACTCTATTCCACTTTCAATTTAACATGACATGCATTTATCATAAAATCATGCCTTTTATATCAAACTATACTCATGCTTATTCATTTTCACGTGCTTTCACTTTACAAATCATTGATCATATCAAAATATGCATTTTCACATGTAACCAATTTATTTAACTCAAATCATGAGATTCAAACATATACTCCCAAGGATGTATTTAGTTTACAAATCCTATTTACACTCATCAAAGTTTGTTATTTCACTTTGTCTATACAATTCACATTCATGACGGATTCCGTTCGGTGAATCCCATCATTTTTATCATTCGGTAATGTGCTTACACATTTAACGATTTCGGTCTCCTATCATGATGGATGCCGATTGGTGCACCCATTTAACGATTTCGGTTAAATGTGCTTACACATTTAACGATTTCGGTCTCCCATCATGATGGATGCAGATTGGTGCACCCCACCATGTGGTCACTTATGTTTCATACACCATCAAGATGACTCCGATGCCGCATTGGTGCATCCCACCGCGGGACATTTCTTCACGCCATACACCATCATGACGGATGGTGATTACAGATCCCGGGCTGACATCGACAATTTCGGTCGCTTCATGACGATTCAGTCGGTGAATCCCGCCTATGTCAAGCCTTCAAGATATCGATTCAATTCAAGATGTCAAGAATTAATTGATATAAATCAATTAATCACTCATGCAATTAATTGTCAACATTTTAAATATCACATTTCAAATCCATATGCACTTTCGCTGCAATATCATTTCATATAATTATTCCATAATCATTTACATTTATTTGGTAAACTACCAAACAATTTTGAAATACAGGATAGAGGGTCGCTGAACAAACGAAGTCAGTTGCCTGCTTCCTTCCTTTCAATCTCGGTCCTAGGTTAGGTGATCCTCACCCATCCCTAGTCAATAAAAATTACGCCACTCTTAGTGGATAAACAATTATTAAACATTTTTCGTGAATGAAAATTTTTATCTTCGTTAACGGTTTTGGGTTAAGACACTAAGTCTACCCAAAGACGAACTCGCTGAGGCGGCGAGGTATGGTACGTTTTTCATTTAGTTTTATCCTTATTTGAACCCCCATTAATAATTTATTAAGGTCCTTAAACTATCGGTGTACGAATACGAGACTTTCGGAACAAAAATATGAAATTTGCTATTAGTGAACAACGTCTATGCCGCCACGCACCCGGTGGGCGCCATTCGGGGCACCCCTACCACAACGGCGAGGGCACCCCCACTGCCACAGGTTCCTACGCCATACAGAGGGAACCCGTTTTGCCCAAAATTTTATGGTTTTCCCTTTTTGCAATTTTTCTCCAAAAATCACTCTAAATCCAAATGAAACTGTAGAATTCACTCCCAAAGGCATTCTAATATCATCCTAAACCAACCATGAGCAAAACCCATGGATGGATTAGGGTTTTTCTAACCTAAACATCATTTAAAGAAATCTAGGGTTTGGTTCTCACCTCAAATCCCTCACACTTGAAGCCTTAGCCTTTTCCTCTCTTCCTTCTCGCAAGATTCTCAGACAAACACGGGCGATTTTGCACCAAATCTCACTTCTTCCCAAAACCCTAAATTTTCTCCCCGTCACTCTCTTCAACACAGCCAGGCTCAAATGAGCATTCTAAGACCACTTTCGTCTTATTTCCCATTTTAAGTGTAAGGCCATGCTCGCTTACAATAATAAATTTTCATTTCTCATTTTTCTACTTTTTGGTCTTCATTTCACTTTCATTTATCATTTATTTCACATTAGCATTTAAGCTTATCATTTGATCCTTAGGTCCTCATTTTACAAAATTTCAAATTTGCCCTTTTTACACTTGGGTTTATTTCCGGGTTCAATCAATTTCTCATTTTAGCATTTAATATTTAATCATATGCTCACATATTTATTTCACATTTCACTATTTAATTTATCGCTCTTAAAATCTAATTTCGCTCACAATTCATACCTGATATATAATAAAATTATAAAATTTGTATTTTTAAAATAACACGTCCCAATCCACCCACGCAGACCTATCACAGCACACAAGCCCGGTCGTGTGTTCGACTCCACACACCTCGTCGCGACAAGAACACTCGTCGCAACACAAATACTGTGTAGCCCTGTCGCGACCGAGGTCTCGATATGGGCAAGTGAGCTCCATTTCGCCTCCGCGCTCCAGCTCCCTTTTATTTTTCATGTTGATTCAACACACTCTAATTTCAACATAAATTAGCCTTATTATTACAAAGACCACTAGAACCTGGGAAACTTGCCAAAATGTATTTGTTATACATAAACGAGTTTAATTACAACTCTTTGTTCTTTACATGGTACAAAAACCGGGTTTTCTACCCATAAATTTTACATTATACAAAATGAGGTCTAATCTGGCCTTTTCTTTGCCACTAGGTCCTCAGATGCGTTCCATCCCTAGGTGCACCTTCAGTACCTGAAATTGTTATTCCCAAGACGGGGTGAGCAATGCCTAGTTGTTGAATTTTCCTACGTGGGTTACTCCCCACCTAAGTGCTCATGCAATGCCAACCACACAAACATTCAAGTAAATCATGCACATTCCTACTTGAGTGTCTACATGCCCCGTCCCATGCCTCGAGTACTCACTGACTCCCTCACACATGTAATTTCCATGTATGGTAAATCATTTTCAAAACAAAGATATTTGTTTGTTTGTGGATAACCCTCCGATATATATATTAGTGGACATACTCCGATAAATAATTTTATGGACAACCCTCCGATATATTATAATGGACATACTCCGATATATTATTGTTGGTCAACCCTCCGAAACCATGTCATGCACACACACCTACTGTTTTATGGTGTCCCCGTGCATATGAAATGCAATATGTCATTTTCATGCTAATTCGTGTTAATATATCATGCATGCATATACTAACATAATTTATACAAACCAACATGTTATTCAACTTTAGCAATAACACAAAAACAACACACAAGGGAAAATCAATAAATCGACAATCGCCTCGTGGATCGTCCCAAAACAAAACATAAGAGTCTCAACCTGCACCAATTCAAGATAGTCCATATTCCCATCGACCGTTCAAAACCGGGCCCCAAATTAAAGTTTCCAACACTCACCCCAATTCGATTGAAATGCACAGCCACAAGGGCCCCAAACACCCCAACCATCTCTGATGGTTCTAGCTGCTAGATTAAACAAAGTAGGAGAAAACCCCTACCTTGAGCTCTGTCAAAACCCCTCGATTCCGATCTCAATGCGAAGCTCTTGCTGCGAGGATGAACTTTCCCTCTTGCTCCTCCTGAAACCCCCGGTCCAATCGCCGGGAAACTTAGGATAAGGTATAGCTTCTCTCTCTAAAGCTCTCCTCCTTTTCTCTCTTTTCTCTCTTTTTTCCTTCTCTCCCCATCCCACCAGTAGGTCCAAGATGGGTCAAGTGGGAGTGTACCCCTTTGCCATGTGTCATCACCCTATTGGCTCTTTTGGATTACCCTTATCCATATATCCATCTACTTTGGATTTCCACCCAATCATGTGGTGACACATGTATCCCATGAGCCCCACTTGACACGTGACACACTGTGAGCCACTCAACACATGCCAAGTGTCCCGTACTACCCTTGGTAACTCGAAAAACGTGAAATTCTGACTGTTTCGGAATTTGATGAAATTCGACGTGATAGCTAGATTTTGTGAGACGATTCCAACGATGGAGTCCGTTTCATCATCCGAGATCTAGAAAATTTTCGTATTTTTGACTAAACAGTCATTTACTCTTTCCGCAGTGTACCTGATTTTCTCTGCCATGCTATAAGGTTGGGAACAAGTTTTATGTCTGAGCGTTATTAATATGATGATAGGTTCGAACATATTTTCAGTTCATTGAAGTAGCATCAAGGTGTTGTGGTGCTACTTGTATGCCATTTTATTTTGGGAGACAGACACCGATCTTATAGTCTCCAAGCACTAGAGGAGATGACGAATATGTTTTAAGGAGATCGTGACTCATCACAAGACTCAACATCCTCAATCTCTCATTTTATTTCTTTGTAATTTTCTTTTCCCTTGTCATTTTGTTTTTGTGTATTTATGAACAAAGTTTTGTAACATCAAGGTCTATTTGAAGTCCAATGTGATGAGTGCCAGCTAGAGGAGAATTCATAGCCTACTTCATTCTAGGAATAGGAGGGCCCAACTCAAACTTAGATAGTTATAAATTCATATTATAGTTAAATAGTTTCCTATTTTAATGCCATATTTAGATTTCTTAATTTATGAAGAGCTTGTACTTAGTTTGATCTATTATATATCTAGGACATTTGCTTTATGAACTTCAATGCTCATTTTGGAACTTGAAAGTACTAAGGAAAGAAAAAAAAATTAAGAAAAATGAATTTTTTTTTTCATATTTAGTTTCACCTTAAAAAATATAAAAGAAAATCAAATATAATTAAAATCCCTTAAAATTTTATGTATTTTTTTAAATTCCCCAATCTTTATATGATAGAGAGAAACAAATAAAATTAGTTTGAATAAACATACATAATTAATTTATTAAATTTAAATATATTTTTTATTTTCTTTCAAAAATATTTTTTTTTTTAACTTTTCCTCTTTATTTTATTTTCTTAATAATTTTCAAGTTCTAAACGGAGCCTAAGAAAAGTTTTCTTCTCTCAAAAATTACAATACATATACACCTAAATACTAAGGGGCTGATTGTTTTTTGTTCCTAAAAATAAAAATACACTAAAAACTTGTTTGGTAAAAAAATGGTCCTTATTTTTTATTTTCTCATTTTTTTTCAGATACCACTGTTTTAATGTTTATTGTTTCCAAAAGTTATTTTCTAAAACAAATTTTTAAGAAGACAAACCAGCCAGGACTTTAATCTCCGGATCCATTCAAATAAAGTATTATAATATGCAGCCTTATCCTTTTTTTTATAAGTTCCAAACAAGTCCATCTTCAATCAAATAATGAAAAAGTGATGTCAATCAGAAAAGATTAACGTTTGAAAATCTGTGTTTCTCAACTAATCGAGATTCGACAACGTAGGCATAGCTGTAGGTTATTTAAAACACATTGTTTTTAAAGCCGGACCGGACCGACCGGTCGAACCATCAATCGGTGAACTTTCCGGTCCGGTCCTCCCCTTACCCGAAATATTAAAAGTTACAACTATTCTGGACCTTACTTGAATCCATGTTTGTGTGGATTCTGTTTATAAAGACCTTGGTTTTCTTGTAGATCCGATGTGGGATTGCTATTAGTGTACCAAAATCAAGAAAAAATTGCATTCAAGGGGTTTTGAACTTTAGACATCTAGCTTGGAAAAACATGGAGAATCCATTAGGATATACAATCTAATTTTATATATATCATTCCTCAAAATGTTATATTAATTGCAAAACAAGCATATATATATATATATATATTAGTTAGAATAAAATAATAAATTTTAATTCATTTGGATATATTAGGTTTAAACATTAAAATCATTTCATTTTATCAAATTGAAAATATTATTATAATTACACTTATATTTAATAATATCAAGTATTAAAGATAAATGTTTCAAAATTATCAAAGATAAATATTATAAGGATTTTAAGTTATTTTCATATATATATATATATATATATATATTATTAAATTTTATTAGCTATATAAATTATATATTTATTACGTCACCTGCTCAATCGTGCTCGACTGATCGGGTCGACCACGAACCGTGAACCTAAGAACTTTTCCTGCTCGCGATTGGTCCCTTAAAAAACATCGTAAAACGTCATATTTAGCGTGTTGGAGATTATTTGTTGGTGCCCAAACATCATCTAAAGTGATATATAATTCATAAGAATCTGCCAATAAAATACAAATTAAAATAATTAAGGGGAGTATTGGATTAGGATTTTTAATGACATTTATAGACTTTTTTAAGATGGTGACTTTTATAGAGTTTGATAGAATTTTAAAGACTTTTATTTATTTTTGTGACACCCCAAATCTGGGGGTCCCATTGACAATCCGTCAACCCGTGGAATTCCTATGGATTTCGGATGACCCAATATCATACTGTTGTGTCCCATTTATCGGGATCCATATTTTCACAAAACATGGGCTAGAGTCTTCTTTGTTCAGGGATCCATACTTGTCTGTCCAAGGTTTCAACAGAAGTAGTAATGACCACACAGGGTCCATCTGTCCATATCCCCAATATACAACTATATCAAGAACTACTGACACCAGCTACTCAAGACCACCTCAATACATCCCTTTACCGGGATCCATTCATTCACATTTAAATCTAAAATATGAAAGTAAAACACTTAATTACAGCCCGTAAGAGTCCGATCACGATCCTCTTTCCATAATTACATACCCAACTATTTAGACAAAAGTCCCAAAAGAATTTAATTACAATTCTTTTATAGAAAATACTTTTTACAAAAGTAATATCAAGGCCACACATCTACTTCACACCACGCGCCTCATCTGAAAGGCTGCCTCCTCAGACACCCCCCGTAATCGAAAAAGGGTCCCACGACCTAAGTGAGCAATGCCCAGTAGAAAAATTTTCCTATAAGGGCTACTCCCCGCCTAAATGCACATGCAATGACATACATAAAACATCAAATCATATTCCATATAAATAATGTAATCCTATATGAAATGTTTCGTGTCATGCATGAGATGAAATTCCTTAAGCCCACAACCCGAGTCTCGACCGACTCCCTCACACCTACAACGCCAAGTGTGAAAAACCAGTCATTGGTGTTTCACCCAATGACTTAAACCATTGGACAACCCTCCAATTTTAATTTATCAAATCCAATGTGTTTCCATGGGTGGTGAATTTTCGGGGTCTCACCGCAGGCTTCGCACGCCTTCCGACACTTTCACGAACTTACATCGTCGGACGTATGTGTCTAGCCGAGAATAAAATTTGGGTCTTTCACCCTGGGGGGATCTGCCCATCTTGCTTCACCCCAAACACACATGATTTAGTATCATTATTGTTTTACACAACCGTGAGTCTTGATTTTGGACGTTGTCCCATTTTCGATCTCACCACACATTCACCAAGAATGGTGAATAACCAACACCATGCACACACACCCGACTCGACGAGATGTGACCGTGCATATGAAATGCAATCATGCCATTTCATGCTATGTCATGTTACATGCAACATTTAACATTTATAAATTCCGAATAATTGTATTTCCTACATATAATTTTCATTCATCACCATTTCCATGTTAATACATCACGCAAGCACATATTAACATGATTTTTACACACAATAACATGTTTTTTTTCCAACAATAACACACAAAATGACCCAAATCTCGGACCCACATAAACAAGGCGCCTCTTGGTCCCTTCACGACCATGAACCATTTTTGGTTCTATTCATCAACAAATTACAATGTTACCTAAAAACTCAACAGAACTAGAAGACATCAATCCTGGGATTAAAACCAAATCTCAACACAGTCCGGGACTGCCCGAAAATAGTTCAGAAAATCCTATCCGAACTATCCTAAAATAGTCCCGAAAATTCAACCTAGGCTGTCCAAAAACAGTCCCAAAAATTTAGCCCAAATAGTCAGAAAAGAGTCCAGAAAATTATGTCCGGCTGTTCGAAAATAGTCCAAAAAATTCTTACACTCAGTCCCAAAAATTTGGGACTTAAATTTATGGCCTCTCATGGCCTCTAAAAAAACCCCAAACCATTAAATAGCCTTTAAGCTAGAATTAACCCAAGTAGGAAAATTCCCTACCTCTTGGAGTTTGACGAAACTCCAAGATTTTGGTACCCACACGTAGCTCTTGATGCGTGGACCGACTTTTGTTCTCCGTTCGACCGAAACCCATATGGTCCACTTCCGAGATCTTGTGAGTATCTCTCTGCTCTTTCTCCTTTCTCTTTCCCTCTCCGCTCACTGTCAGCTCTCCCGTCTCCTCCCTTCCTCTCTCACTTGTTTTTTTTAAATTTTGGACACATGACTCACATTGTGCCATATGTCCATCACTAATTCGGGTCCGTTTCTATCCCGAAACAATTTATTTATTTTCAGTTCAATTTCAGTTCATTTCCTAACTTTCGAGATTTTCGTAAAAATCTTATCCCTGGAGTCACTGGCGACTTATCACCCAGAAAATCGTAAAAATATTCCGATTGTATTAGAATTTGACGAAACTTTTCCGGGTCACCAGATTTTAGGAGACGAATTTAACGGCGCAATCCGTTTCGTCATCCGAGATTTAGAGAATTTTCTAGGCTTCCTTGAACCATTATGACAATTTATTATTATTATTATCATTTTGCCTTTTTTTTTTTAAATTTCTAATTTTCCCAGGTTTTACAATTTTTGTAGAGTTTGTAAATGTATTGATCACTTTTATTTTAAAAGACTTTTATAAACTTTAACAGTATTTTGTAGATATTGATAGACCTTTATAGAGAGTTTGTAAATGTATGGATGACTTTCATAGACTTTTATAGACTTTGACATAATTTTATAGATAATGATAGACTTTTATAGACTTTTACAAACTTTTATAGATATTGATAGACTTTTATAAACTTTAAATAACTAGAATAAATTCACATTTTTAATAAAAATAAATAAAAGTAAAATATCATACTTGAATAATTTTATCCAAAAAAATACCAATGCTATCTAAAATAGGTTTGAATAAATAAATTTTCATAACTTCTTTTGTTTCAAATTTTCATCTAGACATTTAAAAATTGTTTCAAATTTTCATCTAGACATTTAAAAATAAATTTTTATTTATTTATTTTTATATTTTATTTCATCTCAAATTTTCTAATTTCACTCCTCACTTCTAAGAGTTTTTTTTTTTCAATTTCCAAGAATTACACATTCCTCAATTTTTTTCTTATCTAAATAATCAAAATTCCTAATTTATCAAATTTTAAAATTTTCTGATTTCCAAAATTTATCAATTTATGAAATACAAGAACAATGTATTTGATGTGATTTAACATTAACATTAACAATGTAAAAAAAATTATTTTTATTCATATACTTATATGAAACGATTCAAACAAAAAAACAATACATATTTGATTTTAGGAATAATCAAGAACTATAATTCAAATAAAAAAAATCATATTTTATTTCAACAACTGCAATAGACATACATTGATTTTAAAAATTAGATTAGAATTTAAAAGCCAGATTAATCAAATTATTATAATACGAATAGATATCAGGTTAAACCCTTACCTTAAGAAAAATTCTATTATATATAAACAACTTTGCTTGATAATGAATAGATTTCAGGTTATACGAATAGATCTCTGCTGATAATGAATCAAGAAGAAGAAAACAATAAAAAAACATGATAATGAATTAAGAAGAATAAATTTTGCCTAAAGGGACAAGACGGGATGATCGGAAGTTTTAGATATAATTTTGTCTTTCCTCAACCGCTCTTCTTCTGCTGGCTTGGCGAATGAAAATCGTGGAGAGCCATATATTTATATACATTTTGGTGTAAGCGTGTCATTATAATTTTGATTTTAATTTCTATTTTGAATGAGACAAGAAGGTGTACTTGAATAAAATTGTAATTAT
Organism: Tetrastigma voinierianum; assembly: GCA_016808115.1. Lineage (NCBI taxonomy): Eukaryota > Viridiplantae > Streptophyta > Magnoliopsida > Vitales > Vitaceae > Tetrastigma > Tetrastigma voinierianum. Next base: position 1,084,433 of record JAEQBH010001121.1, read on the forward strand.
GAAAAAATATCATACTTTTGGTTCTTAAAATATCATATTTGTATATGATTCTAATTTTGATATTTTTTTTAGAAAACTATTATGATATTTTTAGTTTTTAAAATATTGATTTGTATGTAAAAGGATTAAAAATAATAATTCGTATGTGATTTTAGGAATAATTATATATATATTTTTAACTTTTTAGTTCTTAAAATATGAAAAACCAAAAAATTATATAATTTTAGGAATCGTATGAGTTTTTAGGAATAATTGATTCTTTTATTAGGATCTAACACGTAGGGTTAAATCCTTACCTCTAAAAAATTTGAGTTGTTTCATTCACTAGATGAAAAAGTCGTTTCAAATTTTTCGGAAAAACATAAAGGAATTTTAAAGGGTGAGTATTTATACTTCTACTAGAAAAGTTATTAAAAGTAATTAAAAATCTAATTTCTATAGAAGTTAATGACATTTTCAATACTGGTATACTTTTGAAGAATCTATAAAAATTGTAATTAAATACACTTTAACTTTTATAGACTTTTTTAAAGTCATAAAAAATCTTAATTTAATATACTATGGCTTTTATAGGCTTTTTTATAGTTTTAAAAAGTTTTAATATAATACATTATAACTTTTATAAAATCTTTAAAAATCGTAATCCAATACAACTTCATTTTTATTAACTTTATAATTCCATAAAAATCGTTAAAAGTCGTAATCCAATACAGGCAGTGGGTTTAGGTACTTCCTTTGATTTTAATTTTTAAATGATAGAAATGGACTGCTCCAGTGAGTCAGTCAAATCGATGAGCCTATTTACAGATATACATTTACCTGCAAGACCAAATTAATATAGGCTCAGAATTCACGTCAAAATGACAGTTGTGAGTTTTGTGACAGACAAGTTAATGGTTATAATTTCTTGACTTCATAGTTTTTGGATGGATTATGCCGACTAATTGTCTCTTGACAACTTAATATTATCACGTTTTTCTTATTACTTAAAAGTGATGAATGTTGAGACCCACATCACCCCACTCAAGAGTCAAGGTTAGAGATATCCACTCCATGCCTTCCCAAGGAAGATTTTGATCTCTGCTTGCTTTTTTCTTGACTTCATAGTTTTTGGATGGATTATGCCGACTAATTGTCTCTTGACAACTTAATATTATCACGTTTTTCTTATTACTTAAAAGTGATGAATGTTGAGACCCACATCACCCCACTCAAGAGTCAAGGTTAGAGATATCCACTCCATGCCTTCCCAAGGAAGATTTTGATCTCTGCTTGCTTTTTCAGAAAGAAGAGAGGAAGATCAATGAGAGCTTATAGGATATTTTTTTTAAATCATTTTAATATATTATAGATACTATGTTGAAATTTTTTATTCAGACAACGTTTGATTTTCGGAAAATTCAAGAAAAAAATAAAAAGTAAAAAACATAGAGAAGAAAATTTGAAGAAAAAAATAAAATGGAGTTAAATATAACATAATTGGCTTGTTTGGTTATAGTTTAAAAAAAAATTATGAAAAATAAGGAAAACACGTAAAACATATTTTATTTCTTTTCTTTGAATTTTCTAAAAACATGGAGAACATGTCTAAAAAACATGAAAAACACTAAATTTATATGACAAAGAACAGTTTTTAGATAACACTAAAATAGTTTTCTTTATGTTTTCAAAAACAGTTCTTAAGAATATTTTAAAAAACAAGAACCAAATAGGTTATTATTTACTACTTTAAACTTATTTTATTTATTTTAAATTTATCAATATAAAAATTAAATAGTTTATAATTTGAAAATTTTCACTATACAATTAAATATAAAAAATGATTTTCTTTAACATTTTTTTTTCTTTTCTTATTTCTTTTCAAGACCAAACACAACTTAAATATCATATTAATTATTATTCTTGCTAAATTTGATTATCTCACATGAAAATCTCTCTAAACCATAAGGCTCAGTTTGGCTCTCAGAAAATTGAGGGAAATTAAATGCACGTAAAAAAATAGAAAGGAAAAGTACTAGAAGAGAAGAAAAATAAAAATAGATTTAAATCTAATATATTATTTTTATTTTAAAATTTTAAAATTCATTTTATTTATTTTAATTCATTCATATAAAGATTAAATAATTTAAAATATCTAAGTTTCTAAACAATTTTATTAATTTCTATTTGATTTTTTTTTAAATTCCAACCAAATATAATTAAGAAAATAATATTTATTAACATTTTTTCCTTGTTGAATTATTTTCACTAACCAAACACAACCTAAGATACATGTCTTTTTACTCTATTATCACAAAAGAATTGCTGTCACGACCATGCCGGCCAGTTACGCTCATGAACAGCTGCTGAAACCATTTAAATTCCATGTAAATGGATGACTCAATACCAGAAATAGATTTAAAAATGGTAAGATCAAGAGCTCTTTTGAGTAATGATGCCATGGCCAACAATCCATTTGGTGGGTTTCCAGTCCGGAAGTTGACACATCACGGATGACGATTGATTTTTTTAAGTGAATTTTGAACATTTTACTAGGAGGATGGCCTGTCTTAATCAATAATTCATATAATATATACAATTTTTTATTTAGTCAAACACTATTCTAGCACCTTTATCAATATAAAACAATTAATGATTAAGCACGTTTATATAGAAAAAATCTTAAAGGAATTACATATCTTGAGGAACACGGAACTAGAAGAAAAAGACAAACCAGCAACAGCTATTATGCCATCAAGACTTGTTCAAGGAATAATCAATGTATGTGACTTGGTCATACCCTAGTGCTTAAGTAACAGCTCGCATTTTCTCCTTTAATGAAACATAACTTCTTATGACCGTCATACATATATTTGTTTTTGTTTTGTTTAGCCGACGTAGCTGTACATGTACTGTGGTCAGGTGTACTTCAATCAAGCTTCCACTTTTCATGTGTGATGGGTAATTTTGGGAAGCTATGATTATATTATAATCTCTTTGGTTATCTTTTAGTTGTCAAACACAAATACTCATCCATATCCATCTTGTTCAATATAGCTATTACTCAGCCCGGCCCCTTTCATTAACTTGAGTTTATCTGCGAACACCATTATTGCAAAGTAAAAATGTTGTTTTCTCCTTATACGCTTTGTGTGGTAGTTTATATCATGATATTTCATGTTAATCTTCTTTTAATTATGTAAAACAATACCCAAACCCGTCATACCTTGTTAAAACCCTGAATACATGAATTCAAACCTACCAAAAATCCAATAACACTAAGGAGAAAACAACAATGAAATATCAACATTGGTTAGGATAAAAAAAAGAAGTGATAATAGAGCAGAGATGACAACCAATCGATGGCTAATACTAGTGCTAGTGATGTCAATCAATCCCAAGATGGTGATCAGGGATTGCAAGCTATTTGGAGATCAATTAACAAGCAGCAACAGTCAATCTAAAATTTAACTCAGCAGTAGAAAACAATACAACCCTAATTGCAAGCGTTATTGAGGATCAATGGACAAGGGCTTAGGAATTAGCCCTACGAGACCCACCTTTAATCACATTCCAAAAATACGAAATCAAAGAAGGTCAACCGTAGGATATGGTGACACTTTAGATGAGGATGTTGACTTTGGTGAATTTGCGAATCCACGTAGTACACAAAGAGAAGGAAGGTAGTGGCAACCAAACTACAGAGGCGATGATGAATACAAACTAAAGGTAGATATCCCTAACTTCAGTGGTGATCTTGATATTGAGGGTATTTTCGTTTGGTTGACTGAGGTAGACATATTATTTGAATATACCAAGTTTCCCGAGGACAGAAAGGTTAAATTTGTTGCTTATAAGTTAAAAGGGAGAACATCGATATGGTGGGATAGATTGAGGGAGATGTGGATGAGAGAGGGACGAGGTTCGGTTCAAACATGGCGTAGGATGAAGCAATTATTACGAGGTAGATTTTTGCCTCAGAACTATGAACAATATATTTCTTATGCTTCTCATATATGTACACATGGTAGCAGGAGGGTGAATGAATTTACTGCTGAATTTTTTAGATTGGTAGAGAGAAATCAGTTACCAAAAAGTGAGAACCAACTCAAGGCTTTACAAGTGAAGGAAGAAACTTTCTAACTATAGTTCATGACTCATCCTCACTTATGGAAGAGTGTAAGGAGACCCAAGCAGTCCATTTGATGGCTGTGAAGGAAGAAGTCGAATCAAACTTTGGTAGAGGTACAGACTTTGTTGAAAGAGTTTGATGATGTGATTCCCCGAGGATCTACGACAGTTACCCTCCTATGCGAAACATACAACACTACATAGACGAATCTAAGTGCTTCTTCCTAAGGTGCCTCATTATAGGATGAGTTCCAAGGAGAACAAAATCTTAAGGGGGAATGTAGGAGAGTTGCTAAGTAAGGGAGCATATTTAGGCTAGCATGAGCACATGTGAGATACCAACTTTGTTGACGCCTAAGAAAGATGAAAGTTGGTAGATGTGTGTGGACAGTAGGGCGATCAACAAAAATATCATTGGATATAGATTTTCTATTTCAAGGTTGGATGATATGCTTGATCAATTAAATGGAGCAGTTGTGTTTAGCGAGATTGACTTGAGGGGTGGCTATCATCAAATCAGTATCCGTCCAAGTGATGGGTGGAAGCCAACATTTAAGACAAGGGATGACCATAGCAAGCCTCAACAAAGAAAATATGGATCGTACCAGATTGTTAAGAAGAACAATAACAATGCTTATGTGGCTGACTTACCAAGTTGGATGTGGATTTTAAAGATCTTCAATGCTATTGATCCTACCTTATTCCAGCCACATATGAGTCTTGGAAATCTGGAAGTAACTCGGTGACTGGGCTTTGCAAGCTGAGGTGTCTAACGTGTGTATGCTAAATCAAATCAACAAATATCGTTATTTTGGTTGTTTTGAGATATTATATTTAGTTTTTTGGGATATTATTTTTATTTTTCATTATTGTTTGGAGAGTATTATTTTCTTTCATATTATTGTTTTGAGGGTATTATTTTATTTCCATTATTGTTTTGGGAGTATTATTTTCTTTCCTATTATTGTTTTGAGATATTATTTTATTTCCTTTTATACCTATATTATGTCTAGGGTATAAATAGATGTTTTAGAGTTTGTTTTAGAGACTTTTTATTGCTTTTATCAATTTATCAATAAAAATCAAAGCTTTTTCTTTATTTTGTTCTCTGGATTGAGATGTGTTATTTTTGTTGATCAATCAAAAGACTCAATCAATATGCCACGCTACGTCAATATATGTTTGTTCTATAAATACCATCTTATGATAGTTCAATGTATGTACTGATTAATCTAGGTCATAAGGAATGGCATCAACACAGTCTCCTCTTATACCAAGTGTTCAGGAGCTAATTGCCAAACAGTTTCTCCATGGTTGCAGTCCCTCATCCCTTTCTCCTGGATGATCATCAGGACCTTCCAGTTGACCTCCCAAACAGCACTTCCATGGCAGCCATCCCCACCATTGACTTCAAACTTTTGAATATGACTGAAACCACAGATTTTGAGCTCCAGAAGTTGCACTCAACTTGCAAAGAATGGGGCGTCTTTCAGGTTTTTTTCATTAACCTTCAATCAGTACTTTTTTTCTATTTGATTAATCTGATTATTATTGCTCTGCAACTTTTGGGACTGTTTTTCGGGTGCCATGAAAGCCAGGCTCCTGAATGCAGGCAAAGGAAGAGGAACATGGAAGACCTACAAAATTACTCAGACACGATCATGCATGTTAATTAATTTTAGAGTAGCAAAAACATTTATATTAAACAAAATAGCAAAAAGCCCTCAAGGCCTGATTCAAGTGGTAAAGAGGATAGGTGTATGGGAAGTCTTGGGCTTTGAGTATTTATAAGAATAAAGTACAGATGCAAAGTGACTACATATAACAAAAAAAATAAAACAACAAGATAATAATTAATCTAACAGGTGTACCGTTCATCATCCCCAGCTGGTGAACCATGGAGTCAGCTCTTCACTTGTGGGCAGACTGAAATTTGAGATTGAAGAGTTTTACAAGCTGCCCTTCGAAGAGAGAATGAAATACAAGATCAGACTAGGTGATGTTGAAGGATATGGGCGGTCCCTGATCAGTTCAGAAGATCAAAAACTAGATTGGGGTGATAGGTTTTATATGATCACCAACCCAATCAATCGAAGGAAGGCTCACCTAATCCCTGAGCTTCCGCCTTCGCTAAGGTTCTAGCTCCATCATTATCTTTATCATCGTCTTCGATCTTCTCTTTCTATCAGTTATAACTGAAGTACTTTTCTCTTCACTGCAGGGGATGCTCTGGAGTGTTATGCATATCGAGCTGCAAAACTTACGATGACAATCGTAGGGTTTATGGGTAAAGCTTTGAAGATGAAGGAGGGAGAGATGGAGGAGTTGCAGATTGATGATGGGATGCAATCAGTGAGTGATGATATACCATTCTCCATGCCCACAACCGGATCTGGCCAGGGCTGACGCCTCATTCCGACGCCACCGTCGTTACCTTCCTTCTTCAAGTCAATGGAGTGGATGGCCTACAAATAAAGAAGGATGGGGTTTGGATGCCCGTCAGCTTCCTCCCAGATGCCCTTGTCGTGAATGTGGGAGACATTCTAGAGGTTCTTCTTTCCATTCTTTCTCTAGAAATATAATATATTAATAATAATAATAAATAGAGTGTGATATCTATGTTTTAATTAATTCCTAGCCATTCATCATTCTCAAACAGATTTTTATGTTTTTTATATTTAAATACCATTTTTAAGCATCCCCAATTACAGCATGAACTTTCCTCTTTGGAGGCGGCCCCCCATAACCACAATTTATAATTGTATTCCTTGAACAATAGCATGGATAAGGTTAAACCGTTGAAGGTATGAAATGACATCGCACTAAAACCCGAACTCACAATTGATAATGACCTTTTTAAAACTCAATTTTAGAATTGGACTTTCTTCATCAGTTTTTTTTGCCTATTTTGGCAAAAATGTCCTTTTTATTTTCTTAAAAAAAAACCATTTTTAAAAAAAAGATAATGGAAAGACATGAAATGAAGAAAGGTATTTTTGTCCAAAATAGGTTATTTTTGAAGGAAAAAAAATTGAAAATGTTATATTCACAAATTTAGGGTTGTTTGATGTTTGTCTTCTAATCAATATTTCAATCATTATTTACTTATTGTTCTAATTATGTTATTTATTATTTTTCTTTTATTGAAAAGAAACTAATTTTATTGATTCAAATTAACAATACATTTGATAGAAACACAAAATTAAATTCACTAAAAACCATAAAGAATTTAAATAAAGATCTGTAGATAATCAGAATAAATCTACTAAAGTTCTTACACATTTAATAAGACTTAACGACTGTAATACACGACTCAAATTTACATCATTGTTGATTTAATTACGATTTTCGATTGTTGCCTCGATTGATCCACATGCTTTATCGCTCGAATCCTCACATGAAAGAAACGCTGTAACATAACGACGACAAACAACTGTCCTACCAAGACGACACAAAACAATACGTCACAACAAGACAATTGACGACCAAAACATGAAAAAACAAATTAAAACGCAGATATATATGAAAGAACCATCGTCATTTATATATGCATAATGGATTAATTATTAATGTATATGAATTATTTTTATATATTGAATAGCATAATAGGATATATCTTTTTAATGTATTACTTAAAGAATATCATATCCATTAGATTTAATATCCAATGATAGGTATACCCATTGGAAATCATACAATAGAATATATAATTCACATCAAATTAAACATATTTGAATTTCTATGATTTGTTAAGTAAAGTACTCCGAATGGGTTTTTACTTTTTTAGGTCAAAATTTGAGTATATGCAATCGTGTACTGCCCCCATAAAATCATCTGAAGGAATCAAATGTTTCTTCTCATTTTGAACATGTGATCTTTATTTGTAGAAGCTCACTGACCATGCATGACCCCTCATTTATTTAACGACCTATATATGGTTCTCTTTGACTAGCCAATAATTTTTAATGTAACTTAATAAGATTTTTAAGTTGCGACATTAATAGAAAAGTAAATTAATCAATAATGAGCGTGACTGAAATATGACATCTGACTCGCTATGTTTTCTTCCTGTTTTTGCAGATTATAAGCAATGGAATGTACACTAGCGTGGAGCACCGGGCGATGGTAAATTCAGAGAGAGAGAGGATCTCCATAGCCATGTTCTTCAATCCCAAATTCTCAGCAGAGATTGGACCCTCACTTAGCTTGACAAATCCTAAGAACCCACCGCTGTTCAGACGAGTAGGGATGGAGAAGTACTTAAAAGATTTCTTCTCTCGTAAAATAGATAGGAAATCATACCTGGAGCATATGAAGATCGAAAATGGTGATGATCAAGACAGCTATACTTGATGCACTTTCCCTGTTAAATTTCGTGTATTGAGACACAAGGCCAGAGTTGTTTTAGGCTTTAGCCCATGGCTTGAAACCAAATGTATTACCAAAAGATGTACAACTCATGCAATAGATCGACTTCAATGCAACTGAATTTGTCTTTGAGGTCTGGCTCAAGTGATAGTAAAGGTATAGAAAAGGGCTACAAGATATCCAGTTTCAAATCCTTCTATACACATGATACCACTGGTGTAGCCAACTAGTGCCTAGGGGAGGTATATGCTCCCCTTATAACTTTTTTTGGCAAAAAATTGTACTTGCAAATTCGAACCTCGTCCCTACTATATGTACCCACCCCCCCACAAAACTGCTAGAACAATGAGCCAATTGAGCTACCACCCCTTAGACAATAGTCTATGCCCCCTAATCTTATATTCTAGCTTTGTCATTGCATGGTACTACAATGTAATTTTTAAAGTGAATAGATGTTAAAAAAAAATGCAACCGCATGCATGTCTTATTTCGCCAAACACTTCTTTACTCCATCAAAAGGTTGTCTAACTAAACTTGAATGATCTATAATCTTATTATTATATTAAAGCTCACATAGATAATTGGAGAAGATTTCTCTTTCTCTCTTGCTCCTCCCATTAATTCAGTATATCGCTTCAAGTACGCCATTAATTCCCATTATTATAAGGGCATTGATCCTTCAATCCCCACAAGCTGATGGGACAACTCAACCCTTAAGCTAACCGTGCAACTTAACCTCTGAAGTTCCCAATACAATGTAACAAAATTGATTTCAAACTTCTAAAGCTAACATGATAATCTTTTATCTTTGATCAGCATGCTCCCTTTTTATCTTTGGTTGTGTAGGTTAGATGTTATTATGAAAGAGATTTAAATATTATTGAAAGAGATGAGGTATATATATACCAATACAAGGACAAAATAGTAATAGTATAAAGCCAATAAAAGGAAACCTTAAATATACTCTAATATGCCCCTTCAAGATGGTGTGCCAAAAATAACACAAATCTTGTTACATAGGGAAAAGAGGGCGAGTCGAAGCAGAGATTCGCGCGGCACGCAGTCGGGTCATCACGGAGACAGAACAACACAGAAATCAAACGATTGAACTAGGTCATGAACAAAATGATAACTAACTTGAAGGTGTTTCCATGCGAGAGTGAAATACGTGGATTTAGCTAAGTATAGTTGTTCATGGTTGTACGAGAACAAGGTGGGTAGAAGCCGCACCCGTAAGAAATCGACAAATAGTTGATTTCACCATTGCATTCTAAGAAGAAGAGAGTCGTGAATCGCATGATACTTAGCCTCACGGGAAAGAACGCACAGTGCATTGCTTTCAGAGAATTTCGTGAAATTGATTGAAGAATTAAGAAAACAAGAAAAGCACTGGCGAGGCACGAGATCATCCGTTACCGGATTTAATCCGCATAAGAAACCATGCAATGTCGAGGAGTGTCTCGCACAGCTGCATGGTCAAGGGATCTCGTGCCATTAAGATAACAAAGCAGACATTTGACCGCTCCCTAATGGTGTTCGGATGGCATGTGCATAAACTAGGAGAGTTTATTCATGATAAAGGAAATATCTGGTTGAGTCATCTGGAAATGTTAGAGGCCACCAACCCACTTGAGATACATGGTGGCATTGACCATGGCATCACTGAGCAGTAGTTAGAGAAGCACCTATGGTGTTTTGCAGGAGAAGCCTTGGAGTCTGAAGATGTGATGTTTGCTCGGAATATCAATAACATACTTTTGTTGAGATAGTAGAAGACTCGTGGAAGTGGCCAAAACCTCAACTCCATAAAAGAAACCCTAAGATCATTTGTGGAGAATTTAGAGTCAAGTTGCCCAATAATATTGACAACAAGACAGGGGTCACTACCTATAATAATGAAATCATCAACATAAACCAGGAAATAGAGGAGTGCATTACCGTTGGTATGTGCATAAAGAGGGACGAGTCTCGCACAGACGTTACAAAGCCAAGAGAGCAAGAAGTCATGTTTCTCAGAACTAAACTCATGAGCTTGCTCGAGCACATAACAGCTCCTGCGGTAAAACGACAAACATGATGCGGATAACATGCCCTGCAGCTGAGCATATAGACCTCCTTTGTAAGATTCCCATTAACAAGGCATTATTTACATCAAGTTGGAAAATCCCCCAATTGCGATTGAGTGCAATGCTAAGCACAATATGGATTGTGATGGGATTTATCACGGGACTGAAAGTCTCGTGAAAGTCAATGTCTGACTGTTGATGAAAGCTTAGCAACAGCACGAAGCTTTATACCGCGCGTCACATTCGCCGTGGATTTTGCTCAAGGAGAAACACCCATTTGTCGACGACTATTCAACCCCACACGGGGAACTGTAGCCCACGATTCATTTTCTGACGAGCATCATATTCTTCCTACATCGCTCAACCCACTGGGATCTCGAGAGCTGGGGTAACAAAGTAGGTGCGATAGTTGGAATTATAGCGTGAGGCCATATTTCTGGGTTAGGCTCAGATGGCATTTTGTAATCGAGGTGCATGGGATGATGGTTCAGGGGAAGTGGGCCCAGACATGACTAGGTGAGAGTGGTAGGGTGTCGGTTTCCAATGTACCATTAAAAGGGCCTGGACGGAGGTCTGGGCAGAGAACGTGAGGATGATGATATACTCAGCAGCTCGGGTGAGGTCAACGATATGGGTAGGGGAGATGCCGACTAAGTGGGAGTGACGCAGGAAGGATGAGGAAGCAGCCTCGGGCGAGGTCGTAAGGGTATACAAACATGCTGTACGGGCAGAGGGAGGTCAGTGCGGGTTATGAACGCAGCTAGCCGGTGAGGTCGACGGTATGGGTAGGGGGAGGGGGGTGGAGCTGGATAGTCGCACAAGGGGAACAACGAACCAGGGAGTGTAGAGGCCGTGTCTATTACCGATGTGACAGAGGTAGAGGGAGACATGAACGAGAATACATTTTCCACAAACTTGACATGACAAGACACAAAGATTTTGTTGAGGGTAGGGTCAAAACAGAAAGGCATCATGCAGGGAATAACCTAAAAGAAGCACAAGGACTGATTTGTGTGGATCAAGTTTGTGGGAAGAATAGTGACTTTAACTGGGGAAACATAAACAATCAAAAGACACGGAGTCTGATTGGTCGCGAGACCTATCAACAACTTTTCAAAAGACGAACCAAGGAAAGACTGTACTTTTTAGGCTTCTATTTATTAAATAGACAAGCCAGCAAACGCATACGACCAAAAGGTGAGAGAGATGGATGCCTGATGTAGGAGAGTGAGACCCGTTTCGATAATATGCTGATGTCGGCATTCAAAATACCCATTATGTTAAGGAGTGTGGGGAGGTGTAGTTAGATGGGCTATACCATGGGCCACGAGAAAGGACCGAAGGGTTAAAAATTCGCCCCCATTATATGTGTAAAGTGTTTTGATGGTGTCAGAAATAGTTTCAAATAAGTCGCTGGCTTACAAAGTTGAGTGAACATCCGATTCATGACATAACTGTAAATCCAGATATACTTTGTATAATGGTCAACAAAAATAACATAGTAGTGAAAACCATCAGAAGAGGAAACGGGTGAGGTCTAAACATTAGAGAAAATGATATCAAGAGGAGAGGAATAGGTAATGTTGGATTTAGAAAAAGGTAACATGTGGCTTTTATTAATATTGTAGGAGTTACAAGAAAAGGAACATAAATGTTCTTCGGGAAATGAAATATTTAGAACACTTAGAAATTTGCGAAAAATACGTAAAGACGGATGACCTAGATGACTATGCCACATGAAGATAGTGGAAAATGAGGACCAAACTAAAGAAGACAAAACCAAGGCAAAAGGCTGTGCTGTGGATGAACTTCGTCTGCACACACCGCCTCTCTACGTTGTTCGCGGCGAGGACCTATGATGATCCTCCACTCAAAGAAATATAAAAACAAGAAACTAATAGGGTTACCGGGACAAAGGGCAAAGACCAAAATAAGGTTTGTAGACACTGTGCCACATGCACACGGCAACAATAATGCAGTGAGAGGTGGTGAAAGATCCAACGCAAGAATAGCAACCCATACCATCACCACACAATGTTAAGTCGAGGCGCAGTAATGACTCATGAGGTGCCAAGGCAACAAGATCCGTGGTCACATGGTGAGAGCACCTGAATCAACGATCCAATTCAGAGAATTGGCAAAACTAGAGTAATGGATGGCAAGTAGGGTATTGTGGCATAAGCAGCGCCCGTGTGGTTCTTTGTTAAATTTACTGGCAGGAAAGAGATGCAGTGTCGAGGTGGATGATAACTGCACTGTAGAGCAAAGTGCCTAGTTATACCACAAATTTGACAACGGTCGAGGTAGCAACTATGCCCGAACTAGGTTGGTGGAGCTGGATGCCACAGAGATAGTGGAGGAGGAGTTGCTCGGTATTTCCGGGGGGATGGCAGGTGGAGGCTAGAATTTTTGAGATCGGTTATGGTTCCATTCACCATGATTATTCAATCGACAATGTGATGAGGGGCTAGTCGTAATAACCAAGGCAATGGCCAAAGGGGAGGCGGGCGATGCCAAAGGAACCAAAATTCGTGATACGGGCCTCAGGAATCTGGCAATACCAAATAATTCCTCAGTAACTGAGTTTCCGAGCCTCTGTAAAAGGGATATGTTTGAGTAGGTCGGGCCAAGTCCGTTCAAAACACGGATGGAGAGCTCATCAAAGTTAATAGGGACATTCATGCGAGAGTCATCTTGCGCTACTGAGACCTGTGCAAGAGAACTTTATTGATTCACCAGACTCATGACTGCATAATCTATCGACACAGGAGATGACACCTGTCAGAGAACGCAGAACGTGTGAGAGAGAAGAACAAAAACAGAGGGACAGATCCAAATTAACGTACTGAGAGAAGCAATCATTCCTGTTGAATGAGAAATAATCGAACATAGTGGAGGGATGCTTCATCAGTAGAGTTGTCATTGCGTGATATGGATTTAGCCGCTGACTTAAGCCAAGAAAACTGTTCAAATAGAGAGACGGAATTGATTTTTCACAACACTAAATAATTCTGAACTGAAGCTTTAGGCAATGCTTGATCATTGACATTGAAAACAATTAAATTTTGAGAAGTATCACCCCCGTGCAAGAATGTCAGACGACGAGGAGGCATGACGGTAGTGGTGGAAGAAGATTCGTCGGTCATTGAGAAGAATGACAATCATGCAAGAATAAGGGCTAGCAAGGAAGCCGTGTGAAGATGAACATCTGCTTGCTCGTGGAGGAGTTCAGGAGCGGCACAAGCAGAATACCCCACAAGTATGGTGGGCGTGGCAACTAGGGTTAAGTTTTTTTTGCTATTAAGCTTATGGCTCTAATACCATATTATGAAAAAGACTTACATATTATTGAAAGAGATGAGATATATATAGATATATACCAATACAAGTACAAAATAGTAATAACATAAAGCCAATAAAAGAAAATCCTAAATATACTCTAATAGATGTGACTTCAACAGAGAAGTGTATAAGAATTGGATGCTATAAATTATTGTGTTTACCAATGGAAAAAAATACACATTTTTTGAATAATAAAAAGTGGCTACACTGTTTAAGAAACTAGAAAAGATGCAAATAGTTGGTCGATGATAGAATCTAGAGATATTAAAGAAGAAAAGATTTACATCAATGGAAATAAAATGTTTCTAATGATATGATTACACAAAAGAGTGCATACTTTAAAAAAGAGAAAAAAAAAACATAGTAAATAATTAACAAAAGGGATTGATGCTGCGAAAGTAAGGTGAAAATTTCCTAAAAATAGGATAGTTTTAAGGGTATCTCATAACTTATATTTTATAGTACGTATTCAAAATTATGAACTGTAATGTGTTTTTAGCATTAAAAACCTTTACTTAAAAGAAGGAATTTAATTATTCTCAAAGTATCATAAAAATAAATAAATAAATATATATATAAACCGTATTAACTTGGGGTTTTAAAAACTTAATATTAGAGTTTTCAAAAAAAAAAAAAACTTAATATTAGAAAATAAAATAATTTACATTAATATAAAATATAATTTATATATAACTCTTGTAGTCTCCGAAATTCTCAGAGTCAAAGGGATCATTTATCATTCACTGCTTAGTTCAACCCAAAAAAACAAATAAGACACTACAGGTTCCTCCCGATGGCAAAGTTAATCTTTTTCTCCAAGACTTAGAGCTTAGAGATACGCTATCTCGATCAAGAACTGCACTCATTTGGTGTGTGATTTGTTTCTTTTATGGAAGGAGAAAGTGGGACTGCCTTTCCCGAGTATGCACATTTCTTCTCATAAAGATAGGGAAGGGTTTTATTTCGGAAGGATGACTTATTCTTTCTTTTATGTAACCAAGCCTGACGGCCGCTGGTTGAGTGCCTTCTATTCCGCTGAGGCTGGTGATTGATTGGAAGATCATTTACTTATATCATGAAAAGTCAAGTTAAGGCCATGGTGAAGCTGAATGGGGAAAGGAGGCATTTGAGTGAAGGGGGCAAGCAGCACCGGGTCGTGTTCCGGAAAGGAGGATCCTGAGAAGAGGCGCCCGGCACTCGGGCGGTTGCCCCCAGGCGTTCTTTTGGGCCGGTTGAGTTTCGGGGCCCGGGTCTTGACGTTCGCCTGAGTTTTGGGCCCCGCCATTAGCCGGGCTTCTAAGGCTGTGGGAACCAAGCCCTCGAGCCCATGGTACTCCATTAATGCTCCCCCTTTTCCTCTTCGCCGGAGGAAGATCATCCCCGCCGGAAAATGAACAAGCTCGACCGCTATATTATAGGGAATCAATGACCATCACGCCGCTTAATTTCAACGTGAAATTTTGTAATTTTTGAAACTCGTATTAGATGATATTCGGTCGCTTCGAGTTGATCCTCGAGATTTAGAGGCGCCTATAAAAGACTAAAGGTGAGTAGATCGTCAGTTTTATCGTTATCCACGCCTTTGTTAGAGAAGCTGATAATCAATGTTGCTAAGGCCTAGAATTGCGGGACGTATGATGATCGTGGTTCGGCCACTTGAGCACCTTCTAATCATGGCCGGACCGTAGATTGTATGGTTTGAGCGGAGCTGAATGGTCCCGGTGGTCTGCGGTTCTCAAACTGAACGGAGTCCGGTGACACCCCCGCCGAATTTCGCAGGATCGATCAAGCTCCCACTAGCCTCATCCTCTCTTTTCTCTTCTAGCCCCTACTAGCCCCATCTCCATCTTTCCTTTTCTTGGCTTCGCAGCCGTTTCTTTCAAATTTCTCATCTCCATCTTTCCTTCTTTCAGTCGCTTCTTTCTTTCGGGTCCCAACGACGATGCTCACTGCCAGATTCGGTGTTATAAATGTTAGTTTGTCGTGTTGTAATATGATTGCTTGGCAACAAGCATCTCTATGTAATGTCGAACGCCTTTTTGTGTAATTAATAAAATTGAAGTTTTTTAACAGCTTAGTGTCTTATTGCGATTCTGTGCGACATATTCGGACATTCTATCTAATTGAGGCATGTTGGACATTATATAACTTGTTAACGAGCCGATTTAATCGCCCGAGAAAAAGGCCTCTAGGCTTGGCCCACCTTAGTCTACATAAAGCAAGGTTCTAGAGCGAACCGGCCGTGATGGTCAGATCCCGCACGATCACCATCGCCGTATTAAATGCGACTATGCATCCAGCGCGATATATGATAGCATCATTAAGTCGTACTCTTTCCCTTCGTGTTATTTTGGTTTATCCGCTTCCTTCATAACTAACTACTATGAATAGGTCGGCCCATCCTGTATTCGCTCGCTTTAATTCATTATCGTGCACTACAAGACGTTATTCCAGTAACCATCATCGCCCTTAAGAATGCCGGGTCCTCGCGAGCGACCGGCTCCATTAAAAGGCTCGAAGGGAGGGACGTGGTTTAACATTTATCTCTGGCCGGCGGTCCTCGTCGCTTCGGGGTATGCCTTCGCACTAATCGGGGCATACGCCGTGAGTCTAATATCTGCTTTTCTCTTCCTTTCGATCCGCCGTAGAATGGCGAGGGGTCAGGAAGAAAGTTCCACAAGTGGTCGCCCCGGAGGGCGCCTTCGGGCGACGCCTTCTGCAAGCATCATCATCTCGTCCCTGATGATGGAGGAGTTAATGGCTTATTGCGAGGTGCCCGATAACATCGACCTTCGGTTAATGGAGAGGGCGGACGAGTCCACATTTGGTGGAGAACATAATGGTGTGTTTTTTACCCGGGAGCACCTGGTGGTCGGGCTACGCTTCCCGCAGGCTTCGCCCTGTCAAGCGCTTTTTGCATTTCACTCAGCGCCTCGACCTTATCCACCCTAACGTCATTCAGATTTTGACTGGTGCCGCATGTCGAACTGACCGATATCAACTCGACCTCTCATCGGGTCGAGCCGTGTAAATTTATTTCTCTCGAGAGTCGTGTGGCGGCCGATGTCTATGTCGCTCAATCCCGACTTCTCAGGTTGTTAACGGGCTCCCCGACTCACCTAAGACCGAGGCGAAAGGAGTGTTGCTAGTAAGGGGACCCTGGGACAAGTCCCCGGGCTCCCCTGGTCTTCCGTTTGATATCAACCGATCTCAATCTTTTCCTGTAAAAGGTCGTTAATTCCGGCCCGATACTTTTTTCCTGATATTAGTATGTGATGATAGACTAACCTTGGGTTGCTAGTGTAGGTAAGGCTTAGCGAGGCAAAGCAGTGAACCTGGTGGAAGTCGCCGAGAAAAATCCGTCGGGTTATCTGAGATATCCCGAGCAGAGCCGGCATTATAAGGTTCTCCTAACCTGCACACAGACCGTAGAGATGCAACTGACTCCTTACACTCTCCGCCATTCCCGAATCGCTGCCTTTGGACGGAAGGGGGAGCACTTTTGTCATTGCCGAATTTACAACGCCTATTCGAGGCGCCCGTCCTCGTGGCCTGTGGTCGGTGCATCAAGTCAGCGAGGTGCTCGAGCGCACGGTTTGTCGACCTCCCCCAGTGAGGATTCTAGTTCTGCCCAACCCATTCTCAATCAGAGAACCAGAAGTAGCCATCCCGAACGGCTACCTTTGCATGAGCAAGTGGCCTGACGGCACCCGAAAGCAAGAATCAAAGAAAAGGGCACCGCTACTTAACGCTGGGCTCGCCCAAGCGGGGAGGATTTATCTCTCGCCATAACCCAGGATTTTGTGGATTCGGGAGGAGGAGGAAATCCAGAGAAAGGGGATGACGAGTCAAGCCGGACCGCTTATGCCGCCCATAAAAGGAAGCGGCATTTCGAGTTCCGAAGAAGGAGTCCGATCCCGCCAGTCGCGGAATCTAACAAATTTGCCGCTGGAGGGAGGATCGGAGATGCAAGCCATTGTCATCCCTGGTTCTCCCGAGCCAGGAGCCACAGATCAAACGGAGCCGGCGGGGGTGGCCCGAACAGAGTCAAAGGAGGCCGACCTGCCCGAAAGTGCCTTCGTGCAATTCACCTTCCGATGAGGGTCGACCTGCAGTCGGTCTGCGCGCGTCCCGGCTGCCTAAATTCTCATCACGGTGGATCATAAACCAACCTTATGCTCCATCGCGGCCGAGCCCCGTAGAGTGGAGGCATCGTGCCCGCGTACGAGGTGAGTTCATCATGCTTCACTGAGCCTTCCACCGCGGGAGAGGTCATGGGCGACCGGATGAACAATTGTGGTCCGCATATGCTCGGATGTCTGCAGCCGCCTCGGGTAATGGTCTGGCGAGGACTACTCGGTGAGCGTTCCAGAGGGGACCCGGAAGAAAGACATTGCGCGGATCATCGATGACGGGATACAAGTCCACAACCGTAACTATGTTCAGTCGACTGAACAAGTAAGATAATGAGTTTTGTTATGATATTAACGCTCATGTTTGATTTCTGTACTTTTAACGGGTTTTCTTGCAAGCCGTCGCTGCTATTCGGAACATGGCACTTCAGCATCACGAGTTAGAGCTCCGGCTAAGGGACGCTAAACGGTTGCGATTATATGTCCAAACCGGGACCAGCAAGAGATCAGAGCGCATCATTGGGAAGAGGCCGAAGCCACGTTGCCGCTCGAGCTTCTGAGGTTAAGGAATTCGCTGGTGCGGCCGCCGCGTAGGCTGACGCGCGCGGCCATGAGGCGGCGATGGCTAAGTTGCTGAACAAAGTGGCCGCACACCCGGAAAGCACAGTGGGAGTCTGAGCCGCTCGTGTTCAACGTGCTCACGATGCGGAAATGCCGCTTAAGGCGAGAGCTGGAGTCGCTAGAGGCGCTGCCGTAGGGGGAAGCCTGTAAGAAGGCGGAAAAAGAGAACAACCGTTTGGAGGACGAGAGACTTGCCTTGGTCATGGAGCTCGGACTGTGATGACTCATTGGCCTTCCGGAGAAGCGCCGCCACCGATGAGAGACGATGGAGGCCGTAGTTCGATGCAAGAGACACGCTATCTCAACTATGGCTATGGTTGTCGCGCTGATGTACAACATTCGGCGTGGAGCAAGCCTCGATCCCGGATGGAACGCAGGATCCTTCGCCCGTTAACCCAGCCTCTCGCAACCCCGCCGCCCCAGCATCTCGTCACCAGCTCCAGCCTGGATCAAGCCGGCACTAAGAAGGAGGAGTGTCCGGAGAATAGCCCGACCGCTGCCGGAGAGGAAGCTATTCTCCCAATTGGTCCCCCGGCCTCGTCGGACGGCGAGGTTGAGGATGCCATAGTCAACTAGGGTTTTAATGCTTTTATGAGACGAGATCTATACTGCCTGTTTATCAAACAATTTACTTCCTCTTCTTTTTTTTCGTTAATTTTTGTTTAATATCTTGCTGAATGTTTTGATATTGCGCCATCCAGGTTTGCATTGATTTTTGCACCATTCGAGCGTGTCTGTTAGAAATCATAGGTATTGAGCCTGATGGGCCGCAGCTAGGCCGCCTGACAGTCGCTCACCAGTCATCCGGTTTTTGTATTTGATCTGAAGTGATTTGGCGTCGGGCCATATAGGCCATTTCCGAATCGCTCCATCCGGGGTTTTTGTATTTAACCAGCTAGAAGTGATCTATCCTGGGCCGGACAGGTCATTTTACTACGCCGTCCGGGCTTTTGTGTTTCGACTCAAATTAGAAATGATCTATGCCGTCAGATAGGCCGCCTTTTTACTATGCCATCCTGACTGACTTTTGAATTTTACCACTAGAGGTTACCCAGTGCCAGCCAATAGCCCACTTATTAAGGCAACCGACTTTTGAATTTGACTAGCTAGGAGGTTATTGTATGTCGCCTGACAGGTCAGCCACCAAGCCATCCGCATTTCTTGAATTTGACCTCTTCAGATAGAGAAAATATGCAAGCCATAGGAGTCAAAGATAATGATATGCTTTATTGATAATTACCTTCTCAAATGCACATGCTCCACATTCTAGGTACAGTCCCATCCATTTTATCAATAGCGAGGACCCGCCACCCCGCCGCATCACGACATAAGGTCCTTCCCAGCTGGGTTTGAATTTTCCCAGATAAGTCTGCAACATTTTCAAAATTTTCCTCAGGACCAGATCTCCCGGTCGAAACACCCGAGGCTTAACCCGTTTGTTATAAGAGTTCGCCAAGCGACGTTGGTAGGAGGTTATGCGTGACATCGCGCCTCCTATCGCTTCATCGCCTCGCGTCTAACTCCCTGGTTATTGATTCCGCATTTCCCAACTCAGGGGTAGCCGTTAAGATGGTGGCAAAGCTAATTTCTGGGGATGACACCTTCATCCCAGAGAAGGAGCGCAACGGGGAGATGCCAGCCTGGGGCTCTCTCTGTGCAAGAGAGGCCTTGTGCCTGAGCACCCCGGGGAGTTCTTCTACCCATTTCCCTTTAGCGTAGGAGTCTAATCAAGCCAAGGCAATCAACAAGGCTTTGTTGAAGTCACTAGCCATATTAAGCTGGGGATATCGAGGGGTAGAATATAAATTTATCTTCACTCCCCGTAAAAGTCCCAAGACTTTGGCCACAACTCATATGCCCAAGATAGACAAATTTGCATTGATCTTGGGATAAAGCTCAACCGACAGATAATGTTTTTCCCGCATAAACCGTAACATTCTATCTTTGATTGACGAAAGCGTCAACTCCATCCATTTCACATTGAAAATAACTGTGGCTAATAAATAATAAATTATTTGAGCCGGGTATGCAATGTGAAGCAGCATCAATTATGTTAAACTCCATCATGAGTAATGGCCTTCGTCGATGATGGAGACCTCAAGTCTTGCACCTACGATTTCAAGATAGGGACCTCGCTGGTAAGGATCACATTTCGAATGCACCCATGTCATCCTCGACTTTGCTGAGTTAACACAAATAACATCCCTGGTGCTACACTCCTGGTATACAGAGTTCTTCCTCCAGTAGTAATTCCCGTGAGATGCTCACGGCAATCAAATTAATACACACCATCCGCCTTCTGTTCGGTTAGACACATGACTGTGGTACTACCGCCAGGACTGGAGCACGTCTGCCTATCGTGGAGAACTAGTTGACTTAACTAATCCCTGGGAGCCTTGTCTCTGCCATTAGTAGTCTCCTCGTGTCTATGTATAGTCTAATGAGTAGTCCATCCAAGACGGTGCACCTCCCTCCTTACCCAGTTTACTGGGCGCCAAAGATACAGAGGCGGAGTCCCGATGACAAGAGACGGCGTAGAAATATGGTTTATATACATTTGTGAATGAAGCAAAGCCTACGGCGCTGGCAGCATCGCCTTCACATGCTATGGGACATGTTCAGCTTCAGCCGCAGAGTGGCGCGCACTTCGCCGACATAAACATACTCAGAATCAGGTCCTCGACTCAGAATTTGCCGACAACTTGGCCTGGTCAACAAAGAATGAATCGCTCGATCGAAGATCAAGCCAATATAGTTAGTGCGAGCTCTGTTCGCTATCGTGGCCCTCGTACACTTCTGATTCAAGCTTATCGTATGAAGCCCAACTCCATCGGCCGTTCAACCTTTCTCTCATCGGGAGGTTAATTGCGCATCGATGCCCACCCCAATTGTCAGCCCATCCACGCAGGGTCCACCAACCCTTTTATCCCGCACTTCCGTCAGGGGATTTCTCATGAGAGGGCATAGCTAAGACATGCCCCTCTTGAGTCCACTTCTTTGTACCCGATGACATACTGCTAATTCCATTGCCCAACAGGCCATCCTTCCGGACAGATCAGGTTTATGAATCATGCCCCGGAGTGGAAGATCAGTTAGCACTACAATGGGATGAGCCTGGAAGTATGGGCAGAGCTTCGGGCAACCGGTCCGAGGGCCATACCGTCGAGGTGGGTATATCCGGGTCTCCCCTCGTATCGTCACGACTGCCATTGCAACCTGGCCAACTTCAGATCCCCACATTCTTTAAACAAGGCGCGCTTCACCGTCATATCAGAGGCCGCCAGTGAAGAGATAGAGGTGTCGCGCCTTCCGGCTCACAAGAATCAAGGCTCTAATGTATTACGATCGCTGCGAATGCCCGACCGTATCTCCTCAATCCATTCGCCCGGCTGGGCTCCTCAGGCAGTGAAGAAGGGTTTCCAACGGCCTGAACCAGAAATAAACGCCCGCAGCGGCCAACCCGCCCACGCCTGTCGATCCCTTTCGGAGCCGTGGCCGACGACTGCGACGACCTAAGTTGCTGTGATTGGGGCCTCATCCCCCTTTCAGTTACCATAGCCACGAATCGGTCGGCAATCGACTCCCAAGGCACATTTTGCTGCCCGCCCCACACCAGTATTCTTCCGAGGAGGTCATCAACCGTTGAGATGCAACGTGATCCGGCCGCTTGATTTTACTAGTACATCACAATATAGACTTTCAGGCTAACAGCAACGGTCGAAACATCTTCGCTACCAACCCTCTTATAGGTGACCCCTTCATTCTTTAATCCGAAAGGCATCACATTATAATAGTAGAGTCCATGGGGAGTGATGAAAGATGTTTTTTTTCCAGATCCGGGTGCATAGGATTTGTGGTATCTCAGAAGGCGCCCAAAGAAAGATAGCATATCAGGCTCCTAATAAGCGCTCCTATTAACTGGGACATGTGGGGGCGTAGAAGCTATCTCGACAAAGCCGCGAGGGGTCCGTAATCCACACATACTTCCATTTGCTCCTGGGAAACCACCACGCTACGTGCATCTCAGGTATTTAACCGCAGTGATAAATCCATTATGCAGAAGATTATCGACCTTGGTCCGATGACTCAAGTAAGATATGGGTGAAAGCGGTCTCACTTTTTGTCTTACCTGGGCCAAGGCATGGGCGACGTTTAGTGCACGGTCGATTCCCACATATTTGCATGAGTCCAAGCAAATACATCCATATTTAACTAGACACCAGACATCGGGCCTTTCTCCTACTTATCGTGGAGGTAAAAAAAAAAAAAATTAACATAGATGCATCCGTCCGATCCACACAAGTGTAGTTTCATGATCAACTCGGTGGAGCGCCTCTGCCCCAAGGTGGATCGGGAAAATGAGTGTGATTGCTATTGATGAGGTTGACCCTCAAGGGGTGGTTCACTGGAGCATTCCTCTTGTTCGTGTCCTTGCATTAAGAGCTGATAGCATTGTCGTGCGGCTAACTAACTTCCCTGAAGGTCGACTTGCCTGGACGCAAAATGTAGTTGATCGCTTGGTCAGACGTGGATGGCACCGCTCATAGTGTACCAAAGTTCCCACAAAGATGGCATCACGCGCCCCCAAATTTTCTACCACCTAGAACGCGATTTGTCGACACACCATCTGACCCGCCTCTAGATAAAGGCAATGTCCCTAATCACAATGTGGTAGCCCATTAAACCTCGACAAACCCTCACAGCACTGAGACGACGAGTGGGACTCTATTTGCTTAATATTGTGGAGGTAGTAAATTGGCTACATCGGGCCTCGGATCGATGAGACTCGTACATCAAAATTGGTTAATAATACGATAGTAAAGTATATGCATCGTAATGAGGGGCACAACCCTAGTAAGGTTTATAGGGGAAGGATATAGGTCGCCAACTCACCGAATCAGGATGTTTGGCTCGACTGTTCACCTCGGCTCGACCGAGGCCTGCACGTAAGCATTCTCTCCTCGCTTGACTGACACCGCACCACGTCCCCCAAGATAAAGTTGATGGTTTGTCGGGCCCCGAGGCATGCTCAAGACGCAATGACCGTGCTCGATGTGTACGGGTCATAATTCCCATTAATCATTCCTCGTATATACCTTTTGAGGTGCTCGACCCGAATCGGTTTTTCCACTAGGAACTTCAAGCTTTGGCAATGGTTGGTTTCGTGGCCATGGTCTGTATGATAATCGCACCTTGTGGGATCCGTTGCGCCTGTCCTGCCCGCCCTCAGGCAAATACTTGAAACGGGGAGGTCCCGAACGAGGCGAGCCTGGGCCATAAGCGATGTCGAGGAGTGCAATCGGGGGTCGGGCCTCGCGCTTTAGACCTGGTCCGTCGCAGCTTCTCGACTTCTGCTCAGATCGCTCTTCTATTCGATGAGCCTCATACGGCCACTATGGGTGGTTATCATTGGCGCCATGGTGCTTACCCAAATGCTATTCTCTTGAAGGTGGAGAACTTATCTCGCCCGCCACTCCTCTTCCATAGTTATACATCTAGGGGATAAAGATCGAAGAACGTGGGGTGGTTGGTCCAAGCTTCTCCTAGTTTTATGCAGATCGCATTCATACTATAAATATTAATCCCGTCGACACTGGGTCCGAACTGCTGCAGAAATCCCGGGATAGATTCGCCTTCTCGCTTAAGGACAGCTCGGAGGGAGCCGATATTCCTTCGCCAACCGAGCACGTAAAACTGGAGACGAACACGGCTCTACAACTTGCCAAACGAAGCTGCCGACCCTCAGGAAGTGCGGAACAAGGGCCAAAGCCGGGCCTCAGGCCGGGCAGGGAAAACTTTACATGGGGAAGCCATCGCCCCCGACGTTGAGGATCATCGCTGCTGGCGCAACATGTGATTGTATGGATCGAGAGTCAAGCCGTATTACAGCTAATAATAGCGAATAATCGAATCCACGAGGAGGTTCATAGTCTAAAATATGTTGGTGCAAAGGGAGGAAGGGTGATAAATACGTCGTAGTGGTCCCCGGACAAGGATAAAGTGGTCGACGCGAGACTGGGAGCACCCGGCACATCACAAGATGTAGAATGGAGGGGGCAGCCTCAACAGTGGTGGCAATATGTTCAAAATAACATCAGAATGAGGTCCATCCCTCGTTATTTCCTTCTTCTGGTGATTTCGCTGCCGTTGCTCCGCTCATGGCTCCGATCGATCGGAGAGGTCTCTTCGACTCGCTTCCGCACGCCTGGCGCGGTGAGTGACGAGGCGCGGAGAGTCGTCTAAGAGAGCTCGCCACGCCCGATGATCTATGGTCGGGTAGAAGAGGCTCTTTCCCTTTATTCGCCCATAGCTCATTCGGGAGGCACCCAGGTTCCGCCCATCGACTTCAAGTGGTTCAGAAGCGTCGTTTTCCGCAAATCCGCTCGCCTGCTTCTCGTATTCGCTAATTCACGGCCTGGCTTCCCCGTCGCCCCATCTCCTAGCTTTATGGAGGTGGAACCGTCCGGCGGTGGGTTTATCGGGTTACTGGACATGGCGTAGTCCCGACGGTCCGCGGATGTTCGAGAATGGCCAAGGCTTCTGAGATCGGAGAAGCGGTGAACCCAAGCTCCTCGTATCGCCTCCGAGATTTCTGCCAGACGCCCACCAACACCACCAGTCTCCCACTCGAGTCAATGATCGCTCTGATCATTCACCATTTGGTCAAAGAACTCCGCAAAACAAACAAGAAGACGACTATGGTGTTCCCGTCGCCCCCCTCCGGGCGGCAAAGTGCTAGTCTTTTCTTCAAGACTTGTGAGCTAGAGTGAATAGCTATCTCATCAAGAATCTTGCATCTATTTGTGATTTGCTTCTCTTTATGGAAGGAAGAAAGGGATCCGTCTTTCCTAGAGCGTATACGAGATTTTTTGCCATAAAGATAGGGAAGGTGGTTTATTTTTGAAGGATGACTTATTCTTCTTTTATGTAACCGTCTCCGACGGCCAGCCACTGAGTGCCTTCCATTCCGCTAAAAGGTAGATTGGTTCTTGGAAGATCATTTTACTTATATCATGCAAAAATGCCGGGCGCTTCTGCTTGCGAAGCTGCTTCGATCGGGAAAGCGAGGCATTTGAGCCGAGCCCATGGTACCCACAACTCTCACAATATCTTTCCGCTATATTATTTGGGTTTGATGGTAGGTAAGTGAAGTCATTAAATCTATCAATTGTGTGAATGAGATTTCAAGCGTCCAAGAGATCAAGATTAGTGCCAAACAGGATTCCTAATGTTTGGGCAACCAAGTACATGAAAACCAACTTTTGTGTGGAATCTAGTCAAAACCATAAATAGTGATTGGCAGACAAAAATCTTTAGACTGTGAGGGTTGTAACTGATTCCTTGTAGGGTAGAGTTACAATAAACTCGAGCTTATATGAGTTCGAGTTTTTTTACCGTTAGATATGGATTCTTATCACTTTTTAGAATTGGATCCACAAAAAAGATATCAAAATATTCCAATCCAATGGCTGAAAAACTCGAGCTTATATAAATTTGAGATTTTTCAGCCAAACCCTTCCTTTTATCCTTTCTTGTCATACTTTTCCAAAATAAACGTGGACCTCGTGTCCATTTTCAGTGTTGCAAAATACATTGCCTATGCTTAATTAATGGTAGAGGACCAAACTGGCGCTCCACACCAACCCAACCTTCCTCTTTCTAAAGCAGACAGAGATGGGATTGGAATATGAAGTGAAATAAACCTACCCTACCTTATCAACAACATATTTAACTCATTATCAACCACCTTTTCGATTCCATTTAATGTGATTTTTTCTTTTTTATTATTTTGGGAAATGGGACATTATACATTCATGTTTGGTATTGACAGACTATTTTCTTTTCTTCTAAACAACACTTGTTTGGTATTTACTTTTAGACAGTGTTTATTCTTCTTTCTTCATCATTTTGTAAGCCCCCTATTAACATTGAAAATAAACCCCTGAAAAGGAAAAGTTTGATACCATTCAGCATTTTGTATCATTAGAGTTTGAATATATAACCTCCTAAACACTACCAAAATTTGTGTCTTCTTTTCTCTTATATATTAATAATAAGAATTTGAAAATTAAAGAAAGTAGGAGGATTTAATCATAAATCAACCGATTTAGGAACCTCCAATCTTTCGTTATCATGAAAACGGACTGGGACCAACAAGCCACTAAACCATTAATTCGATTTACATAAACAGGATGGAAATAGTGAAACTTGTGTTTTAACCGATTGATTTGGGAATATTATAAAGATGGTATAAAAAAAATGCAAAATACATGATTTAAAGTGGGTAAGGCTACAGAGCAATTGTGTCGTGTATTACAGACCTGTGTACTATTTTAAATTCCACAAATTATAGATACCACTTAATAATAATCCTAGGCACCGGCCATGACAGAACAATGTGGAGATAGGGCCTACAGTTTATTTAAGGTAGTACCTATGTACTACTATCATACCTAGAACAAAATTGTTTTCTATGAAACCTAATTGCACCATGTATTTTGTATTTTTTAGGCCATCTTTACAATTACTTCTAATTTAAAGGGCTAAAACACAAGTTTCCTAGAAAAAAAAACTAGGATGTGAAATTTTGTCTCGATTAAAAATTCAGACAGCTCAAAATGAAAACAAAGACAGTTCATAAAGATAAGTGAGAAAGCCAGGTAATTTTTCGTTGATATTTTCGTGATTTTCAGTGATGATAAAATTTGCAGAGTCCTAAAGAACTTGACATGCCAAATAACTAGGATCATTTATGTCATATCATTGAGATCTTTATACCAGGTTGCGAAGCATACCTTGATTCATAATCATGAATAGATTTGTGTTATTGTCTTCCAATTCAACCGTATCCCCTTGTGTTTTTCTTGATGATGGAATGTCAAAGAGAACCGAGAAGCAGGTTTAGAGAAATGATGATACGGTGAATTGGGGACCATAACCTTGAAAATAATTTATAGAAAATTTCATTAAATATTAACCTAAGCTCGTAGTTGCCTACCATTGTCCATCATAATATTGAAATTACAAAACGGGTCTCACACATACAATAACCATACAATATATTATCACCATAAGCCTGAGAACTCCTTATTTTAATTAGATAACTTTAATTAGGCTTTGCCTTATGATAGCTTTATATAACATATCTAATCACATATGTAGGCCCAAACAAAAATTATTTTCCAACAATCTCTCATTTGGGCCACATATGTATTCTTACTAGTGTGTTAACCTCAATGAGCTCAAACTTTTGCTATCACATGTATATGGGTATTTCCTAACAATTTCGTCTATTGATCATATCAACATAGAACCAAAGCAATCTTTATCACTAATACAACATGACTAGACCTATCAATGATCACTTACATTGATATAACCAAATGACATAAATCAAGTATGGATGTGTAGCATGAAAATTACATGTAATGTGACCAAAACATGTCTATTTCCAACTGGTCCAATCCTTATACCTTCATGAAATCAAAACTATACCCACATCAAAGTGTAAATAAATTGTATTCTTTATTTCTGTAGAAAACATATTCAAACACACAATGTTTATATGAAAAATAGCATTCCAATACAAATTCCCGCTAAAACTGCATATCATCAAGTAACTGAACACCCATATGAGCAATGTGCTCATGAAAGACCTTGGATGGAAATCCTTTACTAAGCGGATTCACAATCATGGAGTTTGTACCAATGCGATCTATAACGCTGAACTCTTTCCTCAACAACAAGGAATTTAATCTCTATGTGCTTTTATTTTAAAGATCTTTATTGTTATTAAAATACATAAATGTCGATTTATTGTTACAAAATAATTTTAGTGGTCTTTCAATCCTTTTTCAGAACTCCTAGCCTTGTGACAAAATTTCACAGCCTTATTCCATGGATGGATGTCTTATAATAAAGAATCTGCTTCTTCCATAACTAAAGAAGCCATGAGTGTTCACAAACACTTCCTCCAAAGATTGCTTTCTAGCTAAACATATAAATATAGCTGTAGAAGGATTCAGACATTCGATATCCAAATAAAAATTTGAGAGTATGAATAACCAATGATCTCAACTTAGTCTAATCTTTTATATGTGAGCATGTAATCTTTTGTTCTCTGTAAATACCGCATAACTCATTTGACTACCTTCCAATGATCCAATCCAAGGTTACTCATATCTGCCCAACATTCTAACAATATATGCTAAATCCAAACGGTTGTAAACTTTTTCATACATTAGACTCCCAATTATTGATGCATAGGGAACCTTTTGCATTTCCTTATCTTTGTACCTCATTGAAATCAAGCTTTCCAAAAGCATGCTTGCTTCAGCCTTATTATCTTTTGCAAGGAATTTCTCAATAGCTTCAAGGAAACCCTTGTCATTAGTAACCTTATCAGGTTCAGTGCTCCTAAAAACTTATGGAATGCCCCTCTTGATGATCATAAGACTCATGCGCTTGAGCAAACCCACCTTTCAAGTTCTTATCCCCAATAAACTTGCATCTATAATAGTGAGACGTGTCACCCTTACTGCAAGGTCTAAATCAAGACAAATGAGACCAATTATTACATTCTCTTTCCAATCCTTGAAGTTTGTTCCATTTAGCATTGGAATGGAATTTACATTAGCATATATTGAACTAGCAGAAGCAGTAACTAAATAAAGAACAAAATACTAAACAACATATTCACATAAGATCCCATATAAAACAATAAATAAATTCAAATAATGGTTAGTTCCATCACAAGATACCTAACAAAACATTAATCCTAACAAAACAGTCTTTAGACATAAATATTAATTTGTAAGTGGTACTCTTGGTGTAGTAATCAAATATTGACAATAAGTCTTGTCAAATAATAAATCAATCTTTTGACTAATTTTATTATTCACATGGAAAACCAAATAATTGTCACATATTTACTACCACAAGTGTATATGTAATTTGGCCAAACATTAACCTTCCTTTTTGTGTCGATTAAACATTTTGGCAAATTATAGACACAACCAGCTCCATACCAAATTACTCATTCACAAAAGAGGTTACTTTGGTAACTTATTGTTTCAATTAATTAATTTGATAATATTAATAATCCCATAACCATAACTTGAATTTAATTTGCATAAAAATAACCTTAATCATAATAAGCAAGGATGAGCAATAATAAAGAATAATAAACAAGTGAACCATGTAGTTATACTTAAGGCCTCATCCTTGCAAACATTCTAAAGAGAAGCATGAATTCCGAGACTGCATTCATATATGCAACTTCACTTTTCCCTATCATCCTGAATAGATTTCACTTTATATATATATATATATATATATATATATATATATATATATATATATATATATATATATATATATATTTCTTAAAGTCATGCATCCAACTTTTAGTTGGTCTAATGGACCCAAGTGGACGATGGTACATCTGGCCACAACACAACAATGGATGTTCAAAGGAACAACATGGACGTCTAAGGCTCCCCTCTAGTCTCAGCCCATTAGGTCTTAATCACAGGCGCCGCATTACCGAGGCTTGCATCTCTGTATCTTTGCAGCAATCGGTCTAAGGACTAACTTCAACCACTCAATTTTGGCCCATTCAACCTTTTCGTTCTTGTGCCTTCTATTTTTATTTCCTTGAATTGTGTCTTCAGCACGAACCAATAAGCAACCAATTGGAAAATGATAATTGCTTGTGCTTTGGGACACTAGGCACTTTGTAATATTTAAAAAATGGCACCAACATTTTAAATATCTTATTAAAGAATATGAGTCATGTTAAACACCCAATTTTAGAACTTGACGCAATAAAGAATTACGAAAAATTAATCTCATAAAAAAAAAAAAAGCATTGTCATTGTCTGGGCCTCTACCCGCATGTCATTATCACATCGTAGTCGCTTGCAATAAAAATTTTGGCAAAAGAAAAACCCTCTCTGCTGCCAAAAGAGGCCACTGTTTAATGCATATTGATGAAAAAATAATCATCAAAAAGAATGCAAATCCACATGTATTAGAAAATACGCACGGCAAGGCAAATCATCAATTGTACTGAACTTATACACCAGTTGCCAATACAACCCAACCCTTTTTCTTTTATTTCATATTTTCCTTTTAAAGGCTTTACATGGGTTGACAGTGGCGGCACAAAAAAAAATTCATTCTTGTAGAAAATTTTACATAGTAGACAGTAAATCCACACACAACCAAAACTATAAGCCTTATCATCCAAACAATTCCAAAAATTAAAACCTAAAGAAAATATTCTTTAAATCTCAATGATTTAACATGAAATAGCTCTCATACCACTCTTGAAGGAGCTTTACATGCCAAATAACTAGGATCATTCATTTCATATCATTGAGATTTGTATACTAGATTGCAGAAGCATACCTTGATTCATAATCATGAATAGATTTGTGTTATTGTCTTCCAATTCAACCGTATCCCCTTGTGTTTCTCTTGATGATGGAATGTCAATGAGAACCAAGAAGCAATTTCAGAGAAATGATGATACGGTGAATCGGGGACCATAACCTTGAAAAGAATTTGTAGAAAAAATATCTACAGTCACAACTGTTCGTAATTTCCAATATTGTCCATCATAATATTGGAAATTACAAAATGGGTCTCTACACATATAATAATAATCCATACACTATATTAATACCCATAAGCCTTATAACCTTATTTTAATTGGATCACTTTAATTAGGCTTTTCCTTATGATAGCTTTGTATAACTTATCTAATCACATATGTAGGCCTATACGAAAATTATTTTCCAACAAATCCAACTTTCTCAAACCCACGATAATGGCTAATTAATTTCTCATAGATTAATTTTTGTCAACTTTAACTATATATGTCAAAAAAAAAAAACAAAGATACCCCATTTATCCGCATCTCAATAGTCATTTTCCTCATCCTACGTTACTATATAATCAATATTATCTAAATTTGGTACCAATATGAATCATCTACTTTAAAATATCTAGTCTTGTACCATCCTCAACCTCAATTGTTATAAAACCGTATTAATTCTTATCCTAGTATTAAAAAGACCTTTAACTATATTAATCCTTAACCTCGTACCAAACTGCGTGTGCATCCAAAGTCCTACAATGTCTCACATAGGTTAGGAATAGGAAGGATTATGAGTTTATAAGAATAGACAACATCAAAGACGTATAAATTCCGGCTTCCATTGCCGCAAAATATGAGGTGTTGCATCTCTTCTCTAGGGGGGTTGGTTGATCATGTTTGATTCCACTATGGACATCATCCTCGTTAATACCTTCTCTAGCAACTGTTGATTAAGTCTTCCAAAGGTCAGGAAGATTAAGTCTTCCTATTAGTGGCCTATTTTTATGGCCCATTAATTCCACGCCAGGAAGTGGAATAAGTGGTAAGATCCACTCTCTAATAACGGTTGTATAAGGTGATGACTCCCTATACATATGGTGACTTATCTAATGGGTCTTTGGTTACCACATTCGAGAAATTCATACAGCACTATCAGGAGAAAGAGTGTCTAGGTGCCAAAAGATCCCTCAGATTCTTTGTTTGAATTTAACAATCATGGTTGGAGGTATGATCAATTAGCTTCCACATTTAATATAATTTGTTTGTTCTTATTTAGATATTCTAAACATAACATTTGGTATCATAGCCAATGGTTCTATATTCTCTGCTTGTTTTGAGGGATTTTCTTCCAATTTGGTTATTCCATATTACATGCTATTGTTTAGGATTTATTTATCCGACTTTGCATGTGTTTTATTTGGAGATAAAGATATGGGATTAATGCCTGAATTAAGGTTTTTCGCAAAACATACTATCAGAGCCAGAAAATCTCATAAAATACATTTTATGAGAATTAGAGAGAGATAAGAGACCTTGAGAGAGAGATCTCAAGGTAGAAGGTGAGTGAAAACAAAAAAGGAGGGGCACCTATTTATAGGTGGAGCCAAATGTTGGAATTAAATTAATTTAGTAAATAAAACTGAATGATCCCATGACTTGTATTAATATATATATATATATATATATATATATATATATATATATATATATATATATAATAAAATTAATTAAGGAAAAACATTAAGTCTCCATTAAATAATCTTCAATTAGAAAATTCTCAATTAAGTGATGGAGCTCGACCAGGAAACCCCTCAGAAAAACCGGTTTAAGAAGCACTTCATGGATTTCTTCCCAATTTCTGCAAGCAACAAGAGAGGGTCGACCTCGCGAACATAAGAGCCAACTGAAGGATGGACTCGTTGGGAGAAGTTATCAAGCAAAGACGCCCGCTAGAGACAAACCGCTAGCCGATGCTGTCAATGACGACTCGATCCGAAGATGATCTTAGACGACGAATGGAGGGTCAGCGCGAAGAGCAAAGCGATGTCATTAGAATGTCAAGAGAAGAGAAATTAAGAATCCGGAAACCATGGAAGCAATCGTTGATTGTTAAGCTGCTTGGGAGCCGTATTTCAAGAAGGCAGAGACGCGCATGGGCCAAACCAACAACTCTCGAAATCAAGGCAACCAGGAAGCCTAAAATCGGTAGTCCTCATGACAACCCGCCAACCCACAAGGGAATACTCGGTGGAATATCAAGTGTTCCAACACTATTCAAGAAAATCAAGTGAGTCTCCTCAGCACGGGGAGCTCTACTCGAGGTACCTAACATGTCCCAATCAATATCATAAGACATAACATGAGTAAACGTCACTGGGGCTCCATACGACAATACTATCAATATACATCAACTATATACTATAGTTTCAAGAGTTAATAATTTACTTATACAAATATATACAAAATTTGAATTCTAATACATGTAATACATCATAAAAACACCAAAGTTACAACCTCATTCTTCGCATCGGCCTTCTGTGGATGCAGAGCCGTCTCCTCGTGCGCTCCTGTACCCGAATATAATTCCTGACAGGTGAGCTAATGCCCAAAGAGGGAAACCACCCAAATGAGTTACCTCCACCTATGCATATGCAATGCTCCAATGTAAACACACACATTCAAGCAAATTCGTGATCCTACGGAATGTCTAAGGCATGACCAACCCCATGTCTCGAGTCCTCACCGACTCCCTCACACCTGCCTAAGCCATGTATGAGAAAAATATCACTTTTCAAAACAAAACTTGTTGTTTTTGTTTATTACACTACCGAACGTGTCGGTAAAAATATGGGACTACCCTTCGAGGCGAATGTGTTGGAGAACCTTCCGAAACAGTCATGGTCCTCATCCGAAATGATATATTGGACCGTCTCCCAACCCCATCTTCCCGGGAATTCATCCCAAGTGGAAATTCCTTTCAAATCCATTCTTGTTTTCCAAAATCCATGTCAGCGCAATACACTATCTGCTCCCCTAGGTTACCTTATGCATAAGGAAATGGTATTTTCATGTCATTTCAACACAATTTATATCACACATGCAAATATATCATCATGCATATATTTTACATAATTTAATCATTACCAACATATGTTATGCAATTTCATAATCCATTACACCAAAATTAGCTCACGGGCTAATTAACAAACACGAGCAACTTAATACTTTGGAATTCATCAACCAAACACATTTTTCTCACAATTTATTTCATATGAACATTATTCATCGCAACGCTGAAAACCCCTCGTTACATCGCTCATCGCCAATCACCAACATCGTGTTCCACTTCATGACCTGGAATACCTCATAGCCATTTCCTGGGCTTCATATTAATATCACAATACAATTTGTTTCACAAATTATACCAATAACAACCCAAACAGTCCGTGGACAATCAATGATCGCACCATTTGGGTTCCATTACTCTCATACACCATCCTAAGTTTCTCGGACCGACTCAAACCGGCCTAAAGGCCTAAAGCTAACCGAAACATCATAAAACACTTAAACAAAGTGTAAAACTCAAGTAGGATAAAAACCCTACCTCACGGAGTTTGTCGAAACTCCTTAAAATCGGAGCCCACACGTAGGCCTCATCGCTTAGAACAGCTTTCCTTCTTGCTCCGAAGAATTTCGACTGTCGGATTAGCTAAAAACCTAGAGAGAAGGTGCTCTCTCTCTCTCTAGAATATGAAAATCCTAAGCTACTGCATCCCTTTTCCTCTCCTTCACGTTTTCTCCCCTTTTCAATTTGAAGAGGATGACATTATACACTATTTCGTCTTATTATCATTTAACTATTCACCTAATGCCTTCAAATCTTGGATTTTCGACATTTGGTACTATTTCGACCGTCCATTTCCTTCATTTCTCTACTCATGTAACATGTGTCACATAAGTACATGTTATAGGTGGCTTTTGTCACCTCACATGTCGTTTTACAGCACCCAATACTCGATGCCTCAAAAAGCGTGCAAATTCTGACTGTCTCGGAATTGGATGAAATTCGACGTGGTAGCTAGATTTCACGAGACGATTCCAACGGTGAAATCCGTTTCTTCATCCAAGATCTAGAAAAATTTCGGGTTTTGACCGAAATTACGATTTTACCATTTTTCCAGAAATTGGAATTTTCTGCCCATTCTCCTAAAAGGAATTTCATTCCAAATTCTCGACAATCACAATCACTACATGCATATGCAACGTGCACTACACCATGCATGCAAACTGCCAGCGCTCCAAATATTAAACGACCAAACCACGTACCTCATCCCCAACAAGAAGGATTGTGTCTCGTGATCGTGTCCTCGCGCTCCCACGCTGACTCCTCCACTCCACTGGGTCGCCATAACACCTCGACAAATTTCACCTGGCCTGCGTCGCAAAACCCGATCCCACATTCACGCATACCCGCCCTCCTCGGGCGTCCCATCGTTGTCAACCTCAATCTCTCCCCAATCCACTACATGAGTTGGATCCCCCAGTGTACCGTGGGCATGGAGACGTGGAAAACCCCGCATGGACAATCACATGTCACAAGTAAAGCCAATCTAAGACACTACGCTGTTTACCATCTCGAAAGTATCTCGAAGGTCCAATAAACCCCTGCGATAACTTCCTCGCTGCTTTCTTTCAACCCACCACTCTTCAGTATCACCTTCAAGAAGATGTGGATCTCTAACCTTGAATCTCCCAAGGGTCGACGTCGTACATCTACATAGCTCTTCTGTTGGCTCTGAGGCGTGAGAAGACGCTGTCATATCAAGCTCACCTTCCTGAGGTGTCTCGACCTCAGATCAGACCCGTGATGAGCCCCCTTCCCACCTCTAGCCCAACATAACGGATCTAGGGATGGCCTCCCATACAATGCCTCATATGGTGCCATTTGTATACCGCTCGATAACCATTGTTGTAGGCGACCACTAAGGGCAATGTCCCCACTACCCTTATGATCCAGACACACGCCTCGCGAAGATGTCCCTTTAACACCGGTGGATATAATCCACACAACATGTGCAACCAAGACAACCCTCGCTATGTAAATGACCTTCCCAAGGTCACAATCACCAACAATCCAATGGACCGTCAACGTAATCCATGTCATGAATGACATCCACACCCAGCCCTCACTACCAACAACACCCAATACCTAAAGGGTATTCAAATCTCGAGTCACTCCCGACTTATCACTCAACTCCTCGAGCC
The DNA here is from genome assembly GCA_016808115.1 of Tetrastigma voinierianum. Lineage (NCBI taxonomy): Eukaryota > Viridiplantae > Streptophyta > Magnoliopsida > Vitales > Vitaceae > Tetrastigma > Tetrastigma voinierianum. Next base: position 1,120,720 of record JAEQBH010001121.1, read on the forward strand.
CACGTGATAACCCCGACCCGTGGTGTTTTCATCTCGAGTCACCCCGACTCCTATCACTCAACCTAAGTTCATGTGGATAACTTCGACCGTGTTTTCATCTCGCACATAATCCTTCGCCTACACCGCGAGCCCCACATTCACATAGAAATTTGGATGTCTCAACTGGCCCTTACACCCAATACAAATTCCTGACAACCTCACGCCCTACACCCCCTCATGAAATTGGGATAGCTCCCTGGTCTCACACCCAATACGTAACTCGGGATCTCTCCCTGCCCTTACACCTACACAGTAAATTTGTGGATACCTCCTGTCTCTTACACACTCCACACGTAAATTGGGGATACCTCCCCAGTCTCTTACACCCATTACGAAATTCGATATCTCCCCCCTTACACCCACACAGAATTGGGATACCTCCCTGTCTCTTACACCCAATACGTAAATTCTGGATACTCCCTCTGGTCTCTTACACCCAATACGTAAATCTCGTGATATCTCCCGGCCCTTGCACCCTCACAGACCGGGATAATACCATGTGTCTCTTCACCCTAACTCCAGGCTTCTCACCTTAGGGGATTAACGACTCTTCTTGCTTTGCCCAACACACTTTAATTACTCTTCATTTCCTGACACCAACTATGAGTTCACCGATCGTGAATTCCCAAAGACAACCTAACCCATTGCTCACCAAGCATAAGATGAATGACCATACCATGCACCCACACCGACCGATGATGTTACCGCACATGAACGCAATGATATATCAGACACTCAATCCCGGTCCACCATGAGATGAATCTCTGAGATCTCACTCATAATCCCGACCTATCGGTTAATCCTCACCCTACATCCAGTGGAAGAACATCTATATTCGGGTTCCTCTAAAGGCCTTAACCTCTAAGCCCACTCCATCACACAAGATGCAACAAAGAATGAATATGATGCATCCACCTAAACGCCTACTCTAGTCAATAAGTGCAAGAGTAGAAACGATCTCACATATCCAACGCTTCCGTATGCTCACCCTATAAGACCATGAGACCTTCGCTCCTAGACAATCTCGCCTCATATGCCCAAGCCTCCACAATAGAAATAACCACATCGTATGCTCCCTTTGGCTCGACATGAAGTCCCGGCCCGTGAGTCCTCAGACCGACCCGACCCACACTCCACCCTCCGGGCCCACCCGCGGGATGCCAAGGTGCCTCAGACAGCACCCCGAAATTGAAACTCCGCCCTCCTAATCTGCACTAGTGCGAGGAATGTGAACTGTGATACTTCCTGTCTCTGCGCCCAATCGGGACCGCGCCGCCCTAAAGTCCCGATCCCTGTCTCCGGGGCAATCCCGCTCACATGCCCAGTCACTGCCAGGCAACATATCCTCTCGCCCTGGTCGACCAGATGCCCACCGCTGGCCCCGGCCCCGTCCCAAACCGCAGAAGGTGTCTTCTACTCCTTCGAACTAAGAAGGTCGATCCTCCCTTGCTACCAACACCCGCATCCCGAAAGTGCTCGAAAGCATCCTCATTCTCTCTCTACGTACAGCCACGTGGCCGTCCCAACCATCAGTCCATGTCCTCAGAAAGTAAGGCCTACAATCCCCGTCGACGGACAATCACAAATTTCATTCTCACCCTCACTCAAGGTCCGTGGTCACGCATCTCAAGAAAACGGGCTAACTCGTGAATCTAGCCACATAATCCATCACGTCATTTCGCCTCGCCACTTCAGAACTCGAGTTTTGGCATGCCTCGCAAAGATCTGAAAATACTTCCCATGAACACCCCCGAACTCGCCCATGTCATCGCCTCTTGGGCGGCCTCAGGAGGTCCTCGCCCATTTCACCATATTCAAGTTCACCCCTAAATGGAACGCAGCCTAGCTTCCATCCCGGGCAAAGGTCGCAGGTAATCTCCATAGCCTCTAACACCTTCTCTATTTGCATGAACTAACCCGGCTCGCCACCATCCACCCCTCCCCGTGAATGCTGGGAGGATGATGCGCCCAAACCCTGGGTGAGGCTTACGCCAGGATCACTCCCCGACTACCGCTATACCAACAGGCGATGAATTAATACCTTACAAATTTCTCAACAAAGGCTCGCTGACGACTACTTAGGGTCGGTCAAATGCCGATGTTGTTCGATCAAGACTCGTGGATCACCTCTTCGCTTACTCTACTAGCCATTCACATTACCAATGGCAAGTTAATACAATCTCGCATTCTATGACATAAACACAAACAGACACTATTCATACTCTAATATACATTTCATATTCTATATCCTCGCATTTAAATGCAATGCGAGACACTTATTTCACATCTCAATCAATAATTTTATCCATGTACCTTATTTTCGAAAATTTCATTTTTCCAAATTTGTCTCATTTTTATTGATTTAATTAAAAATGTTTTTTTTTTTTAAAATTTTTTTGAACAAGATTCATGAACAATAAAAACAAATTAAAGGACTGTAAATAGTACGAGTCCAAAATCGGGTTGAGGTGCAATGCGCACACCTAACCTAGTCGCGCCCACTTACGATGCACTCGGCGCCCAGTCTCCGCAAGGTTTGCTCACCCGGGCCAGCCTCGCTCTCATGCTATTGTGTGCCCGCCTCTGTTCCTCTCGATATGCCACAATACAACCCGAGCCCACTGTGTGTTCGCTCAAATTTTCCCTATATGCTAAGCACACAAACAGAGCCTACCAGGCTCGCCAAATTTTCCAGGCGCCACAACAGCGCCTGCCTATATAGCCCCCCTTGGTCACAATACACTAGAGTGTATTGCGATACACTCCTGCCTCAAGTCCTTTCCTAGCCACAATACACTATGCGTATTGCAATACAAAACTTCAAAGAGGTGCAAAGCTCATTGTCACAATACAATCGCAAGTGTATTAGGACATTAATCGCCCAAATTGCATCCAACTGACTTGGGTTGCAATACAATTCCTTTTCTCTATTGCAATACACTTACCTAGCCTACCCCATGTTGCAATACAATGGTATATGGCAATACACCCACAAGCCATTCAAGCCCTTCTCTTGCAATACAATTTCAACAGCCTAGCCAACTTGCAATACGCCTCATATTGCAATACAAAACCTAGCCAATCTGCACTCCCAAAACCACTATGTTACAATACAATTCTTCTATCATATCACAATCACGTATTCCAACCGCCCTCGCACCAATTTTTTTTCGTTTATTTCAAATGCTATTGAAAAATACCAAAAAAAAATATATACCCACTTTTTTTCTCATTTTAAAATTAGACCAAATAAATTTATAAAATTTAATATTTATTCATACTTTTCTTCACTTACACTCGTGAAACCCTTAGGAAAATTATTTTCTCCCAATAAACCAAATAAATTTATAAAATTTATTTTATTTAATTTTTCTTTTTCCAGTTTTACACACTGTAAAACTCCCAAAATTTTTTTTTTTTTCAACACATCATTTGTTTTCCTATGTACTAATCACTAAGCACACAAGAACACTGCACATAGCAATTCATCACATCACACACCAAACACATCAAACAATCACCTAAACATGCATCTGTCCTGGCTGTTCTCAGGCCTCCTAGGTAATCTCCATACCTTAATCCCATATCGAGCCGTCACCATGGTGATGTTCTTACACCTCAAAGACTATGGCCTAAGCCCAAATCCCCTCAAGCCCTAGGTACTCGTGTACCTAAGCTCTGATAGCAAGCTGTGAAGCTGGTATCATGACTACACTTATAACTACACCCACCGAGCTCCCAAGGTAATCGTTTACCTTAGCTCGCTGATACTGCCAGAAAGCCCTAAACTGTGGTGTCCAAGTGACAACCCGTCAATCAAGGAATACTCCCTAATTACTCCGTAACCCGGACACTATTCATTTAAAATCTAGCGTAGTCTCTCAGACGGAGCTCTTACCCGAGGTACCTAACCCTGCCCTAATAAACATCATAAGACATAACATGATAAAAACCCGCCACTGGGGCCCATACGACAATATTATCACATACATCAAATTAGTATACCATAGCTTAAGAGTTAATAATTTATTCTTATACAACATATATTAAAATTCTAGAACTCGAATACATGTAATACATCATAAAACACCAAAGCCACAACCCGACTTTCTTCAAAATCGGCCTCTAGGATGACGTCTCGTGCGCCCCCCGTACAAAATAATATAATTCCCTCGACAGGTGAGCTAATGCCCAGTAGTGGAATCACCCTAAATGAGTTACTCTCCACCTAAGTGCATATGCAATGCTCCAATGTAAACACACATTCAAGCAAATTCGTGATCCTACTTGAATGTCTACATGACCAACCCCATGTCTCGAGTCCTCACCGACTCCCTCACACCTGCCTAAGCCATGTATGAGAAAAATATCACTTTTCAAAACAAAACTTGTTGTTTTTGTTTATTACACTACCGAACGTGGCCTGCAAAAATAATGGGACTACCCCTCCTAGGCGAATGTGTTGGAGAATCTTCCAAACAATGGGCGGTCCCATCCGAAATGATATGTTGGATCGTCTCCAACCCCATTCTCCGAAATTCATCCTCGTGAAATCTTTCACACAACCATTTTCATTTTTTCCTTAAAAATCCATGTGTCATGCACACACACCTGTTTTAGGTTACTCCCGCATAAGGAAATGTGCATTATGCCATTTCAACACAATTCACAGAACACATGCAAATATATCATCATGCATATTTACTAATTTAAATCACAAACATGTTATGCACTCACAATCCATTACACCAAAAATTAGCTCACGTGGCTAATTAACAAACACGAACAATTCGATTTGAATTACTCTCAACCAAAACACATTTTTCTCACAATTGTTTATGAACACTATTCATACGAACAAGAAACCCCTCGTTATCGTCACTCATAATCACAATATACTGTTCCACTCAGAATTCGGATCATAGCCATTTCGCTCTCAAACACATCAATAAATACACAATTTGTTTCATGTCAAATTATACCTATTAATGAACTCAATAATTCGTGACAATAATGATCAATACTATTAGTCCATAATTTCACACACACTGCACAGTTTCGACCGATCAATATCGCTCAAGGCCTCCCAAGCTTAAATCGGAACATCATAAAAACAGAGACTTAAATAAAGGTAAAACCTAAGTAGGAATAAAACCCACCCTTCACGAGTTTGCCTAAATCCTCCTAAAACCGGAGCCCCAGCACAGTCCTGGCCACGTGAGAATGGGCCTTTCCTTCTTGTTCAAGAAATTCTCACTCATTTGATTGGGCTAAGGAACCCAGGTAGAGAGAAGGTGCCTCCTCTGTAATACAAAAATCCTGGGTTTAACAGGACCCTGCCTCTCCTCACGCTTTCTCCTCTCTTTTCAATTTGAAGATTACCATACACTATTTCCTGCCTTATTATTTCTTTCTCTTCTAATTGTCATCATGCCTTCAAATCTTTGGATTAGATGATTCGCACTATTATTTCGTCCATTTCCATCAGACATTTTCTCTACTCATGTAACATGTCACACGAGTAAGATAAATATAGGTGGCTTTTGTTTGCCAATACCACAGTATTTTATTTTACTTGGGACTAGTTACTGTGGTGTCTCGCGGAAAATCGCAAATTCGACCGGCTCAGAATTTATTTAAATTTAATCAGTAGCTAGATTTCTCGCGTAGATGATCTCCAATGGTGAAACCGTTTCATCATCCAAGATCTCAAAATTTGCGGTTTGACCAAATTACGATTTTGCCATTTTCCAGAATTGAATTTTCTCGTCTTGGCGTAATCCTCATTCTATGCCATGAATAATGGTTTTTTTTAGCAAAGTTTGCATATTGGGATGTTTATGAATTTGCTAAATATGGAGGACCATGGTTGATTATAACGACTCGATCCAACCATATAGATATTGTCCGTCATGCACTAAGTACCAAGGCTTCTAAAAAACATTTATTAGTCGAGAGGAGCTCATACTTATAGTGTCAAGAAGTTTCTCCTCATATTCTGTGAGATAACACCCTCCTACGGTACACATTGCTCTCATTGCAACCATAGGATTGGGAAAAAGGTCAAACAGACAAACACCCCCTATGGGGCCAAAAGGAATAGACCCCCACATCGGGGTCAGAGATCGGCTCTGATACCATTTGTAATGACTTGATCTCACCATATAGATATTATCCGCTTTAGGCCTAAGGGGTCCTTAAAGCTTTAAAACACGACTACTGGGTTGAGAGGAGCCCATACTTATATAGTGCCAGAAAGTTTCTCCCTTACCTGATATGGGATATGACAATGATCTTCAACCGTTACCGTACGTAAGACCGTGGTTACCAAATTTTGATACTAATCAGGACACTCTCAAGCACCTACTGGTCTTGGTCAGAATCCTGTGTCTTCCTATGACCATGCCTTCCTTATGGGGGGGAGGGGGGAATCGGCAAACCTATAAAGATTGATGAGGCAAGAAGCCTTGTTTCAAGAGGCCATTTTGCATGTATTTGTGTGGAGGTAGATCTGGGGAAACCTCTAATATCAAAGTTCGAACTCCGACGCAGGGTGATGAGTTATCTTAAATACTCATTTTATCCCTATGCTTTAGTTAGTTTTTCTTGTGTTTTTATGTTAAATAAGTGCCCTAATGCTCTAAAAGTTCACTCCTATGATCAGGTCATCCATTTGGTGGAATTGTGCAAATTGTGAACCTAAGTACAAAAGCAACAGGGAGAGGGCTACTGAATTCTGACATTTTCAGACATCATATGAGCTCCTATTGCATCAAGCCACATATGCTGGATTCTACACTTCAAGAGATTTCTAGGGATACTAAGAACACCAAAAATTGAGTTCGAACAAAGAAGTTATGCAAAGTTCCAAAACTTGAAGAAAATCAGCAAACATTTCAGCACCTTCAGCAGGAGAGGCTAATACTGTATTTTCAGTTTTGTGATGGATTATGAGCTCATTGCATCAAGCCATATATGTATGGATTCTGGCACTTCAAGAGCTTCCAACGGTACCAAGAACACCCAAATCGGAGTTCGTATGACAAAGCTATGGCCTTACGGTTGGAGCAAAACAGGGGATCGCGAGCAACGCCGGTGCGGACGAGAACCAACGTCGCGACGCTGCAGAGCTGCGTAAAACGACGCCGCGACGTTGCCAACGACGCCGCGACGTTCGGTCGGTTTTGGGTGGATTTTAGCCCATTTTGATCAAAATGGAGGGTTTTTAAGCTCAAACCCTAAAGAGATTAATTTATGCTGCCAGGGCTCTGAGAAGGGGACTCGTCCACCTTTGGGACCAAGGAGGAGGTTGGGGAGCCGTTTTCAAGATTTGGGAGAAGATCATGAGATTTGTGGAAGAAAATCCGAGACTCAACATCATTTGACTCATTATGTTTCTTCTTCCTCTTTTCTCATGTTTATCCTAAGTTTACGATGTATCAAACTCTATCATGCTTTAAAATTCCAGAATTAGGTTTTGGTTGTATATTGAACATGAGTTTCATATCTATTTGTTAATGTTCCGTTTTCTATTGTTTCTGTAAATGCAAATCTCATTGATTCATACTTGGTTCTATTTATACATGATTTGTTAATCCTTAATGTGGTGAGTGGTTCTTTGTAAGATTCAGAAGGAGTAAAGAGAACTAGACATAGATGAATCAACCTAATTAGCCCGATAAGGTAGAAATTATCGGTAATTAGGGAGGCGTGTGAGACTTTTGATCTTAAAGCATCTCTAATGCTTGGGGTTGAGCTGAGAAGCAAAAGACTCCAGTGTTAGTTGGTAGTTATTCGACCTCGAGAGAGGCTTATAATTAAATTAGACAAGAGTCGCTGGGGAAGTACATTCATGAAATAATAGAGTAGAATTTTGACTTAGATCTAAGAGGATTGTCCGATTGTACCAAGTACCTCAGGAATTTATCATCTCTTGTATCCCTAGTTACACTTTCAATAGTTAGATTTAGAAATTTCATTAGTTTAGTTTAAATTATGTTTTACTCACTAATTGTTAGTTTGATATTGTGGTAAGATTATAATTTTTGTACTTAGCATCTCCATTTTTCCTCAGGATCGATATCCATTTCAGTATTAATTTATTACTTGACAAGCGTATACTTCGCGCGTGCACAGCTGTTTTTTATATTTTTCTGCATAATTTTATATACACATCACAAAATACGCCTATCACAGGGCAAGAGGAATGGAGTATGAGTGTCTACATCTGATATGCTTCAAGTGCGGAATGTTTAATCATAGAAAAGAGGATTGCATACAAGGCATGAACGCCAAAACTATGGAATCGGCGGATAGGACGGACGTCACTGCTGGTGGAGTAGAAAACAACCAAGGAAGGGCTTTATCTGGAAACAGGAATGTTACTATTAATCCGGAAATCACCGAGAGTTACAGACCATAGACGCTAGCACAGAGGAGATCTCGTAGATACCAAGATAAACAGAATCAAGAACCAAAAGATGTTTCCTTTCTTGAAAAAGGAAAGGGCAAGCCTTTGCATAATCATAATCTATATAGCAGTAGAAACATAAGGACCACATGAAGATTTACGGTTATCAGTCCGGAAGAGGAGGAGGAAAGTAATCCTGAAGAAGTCGAAACCATGCCAAACAGCAACCCAATCCCCAGCGTGGCGGACAACCCACGAGCTTCGGCCTTGAACCAACGAAAAGATAGGACAACCCATGCTCAACCTAATCCCACAATAGCCATGAACCAGAGAAGGAACCAAATCATGCAGGAAGTGCCTTAAAAAATGAAAACAGAATGTCCAATATATGTTAGAAGTGTGGGGACTGAACACAACTTGAACCAAGTTGCAGCGGCGTCGGAACATTGGATAGTTATGGATAGTGCAAAGTCACATGCGGTAATAAGGGAGCGGGTAAGCCATGCACACGACGCCAACAACTTGTATAACAACACGTGTGATAACCAGAACATTTTCGAGGAGCACCATCAATATCCGCCGAAGGAGAATAGAGATGCAAGCATGGTTTTGGAGATGGTTGTAGACCAAAGGAACTCAGAGACTGATAGCAACAATAATCCAGCGGTGCAGGAAAACAAAGAGTTGAATGCAACTTCAGATAGCAAGGGGTTGGAAGCAAACGTCAGGACCCTCTAAAGGGAGTTCTCACAACGCTACACATAGGTGCAGCATGATGAACTTACTAATCTGGAACTGCAATGGTTCGGGTTCGTGATCCTTTTAACGTACGCTGAAGGAGTTGCTGAGACTACACAAACCAGATATTTGGGGACTGATGGAAACCAAAGTTAGTGGGGATCATGCAGATAGCATATGTAAGTCGCTTGGATTTGATTATTGGATCAGAGTAGAGGTCGTTTGTTTCAGTGGAGGCATCTGGGTCTTTTGGAGGGACAGCTTACAAGTGGAAGTAATTGCCACCCATCCTCAATTTATACACATGAGGATCATCGTTCCAGGTAAACCAGTATGATGTCTTTCCATTGTTTATGGGAGTCCTAATCCCTCTTTAAGAAAACGCTTATGGGCAAAGTAAAATAAAGAAAACCTAGATTTAACAGTCCCCTGGATGGTAGTTGGTGATTTTAATGCAGTGGCGACGGCAGATGAGGTCTCACACCAAGGCAAACTTGATCAAAGAAGGTGCTCTGGCTTCTTGGAATGGATATCTGATTGATAAAAGATATGAAAACTGTAATATTCTCATTATTGTGAGAGAGATTTTGAATCCACAAAATAACTACAACAGAAACTTGGAGAGGATGCTACACAAATATATAAGCAGTGGAGCATTCTAGAAGGGGAATCTTATCTCTAACAGATTGGAGCGGGGGCGGGGGCGGGGGCGGTGGTTACACGGGTTTTATTAGAGTGGTGCAGCGGTGTATCATACTTATCATACTCACTAGTTGGTTCAGAATTATCTTTAACATACCCCTCAAGCTAATCGGGGGATAGCCTAGAGATAACTTGCAGCAAAGAGATGAAAAACGGTCCAATGGAAAAGACTAAGTGAATATGTCTACAGGCTGATGCTCTGAAGAGATATATCTGACTTCAAGCTTGTTATCAACAACAAGATTTCTAACAAAGTGAACAACTAATTCGATGTGCTTGGTTCTTGCATGATGAACTAATCTGGCTTTGTGCTTGTCAAGGGTTCCATCTGATATCATCACTTGGAGCTCTAAGAAGCAAAATGTAGTAGCTCTGATACCATGATAAAAGATATGAAAACTGTAATATTCTCATTATTGTGAGAGAGATTTTGAATCCACAAAACAACTACAACAGAAACTTGGAGAGGAAGCTACACAAATATATAAGCAGTGGAGCATTCTAGAAGGAGAATCTTATCTCTAACAGTTTGGAGCAAGGGGCCGTGGTTACACGGGTTTTATTAGAGTGGTGCAGCGGTGTATCATACTTATCACTGATCATCAGTCGACAGGCATGGGCTTCTCTGGATCTCGATTTACCTGGTCGAGAGGGAACTCCACGAACACTTTTAAGGGGGCAAGGATCGACTGTGCTCAATCCACTTACCCAAATTGAGCTCCGACCACTCCCCATTACTCGTTAAACCTTATGGCCACATGCTGGAACCCTTCAACCTCAGTTCAAGTTCCAATCGGCTTGGCTAACACACCCAAACTTTAATAACGTGGTCAAGAAGCAATGGAAGGATAATATACCTTTTACGCAAAATATTACTCAATTAAGTGCAGCCCTCTGGGAATGGAATAGAAACCAATTTGGTAACGTCTTCCAACGGAAGAGGAAGCTTTGGGCTTTGGGGACTTTGTATGCGCGAAGGAAGCTGACAGAAAAAAAGATCTTTGGGATGATAAAATTGGAAAGAAAGCTACAAAAGGAACTTGAGACAACACTCCAACAGGAAGAATTGATTTGGTACCGAAGATCTCGCGAGGATTGGATTGCATCAGGATATAGAAATACCAAGTTTTACCATGCGTCAACCTTAGTAAGAAGAAGTCGGAACAAGATTGAAAGCTTAAGAATGCCAATGGAGAGTGGATAACCGCTCTGGCGGAGTTAGAAAATATGATACAAGACTACTACAAAAATCTCTTCCATGAAGAAGAGAGGACATGCGATGTAAGAACCCTTCTGAATGGCTTTCGATCTGCATCTCGATTTCTTGGTCGAGAGGGAACTCCACGAACACTTTTAAGGGGGCAAGGATCGACTGTGCTCAATCCACTTACCCAAATTGAGCTCCGACCACTCCCCATTACTCGTTAAACCTTATGGCTCACATGCTAGATTCCTTCAACCTAAGTTCAGGTTCCAATCGGCTTGGCTAACACACCCAAACTTTAATAACGTGGTCAAGAAGCAATGGAAGGATAATATACCTTTTACGCAAAATATTACTCAATTAAGTTGCAACCCTCTGGGAATGGAATAGAAACCAATTTGGTAACGTCTTCCAACGGAAAAGGAAGCTTTAGGCTAGACTTGAAGGCGTCCAAAGGAAGCTGATAGAAAAAAAGATCTTTGGGGATGAGAAAATTGGAAAGAAAGCTACAAAAGGAAATTGAGACAACACTCCAATAGGAAGAATTGATTTGGTACCAAAGATATGGTGAGGATTGGATTTCATCAGGATATAGAAATACCAAGTTTTACCATGCCTCAACCTTAGTAAGAAGAAGTCGGAACAAGATTGAAAACCTAAAGAATGACAAGGGAGAGTGGATAACCGATCTGGTGGAGTTAGAAAATATGATACAAGACTACTACAAAAATATCTTCCATGAAGAAGAGAGGACATGCGATGTAAGAAACCATCTGAATGGCTTTCCTCCTACTATTCCTGAAGAACAGTACCACCTATTGTATAAACCAGTGCCACATGACGAGATCAAAGTTGTGTTGTTTGAAATGGCACCCTACAAGGCCTCGGGAATAGATGGTATGCACGCAGGCTTCTATCAATCCATGTGGAACATTGTCGGGAGGAAACTTTGTAATTTTGTGGAGAACTTTCTGGAACATGACTACCTTCCTCGAGGTACAAATGATACCATTATAACCCTCATACCAAAGGTAAAACAACCCGAGTCACTGGCACAACCGAGGCCGATTAGTCTTTGCAACGTGGGTTACAAGGTGATTACTAAAACTATGACGAACAGGCTGAAACAGTTCATGGCCACAGTAAAGTAGCTTCGTCCATGGGCGTCAAATCACAGAAGATATATTAGTATACAAAGAGGTGCTTCACTCCATGCGATCACAACATTCAGGGAAAGGTTTTATGACCATCAAAGTTGACCTAGAAAAGGCCTATGATCGTATGGCCGATAGGCGTTTTGCAAGTCATTGACAACGTCACCCAAGACTTGTTAGTCCCTAGCAACGGCACCAAAAACTTGATAGGCGTAAACGTGATATCTAAATAAACTATGCAATCTAGCGCCTATTCTACGCAAGTATACGATTGTCAAGTAAGTACAGATATCGATCCACAGGGAAATATGGGGATGCTAAGTACAAAAATTAAAATACCGTTCTAATATCCAAACGGTCAAGGTGATGAGTTGAAATAGAATTTAAACTAAACTATTGGAATCTAAATATAACTAATGGAATGTACAACTTAGGGATATTAAGAGATGATAAAATCCTAGGGTATTTGGTGTAATTGGACAATCCTAGTATATCTAGGCCACAATTCCATCCTATTGTCTCTTGAGAAAGCTTTCCAAGGCGACCCTTGCCTAATTTAATTATAAGTCTCTCTCGACGTCGAATAACCTACGACTAATACTAGGTCTTTTGCTTCTCAGCTCAACCCCAAACATTAGAGGTGCTTTAAGACCCGAGAATCTCACATGCCTCCTAATTACCGATTATTTTTACATTACCAGGCTAACTAGGTTAATTCATCTATGTCAAATTCCTTACTCCCTTCCTAGATCTCGCAAGGAACCACATAGATATGCAATCCCACATAAATAGTAGAAAAAGGAAAATTAACATTTTCTTGGGATATCAACCCCAAATTGTTCTCAAATCTACCATTAAAAGATATCAACCCTTTAATGTTTTAAAGTATTTAGATACATTTTTAAGTTTAAAATATTATTTCTTGGGATGATGCATAAGTGCTATTATTTCCGCAGCTCATTGGTTTTCCACCAAATAATGTTTCCACAGCGTTTATTAGTTCCTACGTGACAGTACCGAACTCAAGCCCGGCTCCACCATTCATCGAGGCTAGCCCAATTACGCGGGCGGACCAAATAGCGAGCCCGGGGCCAGCTACCACCTTCCGGGCCCCAGTAGCGAGGCTGGGCGAGCATACTTGCAACCGATCATGGGGTACAATACCTAGACTTATCCTCTCCTAGCCGGGAGTCATCTCTAAGAAGACGACCAGCTAATGATTTCCCAATTGACCTCTCAATTTAAATACGCCTCCACACACACAACAGTTTTGGAGGTGGTCAAACACTTCTTAGGGCACAAGTTGCGGCCAATTTTGCCATAAAAAAAGGGAAGAACATGTCATGGCACGCAAAGAACGCCCTATTTCCCCTTCCATTTCGGAAGAAAATCACCCACTTTCCATGTAAATCGGATCATCTGCCTCCTCCATAAAGGAAGGAGGAATCACAACAAGAAAGGTACGAGATTTTCATTGAAAAAGACTGACCCTTTCACTCTCCAGATTCCCTGATCTGACTTAAGTATCGGAGAGGCGGTGGACGCACCACTACCGTTTTCTTGTTTGTTTTGTAGGTACATGCTGACAGGTTAATGCTTCGACGATCCAGTGACTCAAAAAATTCAGGAGACTACAGTTCCCATCAAAACCAATTTGTTTCCACCAAAACCCAATCTATTTCCCACCAAAACTTTTTGTTTCCTTTATGGTTTTTATGTGAACTTTTCATGCCTTCCATGAGACATTGCTGCCCCTACAACATATTGCAATGGTTTACAAACACGAAAGGTTCTTTCTTGCCTCTCATCTCCTCTTTTAGTTATCAAACATCATCCCACTTTTCTTTTATTTCAACAAATTTCTAATAAAATGTAAGTTTTCATTTTAAAGATGTCATGTTAATGTTTATGCATTTTTACTATATGTTTTTTTTTTCTGATAACTTTGTGACTCCATTAGAGTTTGTTGTTTTAGGCTTTAAGTTTAGAGGCTTAAATTCAAAGGCTTAGAGTGGCTAGAAGAGAAGTTTTCTTTTCATTACTTTTGATTATTTTTATCTTTAGATTATTTTTATCTTTAGATTATTTATTGATTTTATTTAATTCTCAATGTTTGTACGGTGAGAAAATGGATGTAAAGAAAGCAAAAAGACCCTTTTTGTGGCTAGTAAATTTCCAGTAAATATTCAATACTTTATTCGTATTTAAGATAAAGAGAGAGTATGAGCAAAAGAAAAAAGGCTGCAAGTTGGAATTTACCTAAAAAAAGGGGAGGATTGGAAATTGAGACCTATTAACATGTTCTTGATATGAGAATTCCCTATTATTTATATTTTTTCCACATTTGAAATTAAAACTAGTTTACTATTAAAATCCTATTATTTATATTTCTTCCTTATTTGAAATTTAAACTAGTTTACTATTAAAAATTTACCTTAATTTATTTCAACAGTCTATTTCCTGTGAAAAATTAATAAAGTAGGAGAGATTGCTATATGATAAATTCTAATCATTCTCTTCCAGTATTAGAAAAGTTTTTAAATATTGAAATTATATCTTATAAATCGTGATTCCTTGATTCAAAGTTATCTTCATCTTTAATATAGATTTCATAATTGAAATTTAAATTAAGTGCTAGTTTCTTAACCTTCTAACTCAATTTCCCTCTATTTTGTGGTGTTGTTTGTTCAAAATTATTGAGTGTTTGATGAACAATTGAGTTTTTTTTCCCATAAAGCTTAGTAATGGTTTAAGCTCCTCTTTCATTTGGTGTTTGATTATATACTTGATAATTTTGATTTATGAAGTATGATTTTCTCCTTTATATTGTGTATTGAATTAGTTGATTGATCATAATATTTTATTTATTTAAATAAATATAGAAATATATAGTTATATATTTTAAACAATGTTATTTAAATATATTGAAACCTTCTGAAGTTGCCCTTTTTGATTACTTCAGTGTTTCCATAGTTGTTGCACATGCCTTTTATGTTATAGAACAAAACTATATTTGTTCTATCTCATATTTTGGATGTTTTTATTTTATTTCAAATAATAGAGTATATCTTGTAAAGTTTAGAATATATAGTTTTCTTTATCTTTATACAAAGCATAGAGCTTTGGGAATTTGTTTTTCATTTTCAATTGAACCAATTTATTATGAGTATTCTAATTTTAGATTTAAATTTTATAATACAACAAAAAAAGATTCTAGAAGATTATTAAATATGACTTGCCAGATTACTAGAAATGTAAAAATAAAAAGTTTTTGTTTGACTTGAATAAGAGATATTTCTTGTATTTATAGATTTTGATCATCATGGATGCACATTTATAAGAAGAATTATAAATAGCTTATTGTTTCCATAAAATTTACTCAATATTTTTATTGCTTCTTCATTTTGTTACTTAGGCATAACATATATATATATATATATATATATATATATATATATATATATATATATATATATTATGATTTTGTTAAGAGATGAAATCTTAATCACTTTCAAATAAGAGTTTGACCTACATGGTGTGTTAACATGTTTTTTATTAATTATTTTAGGACCTTTCCATTGTTTTGAGTTTTTTTTTTTTTCTGTATATTTTTCCAATATTTGGTGGTTGCAATGTTAAATTTAAAATTCATACTTTTCTTATGCTTTCATTTCTTAGTAAACTAAGTTGTCCTTTGTGGATTACTTTTACATAGTTATTTGCACATACATGTTAAGTTATAGAACTGATTAGTGCCCAAAAAGTGCTATTTTGAACCCTATATTAGATAGGTTTTGAGTGCTTTTTGTGCACTAATCATGTCATTTATGCCAATTGAAGTGTTCTAGTCTTCTTAGTAACACTTATGCCATTTAGAGAATTATTTTACAGTTGTTTTGTAGGCTTTTGCACACTTTTGGAGTTCAATCTCAATGCAAAGGATGAATCATGAAGTTGGAATTCAAGTCTCGACCATCGACCCGATACTAGAGATCCAATGAGAAAACCAAGGCAAAGTGAAGAAAATTGGATGCAGTAGAAGAAAGGAGTGAAGATCAACAAAGCTGGAATTTTCGCTAGAGTTGCGAAAATTTCCCGCTAGAATGAAAATTTAAGCCTTAGCGAAAAAATTTATAACTGCTCGCGAAAACACCAAATTTCGCTAGACCACTCCAAATTTAGCTAGCACTGTTCCTTAGCGAAAATAATTGATTTCGCTTCTCACAAGAATTTCGCTAGCTTAGCGAGAATTCAGCCTGGCTAAGCGAGTGTACATCCTGTGAAATTTCTTTGTTTTTCGCTAGGCACATTAATTTAAGCTAGTTAGCGGGAAATTCCTCACCTCTAGCGAGTGGATCTTTCGTCATGCTTTGTAGTGTGCGAGCCGCCTCCCAGACTTGGTGTATTACTTAATTGTCCTATAACTAGCCAATTTCATAGGTTTTTTGGTATTTTTCATACCTTGAGGAAGGCCTATAAGCCCTCTTGTTTTGTAACCTAAGCAACAATTTTAGCAACAATTTGGAGGAGGAGAAGATATTTTGTAAGTTTTCATTTTGTAAATAAAGTATTGTATTTTAGCTAGGGTTTTATTTTTCTCTTCTCTCTCCTCTTTCTCTTACTTTCCCGGCTGCCAAACACCCCTCTTGAGGATGACAACTCAAGAGATGCTTGGCTAAGCCTCATTTCTTTGAAGAGGAAGGGAGCTAGCTTGGTGGTGGGGCATATGCAAATGTTGTCCTCTTGTATTAAAGCCCACGGGTAGTGTATTTATACTTATATCTTCTCAAAATATGGTTAAGTAACATTGAATGTCATTTGATCGAAGTAATGCTCTCTCCATGCTTTAAGTTCGGTGCATACCTAGTGTTAGATGCACTGTGATTCTTTAGATGGTCTTTACAAGCCTCTAGAATGATGTTTAAATGTTAGGGTTTCAAAGTGAGGGTTGAATAACATTTAATGTTATTGATTTGGCCAATACTCTCCATGCTTTAGGACTGTGATTCTTTAGATGGTCTTTACGAGCCTCTGAGATGATATTAAATGTTAGGGTTTAAACATTGAGGCCATAGCGCATGTTGCCTGTTAACTCAAATAGGAGTTGTTCAAGGGTGAGGTTGCTAGTTAAACATAGATCCGGTTATGCCGGGGACTAAGTTGGCATGCGCGAGGATAAAACCCGAGGACACTTGTTTGCCCTAACGCCAGGATTAGTGACCCTAAATCTTCAAGAGTTAACTTTTCTGCCTTTTACTTTCGGTTTACAATTTTCAGTTTCTAAACCATTCCCATTTGTTTTTTGAAACACAATTCCAAAAGAGTCGAATAAAGCCTTACCTTCATGCACTGATGCAAAACCATTTTAGGATGAAAACCCATCCCGTGTTAAGGCTAGACCACTATCTTTGCGGTAAGCATTTCTGGCGGTAGTAAGGTACTGGTGCCATATAAATTTTATTGATTTGTCAGCCTTTATAGCGCAGAATCAAATGGCGCCGTTCTGCGGTTGAGTGCCAAACTACTATCAAATGAGGTGAAATTATTGCGCCCCAGCCCCTCAACATCACAAGTGAAGGTAACCTTTACCTCTTTTTGTCACTCGATTCTGCGAGGCTGCTAGTTTTGACATAAGCCGATGCGCCTTTATTTCGGTTACTCATTAGTTAGTTTTAATTTTTGTTAGCTAACCTTAACCTTTTTGCAAGCTTTGTTAGTTCTTTTTATTTGTCTCTATAATTTTTATAGCAGGTTTATCTGCGAGTGGGATAGAGCACATCAATTGGATTGCATAGGATAAATTTTCTTGACTGGCTAATTGGAAGTCGGTGTATGCGATACCAGGATCGTACTGAGAGACAGCCAGTCGGTGAGACCCCCATGAATCAAATGCCTGCCGAACCATGAGGATCATCCACCCTCCTAGAGTTAGTGCCGATCTGTATGTCATTTCCTCCCTGCTTTAGAAGATGTAGCAGTGAGGCCTTATTTGGTACCCCTACTCCCCACATGTCATGGTATGGAAAATGAAAATCCATACACTCATATTAGGGATTTTGAGGAGGTTTGCACTACCTTTAAGGAAGGTATGATGGACATGGATTTGCTGAAGCTAAAGGCATTTCCATTGACTCCCAAAGGACAAGGCCAAGATGGCAAACCGACTCATTGAGGCACAGAACCATTAGAAATTGGGGTGAGCTGCGGGCGAGGGAATTCTGAAGAGAGTTCTTCGGTGCTCATAAGACCAATAATTTGAAAGGTAAATCTACACTTTTGCAGCTCATGATGGTGAGAGATTTTACCGGTGTTGGGGAGAAGATTTATGAAACCATCGTGCATGCATCATGGAGTTTGATACTTGGATGTTGGTGAACCACTTCTATGGTGGTATGTCTCTGCCATGAGGCGACTCTTAGAGAAGCTTATGTGTGGGGAGACTTTCTAAGTAAGCATCTGATGAAGCCATGGATTTTAAATTACGTGGCTGAAACTTCACAAAGAGTTTGCAGGTGAACCTAACCTAGAGGTGGATAGGATGAGACCACGGTCGATCAAAGGGGTGGGATGTATGCCTTTGCTGAAGAAATAGAGATGAGGCTAGGATTTCCAGCCTAGCTAGGAAAGTAGAGGAGCTTGAAGGCAAGCGGCTCAAGAGGTGCATGCGTATTTGAAATCTGCTCGGTCAATCCTTGCACCAATTTCCAATCCACAATGCATCCAGTAGAGACCATGTCCTATATGGCCTGTAGTGAGATTTGATGTCGAGAATGTGCAAACTGTAGGACAATACAAGCCACAACAATCCAATGCTCCACATATGGTAATACCTACAATTCCAGTGGAGGAATCACTAACCTTGCGGAGACCCAACC
The DNA here is from genome assembly GCA_016808115.1 of Tetrastigma voinierianum. Taxonomy (NCBI): domain Eukaryota; kingdom Viridiplantae; phylum Streptophyta; class Magnoliopsida; order Vitales; family Vitaceae; genus Tetrastigma; species Tetrastigma voinierianum. The sequence continues at coordinate 1,139,842 of JAEQBH010001121.1, forward strand.
CCACAGCATCTTGCCCCAGGTGCCGGACCTCGGGTTTGGTTCCCCTCGCGATCCTGACAACCACCATGTCTTCTCCCGATTAGAACAAGCCATATTGAATTTGAGTAAGGTGGTGGACAACTTTGTTGAGGAACAAAAAGGAATCAATGTGCAACTGGCACAAAGAATTGATACTGTAGAGAATACATTGAACAAAAGAATAGATGGGCTTGAGAGCAATCTCAACCAGAAAATTGTGACTACAGTGATCACCAAAATCAACAAGTTGTTAGAGGTACAAGAGAGAGGGAGGTTTCCATCACAAACAGTTCCAAACCCTAAAGGAATTCATGAGGTAGGGTCATCCAACAATTCGGGAATGGATGAGGTTAAGGCCATAATAACCCTTAGAAGTGGAAAAAGAAGGATTTGATCGACTATGCCGGCTTGTTGAAGGGAGTCGAGGCGAGGAAGAATTGCAACTTTGAGCATATTCTCCTAGAGGAGGATTCAGTAAATCCCATATACCACCTCCATTTCCCTGAAGCACTTGGAAAGAAGGAAAGAAGAAGGCATCTCAACAAGCAGGCATTCTTGAGGTTTTAAGGCAAGTGAAGGTTAGCATACCTTTATTGGACATAATCAAACAAGTCCCTGCTTATGCAAAATTTTTAAAAGATCTTTGCACAATCAAGAAGGGATTAGGCATTGAAAGCATTTCTCACTTTGAACATATCGGTGCCATAATCCAGAGCAAATACTGTCAAATACAAAGATCACGGATCTCCCACAATTTCAGTCAATATTGGTAGAATTGCATGAAAAGTCCTTGCTTGATTTAGGAGCGGTGTGAACCTAATGTCGTATTAGGTATACAAGCGATTAGGTCTAAGGTGAACTTAAACCTACCAACATCACACTCTCATTGGCCGATAGATCGGTGAAAATCCCCTAAGAGGGATAGTTGAGGGGATGTCTTAGTGAAGATAGACAAATTACACTACCCAGTAGATTTTTGTGAGTATGACAGACAATTGCTAGTGAACTGATCATGTACCAATCATCTTGGAAGACCATTTACGACCCTTTGCCAATGCAATAATAAATTACTTAGGAGTGGAGTCATGCAATTAACCTTTGGTAACATGACCATGGAATTGAACATCTTTCATTTGAACAACAAACATGAGTTCTTTAGAAATTGAAAATCAAATTTGATGAAGTTGTTTCAATTGATCGGTGTGCGGGGAAAACCACGATTAATCCCGGGAAATGCAAGGAGTAATTACTCATGGAGATAGAATATATTGGTCTTGCCATCAACGCCGCTGCAAACCAATTGCTCAATTCAGCGGTCGTCAGAGGAGGCGGATCGACAATTGGGCACCCCGAAGCCATGGAATTAGCCCGATGACTACGGGGGTTGAGGAGATTATCACCCTTGACCCTCCTTGAGATAATTTTGGTATATTGAGCCCCGGTTGGTGTTCTCAAAACCCAGTGCAGTTCAACAATTTTTGTTTTTTTTTTTTATTTTAATTTAGTCAATTCCATTTTAGCTATTTTTAGTATGTTTCTTAATTCTTGACTTTCCATTTTAGCAAGTTGGTAAGTATTTTATATTATCTTATATTAAATTATTAAATATATTCTATTTCCTAATTTAATTTTAATTTTGCACTTTTAGTAATATATTAATTTTCATTTTAATCCACGAAAATTCAGTGCGAGGTGGTGTACTAGGTGTGAGCCAAATTCTCGCTAAAAATAGCGAAAATTGGCGAGAGCGTCACTGTTTGCCGTTACAGCTTATATAGCGGGGAGGGGTTGGTTTAGAATGCTACTTCACATTTCTCCCCCTCCCGGCCGTGTCTGACTCAATGAAGCCACGAGTCGATCACGCGCGTAGGCCTGGCTGCAGGCTCTACTTGCCCGGAGTTCCGTGTCGGCGGGCGACGCCGGCCACACCCCCGGGCTTTGCGGCCCGAGTTTCTAATGTAGCCATCACACCGGTCACGCACGCACCCGGCTACATGCAGGCCTTGATCGAGCCTCCACGGCTGAGCCGTGGTTACCCGATTCGGCCTCGGTTGTTAGTAGGTGCCACCTTACGAAGCGCTCGATCATTTGTCGAGCCACGTTTGCGATTCGGGGCCATTTATTTCCTGATGGTGACCCGGTTCAATTTGCCCAACCGGTGGTTCGTTAGCCTCGAGCTACGGTTGATGCCTGATTACGCGATTATATTTTACGTAGTCGAGCTTTCTTAGGAGTTTTAGTCATATTTGAGTATGGATTCGTACTCGGGGTGGGTCCGTCTTGACCTCGGGTGAGATTCGTACGCTGAAGTGGCCCCAGCTCGGTCCCAGCTCTGTGCCATCACCGGTCCCTAGGCGGTATCGAGGAACCTCGGGGGGATTAGACGTTATCGAGACACGGATGGGACCGGGCCCCATGCCCATTACCACGGAGGGTTAGGGAGGCAGGCCCCTCAGCGGGCCCGCACATACGGCCCGAGCGAGTCATCTTCCCACCGGGCTCCCACCATCTCCGGTTCGCCCGAATTTGCGGAGCCTTCATCACCTCGTTTGTCGCGACATCGAGGATCCCGGAGGCCACGTGTTCGTAGGGAACCACAGATTCAGGGAATGTACGACTCCACCCGTGAGAGTTTCATCGAGTCATTTTATGGCGTCCACGTGGTGACCCCGGTCTGGGAGTCTTTGAGATTGATCGGAGTATTCCTCCTACCCTTCATGACTCCGCTGACGGTTTATTACCCCCGAGTGAGTGCTGGAGTTCTGCAGCATCAAAACCTCGAGGGAGACGGACGGTCCACTAGAATTCGATTCGGTATAGATGGCCGTGTTGGCGGCGTGGGATTGCGCATACGTAGGAACTTTCGAGGGTTATAGAGCTTAAGGCCCACCCGCCGCAGAGAGATGGTCAGAACGCGGCGGAAGACACCCTTTGTTGGTTCGATTATTTTACGAGAGCGACTCAGCCTCGAGATCTTTGCTCATCGACCATCTTCACGTACCCGACTTGTTCCTCTGCGGCGTATGTGCGGAGGAGGGGAACCTGTGGAGGCTCTTTCTGCAGGATCTCAGGGATTTTGGATTCGACCGTTGAGCTAGTGATGACCTCTGTTGCGGTTGAGGAGAGGTCGTGAGGAGGACTGCGCGGCGGAGGCATCCATGCGTGCGGGAACTCCTCTGGCTATGTTCTCGGCGGATGGGATTCCCGAGGAGCCCGGGCTAGAGATGCGAGCTAGATGCCTACATGTAGTGTCGATGGGCCCGGGTTATGACTATGCGTCTCATTCCATATCGACCACGCGGGACCGGGAGGAGGTGCAGGAATTCGAGGGAGGTACGCGGACCACCCAGTAGATGATATACGCCCCTGGGCCGGAGTCTGGAGGACTCATTCAGAATCGTTCACCTCCATGCCATCGCACACTACATCAGCGAATTTGCGGCCAGACCTCCGGGCCTTCCTATTCAGCACATCATTCACCGGAGTACATCCATGCTAGTTCGAGAGAGATAGCTGGTGTGATGGATGCCATCTGCTCACTTGCAGCTACGGCGCGGGGATCAGAAAGTTGTGAGTGCCATTCTATCTTGACTAGTTATGACCCATCTAGGTCTTATCATGTTCACAGTCGTGAGAGGCCCACCAGCGATCGGCTCTTTGGATGTGTTAGCGGCGGCGACTGATCCTGGAGACCCGCCCACCGCCCACGGCCCGGTGAGGTGGTTGGAGTTTCTTTATGATTTTGTATAGTTACGGTTTATCAAGCGCCTACTAATTTTGATTAGGATTCATGTATTAGCCATAGTAGCGGAGTGATATGTTTGTATGTTTAGCTTTGGTATGCATGTACTAGCCATTTGGCTATATCAAAAGCTATTGATCTATATATATATCTGAGATTTTGCATACCATGTTTGTGCTTTTACCATATATGTCGTTTTTTGTCTTCAATTGAACAATTGGTGCTACAATTGGATAATTGAATTGCTTTATGTTAGAAGTGAAGCCTTTGTTTGTCACCTCTATGTTAGAACAAATTCCATGCTTGAAGCAATTTTTGGTCGCTACGGTTCGGCGTACTCAACTTGAAAATTTCCTTTATGCTAATTCACACCGCTGCGCTCCGGATTGTTCAATAGAATTTGTGGTGTTCGCCTCCTTTCACTTTGCATAGCCGGCCTTAGGTATGTTGGCAACCTAGGATAGGTTTGTGTTACCTACAGTTGAAGACCAATGTTGTCTTCCAAAAAGGAAAAGAAAAGAAAAAGCAAAAAGAAAAAGAAAAAGAAAATAAGAAAAAGAAAAATAAAAGTCATGAAGCTTTGTCTTGAAACCCGAGCACGGTCCGAGGGGTATATGGCGAAAGCCTTTGAAGCCCGATGCCCTAAGCCTTAATTGGTTGGGAGTCATCGATTTTGTGTTCGTTACATGGGTGGATAGGTGAAGTTTAATGACTAGTGGGTGCTTAATTTTCGAAGTCATTCGGAGTAGAAATTGAAGCCTTTAGAGTTAGTGGTCGAGTGATCCTTTGGCTTGATGCCCTAAACCTTAATTGGTTGGGGAGTCATCGGTGGACCCCCGTTACGGACTTTGGTGAAGTCGGATTTTAAGCATTGCACCCCTACGATGTAGATGAATAAAGAAGAAAAGTGTAATAACCCTATCTAGGTTGTTGACGACTTAAGGCCATGTCAGTGCTAGGTTGGGGGGAGAGAGCAAATTTTGTAATTTATTGGCTTAATCTGGTTACAAAAAGAACCATTAGACTTAGGTGGAAATTCAAGTTGAGAATCATGGAACCAATTTTGGCCTGGAATGGTTCTTGTATGGATTTGGTTCTTTCATATCGTTTTACAACTTTGATGTCAATTTTTCAGTTTAAGGTAATGTTTATATGTATATAAACCCTTTTTGAATCATAACCTTTTTGCAAATCACCACATGCATCTCCTTTTTCTTTATTTTGCATTGCTAAGGGACTAGCAACGTTTCGGTTGGGGGGTGTGATTAGTGCCCAAAAAGTGCTATTTTGAACCCTATATTAGATAGGTTTTGAGTGCTTTTTGTGCACTAATCATGTCATTTATGCCAATTGAAGTGTTATAGTCTTCTTAGTAACACTTATGCCATTTAGGGTATTTTGGATTATTTTTGTAGGCTTTTGTGCACTTTTGGAGTTCAATCTCAATACAAAGGATGAATCATGAAGTTGGAATTCAAGTCTCGACCATCGACATTTAGAATCAATGAGAAAATCAAGGCAAAGTGAAGAAAATTGGATCTGATAGAAGAAAGGGTGAAGATCCAACAAGTTTGGAATTTTTCGCTAGAGTTGCGAAAATTCTCTAGGATTACGAAATTTGTAACCTTAGCGAAAATTGCAACACTGCGAAAACACCAAATTTCGCTAGATCATTCCAAATTTAGCTAGCACTGTTCCTTAGCGAAAATAATTGATTTCGCTTCTCACCGAGGCCCGCTAGCTTAGCGAAATTTCACTTAGCCATGAGTGGCCATCCTTAAGCGAAATTTCTGTTTCGCTAGGCTGTTAATTCGCTAGTTAGCGAGAATTCCTCGCCTCTAAGCGAAATTGGATGCCTCGTCATCTTTGTAATTAATCTTACGGCAGCATAAAACTTGGTGTATTGTGGTGTCTATGCTTAGCCAATTTCATAGGTTTTTTGGTATTTTCATACCTTAGGAGGCCTATATAAGCCTCTTAATTTTAGCAACCTAAGCAACAATTTTAGCAACAATTTGGAGAAGGAGAAGATATTTTGTAAGTTTTCATTTTGTAAATAAAGTATTGTATTTTAGCTAGGGTTTTATTTTTCTCTTCTCTCTCCTCTTTCTCTTACTTTCAGGGCGCAAACACCCCTCTTAGGGATGACAACTCAAGGATGCTTGAAAACTAAGCCTCATTCTTTGAAGGAAGGGAGCTAGCTTGGTGGTGGGGCATATGCATGTTGTCCTCTTGTATTAAAAGCCACGAATTTAGTGTATTTATGCCCATATCTCAAAATATGGTTAAGTAACATTGAATGTCATTTGATGCGGCGATACTCTCCATGGCACAGGATTCAGTGCATACCTAGTGTTTAGATGCCTTTGTGATTCTTCTAGATGGTCTTCCTGAGCCTCTAGAATGATGTTTAAATGTTAGGGTTTTCAAAGTGAGGTTGAATAACATTTAATGTTATTGGTTGGCCAATACTCTCCATGCTTTGATTTGTGATTCTTTAGATGGTCTTCTGAGCCTGAGATGATATTATTAAATGTTAGGGTTTTAAACATTAAAGGGGCCATAACTGCATGTTACCTATATTAACTCAAATAGGAGTTGTTTCAAAAATTGAGGTTTTGCTAGTTAAACATAGATCCGGTTATGCAGGGACTATGGGTTGCTTGTCATAGCGAGGATAAAACCCAGAGGACCTTGTTTGCCCTAACTTGCCGGGTGTGACCTAAATCTTCAAAGTTAACTTTTTCACCTTTTACTTTCAGTTTTTTACAATTCTCAGTTTCTAAACCATTCCCTTTGTTTTTTGAAACACAATTCCAATCCAAATAGAAAGCCTTACCTTCATGCAGTGCAAACCATTTTAGAATGAAAACCCATCCGTGTTCGACCCTAGACCACTATCACTGCGGTAACGACTCACAGTAGTAGGAACTTAGGTGTATATAAATTTTGTTGATTTTAGCTCAGCCTACTGTGGCACGAATCAAGAACCAAATTGTATTTGTTCTATATCATATTTGGATGTTTTTGATTTTATTTTATTCCAAGGTAGAGAGTTGATCTTGTAAATTAAAGTTTAGAATATATCATTTTTCTTTTTCTCTATGTAAAGTATAGATTTTTTGGGATATTTTTTCATTTTTACTTGAACCAATTTATAATAACTATTCTAATTTTAGATTGACATTTTATAATAGAATAAAAAAAAGATTCTAGTAAAATATTAAAATATGACTTAGATTACTAGAAATGTAAGATAAAATTTTGGTTGTTTGACTTAATTAAAATATTTTCTTACACTTATTTATGAATTTTGATCACCATTTATGCAAATTTATAAAATAAATTGTAAATAGTTTATTGTTTCCATAAAATTTTACTCATATTTTTTTTATTTATTCTTCATGTTGTTACTTAGGCATAGCACAAGGGACAAGCATCAAGCCAAATAAAACTTTTGAGTTAATTAATTGGACTTTTCACCATGGTTTGGGAAACTAAGGTACAAAGACTTCTTATATGTGTTCCTTAAAAACTTTCATTTGCTTACTTATTTTTATTTAAAAGATTTTCCACTTGTTTTTTATGTAATTTATAATAGAATTATATCACTATTAAACAATTGGTTTTTTAAAGTAAAAAATTTATGATTTATGAATGAATTAAATTACTTTTATGAAAATTTATAATTATATAGTTGGAAAAAGTTTTAAAAATTTTATAAAAATTGATATGAATCTTATAACATTTAGTCAATTCATGAAGAATATCTTATGATACATAATTAAATTGTTAGATTTATAGAAAATGTCTATTTGCAATAAATTATATGTGAATTAGCTAAGTTGATTATTGATTCATATACATGATAAAAAAATTATTCCAATATACTTAATCTTTACAAGTTTTATTTATTTAGTTATGTTGTGTTTTCTATTATCTAACTTCTATTTGTATTTGTAGGATAGAATGCTGGAATTGTAAAGACAACTAGTGTTTGAAGATGATCAAACCTTGACAAAGATTGATATAATGTTCAAGTTCTAACAGGGTTCAAGACATGGATATATCAAGGGGTTAGGTCATGGGCATCTTCCATCTCCATTCACTATGCTAAGTAATGTGAAGAGATATAATTGAAGAGTGAGCTTAATCAATGAAGAGATCATCTAAAGTCAAGAGATTAAGATCCGCCACTATCAATACTAGATAGATCAATGAGTTGTTTTGTTAGTGAAATTAATCTGTATATGCACATTTCAGAATCAGGCTAAAGAAATTTGTCTTCCACACATGTTCATCACACTCACATGAAATATCATTCTTAGATTCCTAGTTATACTCATGGATGATGGTTGCTAATTTTCTTTAAATTTTAAACTAATCAAATTTTAAAAATATGGATATAAATTATTATTAATGATGTTATTATTTATGAATGTGGGTATAAACCAAGTTCTTTTGTACTTGGTAGAATGTTATTAGTTATGTATTAAAACTATGTTATCATATTTGTTCATTTAGATGTTATAAATATTAATTATATAATAAAATCATTGTATCATAAAATTGTGTTGTTTAGCTATGTTTTATAATTTAAAATTAAATATGAAAATTAAAATACATCAACTAAATATTTCAAGATATAAAGATTAAATTATTACACAAAGATATTTAGTGATTGTTGTGAAATTATTATAAAGTGCAAACCTAAAGAGAAATATATTATTCCCTTTTTGTACATAACAAGAAAAATGGAGGAAAAAAAAGGGAACTTAGAAATGAACAAGAAAGAGAGATAAATGGAGGGAGAGAACTTTCTTTCTTCCTTTCTTTCTTTCTTAAAAAGGGATGCAATTGTACAAAGAGGGGAGAGCCTTTTATAGGCTTACCTAATCCCCTTATACATGAACCATATAAATGAGGTTCATAAAGGAAATTCATGAAAGCCTTCATGAATTGGCTTTACTCATTTGGTCATTCATTCCTATTCAATAGGTTATTAGGTTCATGTATTTGGTCATTCACCACATGAATAAATCCTTTATTTACAACACTCCCCCTTGAATGACCACCATTAAGAATATGCCTCATTAAAACCTTGCTAGTAAAACCCAATGGGATAAAACCTAGCGAAGGAAAAGAGTACAATATTCATATGATGTTGTTGATTACTCTTAGTCGGTTAGGACTGCCTAGTTAAAAACCTTGCCAGTAAAACCCAATGGGACAAAAACACGGGCGAAGGGAACAAGAGTCTGTCTTACTAACATCTTGTCATAAGCATGCTCCCTCTCATGTTGATATCTTTAAGTTGGTGCATTTTAATCTTATGTATTAGCTTCTTGAATGTTGAGGTTGGCAATGACTTCATGAATAAGTCTACTAAATTATCACTTGAGCGTATTTATTGAACATCAATTTCATCACTTTTCTAGAGTTCATGTGTATAAAAGAACTTTGTAAAATGTGTTTAGTTCTATCTCTTTTGATATAACCTCCTTTGATTTGTGCAATGCATGTAGCATTATCTTCAAATAATGTTGTCGGGTTGTCTTTGATAGAGGGGAGTCTGCATGGTTATTGGATATGTTGAATCATCGATCTTAGCCATATGCATTCACGACTTGCTTTGTGAATTGCTATAATCTCTGAATGATTCGATGATGTGGCCACCATTGTTTGCTTAAAGGATCTCCATGAAATAGCAGTTCCATTATAATTAAACACATACTGTGTTTATGATCTGGCCTTATGTGGGTTTGAAAGGTATCATGCATCAGCATATCCAAACAATTGTTGCTTTGATTTCTTTGAGTAAAATAGACCCATATAAGTTGTTCCTTGTTGGTAGCGCAAAATATGCTTGATACCATTCCAATGTCTTTGGGTTCGAGTGGAACTTTACTTGGCTAATAAATTGGCAGGAAAAGTAATATCCGGGTGAGTACAGTTAGCAAGATACATAAGTCATGACAATGACCTTTAAGATATGGTACTTGAACCAAGTAATTCTTCTTAGCACTGCAAAAGAGGCGAAATGGGTATTTTTTCACGTCAAGTGAACGGACAACCATTGACGTACTAAAAGGGTGTGCTTTATCCATATAAAAACATCTTAAGATTTTCTTATATATGCCATTGTAAACTAAAACTTTAGTAGGGAAATGCTCGATCTGAAGGACGAGACAAAATTTTGTTTTCCCAAGATCTTTCATCTCAAATTCCTTTTTCAAATATTTTGTTATTCTTGTGAGCTCTTCAGGAGTCCCAATAAGATTTAGATCATCAACATACTGTTTGTCTGTGAAGATATAGACTAAACCACTCAAATTAACACTTATCTGGTAGCCTTTTGAATTCTCCGATGTTATCAAAGTTGAATTGAGTTGTTTGAAAATGAATAAAAGCTGATTTTATGTTAAGGTGTAATGGATTTAGTCTATGACAACGCAAGTGAACGGATCATTCGGGTAGTAAAGTGGATGTAAGTCCAGGATATCATTCCCACCGGAAGTTGACAGAATTTGAAGTTCAGCTACTGACTACTCAAGATCCATACTATTTGAAACTCTATGTGACAGTTTCTTAAAAATAATTGTTCTAGAGATTACACCTAAAGGTAAAAGAAGTTGACATTATGATGATAAAACTAATAACAAAATAAAATATACTGGAGTGAATCAGTTCTCTGTGAGAAATGAACACTATCAAAGAAGTACTGTGAAGCAACTAATTTTTGCACCATCATGCATTGTTACTCTGTTTTGTGTTGGATTTGGATTTTGTCCAAGATGCCTAACAATGCGGTTGGATTTCTCCATAGTTCACTGACCAGAAGTCCCTGCTTCTCTCGAAGACAAGAGTCTAACCGGAGTTACTGGAGTGCTGCCTGATCTTAACAAGATCACGGGTAATTTTCTTTCTCAATACTTCATACCCATTTCTTGAAATTTGCCAGTTTCTTAACTTTAAGTAAGGTTGTTGCAAAATTTCTACAACTTGATTGATGACTCATCCTTTAAATCTAGTGGATATTTCCATTCCGCAGTTAGATCTCATTAACACAAGTTCGAGGATCTTTCCAGCAGTTAAGGTGAAATCTCTAATTATTTAAATTGATAAATATTCTCTCTGACATCAATTATGAGTGGGCGGGAATTTAACTAAGTGAACTCGAGGAGCTCAATAGTTCTTCAATGGTAGTTTAACATACCCACCAAATGAATATTTCCCGAACTCTAGAGTCTCCATCTTTGTGTCACTCGGAGGGTTTCACGAAAATCGGGCGGGATACACACCTTGGGAGGGTATTCGATACTACTATTGGGAACATATCCATTCAATAACACATCAACCAATAAATTCCAATCCAGGTGATTCTCTCTCTAATCAATGTAGAAAAGTCTATAGCTAACAATAAATCCAATCTAGTGAAGTTGTGCTTCTTAATTCTGTGAATCACAATCTGATAGGTGTTGATCAAGAACATCCACTATAGTTATAATTCCCTGGAAGAAACGAATTCCGAAATTTGTTTGAACTTCATTGATTCCAAACCGTAATTAGAAAAGAGAATAAAAATTAAATCCAGCTTTTACATTCTAACGGATTACTAGTTCAGATCCAGAAAAAGGAAAGAAAAGAAAGAAAAAAAAAATTCTAAAATATACAGTGAGTCTTCCTCCTCCTCCTCCCAAAAAATGGGTTCAGAAAAAAAAAAAGAAAAAAGGAAGCTCCTTTGCTAAAACTGCATATGCCTATTTATAATCTTTAGAAATTGGGCCTGATTCCCAGGCTCTAGGTGGATTTCTCTAAAATAAATGGCTGGATTCTACATTTAGGTCACGACCTTTGTGAGATGGGGTCGCGACATGAAATCCTTATGCAGTATGTTAAATTACATCGTGACATCGAGCGAGTAGCGACGTCCCTTCATTTTGTTCTTGCAATTGTTGAGCTAGGACCTAATGTTTTCTGTTGTGACATGTTTCTTTCAGTTGCATTTGATTAGTGGTCACGACATGAATTCTTTGTCGTGACCATATTAGTTGTAATCACTGAGAATTCTGGTTGCGACCCCCTTTTTCTTGTTTCCAGGAATTGATGTCGCGACCTCAATTTGATGTCGCGACCTCACTCTTTGTTGTCACCCTCTTTGCTTCTTGGTCAAAGCTTCTCTTTCATGTTGCAACATCATTCAGTTGTCTTGAGCTTTCAAGCAGGTCGTGACTCCAAACTACTAGTCTGCTTGTTTTCTTGTACTATGGACATTGAATTAAGGCCAAGTATTTTCTTTAATCCTTTGCAATTCTTTAATCGTGACCTCAAAAGTATGTCGCGACCATCCCTTCTTCCTATCCAGTCACAACCTCATTTCTCAGTCTCAACAGTTCCCTTTCAATTTTTCTATTTCTGGTCGCGACCTGACTGTTCTGCCTTTTTTGGAATATATGTCACGACCTCGATCTGATGTAGCGACATGAGTTCCTGCTGCCAGCTATGTTGATCTTTGTTGCGACCATGTTTTTCTGACCCTTTAACAAATTCTATGTCACGACCTTGGATTCGATGTAAGTGACTGGCTATCTTGTTTTCCTCTTTTGCATTCTATGCCATGACCTCAAAGCATGCCGACCTCATTTCTGTTGTCAGCCACTAATCCTTGGTCATAGCTCCCTTTTTTATGTTGCGACTTAAACTGTTTGTCTTTCATTATATTGTCGCGACATGAATTCCAGGTCACGACCTATATTGGTGTCCTCAGCTTACATTTTTGTCTCAACATCAATTTTGGTTTGCTACCAACTATGTCTTCCTTCTGTGTTGCGACCTCGAAGCGGTGTTGTAAGACCCGAGATAATTACAATTTTCGGAAAAATGGCAAAATGGTAATTTTGGTAAAAATCCGGAATTTTTCTAGATCTCGGATGATGAAACAGACTTCACCGTTGGAATCATCTCGCGAAATCTAATTACCACGTCAAATTTAGTGGTCGAGAGGCGGTAGAATTTGCCGCGTTTTTCGAAACAGTATGTCGGGTGGATTAAGCGACATGTGGTGTGACAAAGTCACTGCGCCAACATACTCATGTGACACATGTTGCTTGAATGAGTAGAGATGATGGAAATGGGCTGGCTTAGATAGTGCCAAGTTTCAAAATCAGACTTGAGGACATGGATATATTCATTATTGTTCTTAATGAATAGGGCCAAAAACTTACAGTGTCATCTTCTCCAAAAGCCAAAAGCGTGCAGCAAGGGGGAAAGAGAAAAGGATGCAGTAAGGCTGATTTTCGTTTTAGAGAGAGAGTGGCTTTTCTCCTAGGTTTCGGCGATCGGACCATCGGTTTCGTGGAGCAAGAAGGAAGGAAAGTTGCTCTACGCGGCGAGGACTATGCGTGGGCACCGATTTGGTGGAGTTAGACACTCCCAAGAGGTAGGGATCTTTACTACTTGCGTTAATCTTTTGGCTAAGAGCCATGTAAATGGTCAGAATATTCTAAGGCTTGTTTTAGCAATGGTCGGTCTCAAAAGCTTTAGGCAAGTGGAAAATTCCTATTTGTGTGGTTGTGAGCAGTAACCCCAGGGGTTTTTCCTTTGTTCACATGAATAATGTTTCCACGAGAATTTTGGTGAATGTGTTTAGTTGAGTGATTCAAAATGAAATTGCTCGTGTTTGTTAATTAGCCCGTAGAGCTAATTTTGGTGTAATTGATTTGTGAAATTGCATAACATGTTTATGTAGTTTAATTATGTTAATATATATGCATGTGAATATATTAGCATGAATGTGTTGAAATTGGCATCATGCATTCCATATGCACTAGGGCTCCCTAGAATATTAGGAGTGAGTGCATGACATGAAATGAAACAAAAACGAAAATGTTTGTGAAAGGAATTTCAATGGATGAATTTCCGGAGAATTGTGTTGGGAGATGGTCCAACAATTACACGTCGGAGCCATGGGTGTTTCGGAAGGTTCTCAACATTCGCCTCGGAGGGTAGTCAATATTTTACGAAGCTTCGGTAGTGTGTTTTCAAGAACAAAAACTTGTTTTGAAGCGATTATTTGCTCGCGTGTGTTGGCAGGAATGTGTGAAGTCGGGTGAGGACTCGGGACACGGGATCGGAGCATGTAGACATTCAAGTAGGTTCATGAAATTGCTTGAATGTGAGTGTTTCCCATGCATATTGCATAGGTGGGAATGTGCTTGGTAGGGAAATTATCCTCTTTTGGGCTTTGCTTTCCATACTAGCTAGAGGGATCACTGTTCGGTGCGGGTGTGCACGAGGTGACTTCGCTGGGATACAGCATTTAGAAGAAAGCAGTTAATGGCTTTTGGGTGATTTTGTATAACATGTGTTAAAATTGTAAACTTTTGATATATGTTTGGTAAGAGTGATTTATTAACTCTTGAAACTATTGTATATAGTTAGGATGTATTTTGTGAGTATTGATGCAGGGGCCCCGAGTGGCTAGTTATTTTTACTACGCATGTGGACGTTGAGGTCATTGTGATTGTTTTGGGACGGGTTACGTGATACTGGCGGTAGAGGCTGTATAGAGGAGACTACGATTTTGAGTGATGTCGGAGTTACCGACACATTCGCTCTGGTATTCCAGCGGGTTGACGGGTTGTTAACGGACCCCTGATTTTGGAGCGTCACAACTTGGTATCAGAGCTTAGGTATACGAATACCTAGGGCTTGAGGGACTTGGGCTTAGGGCATGGTCATTGAGGTATAAGAACATCACAGCTTGGTACAACTCGATGTTAGGGTTTAGGTATGTGATTACCTTGGGAGTCATGGGACAAGATTAGAACACTACATGCATGGTGTTTTATGTTTGATTGGTGTATCAACATGATTATTTGTGTGATCATGTGTTGTATGAATTACATGAAATTATGTGCACGGTGAATAGCATAGGAAAGATGTGGAGTGCTAGAATTCGAGAGTGAAACCTTAGGAGGTTGAAATTTTGGGCAAATAGTTCGAAATTTAATGAAAAAAAAATTTTGATGTGAAGAAATTTTTTCTAGTTTCTGATGTATGGCTGGAAAAAAAAATTAGGGCAAAAATAAGAATTTTAATAAATTTATTTGTTTTCTGAGAGAATGAAAAAATATTTAAATAAAATAAAAATAAAAAATAAAATCAAATGAAATAAAATCTTTTAAAATGAAATTTTATAAAATAAAATTTTTGTTGAATATGATTTAATAAAATGAAATTATTGTCTTGCATTACCTACGAATGCATGGACATAGTGTATAAAATTTTACGGAATCGCCAGACCGTATCAAGTTTTGTGTTTATGCCTTGGAATGCGTTTGAATGTCGCTTGGCATTTGACACTGTGTAGATGGCTGGTCGAGGCGGGAGATAGAGGCGTCCCACGAGTGCTAGTCGAGGCACCACCGGCTTTTGACCGGCAAGCCTTTCTTGGTCGCGTAGGATTGATCGCCGCTATTGCACGGGCATGTGCAATAGTGAGCCGAACCGTCAAGCGACCTCCGGCGTTTAAACACATTGTCCTCAATGGTTAGGAGAGTGGACTCACAGGGTCGGAAGCTATGATCACGGAGGAGGAGTAGATGACATCTGGCATCCAAGATATGGGTGCTGATGCTTACAGAGGAAGGAAGATCCATCTTCTTCCAATCAGGAAAAGCCCAGAGAAGACTTCTATTTTGCAAGGATATCTGGGACGGGACCAAGTTATGGGTTGAGCAAGGATTGGACATTTAGTCGAGTGAGAATTTGAAGATGTTATTCTGGAACCTTTGGAAACTTTTCGATTGGATTGCCCACAGAGGCAGGAATCCCAAAGGTATGGGACACCTCAGTCCCAATCATCAGTGAGACGAGTTAGGGTTGCCAGTCAGGATGGGCAGATGGTATGCTACCATTGCCAGCAGCCCGGACATATGAGAAGGGATTGCCCCTAGAGACAGGGATCCTAGGTTTTGAGACAGCACAGTCCCAGTCAGTGGTAGGACAGGAGAGGACACGGTTTGTTCCTCCACCCCCTAGTATGGGTCGGGAACCGATGCTCCAGTTCGAGTGCCGCACGGCTACCTAGTATTCTAAGGCGGGTCATGACGGGAGCGGAGCGTAAGGTCGAGGTTAAGCCACGAGTTGCGGGCGGAGTTTGAGTCGAGGTTAGGCGTTGTGTGTTACCATTGCGACCAACTGGGCATATGGCGGGTGTCTAGATGAAGCCTCATAGTATAGAAAATTTGACATACGGATCAGCTGGACGTGCAAGGTACGTTTTATACCTGCATTTGTTTTCTAATGCATCTTGTGTGACAGATTTGGACTTAGAGGTTGAGGCCTTTAGAGAAGCCATGTGTCGATGTTCTTCCCTAGGATGTAGGGTGAGAGTTGACCGGATAGGTCGGGATTGCGAGTTAGAGATCTCTAAGATTCTGCTCATGGTGGACCCCCGAGGGGATCGCATCGAGTCGAGTGTGGGTGCACGGTGACATCGCGTCGAGTCGGTGTGGGTGCACGGTATGGTCATTCACCACTCTTGGTGAGTGTGGGTTGAGTTTGTCTTTGGGACTACGTCCAATGAAGACTCATAGTTTGAATCAGGAAATGAAGAGAAATTAATGTGTGTTGGGCAAAGCAAGAAGGGGGTCGTTAATCCCCTAAGGTGAGAAGCCTGGAGTTAGGGTAAAGGAGACTCGTGGTGGTATCCGAAAGGTCCTGTGTGGATGAAGGAGACCCGTGGTAGTATCCGAAAGGTCCTGTGTAGGTGAAGGAGACCCGCAGTAGTATCCGAAAGGTCCTGTGTGGGTGTAAGAGACCCGGGGAGAGATCCTGAATTTCTATGTGGGTGTAAGAGACCCGGGGGCTATCGAATTTACGTATTGGAGTGTGAGACCGGGGAGAGATCAATTTACGTCAACAGGTGGCAGGAGGTGGGAGCTATCAGATTTACATTGTGGGTCATGTAGAGACCGGGGAGATATCCTAAATTTACGTATTGGGTGTAAGAGACTCCGAGGCTATCCCAATTCTGTGTGGGTGTAGGGGGCTTGGAGAGATCAATTTAGGTGTGGGTGTAAGGGACCGGGAGCTATCAGAATTTCTATGTGGGTTGCAGGGGAACAGGGAGCTATCCCACAGGTAATACGTAGGTGTAGGGCTTTGGGGAGCTATCTGAATTTACGTGGCAGAACAAGAGACCCGAGTGGAGATATCCGGGAGCTTTTGTCAGATGTAAGAGGCTGAGTGTAGGCGAAAAGTTATGTTTGCACGATAAAACACACGGTCATGTTATCCGCGAAGACTTGGGGTTAAGTGATAGGGTCGGGGGTGACTCGAGATGAAAACACACGGACATGGTTATCCACGCGTGGGCCCAGAGGTTGAGTGACGAAGTCGGGAGTGACTCGGGATTTGGATACCACGTGAGTGTAGTTAGGTACGTTGGTGGGCGGCAAGAAACGGTATATGGATGTCATTCATGACATGGATTAGGTTAACCGGTCCATTGGTTGTCGGTGATTTGTGTTTAGGAAGGCGTTTACACCAAAGCGAGGTTGTGTTAGGTTACATGTTGGTAATGGATTATACTGGTGTTGAGGACGCTGGCACCGTTAAGTCCTGGGTGGTGGGAGGCACGCCCCGCCAGGCGAGACCGCCTACAACGGGTTATCGGGGAGAGTATCTGAGATGGCACCATATGAGGCATTGTATGGGAGCGTCACGGATCACCGATATGTTGGACGAGAGTGGGAGGCTCCGTCTGATGTGATCTTATTGAAACACGTAGAGAAGGTGAGCTTGATCTGTGCGCGTCTTCTCACGGCTCGGAGCCGCGAAAGTTATGCGAGATGTCACGACCTCGAGCCCTTAAGAGTTCGAGGAGGTTGGGGATCCATCCTTCTTGAGATGATCTTTAAAGAAGGTAAGTCGAGTTGGCGTGGCTTGAGGAAGTTATCGCCAGTTTATTAGGCCTTTGAGATACTCGAGAGGGTAGGCCTGATGCTTGATACCCGGTTGGCTTTACCACCTAGCATGTCAGGCGCCACGGTATTTTCGTCTCCATGCCACCGGAGTATACTCGGGTTGGGGACGGGGGACTGGTTAAGGAGAATTCAAATTTGTGGTGGGACCTTTCATCTCTTAAATTAAATAATAAGAAAAGATGTTAGGGACTGAATAAAATTCCATGTGACTCATCTCTGCTCTTCAAAAGAGTCTAGTCTCCCCTTTTATAGGCTCACCGTCTTGAATAACTGAAACAAAAGGTGTGGAAGGTGCCGACATCGGCTGAAGAGGACAGGAAGTATACTTGAAAATGAATGGTTGTTCACCAGAACACCATTACAATAAAACCTTCTTCAAAAACCGCTGGGGAAGAAAAAAATTATAATAAGAAGAATAAGAAGTGTCAAAATTTTGTAAATCTTGAGGTGTAGAGCTTGACCTCAGTTATAGACCTTTTGTAAGACGATTGGGAAAAACTGAATGAAGGAAAAAGAGTACAGTGTTATATCTGTCAGATCATGATGGACAGAAGATAATGTATCCCAATGAGTGCACTTTGAGCATTTGATCACAAACTCGCGCATCAAGGTATATGTTTCAATTTCTTGAATGTTGATGATGGAAAAGCTTTGGTAAATAAATGCGCGACATTATCCTTTCGACCTTGTTGCTTCGCTTCAATTTCCATGACTGCTGGGTTAAGGTGAAGATAAACTTTGGTGAGATATGCTTGGATTCTGTCACCTTTGATGTATCCTTCTTTGGTTCAATCTACAGCCTTCATCTTCATAAATTGTTATTGGAATGCTTGTAATCAAAGGTAACCCACATGCATTCCGAATGTGGTGTACCACTGATCTTAACCATACACATTCGCGACGCTTGGCTGGTGTAATTATCTCGAGTGCTTAGAAGTGGTGTCAGCACAGTTGATCAATAAATTCTTGATATTTACATATGGTCATATTGTTGTGAGCGGGCCTTATGAGAATCAGAAAGGTATCCAGAATCTGCATATCCTTTTAGAGTTGATTCATTTGAATAAAATAAACCCAAATCTGTAGTCCTGCGAAGGTAATGTAAGATATGTTTCACGTCATTCCAGTGTCTTCGAGTTGGTGCGAGAAATTTGGATCTTGTCAACAAATTAGCGAAAATGCAATATCGGCCTTGTACCTTTATTGCTAAGTGATATAACAAGCACCAATTGCACTAAAATGTAGTACTTTAAGACTTAAATGACAACTTCATTTCCTTTAGGACAAAAGGATCTTTCTTAGCATCAAGGGATCTAACAATCATTAGAGAATTCAATGGATGTGCTTTGTCCATGTTAATTGCTTAAATACCTTTTCGACATATGTTGTTTGATGATTGAATTCCATTAGACTTATGTCGTTTGAGACCAGAGACAATATTTTAGTTTTCTGAAGTCTTTAAGTCTCCAGACTCATCAACACTGATATGTATTTACTTTAGTAGGCTCTTGAGTCGAATAAATTTATATCATCGACACATACTCTGTAGGGGATAGCAAATCCTAAAATTCTAATTTCTTTATAAAAACACAGGGCTTATAGGATTGTTAATATACCCATCCTTGATCAAATACTCACTCGAGTAGTTACCACATGTCTGTTGTTTTAAGCCACCTGTGATCGTCTCAACTTCATTAATTACATATTTGTGGATTGTGATGTGTTTGCGAACAGCTAGGAAATCCTTGGGGACTTTCATATAAATGTCATTTTCTAGCATACCATACAAATGTATGCGATAATTCGATCCATGAAGACGCATGTCTAGTCATACGCGAGGACCGACAAACTAATTAAATATCAGAAACTGGAATAATATCTATCCAGGTGAATACGTTTAGGTCATAATCAATCTCGGGTCTTTGTGAAAAACGCATGCCACAGGCGTGTTTTACATATCATATATTTCATTTTTATCATTGCGTTTTTGCCTGACATACTGTGACCCTCGGGTTTCACATCTGCGTAGGTGTTAGGATTTCTGAGCCCAAATACTTTACGTTTTCTTCAGAAGTCTAATTCTGCTTGGTTACTTCTTTCCTTTTATTAATCATGTTTATTACGACATTCATCGACACTCTGATGATTCATGGGTCAAATATCTTCTTTTAAAATTTTGTGTCTTTGCAAATCAAAATACCTCGGTAATATACTTTATCTTTAATCCCACAATTCCCAGTTGAGCTATAATTTGTGGAAATTTCATCATGTTTTGCAGAATGCTGTGCATCTTCATGTTTTTGTATCTCTTAGGGATGTGCCTCTTTAGGGCATGTGTCCTTCAGTAACACTTTCCTCTTTGGGGTTATGATTTAGAAATTGTAGGAATTGGCCTCTTTGAGAATTCTTTTTCTTCAAGACTAGGGTTTTGTTGCCCTTCTATTTTCCTCTTCCGGGGAATTAAATCTTTTGAACCAGAGGTCGACCACGCCGGAGCTTGTCATAGATGGTTAAGTAGTTTTCCTGACATGATTTCCATTGGTATATTGATCCTTGTTGGTGTGTTTGACGACTTATGGACTTGGAGTACACTATAAACTTGCCATCTGTGTATATGCATCGAGGAAATTGCACAACAATCTTCGAAGATGAGTGATTCTGTGCTTCCTTGACACATTGAGGCAATGCGAGTCTCCCGCTCTGGGTGAATGTGTAAGCAAACATGTGACCGAGTTAGGGAATCTATTAGCCCCATGAAATAGAGAAATGGTCCACATGGTGGATGAATTAGCCCACATATGTCCCCTTGGATTCGTTCCAAAAATGTTGGGGATTCAACAAGGACTTTTGTATGAGATGGTCTAACATTCAATTTTCCTTGTGAACAAAGCATTAAACAGTGATCATGACAAAAAGAATCTTCTGGTTCTTTGTGGTACCATGTGAATTTTCAATAGTGTGCGCCTCATCTGTATTGACCTGGGTGCCCAGTGCCATGCTAACATAAAAATATTTGGGTGAGAGATCTTTGGCTCATCTACCACTTATTAAATTCGGTATTTGTTATTATGGTATAATATAATCTTGAAAAGCGAGCAATTTACTCACCCTCAATAAACTTGAAACAATATGAGTAATGCATAAATATTGTTTATTGTCATATGTGGTGTCAATATGATATTCTTCATGTATATCTTCAAAACTTAGCATATTTCTTTTAGGATCGATTGAATATAAGGCACTTCGTTAATATGGAATATCATATACATATTAATACATAATAGTAGCTCTCTATAGACATGATCAAGTCTCTGGGACGTTGTTAACTATTTAAATTAGCTTCAATAATGTTATGTGGAAAATATTTTTGATCCCGAAGAATTATATGAGTAGTAGCAACATCTGCTGAACATCTCTCCACCATTTATCTTTGAGGCAAGGTCAACACAAAGATTCATACCTTAAAGACAAAATGTATATTATAAATAGTTGGAAATCAGCATGTATTCAAATAAATAAAGAAAAAGACACATAAAAAAACACGAAACAAAAATGTAAAACATCAGAAGACTTATTAATTGTTATGGACATTCTCACCCGATTAAGTGATCAATTTTTCATTTGGATCTTAAAAGAATTAAACATCAGATGATAGCTATCACCGAATCGTCACCATCAATCAAATTTGTTTAAATTTTCTCTTCACCTTTCTCCTTGAGTGAGGTTTAACAAAATGGTAAAGTTTAACTAAATGTTGGTAGTATAGCATATACGCAGAGAAAAATCATTACCTTAGCCTTGATACTTCTGTTTGGGATGCTGATTTTTTCTTGAATTGTATTGCACTTTAAGATTCATAGCATTAGATGGATTTCAACATAGGGATCCAGATAAATAGTTTTTTTCGAAGATATCAAGAACCTTACATAGAGGTTTTGGTGTAAAAAAAATTTCATTAGAAGGTTCTCTTACTTCGGGAAGAGGAGAATCTCATGAATAATAAAACTTCTGGTTTATATTGTTTCCTTAATCACTCTCTTACTTCGAGAAGAAAAGAATCTCATGAATAATAAAACTTCCGGTTTATATTGTGTCCTTAATGCTCTCTTACCGGGAAGAGAGAATCATGAACAATAAACTGCGTTATATTGTTTCCTTAATCTCTCTTACTTCGAGGAAGAGAAAGGATCTTATCAAACAGTAAAACTTCCAATCTGAGACAGTATTAGTAATTGTACACTAACCGAAATTACATATTATATATATATATATATATATATATACATCTGCAAACAAGCTGGCAGAATTTGTGAATGTTGATATCCTCACGTGCATACGACATCATAGGCTAAATTCAATAAGGGCTAAAATGCAAAATGATAATGAGTGACTTAAGTTATTCTATGAAGGAAATTATTTCTACTTTCCATGTTGTACAACTTCTGCAATCAAATCCTATGTTACTAACAAAATATTTATGAAAACGTTACATTATCAGGGCGTTTTAAATAAGCATGTTTACTTATTATGACCTCTGTTATTAGAAGTTGTAGGAGTGTCTTATAACGCCTCTATAAGAATTAGGGTTGTTATGCGCGGTGTGTTGGTATCCTGAATGAATTGGTTTGGGGTTACATTAGCCCATAAAATCTTTAGCCATTCTATTTAAAAAGAGAACATGTGTAACCATTAAATTAATGACATTTAGACCTATATAAAAAAATTATATTAATGGAATTTCGCATATCGACTTTTATGTTGTAAGATTATTATTTTCCCCTTTGATATATTTCCACGTAGGTTGCTTAACCACTTTGATTGTGTAATCTTTTTACCATTATCTCAAACTGGCACATTATTCATTCAGGTGAAAACAAGTTGAACATATACGTGCAGTCTAATAATTCCATCTTGAATTTCAATAACGATAATTTAATTATGGTTTAAACGTCCTTTTTGATTGGTAACAATGACTAAAGACAATAATATTCCCCTATAAGATAAATGGTGAAGTATGTCTGCAAATGGTGCTACTACTCAGAGCAATTCTTCGGGATCAAAAATATTTTTCTCACATAACATTAGTTGAAGCTAATGTAAATACAATATCAAGTCCTGCATACTTGATTGATGGTTTCAAGAGAGCCACTATTATTTTACCATGTGGCCTGTTTATTCCACATTAACGATGCCTTATATTCGGTGGATCGGAAAAATACACTTCAGTTTTTTAAAGATATACGTCGTAATGGATATCATGTGGACACATATGACGAGCAAACTGAAAATCTTTATACATTAACTCATTGTTTCAAGCCGAGAAGCTTGTAGTGGAAAAATTGTTCCTTTTTTCTTGAGTTATATTATACCACAATAACAATTGAATTAAATATGTTTGATGAGCGAAAGTCTACGAAATATTTTATCTTTAGCATGATGAACTCCAAGGAACCCGGAGTCGACAATGATGAGGAATTATTGAGAAAATTCACATGGACATCCATTAAAGAACGGAAGATTCTTTGTCTAGTGATTATCCATGTACATCTTATTCACAAAAGGAATTGATTGTTCGACCATCTCATGCAGAAGTCACATTTGAGATCTGACATTTTTTGGGAGGATGGTCAGGGGACATATGTGGGATAATTCATCACCATAGGGACCATTTGGCTATTTCATGGTGCTAATAGATGCCTCATCTCGATGGTCCACATGGCATGGTATCTACCCGTAATGTTGCATTGCCGGGCTCCTTGCAGGATCATAAGATTCGAGGCACACATTTTCGAGTTATCAATCAGAAAGATCCATCTGGGTAATCTTGGTGGTATATCTAAATCATTTGATGATTATTTTCATATAGTTAGATTGAGAGTTGGAACATCAGTTAATAATATACATACACACAAAATGGCTTAGCAAAAGCCTTTATCAAATGACTCCAACTAATTGCTCGACCTTTACTTATGAGGACAAAGTTACCTATTTATGCTTACGGACATGCCATTCTACATGCTGCAACATTGGTTAAGCATTGACCCATTTGCTAATCACCAAACATTCTTATTTCAATTAATTACTTGAATAAATTCAAATCTTTCCCATTCACAGTGTTTGGATTTTCTCAGTTTCGATTGCACCTCACATTATACAAAAAATGGTCTATGATAACGGTCAAGAATATACATTGGTTTTGATTAACATCCAATCATAAAGTATCTTGAACCTTTAATGAGGCGTTTCAAGCAAAGATTGCATTCATTTTGATGAGTCAATTTTGTCGTTGGGGAGATAAATGCGATATTGGAGCAGCGTGAAATTATTTGGAATGCATCATCCATTGTCTCATCTTGACCGCATAGCGCTCCGTCTTGCACATTATTGTTGTTTTGTGTGTGAAACAAAGTATGAAGAATCACTCATCTTCAAGATTGCGATGGTGTGATGCCTTCTGAATCGATAAAGTAACGAGTCCTATATATTGACTCTGAAACACGACAAGGATCGATATACCAGTGGAAAGCTCTTATTATGGCGACTAATGGATCTGTCCTATGATGCCTAAAATGTTTGACCCTTGGGTTCAAAGATTTAATTCACAGGAAGGAAAATAAAGGCGACAATTTGATTAACAGAAAATAGCACTCCCGAAGAGGCTACTCCATGATTTCTAAAATCATAACCCAGGAAGAGGAAAGTTCCATTGAGAACAAAACATGCATTTGAAAGGCAAATAGTCCTAAAGAATGCACTTTTTTTGCCACACACCCACACTAAAATCGTGAAGATGCATAAGTGCTTGCAAATGATGAAATTTGTTGAATTAGTAAATCCAGTAAGATTGTGGGACACGTACAAAGGTGGTTATTAATGAGAGATTATTTTGCTTTACGATGACCATTACAAATTTTAAAAAAGATGATGATCATATGAACCACGTAGTGTCAGTGGGTGTCATAGTAAACATGATTGAGTGAAGTGGAAAGAAGCAATCAGCCAGATTTGACTCTCATGCGCAATAAAGTGTTGGGCTTTTAATAGTCCCAACTTGATGTGATGTGAAACCTATAGGTTTCTGAGTGGTATTTGTAAGAAAATGTGATAAAAATGAAGTGCTAGATACAAAGCATCACTGGCCAGTATAAGTTTTTCACAAAGACTTGGATTGATTATAATGACAGTATTCTGTGATGGATATTATTATGTTTGATATTTAATTGATCTGTCAGTCTCAAAGGAGATTTGAACATCGTCTAAATGGATAGTTACGCATATTTGTAGTAGTGTATAAATGATATTTATATGAAATTCCACGAAGGATTTTAGTTGCCTCAAGTAAACACATCACAACACGAAATAATAATATAATTAAGTTAAGATGATCATTATATGGCTTCACAAACCGTCACAGACCAGAATGTGAGCATGGCAAGAACTGAGCATTTGATCAAGGGATAGGTACATTAACAATCTATATGCCTTGTGTTTTTCAAAATCTGAGTAGGATTTGCTATCACTTTGTTATATTTAAAGTGATATAAATTTATTTGGGACTCTGAAGGCTCACTAAGCGAGCTGTATTTGAAGGATAGTTTGAGATGAACTGAAAAACTAAATATTGTCTCGATGCGCCGTCGAGCATAAGTCTAATGGAATTCTCATGCATCTGGTCCAGCTTATGTGTAGAAAAGGTATTGAAACAATTTATGGACAAACATCAGTTGAGTTCTCTATAATGATTGTTGAGTAACAATTACAGAAGATCTTCGTCTAAGAAAATGCATTTTCACCGAGTCTGAAGTCTATATCTTAAGCGGTGGTGCTGTTATATACTTTAAATGTATAAAGGCCATATATTGCATTTAGTTAATTTGTTGGCAAGATTCATTTCTTGCATCGCTCGAAGACAACAGATGACAAGAGCAGTCTGTTTTGTGAGGAATTCTGGTTGGGTTTATTTTTATTCAGAGATGGCGCTCTAAGGGATATACGATTTTGGATACCTTTTCAGTCACCTAAGGCGCTCACAAACAAGGTATGTATTCACATGTGGCGATCTTTGCAATTTCTTGACAACTAAGTGGCTTTTGTTTGCCTTCCCTCTAATCACTTGGAATGGTGCATCTTGAGTAATTGTGAATAACATGGTTAAGATTAGTGGTACACCACATTCGAATGCATGTGGTTTGCTGATTACAAGCATTTTGATAGCAACATTGTAAGAAGACAATGTTGTGTGACTGAACAAATCAAAGAGGATACATCAAGGTTAGAATAAACATATCTCACCAGAAGTTATCTTCACTCACGAACTCCAGGAAAGAGTGTGAAATTGAAATTAAACAAAAAGGTCGAAGTGATAATGTTTCGGTTATTTACCAAGATTTTCCATCGTCAACATTCAAAAATTGACATATGAGTATGAAGATCTGTCAGGTTGGTGATCAGTTAAATTACTGGGGAGTAATATCTTCAAGTCTACGCCTCTGGACATACCAAAGCGATTACTCTTTTCTCAGCAGTCTGAGTTTTTTCCCAGCGAGTTTCTTGTGAGGTTTTAACAATGGATTTGCTAGAGCGTCCCAGCATCATCTAAGTTTTACAAAAAATGTTGTACTCATTTTCCTTTAGCATTTTTTCCTTAAGGTTTTTAGCAAGGTTTTAATGAGTCACATTATCTTAGTATGGGTATGAGCATCAAGAGAGAGAATATTGCAATAATAATTGGATGACCACCCATATTCTTTCATTGTAGTGATGACTACTTGTATTCTACCTAATTGCCTTATACCTTTATAGATATTGAGCCACTTCCTATACCCTTTTGTCTCTTCAATTCAAGATTGTGAGCCTATAAAAGGGAGGACTTAGACCCTTTGAAGAAATTGATAAAAGACAAGAATTTCTTATCTAAACTCTTCTATCTTTTATGATTTTGTATCTCTTCAGGGGCATGTGTCACTTCAATGGCACTTTCATAGAGGTTACAGTTTTAAATTGTGGGAATTAGCCCTCACTAAGAGTGCTATTTTCAAGGCGGGGTTTTGTTGCCTTTTTCCTCTTCAAATTAATCTTTTGAACCAGAGATTCTGACCAGCGCCGGGCATGTCATGATGATTCGATATTTCATAATAGTAGTTTTTCCAATTGGTATATTTAACCTTGCTGGTGTGTTTGCAGCCGGTATATAGGACTTGGTTACTTTAGATGTATCTGTAAATGCGTCAGGCAATTGGCTGGCAATCTTTTGAAGATGAGTGATTCTCTGTACTTCCTTGTCACATTGAGTAGTGCGCGGGTTGAGATGAGACATGGATGATGCATTTCAAATAATTTCACGTCGTTCCTCTTTTGGTAGCTTATCTCCCTCTATGACGGAAATTAATACCGTCAAATGGAAATCACAAATGTTGCTGCGATCTCTGTCAAGGTTGAGATACTTGATGATTGATGGCGATCGAAACCGTGTATCTTCTGATCGTCCAAGGACCCATTTTGTGCGTTGTGGAGGTCTGTTAGATTTGTACAATACATCCGAACACTTATGTGAAGTTTGAATTTGACGACACGGTGAAATGGTGATTGTTGGTGAGATGAGTGGTCGAATGCGAACCAATGCTACAACATGTAGTGCAAACCGGTAGAAGAGTTGCAGAATATAATTATGTACTTTTCAAAATTAGCTCTAATTTGCAATTATGTGGAGAGAAAATCACTAAATTAGATATGTTGGAAAAAACATACTCCACATTTCCCTTCAAAGAATGTACTCCTACTTGTGTGTCTCGAGGAAGCGTAGTTTTGCAAAATATTCTAAGTTCCTTAATATTCTTGTGATTGAACAAAATAATGAGTTTATTTAATATACATTTTATTTTAAGGTATGGATCTTTGTGTTGGGTTAGAACTTCGTGCTTAGTTAGAACTTCGTGCTGATAACATGTTGTGAAAGTAATGAAAAGGTAGAAGAGTTTAGATAAGAAATTCTTGTCTTTCATCTCTTTCTTCAAAGGGTCTAAGTCCTCCCTTTTATAGGCTCACAATCTTGAATATGAAGAGACAAAAGGCATAGGAAGAGGGTCCTGACCTTAATGGCAAGGGGGGTTATACTCAAGTAGAATATGGGTAGTCATCCACCATAATGAAGAATATGGGTGGTCATCCACCATTATTACAATAAGATTCATAAATTTATGGTTATTTAATTTTTGTCTTCTAACCGAATATTTCAATCATTATTTACTTATTGTTCTAATTGTATTATTTATTTATTTTATTTAAAAAAAAACTAATTTTATTGATTCAAATTATCAATACATTTGATATAAATACAAAATCAAATTCGCTAAAAACCGTAAAAGATGAAATAGTATCTAGGTTAACAACATAATGAATCGGCTCAAAGCTAATTTGATGTACTCTGTGGCTGGAGCCATGATGGAAATTCTGCATCATATTATCTGACCTGTTTTGATTTGTTGTCTCAATTTGATCAAATATGTTTTGTCGTCCGAATCTCCTACACACGAGTAAACGCCATATAATGATAACTCAAGCAACCGTTCTATCAAACGACTAAAGCCATATGTTCAACAAGGCGATCGACGACAAAAACACGAAAAAACAAATTAAAATGCAGATATGTATGAAAGAACCATCCTCATTTATAATGCATAGTGAATTAATTATTAATGTATATGAATTATTTTTATATATTGAATAGCATAATAGGATATCCATTATTTTTATACATTCTTTTTAATGTATTACTTAAAGAATATCATATCCATTAGATTTAATTTCCAATGATAGGTATACCATTAGGAATGTTACAAATAAATATAATTATATCAAATTAACATATTTGTTATGTGATTTGTTAAGTAAGTACTTACAAATGGTTTTTAAGTCAATTGAGTATA
This sequence comes from Tetrastigma voinierianum, assembly GCA_016808115.1. NCBI lineage: Eukaryota > Viridiplantae > Streptophyta > Magnoliopsida > Vitales > Vitaceae > Tetrastigma > Tetrastigma voinierianum. The sequence continues at coordinate 1,168,518 of JAEQBH010001121.1, forward strand.
TGCAATTGTATCTTGCCCCCATGATATACGGAAGGAATCAAATATTTACTTTCATTTTAACATGTGATCTTTATTTGTGACTCATGACCATGCATGAACCTGTTGATCTGACCTATACCACAGTTCTACTCCTTTATTCTTGATAATTTTAATGTAGCTTAATATGCGGGTCATCGCATCAGTGTCAGTGTGTGTGTGTGCGAATTATTCACCATTCTTGGTGAATGTGTGAAACTTAGAAATGGGACAACGTCCAAAATCGAGACTCACAGTTGTGTAAAACAATAATAATAATAATCAAGTGTGTGTGTTTGGGTGGCTTGAAGATCAATGATCCAGCCCACTTTAAGGTGAAAATTAATTTTATTCTTAGTCAAGGACGCATGTATCCGGCGATGAAAGTTCACGAAATTAGCCGAGAAAGGCATGCAAAGCCGGTGGACATGGAAATTACGCCAACTCAAATATAAACTATCTGGATTGATAAAAATTAAAATGAATATTAGAGTTGTCCAATGGGTTAAGTCATTGCCGTTTGAAACACCAATGACTGGTTTCACGCAGCATTGTAGGTGTGAGGAGTAGGTCGGACTTGGGTTGTGGGCATGAGGAGTCTCCATGCATGACCGCATCTTCTTCCATATAAATTGCATTATTTATATGGTTTGTGATTGACGTTTTCATGGTTGCGGCCTGTGCATTTTTATAGGTGGGGAGTAGCGCTGTGAAATTTTACTAGACATTGCTCACCTGTTGTGGGACCCCCTTTGGTCACGAGGGGGTGTACGGAGGCAGCATCCCTACGAGTCCATGATTATGAAGAAGGCTGATGTGTGGCCTTGATATTACCTTTGAGTAACATTTTTGTAAAAATATTTTGTATAAAGAATTGTAACTAAATTCTTTTAGGACTATTGTCTAAATAGTCGAGTATGTAATTATGGTATGAGGGTTATGATCGGACTCTTATGGACTGTATTAAGCGTTTTATTTTCATATTTTAGATTAAATGCTGATGAATGGGTCCGGTAAGGGAGTGTATATTGGGGATATGGACCGGACATATGGACCACTGTGGGGTCAATACTACTTCTGTTGAGACCCTAGATGTGTTATGATTATACTGTTAGGTTGTATGTTGGGTGACTCACGTTCAAAGGATACTATACTTATTTGTGAAAATATGGATCAGATAAATGGGGACCACAACGATTTATGTAATGTCGGGTGCAAAAATCAAATTCATTTAATTGAAGGGTTGTCAACGAGACCCCCGGATTTGGGGCGTCACATAAAACCAGGGCACTAAGATAGATATGATTATGAGTATGGTGCTAGCAACAATTTAAGAGAAGGCTTGGAAATGTTCTAAGAAAACATGTTATCCAAAATGGGGTCCCAAAACATTTATCATGTCAAGGACAAGGCATTCAAATGGTATGGTGATCAAAGCAAGTTTTACCCCCAAGCCCTTGATAGATCTTTTCTAAAGGAACTTGGTGTAAATGATGTTTTAGGTCTCAAATATAGAATAAGGTTCCAAAACACTCTTCAACCAAATTTAACCCACGCTTTTGAAAGAAAATTAACTAAAACGGGATAAAAACACACATTTTATTAAATAACTAAAACATATGAAATACTAAGGAGTTTTAGAAAAGTGTCCATGTAACAGGGTTCCATTGGCAACTCCCCACCAGTTGCTTAAGGGCACAAGGCATTCAGTTCCCCTTGAACTTCACCTCGAACACTGACTAAAACAAAATAGCTACTTGTAGGTAAGCTCACTTATTTGTTTCTTTTCTTTCTTTTTTCTCTTTTCCACTTTTCTTTTTCTTTTCTTATTTTCTTTGCTTGGATTTGGGACACATTGGCAATCCTCTTTAAACAAGGTGTCCATCTTATCAAAGTCAAGATCTCTAAGGTGGAATTCAATTTGAGAAAAAAATGTTGGAGCCAAAGTGTATAAATGAGACCTAGTGTGTGTGTTAGTAGGAGTTTCATTAAGAAAAGGTTTCTTGAGAAACAAGGGGGCTATTTAAGCCAAGTCTCCTGTACCAAATATTATGAAGTCTTGGGCCAAAGAAATACGAAAATTATCACAAATTTGAGTAATAAAATAGTTTAAGCACAATAGCAAAGCACTCTCATAAGTATCTTAAATACTCATTTTATCCCTATGCTTTACTTAGTTTTTTATGTTAAGTAAGTGTCCTAATGCCTAATTATTCTGTCTGCCTTAGTTAGTCTAAACCATTTGGTGGAATTATGAGAAAATGAACGAAAAGGAAGGAAAATCATTAAATTACACATGCATCAGCGGCTATATGGTGTTTCTGACCTCAGTCTCCTCATGACTCAAATTCCTACAATCTTTATATATGGATGGATGGAGTTACTTCCCAAGCTTTCCAAGGGAGACCTTATTCCTTTGAGTTTGGACTTCAAATGGTCAAGTTATGACTCTTGGAAATTCGAAGGAGAGAGAGAGCTCAAAGTGACTAGGAGGAATTTTGAAAATTCAGGTCTTTCTAAAATGTTATTTCTTTCATATATAGATTCTACACTTCAAGGGCTTTTCAACGGTACCAAGAACACCAAATTTGGAGTTTGGGTGAAAAGTTATACAAGTTGTCCTAGTGTGACCCGAGAAATTCTTAGTCGACATGGTTTTCATTTTGCACCCGCGATGAAGGAACTATTCAGGTAGGCGAATCGAAGAATTAAACGAAGATGGGTTTGCCATGGCGGACGCATGTAGAAGGTTGTGACCCAACCTCGTCTGACCTAAATCAACCGTTTTTGAAGACCTATATAAGAAGGGACACGTTCGATAAATTGGAGGGGGGGACGAGAGAGAACCAAATCGGCCCTTTGGGGTTGGGAGATGTGGATCTTTGGGGGAGAAAACCCTCCCTTGGGTTCCCCTCTTGTTCTTGGAATATGGCCACTGGGACCCCGAGAGAGGAGGCTTGGTAGCAGTTCTGAGCTTAGAAGGATAGAGATTTGGAAGGTGGGGCTGCTTGGCCATTAAATTTCTTCTTTCTCTTTTCTCATGTTTTATCTAGATTTGTGATGCACCAAACCTTTGTGTTTTTCATTTTCTTAATCTAAGGTTTTGGTTGTATAATCGAACTATGAGTTTTATATCTATTTGTTAATTTTTCATTTTTCTATTGTTTTTACTATTGAATGAACCTCCTATTGATTCATATGGTTTTACTTATATCGATTTCTAGCTAATCTCAATATGATGTTTCTTTGTAATTTGAAGGTAAGAAAGTACAAATATGGTGATCAGCCAATTCTTGAATAGTCAAATTCTCATTCAGAGTTATGAAGACTCTTGGAACAAAAGCCTCTAATGCTTGGGAGTTGAGTTAGGAAGCAGAAACCTAGTATTTGAGTTGGTAGATTGACCTTGAGAAACATAATTAGCAGACAAGAGTCGCCTTTGAGAGCTTTTCAAGAGACAATAGAATGAAATTGACATATATCGGATTGTCGAGTTGCACCGGATACCTAGGAATTTATCATGTGTGTATAGTTGCACATTCCAATAGTTAGATTTAAATTCAAAAGTTTGGTTTAAATTATGTTTCAACTCATCATCTTAGATCGTTTAAATATTAAAGAAGTATTCTAATTTTTGTACTTAGCATCCCCATATTTCCCAGTGCATCGATATCCATACTTAGGTACACTTAATTACTTGACAAGCATATACTTGTGCAGAATAGGTGCTCATTACATATTTCATTGCATAATCTTAATAAAAAACAAAAAAAATGCATATCAAGTTTTTGGCACTATTGTCGAGGACTAACAAGTCTTTGGTGCTACGCCAAAATAGCTATCATGTTTTTAGCCTTTGCAGGTCCGAGGGACCAACGAGAATCCTGATGTTGTTAGGATATGGCACTCTATAAAGTTTTTGCACCGTTTGAAAATTCTGAGTCTTTGGTGATGTTGCTTGTGACTTGCAAAACGCCTATCAAGTTTTTGTTCCAATTGCCAAGGAAATTGCAATGTTTTATGCTAATATGAATACCAAGTGCTTCTTTGGTACTTCAAACCTTCTTTTTTTTTGTTAGTCGTGTTTTATTCTCTCCTTTTATTTTACTTTGGATTTCCATTGTTTTTGTTTTGTAGGTTTAAATCACAATGGATCCTATTATTGAGCTATCAAATCAATTAGCTCTCCTTACTCAACAACTAAGAATGAGGCAATTGGCCAGTGAGCATCAAAGAAGAGTGACAACTCAAGTGAGGAGTCAAGTATGGCAACCATATGCATCAATGGATTTGAATATAGGGGTACCCTATACTTGAGCAATCATCATTTTGGATGGAGCCAACCCCTAAACACCTCATAGTACAGCTACACCACTCTTCAAACTTCACAAGTCCAAAGATCAAGCTAGATGAAAAAATGGCTGAATTAGAAAGAATTCATGTTGAATTGGTCCTGGAAAATGCTGAATTTAGAAGATCAAGGCTAAAATTGACTATTCTCAAGTTAGGTTGCCTAGGTTTCTTTATCAAAAGGAGAAAAGTCAACCTCCACATGAGAAATGATAGTTAGAGGCAATACATATTTACAATTAGAAAGACTTTATCTTTGAAGATGCAACATCTCAGTTCAATTCATGAATGAGGTGAGGTAATACTGAATTCAAATCATCCAACTAGAGAGATTGGAGGTGCAAGTGGGGCAAATGACTAAGATACTCTTAGAATAACAACAAAGAAGTTTGCCTACACTTGAGAAACCTATAAGAGAAAAGGAATATGATGCCAAGGAATTGAAAGACTTAGTTATGAAGAAAAATGAACCAACTTCTCTAGAATCACATGAAAAGATAAAAGATGAAATTGTAGACCTATTCGAAGAGAGATGGTTCCATGGGTTTGAATGCATGAAAGGGTGGCAGCCAGAAGATGACCCCCCTATTCCAAAGGAAGAGTGCACTATCTGATTGTTTGAAGTGAAGCCACCATTTTGGTGAGAAAAATCTCTTGGGAGGAGACTATGTTAACCGAGTTGTTGGTTGAGCATAACTATAAGCCTCTTATAGAACTATAAGCCTCACATATATATCTTAGAGGATGGAGCGAAATTTATGTGGCACATATCCGTAGTTGGTAGGAGTCTGTGGGACTGAAAGCGGGCAGAAACTACATGGGAGGCAGTGGGTTCAAGGTTTTATTTTTTTGATTGTTAATTAGTTATCAATTTGTTTTTGTATAATTTTTCGTGCTTGATTTTGTTTTTCCTTGTTTTAGTTTTTGATTTAAGGTTTTTGGAGATTCAAAGTTGGTTTTGGAAGCTAAAGGTTGACTTGAGTTAATAATCTGGGAGCTTAAAAGGCAGAAATAGCGTTAAACATCATGGATGGACTTGATCTAGCCTCTTCATATCTTTTACACATCAAAGCAAATATATTCATTGGATCAACTTCGAACTTGTTCAGCCTCGAGGGTACTCATTATCCATTCTTACTTTTGTTTCATTGGGGATAGCGTTCATTTCAAGTTTAGGGAAGAATTTCAAAGTCAAATTAAAGTTTTCAAAATCCATCTTTATATTTCATATATGTTTGTTTATAGTTTAGTTATTTGATTAAGATATATGTTCTTATAACCTCTTTGTTGTTATCTTATGTCATGTGGTAGTTTGATGCCTTATTTAAACAGTAGTAGGTCATTTTGAACCTGAACAATTTAAAGCAACAGAGTGTGATATGGATTGGACCCTTAGGTTTTTAAATGATCTAGAAATAGTATTGCTTGCTTGGTATGGGTGACTTAGAGCAGTCTCCTTGTTCAAGTATTTCTCTGGGAATCTATCACACATACACTTTTAACCTCCCTTGTAGTATACCTTGGTCCCGGACCCTTTGCCTTGAATCCAGCCTGGCAGCAGGATTATGGCACTAAGTGATGGGACACCTAATCAAAAGAGGATTGTCATTGAGCCCCGACCAAAACAAATGCAAAAACAATAGAAAAAGTGAAAAAGAAAAGATAAAAAAGCAAAAACAAAAAAATGTCAAAGAGTTTGTGAATAGAATAAGTGGGATCATCGATGGAATCCGGGCATAATCAGGGGGTCTTTCAAGCCTAGTGCTGGCATCCAAATGGCAGGAGTCATTGACTTCACTACCCATTACATGGGATGGAAGATGGATACTTCCCGAAACCTAGGGCCCTAGAGTTTGGTTGAGTGTTTGGGGTGAAGTTTGAAGGGAATTTAATGACTGGTGCCTTGACTGGTCAGGTACTTTAATGAGCCCCCATATAGGACCATCATGTCTCTAAACCTTCTTGGCGCTAATTTTCTTCCATTTTTAGGTATTTTGGTAATTTTTTAGGTCTTTTAGTATGAATAAAAAGGATGTGTTTTTATCCTTCCATTGTTAGCTTCCTCCAAATAGGTGAGTTGAGCTTAAGTTTGGGGGTGCTTGGACCTTTCTATACATGGGAGATCATGCTATCACCTACACTTAGATTCTTTGGAAAAAGTCATTGAGGATTTGTGAAGTTGATTTACTTTGCTTACCTTGGCACCTTTGCCACACATTATGGAGAGTTTAACGATTTAAGATCCTAAATTTTGTTGAAAAACTAATATTGCTAAATTGTGTTCATATAAATCTTCATTTGGAATCATGTTATCATACTCATCTCGTTCTTGTTACTTGCATGTCATTTTCAATGTACATTTATTTAAAATTGGATCTCTTGGCAGGACAGCAGAATTTAAGTTACAGGGGTGTGATAAGTATCTTAAACTAATTTTATCTTATGTTTTTGCCAGTTTTTAGTGTTTTTATGCTAAATAATTGTCCTAATGCTTTAATTATTCATCTTTATGCTTAGGTCAATCATTAGGTAGAATTGCGAGAAAATGACTGAAAAATGAAGGAAAATCAGCAAATTACACACACACACACACACACACACATGTGTAGCATGCTGCTTTTTGTGTTTTGATATTTCATCTGCCGCGATGATCCCAAATGGCTGCAATGACTTATATGGATGGATGGGTGACTTAAGCTTTCCAAGGATACCTTATTCACTCATTTTGGACTTCAAATGATCAAGTTGTGACTCTTGGAAGTTCAAGGAAGAAGAGAAGAGAGCTCAAAAGTGACCAGTTGGAGCATTTCATAAATCCAGTCTTTATCATCATTTCTAAAGTGTTATTTCTTCCATGCTCCCCAGATTCTACTTCAATAGCTTTGCAATTTTTACATAGAACACTAAATTTGGAGTCAGATACGAGAAGTTATGCAATTTTAATCTGATCCACGACTATAAATTCATGGTCGCGGCAGAGTGGTCGTGTTTTTATTTGTTGTGAAGGAAATATTTGTTCTGCTGACGAACCCGGAAGGCAATGCTGCGAGTAAAAAGGGTTTGCCACCCAGCGAAAAAGAGACCCTTTGCCCTTGTAGATCGTTCGGCGGTAATAGTACAACCCATATCGGCATTTTTTTAAGACCTATATAAGAAGGGACACGTTCTATGGTTAGAGGGAGGGATGAAAGAGGACCAAATCGGCCCTTTGGGGTGAGAGATCGGATCTTTTGAGGAAGAAAACCCTCCTTAGGGTTTCTCCCCTCTTGTTCTTGAATGTGCAACACTTTTCGACCAGAGAGAAGGCTTGGTAGTAGTATCATGGAAATCCTCAAAACAAACGGTTATTACCAGATCCACAATGAAATCTGATTTTATAGCACTAGACAAATGTGGGGAAGAGGCTGAATGGTAACGCCACTTCTTAGACGATATACCAAGATGGCCAAGGCATGTGCCTCCAATATGCATACATTATAATCAATGCGCTGTGGTAGAGCACAAAGCGATGCATTAAGTAGTAAGTCTAGACATATTTTGTGGGCTTCAATACCATTAGACTACTACTCTCAGCTATTAATTATCTCTGATTATGTAAAATCTAAGGATAACAATATTGATCCATAACAAAGGATAAATAGAGAGTTAGTTGAAGAGTCATCAAGGAGGGCTGACCAAAGCCCATAAAAAGAATAAGTGGATTCAATGGACACCCAGCCCTAATTAGAAGATCCCAGATCTAGTTAGAAAGGACAACTAACCTATAAAGTGTGTGTATCCATGTAGGAGCTTCCTTGTACATTCCTGAAACAATGATGCTAGTAAAGAAAGGTTAAGGTTTGCTTTTAATAATTTTGTACGGTGGAAAGTAAAATATAAGGTAATATATAGTTGCTCTTACAAAATCACTATCTTGAAGTGAAGTGAGAGGCCCGCTAAAGGGAAATTGAATAGGGTAAAATTCCTATTCAAACTCTTACAACCCGGTGCATGTCGACTCATATAAAGTGAGCTTTTCCTGAAGTGGTATCCATTTTTTTTCCAAGTTTTGTGTGTCAGGAAGGTTAGATCAAGTTTTGTGTCTGAGCATTATTAGTACGGTGAAAGGTTCAAACATATTTTCAATTCATCAAAATAGCATCAAGGTATTGTGGTGTTTGTAATATCTTTGTTTATCCACTGGGAGGCAGGCCGATAATAGTCTCGAGCACTAGAGGCAATGAATATGTTTTTAGGAGATGCAGCTCATCCTGAATCACTCCTCCAATCTCTTATTTTATTTCTTTGTAATTTTTCCTTTCCCTTGTCATTTGGTTTCTGTGTATTTGTGAACAATGTTTTGTAACATCAAGTTCTATTTGAAGTCCAACGTGATGAGTGCTAGCTAGAGGAGAATTCATAGCCTACTTCGTTCTAGGAATAGGAGGGCCCAACTCAAACTTAGATAGTTATAAATTCATATAATAGTTAAATAGTTTCCTATTTTAATGCCATATTTAGATTTCTTAATTTATGAAGAGCTTTTACTTAGATGGTATATATCTAGCACTTTGTTTTCTGAACTTTGGCTCGCGCTTAAAAAATTACTAAGGAAAGAAAAAAATTGAAAAGTAATTTTCATGCTGGTGTAAAAAATATAATCAAAATTCCTTAAAATTTTTTATATTTTTTAAATTTAATCTTTACTCATAGCAGGAAAACAATAAAATTAGTTTGAATAAGCATACATAGTGTTTTATTAAATTTAAACCTATTTTTATTTTCTTTCATTTTTTTTTAGTTTCCCTCTCTATTTTGTTGCCATAATTTTCCTGCAAGTCTAAGCAGACCTAAAAAGTTTTCTTCTCCCAAAAATTACAATACATATACTCCTAAATACTAAGGGGTTGTTTGTTTTTTGTTCTAAAAAATAAAAATACACTAAAAATTTGTTTGGTAAAAAAAGAATCCTTATTTTTTATGTTCTCTTTTTTTTTTTTTTTTCTTTTTTTCAGGTAACACCCTTTTGATGTTCATTGTTTCCAAAAATTATTTTCTAAAACAAATTTTTAAGAAGACAAACCAACCAGGACATTAATCTCCGGATCCATTCAAATAAAGTATTATAATATGTAGCATTATCCTTTTTTTATAAGTTCCAAACAAGTTCATCTTCAATCAAATAATGAAAAAGTGATGTCAGTCAGAAAAGATTTAACTTTTGAAAATCTGGGTTTCTCAACTAATCAAGATCCGACAACGAGAGCAAAGCTGTAGGTTATGTAAAACGTCATATTAAGCGTGTTGGAGATATTATTTGTTGGTGCTCAAATGTCATCTACAGATATAATTATAGTCTGTATCCACAAATAAGGGAGTATTGGATTAGTTACCCCAATGACATGTATAGACTTTTAAGATGATGACTTATGAGTTTGATCAGTTTTGAGACTTCCTCTCTTTTTGTAGGTTTATAAATGTATTGATCATTTTATAGACTTTATTTTAAAAGACTTTTATAGATTTTGATAGAATTTTGTAGATGTTGATAGACTTTTGTAGAGCTTGAAAATGTATGGATGACTTTCATAGACTTTTATTTTAAAAGACAAAAGACTTATAGACTTTGGCAGAATTTTAAAGATGTTAATAGACTTTTACATATTTTATAGATATTGATAGACTTTTATAAACTTTAAATAACTAGAATAAATTCATATTTTTAATAAAAATAAATAAAAGTAAAATATCAAATTTAAATAATTTTATCCAAAAAAAATACCAATGCTATCTAAAATAGGTTTGAATAAATAAATTTTCATAACTTCTTTTGTTTCAAATTTTCATCTAGACATTTAAAAATAATTTTTTATATTTTATTTCATCTCAATTTTTCTAATTCCACTCATCACTTCTAAGAGTTTCTTTTTTAATTTCCAAATGCCCATTTCTCTCATTTTATTATCTAAATAATCAAAATTCCTAATTTATCAAATTTCAAATTTTCCTAATTTCCAAAATTTATCAATTTATGAAATACAAGAAAGATGTATTTTATGTGATTTAATATTAACATTAACAATATAAAAAAAAAACTATTCATATACTTATATGAAATGATTCAAACAAAAAAACAATACATATTTGATTTTAGGAACAATCAAGAACTCTAGTTCGAATAAAAAAAATCATATTTTATTTCACCAACTGCAATAGGCATACATCAATTTCAGTGAGCAAAATTTTTAAAAAAGTCAAATTAATCAATTACTATAATACGCATATATATCGGGTTAAACCTGCCTCCAAAAAAAATTAATATTATATATAGATAACTTTGCTTGATAATGAATAGTCACAAGGTTTTACGAATAGATATTTGCTGATAATGAATCAAGAAGAAGAAAACAATAAGAAAAAAACATGATAATGAATCAAAAAGAATAAATTTTTGTCGGGTGGGATAAGATGGGATGATCAGAAAGCATATATAACTTTGCCTTCTTTATAAACATTTCTTCTTTCCTTCTGGATGAGTGACCAATCGTGAAACTACGCATATATTTATATACATTTTATTGCGAGTGTGTCATTATAATTTTGATTTTGATTTCTATTTTGAATGAGACTAGAAGGTGTATTTGAATAAAATTGTAATTATGAAAAAATATCACATTAATTATTAGTTCTTAAAATATCATATTTGTATATGATTCTAATTATGATATATATTTTTAGACTATTATGATATTTTTAGTTTTTAAAATATCTTATTTGTATGTAAAACGATTAAAAATAATAATTTGCACGTGATTTTAGGAATATTCATATTTTTTTTAGCTTTTTATTCTTAAGTAAGAAAGCCCAAAATTAATCATTTAGGAATCATATGAATTTTTAGATAGTAAGTTATTTTATTGGATCTAACTCATGATTTAAATCTTTACACTCTAAAAAAATCTTATTGGTTTCATTCACTCGAAGAAAAAGTTGTTTCAATTTTTTTTGAAAAACGTAGGAGAATTTTAGAGGGTGAGTATTTATACTCATGCTATAAAAGTCATTAAAAGTAATTAAAAATTTAATGTCTATAAAAGTCAATGACTTTTCAGTATATACAGAGTCTACTAAAAACTGTTGAATGCCGTTTGACTTTTTATGGTGTGCCTTCCGTCAAATTAAGATGAAGCAAATTCACGTCAAAATGACAGTTGAAGGTTGTGACGAACATGATTAATGGTTATAATTTCTAGACTTCATAGTTTTGGATGGATTATGCCAACTATTAAATATCTTGACAGCTTAATATTGTATCTGTTTTCTTATTGCCAAAAGTGATGATATTTGGGACCCACGTCACCACTCAAGAGTCAAAGTTAGAATATCATCCATGGCTTCCCAGGAAGATTTTGATCTCTGCTTGCTAGTTCAAAAGAAGAGAGGAAAAGCAATGAGCATATAAAAATTATGAGTTTAGGATTTTTTAATCATTTTCTTATATTAAAAATTTTAACATATTAGATACTATGTGCATTTTATTCAGACTAACGTTTAATTTTCGGAAATTTTAAAGAAAAAATAAAGAAGTAAAAACATAGAAAGAAAATTAAAGAAAAAAAAATAAAATGAATTTAAATATATAATTGAAACTGTTTGGTTATAGTTTTAAAAAGAAAATTTTAGAAAAGCAGAGCCTGAAAACATCTTTGTGTTTTCCTTTGAATTTTCTAAAAACATGGAGAACATGTCTAAAAAACACAGAAAAGACAAAAAATACTAAATTCATATGACTTTTTAGATAACACTAAAATAGTTTTCTTTGTGTTTTCAAAAACAATTCTTAAGAATATTTTCAAAAACAAGAACTAAATATGGTTTTATTTACTACTTTAAATAACATTTTACTTTGTATTTTAAATTTATCAATACAAAAATTAAATACTTTACAATTTAGAAAATTTTAACTATACAACTAAATATAAAAATGAGATTTTCCTTTTACTTTTCAAGACAAAACACAACTTAAATATCATATTGGTATTATTCTTTCTAAATTTGATTATCTCACATGAAAACCACTCTAATCTATAAGGCTCAGTTGGCTCTGCAAGAAAGTGAGGGGTAAGTAAAAATAGAAAGGAAAAGTGAAGAAAGAAAATAAAAATAGATTTAAATCCTAACATATTATTTTTATTTTAAAATTTTAAGTATTTTTATTTATTTTCATTCATTCCTTATAAAGATAATTTAAAAATATATAAGTTTCTAAACAATTTTATTAATTTCTATTTGATTTTTTTTTTAAATTTCCAACCAAAAATATAAATAAGAAAATAATATTTATTAACATTTTTTCCTTGTTGAATTATTTTCAATAACCAAACACAACCTAAGATACATGTATTTTTACTCGATCATCACAAAAGAATTGCTGTCGACCATACCGGTAGATATGTAGCAGACAGCTGCTGGAAACCATTTTAAATTCCTTCAAAATGGATGACTCAATACCATAAATAGACTTAAAAGTGGTAAGATCGAGAACTCTTTTGAGTAATGATGCCATGGCCAACAATCCATTTGGTGGGTTTCCAGTCCGGAAGTTGACACATCAGGGATGATGATTTATTTTTTAAAATGAATTTTGAACATGTTACTAGGAGAGTATCTTAATCAATAATTCATATAATATACAAATTTTAGTTTAGTCAAACACCATTCCTAACTTTACTTTATCTATAAAGTAATTAATGATTAATGTTTATAGAAAAACGCCAAAGGAATTACATACCTTGAGAATTTACGGAACTTGAAGAAAAGACAAACTGGCAACACCTATTGGCAATCAAGACTTCAAAGGTAATCAATGTATATTTGCTTGGTGCTAGTGTTTAAGTAACAATCTTTATTATCCTTCAATAAAGCATAACTTCCTATGATAATCTTATATATTTGTTTTTGTTTGGCAACCTTAGCTGTACTTATGCTGTAGTGGGTGTACTTCAATCAAGCTTCCTTTTCATTTTAGCGATGGGTAAGCATTTTTGAAACTATAGTAGTTATATTCTCAATCTCTTTGTTGTCTTTTAGTTGTCAAACACAAATACTCATCCATATCCATCTTGTTCAATATAGCTATTACTCAATGGCCCCTTTCATTAGCAGGTTTATCTGCAAAGGCCATTATTGCAAAGTAAAAATGTTGTTTTTTCCTTATATGCTCTGTGTGGTAGTTTATATCATGATTTTTCTTGTTAATCTTCTTTTAATTATGTAAAACAATACCCAAACCCATCATACCCTGTTAAAAACTCAAATACATGAATCCAAACCTACCAAAAATCCAATAACACTAATCCAATGCTTGTTCCATCAAGGAAGGGGCAAGGTATGAACCCGAAAAAACCTGTCCTGTTGTCATCCATAACCAACACTGGTTAGGATAAAAAAAAAGGTAATAATAGACCTACCCCACTAAATATTTAAACTCTTTCCCTTGTTAGGGTTTTGTTTGTAAAGCATATGAGCACAAGCATTTGAGAAGTTTTTAAGAGTTTCATTATTGTATGCTTTCTCATTCATTTTGATGGACTCCGTCAATGTAGAAAACACATTGATTATGGAACTAAAGTCAAAATCTAGTTTTCTTTTACTTCTTATTCACCCGCGTGCGATTGAGTAAATAAATGTTCACGGGCAACTGATGTTGGGAAAAGATATCGCTTCCTTGTAATGTACGTACTTGATCATGGACAAATTGTTTTAGTTAGCTCAGTTTTAATTTTCTCCAAAATAGTCTGGTAAAATATATCTATTCACTGTGAAGTTGCTTCTGTTAAATAACACGCACACTGAAGTTTTAAAGAAGTTGACATTAATTTGCTTTGTGAAAGATGACTGGCTCGCTTACCTACATTTAATTTTTTTTTCTTCTGTCTTGTATATGATCGATGGATTCAATCCGTCAGCCAAATCCTTGTTTTATTGTTTTGAGATATTATCTTTATTTTTTTTGTATATTATTTTTATTTTTTATTATTGTTTGGGGAGTATTATTTTCTTTTATATTATTTTTTGGGGGGTATTATTTTCTTTCCATTGTTTTTGGGAATTACTATTTTCTTTCCTTATTATTGTTTTGAGATATTATTTTATTTCCTTTATGCCTCTCCTTGATGGTATAAATAGATGTTTTAGAGTTTGTTTTAGGGACTTTTTATCGCTTTTATCAATTTATCAATAAAATTCAAAGTTTTTGCTTCATTTTGTTCTCTGAATTAAGAATTGGTCTCTAGATTGAGACGTGTTATTTTTGTTCATTAATCGTGTGTTGATCAATCGCGCTACACTCTGTGTCAGGTGGTATCAGAGCGGGTTTATGCCAATCGATGGCTAATACTAGTGCTAGTGATGGAAACCAAACCCAAGATGGTGATCGGGGATTGCAAGTTGTTTGGAGATCAATTAACAACAACTATGATCAATCCAAGAATTTAACGCTGGTTGACAATGGCTAATTCAGCGGTATTGAGGATCAATGGACATGGGCGTAGAAATGACAATGAAGCAATGAGGTGAAACATGAGACCCACTTTTAATTATTACATCCACAGAAATCAAAGAAAGCCCGATCGTAGGATTTGATGACACTTTAGATGAGGATGCCCACTTTGGTGAATTTGTGAATTTATGAATCCACGTGGTACACAAAGAGAAGGAAGCCAGTGGCAACCAAACTATAGAGGTGACGCTGAATACAAACTAAAGGTAGATATCCCTAACTTTAGTGGCGATCTTGATATTTAGGGTTTTTCGGTGGTTGGCGAAGTAGACATATTATTTGAATATGCGAGGATTTCACGAGGTAGAAAGGTTAAATTTGTTGCTTATAAGTTAAAAGGGAGAACATCAGTATGGTGGGATAGATTGAGGGAGATGAGGATGAGAGAGGGACGAGGTCTGGTTCAACATGGCGTAGGATAAGCAATTATTACGAGGTAGATTTTTACATACAGACTATGAACAATATATTTCTTATGCTTACCAGATATGTACACATGGTAGCAGGAGGGTGAATGAATATTACACAGATTTTTTAGATTGGCGAGGAATAAGTTGCGAGAACAGAACCAACCCAAGACGCCTAAGCGCGGGAAGGAAGTTTCCCCAACTATTGTTCATGACCCATCCTCCTTGCTTGTGGACCCAGTGTAAGGAGACCCAGCAGGCAGTCCATTTGATGGTGTGAAGGGAAACATGTCGAGCTACGGTGGAGTGTAGACTTTGTTGAAGGAGTTTGATGATGTGATTCCTGAGGATCAATCGACAAAGTTACCTCCTATGCGTAACACACAACACCATATAGATCCGATTCTAAATTAGCTATCCACATACTGAGTGCCTCATTTATGGATGAGTTCAAGGATAGCAAAATCTTAAGAAAGGAAGATATGAGAAGAGTTGCTAAGTAAGGGAATATTCGAGGCTAGCATGAGCACATGTGCGATACCTGACTTTGTTGCGCCTAAGAAGATCATTGGCGGAATGTGTGTTGACCAATTAGGGTGATCAACAAAATTATCGTTGAATGCCACCTATTTCAGGTTGGATGATATGCTTGATCGGTTAAATGGAGGCGAGTTGTGTTTTATAGTTGGCGAGGAATTGTAATCATCAAATCGAGTCAGTCCCAGGTGATGGGTGGAATCCAACATTCAAGACAAGAGATGACCATAGCAAGCTTCAACAAAGAAAGTATGGATTGTTTCAAATTGTTAAGAAGATCAATAACAATGCTTATGTGGCTGACTTACCAAGTTGGATGTGGATTTCAAAGATCTTCAATGTTGTTGATCCTACCTTGTTCCAGCCTCATATGAGTCTTGGATATCCAGGAGTAACTTGAGGACGAGTTCTTTGCAAGTGGGAGGTGTGTCGGCCTTGGGCGTTCCCTCAAATCAACCAAAATCTTTATTTTTGTTGTTTTGAGATATTATCTTTTTTTTCGTTATTATTTTTTATTTTTCATTATTGTTTGGGGAGTATTATTTTCTTTCCTATTATTGTTTTGGGGTATTATTTTATTTCCATTATTGTTTTGGGAGTATTATTTTCTTTCCTATTATTGTTTTGAGATATTATTTTATTTCCTTTTATACCCATATTATGTCTAGGGTATAAATAGATGTTTTAGAGTTTGTTTTAGGGACTTTTTATCGCTTTTATCAATTTATCAATAAAAATCAATGCTTTTTCTTTATTTTGTTCTCCGGATTGAGACGTGTTATTTTTGTTGATCAACCATGTGTTGATCAATTGTGCTACATGCAACGTCAATATATGTTTGTTCTATAAATACCATCTTACGATAGTTCAATGGATGTACTGATTATTAGGGTCATTAGGAATGGCATCAACACAGTCTCCTCTTATACCAATTGTTCAGGACCTAGTACCAAACAGGCTAGCCATGGCTGCGTCCCTCATCCCTTTCTCTGGATGATCATCGGGACCTTCAGTTGACTCTGGCAGCCCTTCCATGTAAGCGGCCCGTCCCACCATTGACACGACGTTGATCTGTTGACAGTTCCCGAGCTCGGAAGTTGCCTCAACTTTGCAAGATAAGTCTTCGGGTTTATCGACAACGCGATCAGTACTTGCATATTGATCGATTAATATTGCTCTGCAACTTTTGGGGTTGTTTTTGGGTGCCATGAAAGCCCCGGGCTCTGAATGCGAGGCAAAGGAAGAGAAACATGGAAGACCTAATTACTCGGACATGATCATGCATGTTAATTAATTTTCGTGGCAAGCTTATATTAAACAAAATATAAAGTACTCAAGGCCTAATTCAAATGGAAAAGAGGATAGGTGTATGGGAAGTCTCAGGCTTTGAGTATCTATAAGAATAAAGTACTGATGCAAAGTGACTAGACATAAAATAAAAAAAAACAAAAAAATAATAATTAATCTAACAGTTATCTTTGTTCATTATCCCGGTAGTGAACCATGGGTCGACTCTTTACTTGTGGCGGTTGAAATCGAGATTGAAGAGATTTACAAGCTGCCTTCGAAGAGAGAATGAAATACAAGATCGGACCGGGTGATGTTCAAGGATATGGTATCACGATCAGTTGAGAAGATCAAAAACTAGGCGGGGTGATAGGTTTTATATGAACCTGACCCGATCAATCGAAGGAAGGCTCACTAATCCACACGGAAGGCTTCCGCCATTGGTAGGTTCTAGCTCCATCATCCATCTTTATCATCGTCTTGATCTTCTCTTTCTACTCGATTATAAGCGTACTTTTCTCTTCTTTGCGGGGGTACAACGTGGGTGTTACATAGTTTGCAAAAACTTCAGATGACGTGTCGTAGGGTTTTGCTGGGTAAAGCACCTGAAAGTGGAGAGAGATGGAGGTTGCCCAGTTGATGATGGGATGCAATCGATGAGGACATACTATCCTCCATGCCTAGCAGGATGCAGTTTGTGGAGCAGCATATCATTTAAACCACGTGGTGCCTTCCTTCTTGAGTCAATGGAGTGGATGGCCTACAAAGAAAGAAGGATGGGGTTTGGAAAATACAAATTACAATCTTTGGAAAATACAAAATAAATCTAACAATATAATAATCTAACATCCCCTTCAAACTCATGGTGGTTTAAGATAAACCATTATGGACTGAAGTCACTTCGAAAAGTTCCTAGAGGAAGTGGTTTGATGAAGATATTAACTTCTTGATCCTAAAAATAGGCGAAGTGTGAGTGTACCTGAAGCAAGTAATGCCAGATAGTGACAATCCAATCTCAATATAACATGATGCGTTCATGGAAGACATCGTGGACTTAATTTGAATAGCACTTCAATTATCACGGTGAAAGTTTAATTGCGGTGGAATGGTGCCGACACAAGATCTTGTAGTAACCAACGTAATCATGGTCTTTGGCGTGGCTTCGTGATGTAGGCGTGTGAGTACCGACATTTTATGGATCTATGCTGCGGCTCGATGCGGTGGGCGTGGGATAGCGCGTGGACTTGAGTGGCGTGGCGGCTTCGGCGACCTACACCTTTGGTGTGATTGTCTCGACAAGTTCTACCTCCGAGTGGCTTGTAACTTCAATTTTAGGCTTACGAAGGGAGGAAACAAGGATCAACTGTGGTTTTCGCAGGAAAAAAACAAGTTGTACGATGGCAAATGGTGGTGTTCGCCCAAAAAAGAAGCTATACGGTGGCTGTAATGCCTAGACCGTGAGAGCAGCGAAAAAAAAACTGAGAACCTGCTCTGATACCATGAAGAAAGACTCGAGTCTTTGTATATTATAAACTGTAAATTACAAGTACAAGAGGAGGCCTTATATAGGCTAGGCTATACAACCCTAGGAAAATACAAAATAAATCTAACAAAATAATAATCTAACAATAATAATAATGCATAGAGGTAAAATCATCCCTGTTTAAATTCATTCTAATATTCATCCATTCTCAAAAACTGATTTTTATGTTTTTATATTTAAATACCATTTTTAAGCATCCCCAACTACAACATGAACTTTCCTCTTAGGAGGCGACCGTAACCTGATCTATAATTATATTCATGAACATACATGGATAAGGTTAGGTACAGAGACATTTCCACTAAAACCGAACCAACTCTTGATTCTGACCCTTTTTTAAAATATTTGAAGTGGCTCTTTGTATTTTGCTAGACAAAATGTCTTTCTTATTTTCTTAAAATAAAAAAAACCATTTTTTTTAAGGGATGTGAAAAAACTCAATATATTTTGTTAAAATAGTTATTTTCAAAGGGGAAAAAAATGAGAAATGTTAGATTTGTTGTGAAAGTAATGAATAGGTAGAAGAGTTTAGATAAGAAATTCTTGTCTTTCATCTCTTTCTTCAAAGGGTCTAAGTCCTCCCTTTTATAGGCTCACAATCTTGAATATGAAGAAACAAAAGGGTATAGGAAGGGTCACAAGCCTTAACGGCAAGGGGGGGGTATACTTAAGTAGAATATGGGTGGTCATTCACCATTATTACAATACTCCCCTTGGATTACACACTTTTAGGATAATGTGACTCGTTTATAGTGTTACACACAAAAAAACCACAAGGAAAAAATGTGGCAAGAAAAATGAGTACTTAATTAAAATCTTAGTTGCTAAAAGCTAGTGTTAAAACATATCAGGTAAAACCCGTGGGGAAAAACCTGGGCGAATGAAAGAGTACACGTGCATATATCGAATAAAGCGATTAGACTTGAAGAATATTATATCTGATGAGTATCAACAGTGATACCAAACTGACGCATCGATATTAAGTTCATTCTTGAATGTATTGGCGTGGCAAAGATTTGGTAAATAAATGCAACGGTATCACTTAGACCTTATTTCACTTCAATTTCATGACTCTTACGGGTTCGTGAGTGAAGATACTGGTGAGATAGCGGATTCTGTCACCTTTGATGTATCCTTCTTTGATTTGTTCAATACATGCGGCATTGTCTTCATAAATTGTTTATTTGGAATCTCTTGTAATCAAAGAGTAACCGTCATTCGAATGTGGTGTACCTGATCTTAACCATACACATTCACGACTTGCTTCATGGGTGCAATTATCTGGAGTAGCAGGAAGTGGCGGTCAAGTGACTTGGATTGATCGACGAAATTGCAGTATTTCCACATATGAATACATACCCTATTTGTAAGCGGGCCTTGTGAGAATCAGAAAGGTATCCAGAATCTGCATATCCTTTTAGGTGATTCCTTTTGAATAAAATAAGCCCAATTTGTAGTCCTGCGGAAGGTAATATGATATGTTTCACGCCATTCAGTTATCTTGGAACAGTGCGGAAATTTGCTACCGACAAATTAGCGAAAATGGCGGCCTTATGCATTTATGCTACGATATAACAAAGCACCAATTGCACTAGAAGTATAGTGCCCGGGATAAGTAGTGCTTCATTTTCTTCTTGGGACTAAAAGGATCTTTCTTAGCATCAAAGGGATCTATGATCATTGGAGGCTGTGGATGTGCTTTGTCAAGTTAAATTGCTTCAATACCTTTTAAACATGTTGATGATGAATGAGAATTCCATAGGCTGCTCTGTGATTCTGAGACCGAGACATGTTAGTTTTCCTAAGTCTTTCATCTCAAACTCATCCTTCAAATATCTCATACATTTACTTTAGTAGAGCTCTTGAGTCATAAACAAATTTACTCATCAACATATCTTTGCAAGAGTGTAAATCCTAATTAGATTTGCACATAAAAACAGAGGCGTATAGGATTGTTAATATTCCCATCCTTGATCAAATACTCACTCGAACATTTATACCACGACCGTGCAGATTGTTTCGCCATATAATGATCGTCAGCTTGTTGAGTACATATTTAGTGGTTCGCGGTATGTTTACTTGAGGCAAGCGAAATCATTCGAGGGACTTTTTCATATAAATATCATTTTCAGCATACGCGCCACAAATATCACGGTAATTACGTTATGACGAATGTCTGAATCCTGAGACCGACGGACTAATTAAATATCGAAGCGGAATAATAATACATACGGGTGAATACATTTCGTCATATCCAGTCTTTAGCAGAAAAACTAGCAATACCCTGAAGACATGCTTTGTATCTAGCAATTTCATTTTTATCATTATGTTTTCTTACAAACACCCATTTGTAACCTATAGGTTTCACATCATTGGGTGTTGGGACTACAAGCCCAAATACTTTACGTTTTGCTAGAGAGTCTAATTCTACTTGGATTGCTTCTTTCCACTTTTACCAATCATGTTTATTGCGACATTCATCGACACTGCGTGGTTCATGATCATCATGTTTTAAAATTTTTACAGCATTTACTACGAAACCAAATACCTCATTAATAACCACTTTTGTGTATTACAATTCCGGGTTAGTGCATAATTTTGGAAATTTCATCATTTGCAAAGTACTTGTGCATCTTCATGATTTTATCTCTTCGAGGGACTATTTGCCTCTTCGAGTATGTGCCTTCAATGACCTTTCCTCTTTAGGGGTTATGATTTAGAAATTGTAGAGTAGCCTGGGAGTGTTTTTTCTTGAAGACTAGGGTTTTGTTGCCTTTTATTTTTCCTCTCTTAGGGGTGATCTTTTCAGCCCGGTCGACCACGCTTCAAGCGTGTCATAGATGATTCATTAGTTGCCATAATAGCAGTTTTTCCAATTGGTATATTGATCCTTGTTGGTGTGTTTGCAGCCGGTATATAGGACTTGGTTACTATAGCTGTATCTGTAAATGCATCAAGAAATTGCCTAGCAATCTTCTGAAGATGAGTGATTCTCTGTACTTCCTTGTTACATTGAGCAATGTGCGGATCCACATTGCGGGCAGATAACAAGCAAACATGTGACCATCGAGATGAGGAATCTATTAGCACCATGAAATACGAAATGATTACATGGTGGATTGATTAAGTCCACATGAGTCCTTAGTTTGTTCCAAAATGTTTGGGGATTCAACGAGGACTTTTGTATGAGATGGTCTAACAATCAATTTCCTTGGCGAAGACAAGCAATACATGGATAATCTTGAACAAAGAAAGAATCTTTTGGTTCTGTTTGTGGATGTCCGTGAATTTTCCAATAATTCGCCTCATGTTGTGACCTTGATTGCCCAAGTCTATCATGCCAAAGCATAAAAATATTTGGGTGAGAGATCTTCTGGCTCATCACCATATTTAATTCAATTGTTGTTATTGTGGTATAATATAATCTTGAAGAAAAGCAGGCAATTTTTCCACTACAAGCCTCTAGCTTGAAACAATATGAGTAATGCATAAATATTGTTTATTATTTGTGTCATATGTAATTACTCAATATGATGTATCATTCACAGCGTATATCTTTAAAACTTAGCATATTAAATCGATTAAAATCACACTAAGAGCATGTGTTATTATGGAATATCGTGCCCACATGGTAACATAATGGTGACTCTCCGGAACCCATCAATCAAAGTCTAAGGGATGATATGTATTTACATTAGCTTATGTATTTATCATGAGAAAAATATTTTTGATCCCGAAGAATTATATGAGTAGTAGCACTATTTGCTAGACATATCTCTCCACCATTTGGTGATCCAACACAAAGATTCATACCTTAAAATAAAATGTATATTAAATAAATTCAAATAAGCATTGTATTCAAATAAATAAAGAAAAAGACACACTAAAAAAACACAAAACAAAAATGCATAAAACATCCAAAGACAATAATTGATGAGGACATTTCCATCACCAATTAAGTGATCAATTTTTCCATTTGGATCTTCAAAAAAAACTGAAACATCAAGATGAGTAATATCCACCGAATCGTCACCATCAATCAAATTTGTTTATATTTTCTCTTCACCTTTCTCCTTGAGTGAGGTTTAACTAAATGGTAAAGTTTAACTAAATGGTTAGCCGTATAGCATGGCAAAGAAAAATAATTGCCCTAGTGCAATCCTGCTGGGATGCCTGATTTTTTTTTTCTTGAATTGTATTGCTAAGGTTCGTAGCAGTAAGATGGATTTTAACATCGAGGATCCAAGATAAATAGTTTTTTTTTCGTAGATATAAAGAGCAACAAACTCAATAGTTTTTGGTGTAAAAAAATTTTCATTAGAAGGTTCTCTTGCTTCGGGAAGAGGGAGAATCATGAACAATAAAACTTAGTTTCTGTTGTTTGTAATCACTCTCTTACTTCGAGAAGAAAAGAATCTCTGCATTAATAAAACTTCCGGATATTGTGTCCTTAATCACTCTCTGCCACCACAGGAAGAAAGTCTCTGAACAAATAAACTTCCAGTTTATATTGTTCCTTAATCACACTCTTACTTGAAGGAAAGAGAATCTTATAATAAAACTTCCAGTCTGAGGCGGTATCGATAGTGTACACTAGTAGAATTACATATTATATATATATATATATATATATATATATATATATATATATATATATATATATATATATATATACACTTCCGGCACAACGACCCAGTGGATGTCACAGGTGATTCGTTATCACATTGCATCGAAATCATAGGCTAAATTGATAAAAATTTAAAATCTGAAATGATAATGAGTGACTTAAGTTATTCTATGAAGGAAATTATTTCTACTTTCAATATTTAATACAACTTTATGATCAATCTATATTTACTGACCTCCTAAAATATTTATATGAAAAAGTATTTCTGAACATTTAAATAAGCACATGAATTAACTGTTATGGCCTTTGTTGTGCATTGAAAGTTGTAGGAGTATCTTATAACACTCCCTCAAAATTCGGTTGTTATGCACGCGGGTGTGTTTGATCATCCTGAATGATAATTGGTTTGGGGTTACATTAGCCCATAAAATCTTTAGTCATTCTATTTAAAAAGAGAACATGTGTTACCATTAAATTAATGACATTTAGACCTATATAAAAAAAATTTATATTAATGGCATTTCACATATCGACTTTTATGTTGTAAGATTATTATTTTCCCCTTTGATATATTTCCTTATGTGGTTGACAAACATGATTTATTTGCTAAATCTTTTACAATTCATCAACTAACTCTAGTTTATTGTTCAGACAATTTTGAAAACAAGTTGAACATATAGATTGATCTATCTGTTTATCTTGATTTAAATACTTTGAATAAATTTAATTATGGTTTAAACGTCCTTTTGATTGATAGCAATATCTTGTTCAAGGATGATAATATTATTTCATGACAATAGTGGAGAGATATGTCTCTAACAAATGTTTTCTCTTTAATTTTGGATCAGCACTTATAACATTAATAGTTAAACTAATGCAGCCACATGTCGGGTCCATACGCGTTGATGTGGTTGGAGAGTACTGTTATGATATTACCATGTACGATATTTATATTATGATGCCTTATATTAGATGGGATCAGAAGAAATCACGCTATAGTTTTAAAACTATAAGTCCTAATGGATATCATATTGAGACCACATATGACGATAATAAACAATATTTATGTTTACTCATATTTAACCAGCGAAGCAGTGGAAAGACCACTTTGCCAGATTATATATACCACAATACTTGACAAATTGGATTCAAATATGGTGATGAGCCAAAATCTCACCGAATATTTTTATGCTTTAGCATGATGGGCTTGATTTGAGTCTGATAATGATGAGGCGAATTATTGAAAACTCACATGGACATCCATTGAGAGAAGATTCTTTTGTCTAGTGATTATCCATGTATTATTCTAGGAAAATTAGTTGTTCGACCATCTTTAGGAAGTCATACATGAATCCCAGCATTTTGGGCGATTAAAGGGGGACATATGTGGACCAGATTCATCTATGGACCATTAAACTCTATAGTTTCAATAGATATATCTGATGGTCACATGCAGCATTGTTACCTTAATGTTTATTTCAAATACTTGCGGATCCTTAAGTGCAGACAATTTTGGTTATCAATAAGAAGATCCCGTGCTGATAATGCTGGTAGATTTATATCTAAAGCTTTGATGATTGTGCGCCGGTTAGGTGGGTGGAACATCGATTGCTGTTTTGCTCTGAATGGCGGCAAGCTGTATAAAATGAAACCAGCTAATTGCTCAGTGCGCGCTAGGACAATTTTTGTTGTGCGGGGACATTACATTCTGCGTAACGGCGTGGATTGCGTTGAACGTTTGCTAATCACCAACAATCACCAACCAGTTCTGTAGCCGATCAATTAGAATTTTCCGAAACTCGCGATGTTTGGATGTATACCGTTCCGATACTCACATTGCAAAAAAATAGTTATCGTAACCGGTCAAGATATACATTGGTTTTGATTCACCATCGTCTTAAATATGTCTGGACCTTTAACAGAGGCGTTTTGAGTAAGATGCGGATTCATTTGATGAAGAGATTGTTTAAATCACATTCAGAATGGCTTGAAGGCGACGTAAATTATTTGGAATGCATCGTCGTATCATCTGACTCGGCGCGGTATCGACGGCGACGAGTATAAAAGATGTAATCTTTGAGATTGCGATAATTGCACGAGTGTTTGCGATCGAAGCTAAAGTAAGCAGTGCTATCTCTCTTGGCTGGCGCGACTGGGATCAATATACTAATTGGAAAAACTATAATTATGGAAACTAGTGGATCATCATGATACTTTAAGCGTTGAACGTTATCAGGTTCTAAAGATTTAATTCCTCCCTTAAGAGAAAATAAGAAGACAACAAGCGGTCGTGAAGAAAATAACACTTGACATAGTTTAAAAATCATAACCCATAGGAAAGTTCATTAGTGACATGCCTGAGAGGCGTGATCTAAAGAGATACAAAATGTGAAGATACAATTGTACCAGTGATGAAATTTCGTAATAATTATATCAGGAATTCGTGGGACGGTACAAATTGTTTATTAATAGATGCTGCTTTCTGGTAACCACATAATTTTAAAAAGAAGATGATCATGAATATGAAGTGTGGTGATTGTAGTGATAATATGATTGATTAGTGGAAAAAACAATCCAGTGATTAGAACTCTCTGGCAGCGATGATAATTTGGCCTGTGGTCCTATACGATGATGCGAAACTATAGTTAAAGTGATTTTTTGTAAGAAAAAGCATCGACCGTAAAAATAAATTAACAGATACAACGTCTTGTGGTATAAGTTTTTCACGAGCTTTGGATTGGTGTGAAATATGTTCACCTGGGATGATATTCAGTTTGATCATTTGTAGTGTTGTGGATATGAAGGACTCAGGTGTGTATCTGGATGTAGTTCTTTTATTGTGTGATTGCTGAAATGATGTTTATCTTGAAAGATCTTGAAGATTTTGGTTGCATAATTGACATCCCCAGCATGAAATATGCTCAATTAGTTGACGATCCATTATCATAAACACATAATGCGACCAGATATTGATATGTGTTCGAGTGAGTATGTGATCAAAAGTTGGTATAATAACAATCTATATGCCCTTGTGTTTTTATAAAGAAATCGAAATTAGGATTTTCTATCCTTGCATTATATGTTGATGATACTCTGAGTTGTTTGGGACTCTTGAAAGAGCTCTTTGCGGCAAGCTATATTGAAAGGACGAGTTTGAGATGAAAGACCGGAAGAACGATGGTAATGTTAGTGATGAGAATAAGTCATTGATTATCATATGAATTGACATGTGTGAAGAAAAAGATGTGACAATTAACGGATAAACATCATTGGGTTCTTTAATGATTATTAGATCCCTTGATGCTAGAAAAGATTTTCATCCCAAAGAAAGAAATGAAGCACTACTAGTCACAGAAGTACCATATCTTAGTGAAATTGGTGCTTTGTTATACTTAGCACAATGTATAAGACCTTATATTACATTGCAGTTAAATTTGATGGCAAGATTGACTGCCAACTGAGAGTATTTATGAATCTGTTGTCAGAAACCTATCTAGTTACTTACAGATTAATGATTTGGTTTCATTTTATTGAAAGATCGCTCAAGGGATATGGGTTGAATGCCAATTGATCCTCCTAGTACATACAAATGGGATATGTGTTCACATGTGGCTTGTCTGCAATTTCTTGATGATCAACTAAACCAAACTTTGGCACCCTTCCTCCGTAACAGAGATGATTACATCATGAAAGCGGCGAGTGATACATGTATGGATTTAAAGTTAACTCATTGGTACACCACATTCAGATATATTGGATTTTAGTTACAAAGCTTTTGATGAATAACAATTTGCTGAAGACAAATATTGTGTATTGAGACAAAATCTATAGAGATCATCAAAGGTATGAGAACCAAACATATCTCATAAGGGTTTTTCTCTGAACTCGAAAAAGTGTGGTGGAAATTAAATAAAAAAAAAAGGGGTGATAAATGTTTCCAGTTACATAAACTTTCCATCATCAACATTAAAGTGTTATATGATATCAAAGTTACATGGTTATAATGGTCAGTTAATTACTCATGAGAGGTGTTATATTCAGTCTCTTGCCATCTGGACATATACAAGCGTGCTCTTTTTCCTTGATCTGAGATTTTCTGCAGTTTCTTGGCAAGGTTTAACAAGGTAGTTCAACTGAAGTCGACATCATCTAAGATTTTAAATCATTGTACTCATTTCCTTTACCCATTTTATAAGGTTTTTTATAAGGTTTAATGAGTGTATGTAGTAATAATTGAAAATCTGAGAGAATATTGTATCAATCAGTGGATGATACCATATTCTACCTATTATGCCCCCCCTTATTAGACTTGTGACCTTCTATACCTTTTATATTATATTCAGTTGTGATTATAAGGGAAGACTTGAACCTTCAGAAATAGTAAGGCAAATTCTTATCTAAACCTGTTCTATCTGCATATGATTTTGTATCTATTGGGGGCATACCATCACTTCCATTAGCCTTTCCTCTTGGGGTTGAGTTTGAGAGGCATGTGGGACATCTTCAGTGCTGTTTTCAAGGCGGGTTTGTTGCACTTATAGTAGAGATTCTCTTTTGAACTAAGAGATTGTTGCCTTGGTGTGTCATAGATGATTCATTAGCTGCCATATGGTGGTTTCATTATTTATATTCAACCTTGCAGTGTTTTGGCGGGTATATCAGGACAGTTTACTTTGGTGTATATATGATAAGTGAACAGTGTTGTAAATCTTGAATTGGTGATTCTACGTGCTGTATCACATTAGCGGTGTGTAGTTCAGATAGAACATGGATGATGTCAATAATTCAGTGATTCCTCTTTTTTGGTAAACATCTCTTAACGATGGAAATTGACCTCATCAAATGGCAAATCACAAATATTGCTCTACGGCGTCTGTCAGGTTGAATAACTGATGATTGTTGGTGATCAAAGGCAATGTATATTCTTGATTAGTGAGGACCAGTTTTATATTTATTAGAATCTGTTAGATTTATGCAGTTGCGTCAAACATTTGTAATGGAAGATTTGAATTTGACATTTTAATTGAAATAACATGATTATTTGGTGATCATGTTAGATTGAATCTTGGAAAGCCAATCTTCATGACATCTAGTGGCCAAGTTGAGAAAGATTAGAATATAATTATTTTTCAAAATCGATCTAAATTATGATTATGGAGAGAAAATCACTGATTAAGATGTTGGAAACATACTCACATTTCTTGCCTAAGATGTTGCTCTGAAGAACAGTAATGAGGCCCCGAAAAAATGTTTCTAAATTAATTTCATGTCTTCTTGTGATTGAACAAAATAATGAGTTTATTTAATATACATTTTATTTTAGGTATATGGATCTTTATTATTTGGGTTAAGAACTTTTGTGCTTGGTTGGGAGTTTGTTGCTGATATAAATCATTTGTGAAAATGAAAATTGAAAGTTTGATCAAAAAATTCATGTCTTTCATCTCATATTAGAAAGATTACAAAGTCATCCTTTTCACTTAAATCTGATCTTGAATACAGAGGAATGAGATATGGAAGGATTCACAAACACTTAATGACAGGGGGTTATACTAAAGTAGAGAGATATATGGGTAGTCATCATAAAATGAAGATATAGATTATCACCATTATTACAATAAGATTCATAAATTTATAGTTCATTTATTTTGTCTTCCCTAGCAGATAATACAATCATTATTTTATGTTGAATAATTATCATTTGTTATTTTATTTTTAAAAAACTAATTTTATTGATTCAAACTATCAATACATTTGATATAAACACAAAATCAAATTCTATTTAAAAACCGTAAAGATGAAAATAGTATCTTAGGTTAGCAATGACATAATAGACTCAGTAAGCCTTTGAATTTGATGAGTAACTCTGACCATTTCAAGATAGGCTCAAATTCACAAATCATATTATGACCACCGCGATTTTGGTTGTTGTCTCCAATTTGATCAAATATGTTTTGTCGTCGAATCTCTACGCGGTGGCGCGCCAACAGGCGACAACAGAAGCCTTGTTCTATCAAGGTCTTTTAAAGCCACGATTACACATGTTGATCAGCGTAAAACATAGAAAGAACAAATTAAAAACGCCCAGATATGTATGAAAGAACCGTCCTCACAGCCTGCGCAGTGAATTAATTATTAATGTATGAATTGTTTTTATGTTGGACCGCTGTGGGATATCCATTATTTTTATACATTCTTTTTAATCTTGTACTTGAGAATCATCATGTTCAATTGATTTATTTCCAATGATGAAGTACGATCTGCAGCTCAAGTATATTCATATCACCAATTGTATAATTTGATTTGTCATGATTTGTTAGTGAAATACTCATTGGGTTTTGAGTTAAAATTTGAGTATAATATGATTGTTATCTTTGCTTTATTAAAACCATATGAGAGAATCAAATGTTTCTTCTCATTTTGAACATGTGATCTTTGTTACAAATGTAGAACCTTGCATGGGCCCTCATTTGTAATTGACCTGTGGTTCTCTTTATTAGCCATAATTTTAATGTGGCTTATGTGCGCGTGATCATAGCTGGAGCCCCAGGTGTGTGTATAGATGTTGATTAATACCATTCTTAATTGGGATGTGACTTGAAATGGACAATAATAAAAGTAGGCTCTGGACATGCAAAATATCGTAATAATAATGGCCATCAGTGTGTTTGGGTGAAACATCACGACCAAGGAACAAAAATCTCGGATTTTCGGTAGGTTATGATGAAAAATGGGTTTTGGAAGTGACGATTTTTGACAAAAAAAAAAAAAAAAATCATAAAATCAGAAAATTCGATATTTTCGAAAAATCGATTTTCGAAATTTGGGGTAAATTATATTTAGGTCACTAAAGGGGAAGAAATTAAAAAATAGGGCCAAACAAAGCTGCAGAATAAAAAAAAGGTGTATTTTGGGAAAAATAATTCCTGTTTGGTGCATCAACCTTGATTAGTGATTTAACCCAACACGACCGCAGTGGGTCCCGCCCTCTCTCTCTACTCTCTTTATCATATTTTATTTTATTTTTATTTTACTTTATAACTTATAATATCTTTAAATCAAATATTAATTTGAAAAAATAATAATAATAATAATAATAATATCATTTAAAATTTTAAAATTATAATATATAATATTTTGAATCTCCTCATTATCAACATAATATTTATAATAATAACAAAAACAAATAAATAATATCTCTTTCACATAATAATATTTGAATAATATATTAAATATAACATATTTAATTTAATAATTACTAATCCATTTGATTTTAATCTATCTTAATTAAGATATGAATCATTTCTCCATAATCTATATAATTAAAATATGAAAAAATTTAATAACCCGATATTTTTGTAAAATAATACCGATATTACCGATATTTTGATATTTCGTAAAATCTAATTCTGGAAGTATATCGGGTGTTTCACCAGATATATTTTGATCCTTGCATGCGACAGATCCCCGGGGTGAAAAGACGAATTTTGTGCTTAGTCATACATATGTATCCAGCGATGAAAGTTCACGAAAATGTCAAAATGCATGCAAAGCCAGCGGTGAGACCCCGGAAATTCGCAACTCAAATAAACATATAGGATTTGATAAAATTCAAACGAATATTGGAGAGTTGTCCAATGGGTTAAGTCATTGGGTGAAACATCAATGATTGGTTTTCACACTTGGCATTATAGGTGTGAGGGAGTAGGTCGAGACTCAGGTTGTGGGCATGAGGAGTCTCATCTCATGCATGACATGTAATATTCCATATAGAATTGCATTATTTATATGGAATGTGATTAGACGTTTTCATGGTTGCCATTGCATGTGCATTTTAGGCGGGGAGTAGCCCTTGTAGAAGAATTTTTTTAATGGGCATTGCTCACCCTGTTGTGGGACCCCCTTTCAGGTACAGGGGGTGTACAGGGAGACGACGCTCCTACGAGGCCGTGATTATGAAGAAGGCCGATGTGTGGCCTTGATATTACCTTTGAGTAACATTTTTGTAAAAATATTTTCTATAAAGAATTGTAACTAAATTCTTTTGGGACTATTGTCTAAATAGTCGGGTATGTAATTATGGTATGAGGGCCGTGATCGGACTCTTACAGACTGGAATTAAGCGTTTTATTTTCATATTTTAGATTTAAATGTGAATGAATGGGTCCCATTAAAGG